>OX579676.1:58458233-59084802 GCA_951230905.1 Cheilosia variabilis
TTCCCCTCCTATCAGTTCGATGACCATTCTGCAGAATTCTCCATGCCTTGTCGGCTCCCAACAATACATCAATGGGTCCTGTATTGAATGTTGAATCAGCCAGGCGAAGGTCTTTAAGGAAGAGGGTATTGTCACAATCGAAAGCAAGCGATGGAGTTTGCGAAGTAATTTTCTTTAGAACATAAGCCTCAACAACAATTTTGTTCGAATCGAAACGAGAGTTCAATGTTATGGTTACCGCACCTTGGGTAACACCAGCTCCCACCGACGAAATTCCAGATATAGGTAATCGTGCATGGGAACGACGAAGACTTAACCTATTCACGAGGATTTCTGTCACAAACGAGACCTGTGAACCGGTATCGAGCAAAACACGAGCGAGTTGAGGACTTTCGAATGCATCAAAAACCTTGACGACAACAGTGGGTAAGATGCCCGACGGACGAGATTCATGTTTAATATGATGGCTAAGGATCGAGGAAATGCCATTGGCACTGGTGGACGGGTCACTTTCAGCACTCAGGGACTCAATGGAACGATTATTGTTATCCAAATGAACTAAGCTATGATGACGAGTATTACAGAATGAACAACGAGATTTTACCCGGCATCGTGCCGACGAATGTTTCGTACCGAGGAAATTATAACACAATCGTGCATCCCTAACGAAGTGGCGACGAGAAGAAACGGGCATGGACAGGAACTCTTCACACTTAGGAAGAAAATGGTCTTCCTTGCACTTTGGACACGACGCTTTGACCACGGATAAGCTTTTAATGTTAGTATTTGCGCGAGAGTTTTTGTTGAAACGCTTTTTTGGAGCACTAGATTCTAACGCGTGACATCTAACCTCTAAGAAGTCTATGAGATCTTGAATAGTAGCATGCTCAGAGTTTTTACTTTCGAATGCCCACGCCTGACGAGTGTCTGTATCGCTTTTATCAATTAACATATAAATTAACCAAGGATCTCTGCTTTCAGATTCCAAGGCTGCTAAACCACGAATGACTTCATCTGCCTTGTCCACAAGTTTACGCAAATGAACTCCATCGCCCACAACCACGTGGGGTATTTTGAGAAAACCTTCGATGTATGCGTTAACGATGTATAATGGCTTGTCGTACCGAGCTTCGAGTTTTTCCCACGCGGGTTCGTAGTTCGAGTCCAAAATGGTTAAATGATTTAACAATTTGGCAGCTTCGTCGCGTAAAGAACTCTTTAAATAACGAAATTTTTGCGATCCCGACAAACTTGAGTTACAGTCTACCGTTTTCAGAAACATATCGCGGAAGCCCGGCCAATCACTATAATCGCCGGAAAAAGGCTGCAGCTTCATGGGAGGAAGCTCTACGTCGGAGACATGCGATTTACTTGAGCCCGAGGAAGCCGACTTTCCCAGTTGCTCTAATAGCGCTGCTTGTGAGCTGACTCAATTAGTTAACGAACTCGTGGAAGTATCGTCCGGCCCCGGAAGCGCCTTCCTAGTGGCTTTTACGAGCGCCCCTTTAGCCGTTATATATTTGCATTCCACTACTTCGAAATCTGCTTCAGGGTCACCGTACCCTTCTTCAGCATGGAATGCGAAAAATTGCTTGTGGTTATCACAAAACTCCTTCCATGCGTTTTCTAACCGTTCCAATCGAACTTCTAGAACCGTTTGTTCGGAATCCACAGGAATATCTTGCACAAAATTATAAATGCGAGTGATTGCGCCTTTTAAATGCCCACGAGCTTGTTTTAACACCTCCATTATGAGCAGATATATGTATGTGAATATTACACGGGTAACCACAATTGTCAAACTCCTACAGCAAGCAAATCTTATCAGCAAGGCGATCAGAAGCAAAGACACCAAACAGCAACGTAAAGCGATCAAAAATAAACAGCAACGAATAGAGACAGGAGAAAATAGTTTGACCCAAAAATAATACCTGTGCTTGAATATGTTGCTAGCAACCACCAAATGAATAATCCGCGAAAGAAGGACCAATTTTGTTAAGCAATTAAAAGGCCGAGACAATAAAACGTATAAGAATGTCTTTAATTGCAACAAATCAGTTTTTGAACAAAAGTTTGGCTGGTACAAACTATTCCGAGATGCATACTGGGTGGCTGCTAGAACATAAGTGAATAACTCAAGCAAACTAACATCGCATATGCAATTGCAAGTTATGATTTGGAATTGAAACACCACTCAAACTGTAATGCTCTCACCAGCAAATATATATATATATATATATTTCGAGAGATAATCGAATCAGATCACCATTGTCGGGTCTCTTTTCGTCTCTCTACCACTGTAAATCTTACTCAGAGAGACTCTCTGGATTTCTCCACAGTTCTTCTCTGGGCTCAATTCCTAGTGTTAACGCTAGCATCTGTTTATGGGAGATCCGTTTCATCGACTGGGTCTCGACCCATTGATGTCCCAAGATCCTCATTCTTCTGCCAGCCAATGCCGGGCATTGACACAGTATATGTGCCGCTGTCTCAGATTCCTCCAGGCATAGTCTACAAGTATCATCCTCTATAAGGCCCATTTTCCTTAAGTGATACCTGAAATTACCATGTCCTGTAGACAAAGCCACCACCCATTTCAATGTTCCTCGACTCATGCTTAGAACTCTTCTTTGAGTGGAGCAGGTCGGCCACTTTATTGCCATTTTAGCTTGTCTACATTGTTTCACGGTTGACCACCTTCTCAGGTGTTCTGCCGTGATCCATTTGTGGACAAGCTGTTCAACCATTCCTCTGCCAATTGAAGAGAATGGTTCTGGTCCCAGCAACTTTTCAGTTGACCCCTGTTTTGCAAGGGAGTCCGCCTTTTCATTGCCTTCGATCCCTATGTGTCCTCGTACCCAAGTCAGTGTTACTTCATTTTTAGATGAACACTTATTGAGTTTAAGTACGCATTCCAGTGCCAGTGATGTTGTGATGTTTGTTTGTTCCATGCATCTGATCACCGCCTGATTGTCCAGTGCTATGAGGATATTTCTTCCTTCCACCTGACACTCAAGCAAGTAGTCCAACGCATAAAGCAAGGCAATCATCTCAGCCTGGTATACTGAAGTGTATTTCCCGAGGCTAATGTGACGGCCAAGTTCCAGCTCTTCTGAATAGATACCGGCCCCCGCCCCGCCATCCATCATGGATCCATCCGTGAAAATCACTATTTCACCATTTCTTTTTTCTGGAAGTAATCCGTTCTCAATACGAGTTTTGTGATTTCTTTCCATAATACGCACCCTTGTTATTCGATCCATAGGCATGTTTAGCTCCCTAATCTCGTCTTTAACAAGTTCCAGGATCTTCCTATGTCCATAGATCGTACCACGATGGTGCCATTTCGCATCTCGATGCAAGCGAAGTGCCGTTTGGGCCGCTGTTTTCTTAATAAATAAGTCTAGCGGTAATATCCCCATGATGACTTCCAATGCGCATGTTGGGGTTGTACGTATTGCACCTGTAATTCCCATACATGCTAAACGCTGAACCCTATCCAGGTGCTTCCTCACAGTTTTCTGAGAGGCTTTCGCCCACCATATAACCCAGGCGTACGTGATAATGGGTCTAGTTATCATCGTATACATCCAGTATGCTGACCTAGGCGAGAGTCCCCACCTCTGTCCACACACACGTTTGCACTGATGTAGTACTCTTTTTGCCTTCCGGACCTTCTCCTCAACATGGTAATTCCAAGTAAGTCCAGTATCTAGATAGACTCCCAGATACTTAACCTTCTTAGTCATTGTTAGTTCCGATCCGAAAAGTGTTAAGGGCCGAAATTCCAGATTTTTCCTCTTCCTAGTGAAGACTATTAGATCTGTTTTCGCCGCATTAATGGAGAGCCCTTGTTCCAGACACCACCGCTCAATCACTCTGAGTGCATTCCTCATGATATCTGCGGTGACGTCCATGAATTTGCCTCTGGCCATTATTGCTATGTCGTCGGCATATCCCACTGTGTGAATGCCCGTCGCCTCGAGTCTGTCGAGAAGAGAGTCCACAGTGATATTCCACAGTGTAGGTGAGAGAACACCTCCTTGTGGGCAACCTCTGCTAACCCTTCCTCTGAGTTTTGAGGTTCCCGTCTGAATATTAATCGCCCTCGTATTCAACATATTGTCCACCCATCTTACCACCAGTGGGTTAACCCTACGTTTTTCCAAGGCTTGTTTCAGACTTTCAAAGCATATCTTATCGAAGGCACCTTCAATGTCCATTATAGTGGTCATCGCAATGCCCCCGGTATTTAGCTCTTCCTCCGCAACGCGTACTACTTGGTGTAGCGCTGTTTCTGTAGACATACCTACCCTGTATGCATGCTGTCTACTATTTAAAGGATACATCTTAAGCGCAGTACTCTTCATATAGTCCACCATCACCCTTTCCATTATTTTTAACAGGAAGGATATTAGGCTGACTGGTCTGAATGACTTTGCCTCGGTGTAGTCCTTTTTTCCCGGTTTTGGAAGGAAGACCACATTTGCTTCCCTCCATGTTATCGGGATATAGCCTATTGCTAGGCATGCAACGTATATATTCCTGAGCCTTGGTGCAATTACGTCTATACCCCATTGCATTAGACCTGGAAATATACCATCCGGCCCCGCAGTTTTGAAGGGTGAGAATGTTGCTATCGCACCCTTGACCGCTTTTGGTGTCACGATCCGTTCTGCTTCCGTCCTATCCATCCTGTTCGCTCCTTGTTTCCTTGGAGCCCAGGGCTGATCTGACTTATAGCTTCATTTAAAGTGTACCTCCATTAGGACCTCATTTGTGTGATCCAGTGTTTCCACCATCTCCCCCGCTCTATTACGAATGAGTCCGATCTTAGAAACCGGATCTCTCGAGACAATCTTTTGTAGTCTACTGACTTCAGATGTACTCCTCATACTCGAGCAAAAGTCCCTCCATGACTCCCTTTTACGTCGTCGCAGAGTAACGTTTAGCTCTTTCTTTTTCGCCTTATATTCATCCCATGCTTCGGGTTCTCCCCTCCTCATGGCGTGATTGAAGGCCTTCCTCGCAGCCTTTTTTAGCTTTTCAAGTTCCCGGCACCACCAAAGCGCAGGATCTTGTTTTTCCACTAAAGTAGGTGTACAAGCCACTCGGTACGCAACTTCAACAGCTGATTGCAGATGCTTCAACTGTGATTCTACATGCCAAGTGCTTTTCGGTATTCCGAATGTCATTACATTCAGTTTTTCCTCCAACACTTCAAGGTATTTTATCCTATCTGTGTTCTTCGGAATTCTGATGTATTTCCGATCTTTTTTCCTTTTAGATCCATAGCGAACATCAAATGAAATGGCTCTGTGATCCGACAATGTAGCCTGATCCATTACCCTCCAATTTGATATTCTTTCAATTATCTGGCTACTGCACAGGGTAACATCGATCACTTCCATTCGTCTCACATCGACGAAGGTTGGCTCTGTTCCCCGGTTTAAGATAGCTAGATCCTTGCATGATACAAATTCGAATAAGGCTTCTCCTCTGTAATTATCGTTGGTGCTGCCCCACACTGTATTATGTGCATTGGCATTGTTGGAGAATGTATAGTACGAATTATAAGAATTTCTAATTGCTTGCATCTTTTCATTGTTTACGTTCTTTCTTCTTTTGTGAAATGACCAAACATTTCGAGATTTACCCTATTATGTAATCAAAATTAAAAACCTACATTTCTTCGGTGATTGCTCTCTAATACACAATAGTGCCGGTGCCCGTTTGCCTTCATAGTTCACGTATATGATACAACCGAGCAGCGGCACTGGCGTGAGAGAGTAATACCGGTTTGGCCCTTCTGGCTTTGCAATACATCGCTTGCATGGACACTTGTCGTGCATATTCTTTCTTTTTGATAGCAACCACCAAGCGCGAAACATTGTCTTGATGCGATCATTGAATAAATACTTTTATAACGTTCTCAGAGTCGTTTGTCTTTTTTTTTCTTTGGCTTAATCGCAATCAAAGTTGGTCCTTCTAAAAGCCGGATAAAGTCATCAATTTGTTGAACTGTAAAATTTGTATATTTCGCGAATATTTTTTCGTTTTTTGGGTGGTTGCTATAACAAATATACTTTCATCATTCTGGAGATTCGAAATTCGTCATATCGAAGGTAACAAAAGTATCGACATTTAACTATTTTGGTGCTCTGCTTGGGATTTCGCTTGCTGTCTTGTTCCTGCTTCTCGTCGCTGACTGGGTAGTGCTTTGCTTTGTTTGACCAAAAAAGTTGCTTCTGTCTGTTCGGGGTTCATTTCGCATAGAGCGTGTTCGGTTAATCGACTTAAATTTGCTTTGCCGGTAGGCGTTTCGATAAAATGGATATTTTAAAACAATCACGTGGCCATTTAAAAGGCGCTATAACAAAAGCGCATAATTTCTCGCTGGAAATGGGCGCCGATATTGAGGTTGAAGTTCTGGAAGCTCGTTTAGACCGTTTAAATGACGCGTGGAAAGACTTTTGCAGTAACCAAAATGAACTTTTCAAATATCACGCCGAAGAAGGGTATGGTAATCCCGAAATAGACTTCGACGTGACCGAGGGGAAATATATTGCGACCAAAGCTGCTCTGGTTAAAGCAATTCGTGCGAAGATTAGTTTAAATGTGACGGTTAAAGATAATGCATCGGTTCCCTCGTACTCTAATTCCGTTGCCCCCCCTAAATCCCCTGAAATCGAATTACCGCCAATAAAGCTACCGCCGTTTTCGGGTGATTATCGAGAGTGGCCGGGATTTCGTGATATGTTTCTAGGCAGCATAGACTGCAAAACTAACCTTTCGGGCTCGCAAAAATTACGCTATTTGAAATCGTTTCTACGCGATGATGCAGCAAAATTGCTGAATCATATTAACATTTCTGATTCGAACTATGAGCAGGCTTGGGAGAAGCTTGAGCATCGGTATGATAAACCTCTATATATTATCAACGCATATATTGAAAGCTTCTTGAAACTGCCAACCGTTACTCACGTCGATGGTGCACATTTACGTAAATTGGTAGACAATGCTGATGAGGTTATTCGGGGTCTCCAGTCAATAAAAGCAGAAGGAAGAGATCCGTGGTTAATCTATCTTTTGCTCAATAAAACCGATACTGAGACTCGTAAAGCATGGTCGTTGGAGAATAGAAATTCTGAAGAATCCACTATCAAGGAGCTTATTGTGTTTTTAGAAGAGAGGTGCGATGCTTTGGAAGCAAGTGAAACAAAAGGTCGTGTTATTCGAAATGCTCCGCGGTCCGTTTATTCTTCGGGTAACGTGAAAAGTTTAGCGGTATCTAAAGTTTCGTGTCCTAAATGCAAAGACAATCATCTCCTTCCACAATGTCCACAGTTTATCAGTATGCCAATTCATTCCCGCCGTAGCTTCGTTAGAGATCAGAGGTTATGTTACAATTGTCTAGGGACACAACATTCCTCGTCCCGATGCCGGGTCCGAGCTCGCTGTTCCCATTGTAATACCCGCCATCATAGCTTAGTGCATTTAGATGTTCAGAATCGGTCTACGGACGAAAGCCAGGTTATGGATTTGCCAAATGAAGGAAGTCCTTCGTCGTCTGTTTCGGTAGATCCTACATCTCTTGTGAGCCATCACATAAAAAATGAAATTCGCCCATCGGGCATTTTACCTACAGTCATTGTTGAGGTATTGGATTCTCGGGGAAAAACTCATCTTTGTCGGATGCTACTCGATACAGGCTCCCAAGTATCATTTGTCACCGAGTCTTTGGTAAAGAGGTTAGGCCTTCATCGTCGCCACGCCCGCTTACCGATTTCTGGAATATCATCCCTCGAAGCTGGTGTTACTCGTGGGGCCGTAACGCTTCAGTTGCAGTCTTGCATTAATTCGTTTGACATGGAACTTGAGGCATACATCCTAAATAATATTACTACGCAAACACCCCTTCGTTCCTTCGAACTAAATTGCCCCTTACTCCTGGAAAACCTTAAGTGGGCTGACCCGGGATTCAACAAATCAGGACCCATCGATGTTTTGCTCGGATCAGACAAGGCATGGAGTATTTTGCGTGATGGTCGTCGCTCGGATAAAGATGGGCAGTTAATTGCCCAGAACACCGTCTTTGGTTGGGTAATTACGGGCAGTACACCCGATAAGAAGGTTGTTTCGCTGCATGTAGGACTTGACCTGGACGTTTTATTAAAATCCTTTTGGGAAATTGAGGAACTCGGTCCTCATCCATCCACCATTAGCAACGAGGAACTGGTTGATGCTCACTTCGCCGAGACATTCTCTCGAGCACCGGATAGTAAATACATGGTCGAATTGCCATTTCGGCAAAATGATGTTAGGTTTGGTAACACTCTCTCGGGAGCTCTTTCTCGGTTAATAGCAATGGAACGTCGCTTCTCTCGCTGTGAAGATCTTCGCTCTGAGTACTGCAACTTTATGCAAGTTTATGAGGAGTTGGGTCATATGGAACGGATCCCAGACAACGAAATTGAACCCACTTCTGGAAAGGTATTTTACTTGCCCCATCACGCCGTCGTTACCAACAAGATAAGGGTTGTTTTTGATGGATCACATAAAGATTCGAATGGGCTCAGTTTGAATGAAATGCTGCATATCGGACCTCCACTGCAGCGTAATCTGATAAACGTGTGTATACGATTTCGGTTGCACAAATACGTATTTTGCGCTGACATTGTAAAAATGTTTCGCCAAATATGGGTAAATGCTAACCATCGCGACTTCCAACGTATCGTATGGAGAGGAAGTACGGATGAACCCATCTCACATTTTCGGTTGTGCACCGTAACTTATGGTACCTCACCTGCACCCTATTTAGCTATGAGAGTTCTCAGACAATTGGCAATAGATTACCAGAGTCAGTTTCCCCTAGCCTCGCATTCAATATTGCATGATTTTTATGTAGATGATATCATGTCCGGTTCTGATTCTCTGTCTGAAGTCATGGAGTTGAAGCAGCAATTGGTTGCGCTTTTGTCGTGCGGAGGTTTGCAGTTAAGCAAATGGAGCTCCAACTGTTGGACTATATTAAGCGATATCGACTGCAATGAATCTATTTCCCTTGACCTCGACAAAAAAGGTCCTTGGTCTGGTGTGGAATCCCTACAGTGACAGTTTCACGTTTTCAATATCATTGGAGGAACAACAGATACCAACCAAAAGAAAACTACTATCGGAGGTAGCAAAGATTTTTGATCCTTTGGGTTTCCTGGCTCCCTCTACTATCTTGTTTAAGATATTATTTCAGGAGCTATGGACTCATGAAAATAAAATAGGCTGGGACGATTCATTGCCAACAGACATAGCGGCGAAATGGAAATCGTACCGAAAGGATCTACCCTGTTTTGAAAACCTCAGAATTCAGCGAAGATGTACTCTGAATTCGAAGTATTTTCACCTAATAGGATTTTGTGACGCCTCTGAAAAGGCCTATGGTGCTGTGGTTTATGCCCGAAGTGTTACTGAAAGTGGGGCTGTAGAAATTCAACTCATCACTGCCAAAACTCGTGTCGCACCAGTGAAGCAGCTCTCCGTTCCTAGACTTGAGCTGTGTGGAGCTCTTCTCTTAAGTCGGTTAATAAAACTCATTTGCTCCTCACTCGATGTCAAACCCGTTCAAACATTCGCTTTTAGTGATTCCCAGATAGTGCTTGCGTGGCTCTCTTCTCCCCCCCGTCGGTGGAATACTTTTGTTGCAAATCGGACGTCTGAAATCTTAGACACTTTGCCGCGGTCGACCTGGAGCTATATCCGTTCTGGAGAAAACCCTGCCGATGCTGCTTCGCGAGGTGTGGAGCCTAGTAAGTTGTTGCGGTTCGATTTATGGTGGAAAGGCCCTGGTTGGATGTGTTTGGACTTCAGCCATTGGCCCCTGGTCGATATCCTAGAAGTGGGAGAGGTACCGGAAGAGAGAAGACTGCCGGTAGCTGCAAACATATTATCATGTCACACTGCTCATTTTATGGAAGATCTGGCGAATAATGTATCTTCGTGGTCGAGATTGCTTCGGATTGTAGCGTTTGTACAACGTTTTGTTCAAAATTGCAAAAGGAGTAGCGAACATCGTGTAAAGAGTTACCTTTCGAGCTCAGAGGTTAATCTGTCCAAGAACTTTTGTCTTCAGTGGATCCAAAACGTTTTTCAGGAAGAAAAGCATTCTCTTCGCTCTGGCCAACAGGTCTCCACTCGATCGAAATTGTGCTCATTATCGCCATTTGTCGATACAGTGGGATTACTGCGTGTAGGAGGAAGAATCGCTAATGCTGTTGATGTTCCTTTTAGCATCAAACATCCCATTATTCTTCCAAAGCATAATCCATTAACAAAACTTATTCTTCTAGATGCTCATGTTAAGTTCCTGCATGCTGGTATTTCTCTTTTATTTAGCTTGGTCAGGCAAGAATTTTGGATCATAGGGTGTCGAAACTTAATAAGGAAAATTGTAAATGATTGTCTGCAATGTTTTCGCCAACGTCAACATACATCTACGCAAATCATGGGAGACCTGCCATCTTCGAGACTTTCGCCGTCTTATGCCTTCGCTCATACGGGATGTGACTACGCCGGACCGATTACACTTCGACTATCTAAGGGAAGAAAACCCAAGCTTACGAAAGGATATCTTGCGCTCTTTGTCTGCATGGTTACCAAAGCTTTGCACTTGGAAGTGGTCAGTGACCTCACAACGGAGACTTTCATGGCAGCTCTTCGCAGGTTTATCTCTAGACGTGGCAAATGCAGGGTCATATATACAGATAATGGAACCAATTTCCATGGAGCTGCGAGGTTGCTTTCCACGATGTATAAATTGGTACGGTCAAGAGAGCATAACGAGCAGGTTGCCACAGCGTTAGCAGCAGAAAACATTAAGTGGGAGTTTATTCCCCCACATAGTCCCCACTTTGGAGGACTTTGGGAATCGGGGGTAAAATGTGTTAAACAGCACCTTCGCCGCGTTGTAGGGAATAATGTATTAACGTTCGAGGAAATTTCAACTTTGCTAGCACAAATCGAAGCGTTGTTAAATTCTAGGCCCCTTTGTGCAATTTCCGATTCAGATCTAAACCCTTTAACCCCCTCTCATTTCCTTATAGGACGACCGTATACAGCGCTGCCTGAACCAAACTATATGGATGTTCCTACCAATCGATTGGGCCGATGGGAGCTCGTTCAGAACATTATGCAAGGATTTTGGCGCAGATGGCATATGGATTATCTTACGTCCCTTCAACAGCGCCCCAAATGGCGACAAGTGTCTCGTGACTTCAAGGTTGGTGACTTGGTCGTTGTAAAGGAGCCTAATTTGCCACCATCTAAATGGTCTCTAGGACGTGTGGAAAGTACCCATCCCGGGCATGACGGCCATGTACGAGTAGTTTCAGTCAAGACTACAAGCGGTGTATTTACACGCCCTATCACCAAGCTGGCCATCCTACCGTGTTCCTGAAATTACTTCAGCGGGGGCGGTATGTTGGAGAATGTATAGTACGAATTATAAGAATTTCTAATTGCTTGCATCTTTTCATTGTTTACGTTCTTTCTTCTTTTGTGAAATGACCAAACATTTCGAGATTTACCCTATTATGTAATCAAAATTAAAAACCTACATTTCTTCGGTGATTGCTCTCTAATACACAATAGTGCCGGTGCCCGTTTGCCTTCATAGTTCACGTATATGATACAACCGAGCAGCGGCACTGGCGTGAGAGAGTAATACCGGTTTGGCCCTTCTGGCTTTGCAATACATCGCTTGCATGGACACTTGTCGTGCATATTCTTTCTTTTTGATAGCAACCACCAAGCGCGAAACATTGTCTTGATGCGATCATTGAATAAATACTTTTATAACGTTCTCAGAGTCGTTTGTCTTTTTTTTTCTTTGGCTTAATCGCAATCAGGCATCACAACCAATTATTAGATCCTCGTTCCTGTTCCTGCATGCATTCACCAAAGACTCTAACTCTCTTGTCGGAGGAGGTTCTGGAGAATCATACGGCAGGTATGCAGATGCTATGACAAAACTTCCCGCACCTGATCCTACTCGTACTGTTGCAAGGTCTGGGGCACACAGATCCGGCAATTTATATGCTTGAACTCCGTGCCTCACCAAGATACAGGACGTAATTCTTCCGCTAGTTTGTGCATAATGCAACTCAGCCATGCTATTTGGGAGTCCTCTAATCTTTCCTCTAAAGATCCAAGGCTCCTGTATCAGGGCTATATCAAACGAATCCTCATCAAAACACTTAGTCATCATTGCCGATGCTGCTTTGCTGTGATGAAGGTTCAATTGAATCACCCTCAGCTTTTCCCGGTACGGGAAAATATACTCAAGTCCAAATCATTTGTAACAACGGCATTTGCATTTTGCATATGCGATCAGCCAAAAGACCAGAGTAACATGTAAAGTAATACAGACAACTTAGCCGAACCATAGGGTATGTAACTTGAATTTGGTAATAAGTTATTTTTTTCTTTGAAAAAAAATGCAAGTAAGCAAATTAACTTTAACTTGAATAATTTAAACAATTAAATTTGACATTGAATTAGAATAAAACAAACAAAACAAAGCAACGATAATAATAATAAATTTAAGAAATTGGTTTCCAAACAGTACTATAGCGTTTGAAAGACAGGAATCTGTTCTTTCATATTATTTTTAAATCAAGTTATATCTGATAAAAAAAAAAATTGTTTCAAACTTGAAACTTAATGAAAAAAATTTAAAAAAGGAAGCATGCCCTAAATCAGGAGCCATTCCGGAAGAGTTTCATCATTGCTATAAAAGCTTGAAAACCAACAAGAAAACTAGACACAATTAACCAGAACCTAAAATAAATGATGATTCAAGCTCCGAAAATAGTCCTTAAATATTTAAATAAAAGAAGAATTATTGTTTTCGTAAAAAAGGCCACTATTAATTATGTTTTCATACAAAAAAAGAAAGGTATACTACTTTGTTTGTTTTTAATTTTTGATTAAATCAAAGAGAATGGATCTTATATTGATAATTGTTTTATTTAATGTCGGCAATTATGTATGGAATACAATATCAGGTAAATGTCCGCCTCTGTTAGTCTCACAAAAGCGAGCCCTTTTGAGCACATTTTTCATTACATTCTCACACATTTCATGCAGTATTTCATTAATTTTATCACGAATATTTTGTTTGAGTTGCTCAAGCGTTTCTGGTTTGTTTGCATAAACCTAGCTTTCCAGATATCCCCACAAAAAGAAGTCCGGGGCAGTCAAATCAGGCGACCGTGGAGGCCAATCAACATCACCATTTCTTCAAATAACTTGTTGTGGAAAGAGGTCTGGCAGTAATTCCATTGAAATCCTGGCTGTATGCGATGTGGCACCGTCTTGTTGATACCACATGTTAATCAAGCCCAAAGCATGAAGTTGTGGCGTTAAAAAGTTTTCAATCATATCACGATATTGCTCCCCATTCACACTTACCGTTACGCCGTTTTCATTTTCAAAGAAGTAAGGTCCAATGATTCCTTCTGACAAAATTGCACACCAGACTATAACTTTTAATCCAGGTCCATGCTTGGGCCTATCACCTACAGACCATCTTTCTTTGAAATCATTCACTACACGATAAATAGTGCGTTTTGTTGGCACGTTGTTTCTCCCAAAAATTTCACGTAACTTTGTCATCGTCACAGTAATCGATGATTGATTTTGATAAAATGTTTTAACGATTAAAACACGTTGGTTTATCGAATATTTTTCCATAATAAATTTTCCACGTGTCTACTTCACGACTGCCAAATATGAACTGTCAAGACTAATGTTTACCAAAATGGCGGCAAAACAAAGTAGTATACCTTCCCGGCGGACACCCTGTATAATATTTACTTGACCTAAAAGTTCATTAGCCTTAATCGTATACAATGGAATTATTTTATTATGGCCAACTTCATTTTGTCGATAAATTTCAGTTTAATGACAAAAAACTTCCCTCGCTCTAGCTACTTGACTTAATTAACTTAAATGGTGTGACGTGTATTCAAAACACTCGAACAAAACAAAACCAGTTGGTTTAAGAATTGAGATGTGTATCGATTATGTTTAACAAAAATGTGCTCATTTGAACAATATGCGTTATACCTTTTACTACTTACCAGCCAAACATTGGTGGGCATGTTATTGCTAGTGCAACTGTCCATACAATTAGTATCATGACAAGTGCCAATCGTTTTGATCTTCTCTTTCGCGAGTACGTGAGGGGCTGCGTTACAGCAAAATACCTTCGAATACAAAACAAAAGAATGTCACGTTCAAAACATTATCCAACTTAGGAAATATTTGTTTGCCTGACATATCTCATAATTAACCGACAAAGCAAGGTGTGTTTTTATGACGAAAAAAGTTTTTAATTGAATTTTACCTATCAACACTGATGGCGCATAAACTCAGGATTGATGCTGTACAAAGCAAAACATCCAACGAAATCCAGATATCGCACAGAACCCATCCTAATTGCCATGACCCTGAAAGCAAAATGTGTAAAGTTTCAGTAGGTTTACTTTATTAGATTTAATTAAAAATTGAATATCCAAAGTTTTGATATTAGAAGTCCAGATTTATAGTAAATGAGCGAAAGATGGAATTCCGACCCAATGTATCCCTTTATAAAAAACAAATGAAAAAAAACTTATGCAAGACAAACTGAAATTTTGTTGTCACACATAATGGTTCTTGGGGATGTCGTTAAGAATTCCTCAAGCTCCCACCTTCGGTAGCGTTGAAGACACACTACTTGAAAAATTGGTCAGTATGTACATATTTCGTTTTCACTCATTTTTTGCATTTCCTATATTCCTAGGTTATATCGAGAACATCCACTAATGTACTGAATGTAAAAAAAAAATGGATTTTCGTTTCGTTTTTTTTTTTTGCGCCACCCTCTATTAGATTACTAGTCTCCGCTCTAATACATTTAATTACACGGTTAATTGCTTGCAAATGTTGACATCTTTGCAAAATAATGCTGGCGAATGAAAAACTAAAAGGGATATGTACCTAGAATCTGTCAGCAAGGTTTCTACTGTATGATTATGAATATTGTTTCCTGAAATAATAAAAGTGTAAGACAGAAAACCCCAGTTTTATATGGACTCACGGTGGCAGCTTTACTCAAACTTCTGCGTCCCTTTCATCAAATCAAAGTACATTTTACTCACTGGCGTTTTTCTTTTTTAGTTCAGAGCACAACCTGAACTGTTATACAAAAAGTTCGTGTTTATTTTTTAGCTCAGATGCAGCAGAGCTCAGAATTTGTGTTTCTTTTTTCGTTCAGAGCATGATCAGAGTACGCTCTATGAGCTCAGAATAAATCGACTGAGCATCCTGAGCAAAAAGCTGATTACACATTAGTTTTAGTGGACAAAAGGGAGTGTGTCATTGAAGCTTATACCGAAATTTTAAGCCATATAAATGTTTTCAATTGATTGGCGGAAAAGTAGAGTGTATTTAACTTTAAAGCATTAAGCGACAAGTTTAGTTTAAGAGCCCACTGTTGAATGACCTCTAGATCTTCGTTAGTTAAATGTGTAATTCATTTTTATAATCATATACATCAGACAGCATCAATTACATAACAATGAATTGATCATCTTCAGCCACCATGTGGACATGTTGAAATTAATATAACGTTACAATTTTTTTACGTTTTTATTGCTTAAAACGTAAATTTACAAATGAAATATGAAGTTTAATTAATTGGTATTCTTTGAAATGAATACCAATGAAACTTATGAGACCGTCAGCTCCCGCGCACCTACCCGATTCACAACGTAAATTTTGAAAATAAAATTCGCTCTTAAATTGCCTATCTGTAAATGCATGTGTAGCAAAAACAAATTCTTAATGGCAGGAGGTGTAATAAAAGAAAAAAAAAACAAACGAACTGTCAGGTTGCTATGTGCAAGTGTATGCGTGCGGCTAATTTACCTTAACATGACACACAAACTTTCTCACATAGCAACACGGAAAACAGCTTGTAGGCAAATTCTCTTAAGTTGTCTGAGCTGGCGGCAGCGTTGCCAACCTCTTATTGGACGTGGAGCTGGAACTATTTTTAAAGATTGACAGATAAATTGTTCGTAAAATGGGTAGAGTTTGAAACACATTCTTTAAGAAAATGGAAACAAATTTGAAAGCGTTTGTTGTATAAATTGTTTATTTGTATTTAATTTTTGATTTATTATTTTAGGCATTATATTATTGAAAAGGCATCTTTTTTTCAAAAGTGGTTCGCAGCGCGAACATTGGTATAGCGACTTCAATGGTTTTTTTCCCATTGATTTATTTTATTTGGACTGCTAGTGAAATGTCACTTCCATACAATCTCTGCCCAGAAAATGACGCCAACATAACATAACTAGCGCTCGTGGTTCTATGCGAAAAATAAATGAAACAAAATGACAACCATCTTGGATTTCTCCATAGAATGCTATGGAGAAAAATATTATTGTCCGTGAGTGGATTTGCCAAGTGAACCGGTTGAAAATCAAATTGTTGCGGCATTGTTTTCAATAGATGTCATCTCGAAATTGTGCTATTATTTAAATAATTAATAATAGATGGAACCAACAAAATTTGAATAAAAAAATCGTTTTTCATTGTCCCATAAATTGCACAATTTTTGTATAGCTATTTATTGCGAATTAGTTTTTTATGTTGTTTTTCATTATCAATTTTAGAAATATGATGTAATAACACCTTAGCGTATATTTCAATCACATTTCTGATCAATAAATACTTATGATTGTCAAGAATATCACATTCAAGTACATGAGAATTTAATTCATCATATAAATTGCTTACATCTATATTTCTTAAAGTACTTATAATTATCAGGCTATAAATCTTATTGCACCCTACTATATTTTGTAATTTATACAAAGACACAGTTTTCTGGACAGTTTTACAAATTTTGATTGTGCCCTTACGTGGGTTTCTCAGGAAACCTTTAGATTTTATATTGATAAAATTTGATTTTTCTGTTCTACAAGAAACTAAAAATTGTTTGCTTTTCGTACATTTAATTGTTTTAATTATTTTGTGAATCCTCTTATATAGACAACAATCTCTTCAAATGGTGAGTTGTTCATAGGACCTTGCTTATGTTGGAACCACCGCGAAGTTGTGTCCATATATGTATGTGGGATTGAGCCAGACAAACGAACATCACACTAGACAGAACACATTAACGGATAATCCACACAGAGACATACAGACAGCAACAGTAACGAACGAACCGGTTAGGGAAAAGACAGACAAGCAAAACGAACGAACAAAGAGAACGAACAGAGTCCGCTTTCAACCGCCATACGAGATAGACGTTGGCCTTCAGCCAATGCAACCTAAAAGTCGCCAAACTTTGCTGCTAATAATTAAGAGAATAAATGTAACTTAAATATTGAGTGCGTGCGTTTTATTTTTTCCCCCTAGACAACGAGAAGAGGATAGTAGGATCCTGGCAAGAAAAACCTACAAAGTGGGGACTCGTCCGGGATTGGGAGCAGAAATTAAACAGAAATTCAAATAGACAAGGTGAAGTGAAGTGCGCAGTGGGGTGAAGAAAAAAAAAACCTCGTGTTCGAAATCGTCAAATTATCGACACGAGAGAAAAAATTCAACGGCATTGCGCAGTGCAGTTAAGAAAAAAAAAAAAGAACAGAAAAGTGGCAGCAACACATAGGCGATTGTGCGTGAAAATGAAGGAAAACTCGTGATCGAAATCGCCAAATTGTCGACACGAGCAGAATTCATTTTCAACCCTTTCGCTGTTGTCTGTCCCAACGGTGTGTATCGTGTCCAGATACGAGGTAGCGGTGCGGAACCAGTTTCAACGGGTAGCAGAGAAAGAAGAACACAAGCTGAAGAAGAAATATATATATGTACATTGATATATGTTTGGCGCAAGTAGTTTTTTTGATATTCTTTTAATTTTGATTCTTTTTGATTGATTCGTAAACTTACTTATATTCTATTTCACATTTTGCTTTAATATTTTTAATCACATTGGGTTTGTAAAATTTTTAATTAAAACTAAAATGGAATTAGATGCGATACTCGCACTTACAGTAGAGGGGTTGAAAGAACAGTTAGGACAGTTGAACTTACCGACTACAGGACTTAAAACGACACTACAGGACAGGCTCATTGCACATTACGGATTGGGGCGCGAAGTAGATGCGCAAGAATCGGAGGACGGTTCATTATACGAAGACGTAGCGGAGGGCGCGGTAGGCGGAAGAAGCACGTTTACACTCCGCGATATTGAGGATTCGCTGCTGACATTCGATGGAGTTGGATATCCAAGTGTAGAGCAGTGGGTGGAGGAATTCGAAGCAAATGCTGGCACTATCCAGTGGAATAATTTGCAAAAATTCGTCTACGGCAAGCAACTGCTAAAAGGAGCAGCCAAGTTGTTCATCCGGAGTCAAACGGGTGTGCGGAACTGGAAGTCGCTGAAGGATGCACTGGTAGAAGAATTTGGCAGTCAAGCCTCGTCCGTCGAAGTCCATCGAAAATTGCAGAGTCGTCGCAAGAAGCCCACGGAAACGCTTATCGAATACCTCTACAGCCTAGTAGAAATGGGAAAGCCGATTGCGTTGGACGATGAGAGCCTGATCACGTATTTTGCAGATGGGATACCGGATTTCAAATTAAACAAATTAATGCTGTACCAAGCAAGAACAATGGGCGAGCTGAAAGCGCAGTTGAAAGTATACGAGAGGGTTAGAGGTTCGAACCTGCAGTCGTCAAACTCAGGGGGTAGCCAACGCCCAACAGGTAGCACGGCAGTTGTTAAGCCGGAGGGTAAGGGAAAGAAATGTTTTGGGTGTGGAAGCACATCACATCTAAAAAAGGATTGCCCAGTTAAGAGAGCTTTCAAGTGTTACAGCTGCGGACAAGAGGGACACAGGGCGTTCGAGTGTGGAGGTCGAACTCAAAGTCAACAGCAGCGTGGAAGACCTAGTGGCAGTAATGTGAACACCGCGTCAACGGATGATGAGGTTAGCCCAACACCAGAGGCTCGAGTCGCCTTAGCAGTCGGATCCAACCGCATCTTCAAGAGTAGCTGTGTGAAGGGATACACACTCTCAGCATTACTCGGCACCGGAAGCGACCTAAGTCTTTTACGTTACGACTATCTAATGATGATGAACGATGTGGAGCTCAAGCCGACGAAGCGGAGCCTTTGCGGCATTGGACAGGGCAGAGTAGTGACTATAGGTAGTTTTGAGGCAGAGGTGGAAGTAGATAGGTTACAGGTACAGGTAACATTCCATGTAGTCAGGGAACGAGACATGCAATATGCTGCGGTAATGGGGAACGATGTTCTCGACACGGTCGATATGCGATCGGAGCAGGAGGCAGCGGCCTCGACAGATCAGTAGCGATCGGAGCAGGGGGCAGCGGCCTCGACAGATCAGTAGCGATCGGAGCAGGAGGCAGCGACCTCGTCAGACCAGAAGCGACCGGAGCAGGAGGCAGCGGCCTCGGTAGACCAGAAGTGGTCGAAGGAGGAGGCAGTGACCGCAGAAGTCTAAACGAAATCGGTCAAGAAGGCGTTAGGGTTGAAGAGGATAAGGAGCTCATGCAGTTGGCAGGGAATTTAAGCACTATCTATTTTTCGGCAGAAAAAGGAGAGTTCCAGGGAGAAGTGGCGGACGTCAGTCACCTGGACACTGACCATCGAAAGCAAGTGCTGGATATGATAGAGGGTTACACTCCGTTAAGAGTTAAGGATTCGCCGGTGGAGATGAAGATCATACTGACGGACAACATACCAGTGTTCCAGAGGCCTAGGCGTATGTCGTATGAAGATCAAAGAGTAGTGAGGGAACTGACGCAGCAGTGGCTAGCGGAAAAGGTGATACAGCCAAGTACGTCTGAGTACGCGTCGCCAATAGTCCTTGTCGCCAAGAAGGACGGAACCAAGCGGTTGTGCTGCGATTATAGGAAACTTAACGAGAAGGTGGTGAGAGATAATTTTCCCATGGCTCTGATCGACGACGTCCTGGATCAGCTACAAGGGGAAGAGGTTTACACGACATTGGACCTGAAAAATGGATTCTTCCACGTGCCAGTGGAGGAAGGCTCGCGGAGGTATACAGCGTTTGTCACCAGCGATCAGCAGTTTGAATTCCGATATGTCCCATTTGGAATATGTAACTCACCAGCCGTGTTCGCTAGGTATATCCAGGCAATTTTTAGAGGATTGATGCAAGAGGGCTATGTGATAGCATACATGGACGATCTCGTGATTCCAGCCAAGGATGAAGGGGACGCCATAAGGAAGCTGGCTAGAGTACTAGCGGTAGCAGCCGAATATGGATTGCGGATAAATTGGGGAAAGTGCCAATTTCTTAGGAGAAGGATTGAGTTTCTCGGATACATCATCGAGAAGAACACCATCAGCCCATCTACAGAGAAGACTAAAGCGGTGAGCACGTTTCCCGCGCCAAGGGACAAGAAAGCGCTTCAACGTTTTCTCGGCCTTACGTCATATTTCCGACGATTCATCGAGGGGTATGCAGTGTTAGCCAAACCACTGTCAGATTTGCTGCGTAAGGATAGAGCGTTCAAGATGGAGAATGAGCAGATACTGGCTTTTCAGCAGCTTAAGGCGGCGTTAGTCAAGCGGCCGGTCCTTAAACTGTTCAGCCCGAGGGCACCAACGGAGATCCACGCCGATGCAAGCAAGTTCGGGTATGGAGCAGTATTGTTGCAGAAAGATTCGGAAGATCAGCTCTGGCACCCAGTACAGTACATGAGCCGTAAGACCAGCCCAGCGGAGGAGAGGTACCATTCATACGAACTGGAAGTACTCGCGATCATAGAGGCCTTGAAGAGATGGAGGATCTACGTGATGGGTGTCAAGGTCAAGATCGTCACCGACTGCAACGCGTTTTCCATGACGATGAAAAAGCAGGACGTGCCGTTGAGAGTGTCCCGGTGGGCAATGTTCCTGCAGGAGTTCGACTACGAGATCGAGCATCGGGCTGGGTCCAAAATGAAACATGTGGACGCCCTAAGTCGAGTCTCGTGCCTGCTGATAGAGGAGTCGTTGAACCATAGGATTAGAGAGGCGCAGAGGAAAGATGACTGGATTAGAGCGGTGATGAAGATTTTGGAAAAGAGCGAATACGAAGACTTCTACATGAGAGCCGGAGTGCTGCATAAAGATCCCATCAAGGAACTAGTGGTAGTACCGGCAGAAATGGAGCGAGAAATAATAGGCGTGGCACATCAGCAAGGGCATTTTTCAGCCAAGAAAACACAAGACCTGATGGAAAAGACATTCCACATTCCAAATGTTGCGGCAAAGACGGCAGCGGCAGTGAAAGGCTGTCTGAAGTGCATAGTTGCAGATGCAAAGGTGGGAAGAAAGGAAGGATACCTCAACCCAATTGACAAAGAGGATAAACCTTTGAGCACATTCCACATTGATCACGTCGGACCTATGGAAGCTACACATAAACAATACAACCATATACTGGTTATAGTAGATGCATTCTCCAAGTTTGTTTGGTTGTATCCAACCAAAAGCACAGGAACAGCAAAGGTCATCGAGAGATTGAGGAAACAGTCGGCAACGTTCGGTAGCCCAAAGAGAGTTATAACCGATAGGGGAACAGCGTTCACGTCAACCGCGTTCAACGACTATTGCGAAGGAGAGGGAATACAGCACCTCGTCATAACAACAGGGGTTCCCCGCGGGAACGGACAGGTGGAGAGAATCCATAAGATCATCGTACCCATGCTCGCTAAAGCATGTGTTGGCAGTCAGCAAAACTGGTAAAAACACGTGGATCGCGTCCAACAAGTCATTAACAATACGCCGCCGAGGAGCACGAAGCTCAGCCCATTTCGTGTGCTAACTGGCCTTGAAATGCGAATTCCAGAGTACCCAGATCTCCGAGAGCTGTTGACGGAGGATGCGATGCATGAGCTAGATGCCGAGCGCGATTCCATGCGGGAGGAAGCCGTGACAACATACAACGAATGCAGCAGGAGAACAGGAGAGACTTCGATAAAAAGCGGTTGCCGGAGAAGGAGTACCAGGAGAACGAGTTAGTCGCCATTAAGCGTACTCAATTCGGTACCGGCATGAAGTTAAGGCCAAAATACTTGGGGCCATATAAGATCGTCCGCGTCAACAACCACGGCCGATACGACGTGCAGAAGGTTGGAGAGCAGGAGGGGCCTAGAACAACTACGACCGTGGCCGAGTACATGAAGAGGTGGAACTAACCAATATCATTCGGGTCGAATGATCGTCAGGACAGCCGATTGTGGGATTGAGCCAGACAAACGAACATCACACTAGACAGAACACATTAACGGATAATCCACACAGAGACATACAGACAGCAACAGTAACGAACGAACCGGTTAGGGAAAAGACAGACAAGCAAAACGAACGAACAAAGAGAACGAACAGAGTCCGCTTTCAACCGCCATACGAGATAGACGTTGGCCTTCAGCCAATGCAACCTAAAAGTCGCCAAACTTTGCTGCTAATAATTAAGAGAATAAATGTAACTTAAATATTGAGTGCGTGCGTTTTATTTTTTCCCCCTAGACAACGAGAAGAGGATAGTAGGATCCTGGCAAGAAAAACCTACATGTATATAATAAGTCAATGTTTTTTCCCATCTCAAAAATGCCCAACGCGCCTAAAGAAGTTTTCACTTCAAAATTCAGGGACGTTCTTCGGTGATAGACAAGAACATATTGCTTAGCAGGAAAATTAGTCGACATACAAGTTCTAGCGGGTATAAGGGA
Source organism: Cheilosia variabilis (assembly GCA_951230905.1). Lineage (NCBI taxonomy): Eukaryota > Metazoa > Arthropoda > Insecta > Diptera > Syrphidae > Cheilosia > Cheilosia variabilis. Next base: position 58,481,052 of record OX579676.1, read on the forward strand.
AAATATTCGCCGTTCCGGCAAACATTAACGTTTACTACTTATTAAAATAACGTACAGCAATGAAGTAAGTTTCTTTAACAATAGCGGCGTATATTGCAGTACCTTGTGCTATGTATATGTAATTCTCTTAACAGCAGAAAAAATCTATTGCGATAACATACTCTGTATGAAGTCTTCTTTTGCATGCTGAGGTTGTGCGTAGGAGTATATAGCTATATCGTGGTTGCACTGTGAAAACCAATTGGCACTTTGCTTAATGTTTACACACAATCCCAAATATAATGCTCTCAGTGTCATACTTGGCTGTAATGCCAGTTTGCCTGTGCAGAAAACTGTTGTTTATCATCTAGGTATGCCACGAAATTCATATCTCACTAGACACTTGAGACAAGCCCTTTAGTTACATACGCTCCAAGTTTTAGAGGCAAGCATGTACACTGTACAGTATGAGATTTATTTTCGTGGCTCAAACAGCGTATACTATTATGCTCGCTCTATCTGGATATGCATAATCGCAACAGACAGCGATCACACAGTTATCTTAAGTCGACTAGATTGGTCTGGATGAGATGTAACCTGAATTTGCGAACTCAGTCACGAATTTCTCGACTAGATTCGTCGGCTACCCCTCCATAAACGTCAACTGAAACATCTGCTCTCACGACCGATTTCCCCCAATCAGAGCCGAGTTTCATCTAGTGAGAGAGCTGTCAGACTTACTAAACTAGATACTTGAACGTCCCCAATCATCATGTGCATAAAATCGTTAAATAAAATTCATGACATTTATGATATCGTGCTGAGAGATGAGTGAAAAAAAGGAGTGCTGGCGCTTGACCGGCAAAGTGGCAATTATACACAGCATGCCATGCATCATAGACAAATCATACTGAGACACCCAACTCGCAATCCTCTTGCCGCTGGCCTCTTCAACAGTTTTCAAATTCCGACATTTTATTTTCCTATCGGTGGAATGTCAATTACAATCCGTGTGACATGCAAAATCATACAAAAAAAAAATGCTGCTAACCGTGGGGGAATGTGACAGAGTTCGGAAATACCACATTTTAACATTACTGAATGCTATTGGTTAGTTAGTCAAAGTAACACTCACAAACATGGTTGTTGGGCCTAAACGAAAATCTTAGCCATTTTGAGTTATATCTTTCTTTTATATAAATATGTCTAAACGAATAAAAGATATTCTCTAATTTTTCAAAAGCGGAGAATTGCCGGGTCCGCTAGTTTTACATAAAAAAAAAGTGATGCAATCTTTATGAATGCAAAAAAGATTCATCAGTGCCAGGGTAACCAAATTCAAAAACGAGAAGACTTAATACGTTTTAAGGAGGGACGAAAACTTTTGCAAACATTAAAATACTTGTAGTTTCAGGGTGATTTTCCCCCCTTTTGTATTTTTAATTTTGTGGCAACATTTTTTTTTGGCTGTCGTTAGGAAACTCTATTCGGCGCAGTGTCTCAGGTCTCAAAGTGGTTAGTTTCGAAAATCGCCGTAGTAAACATAACATCGGGCTGGGCACAAATCCTCATTCTTCAGTCCTTCACGTGGGCGCCCGCCTGAAAATGGCTAACCGGTCAAATGGTTAGTGTCAGCCAAGGATTTACGCTAACGTCTCAATCGTTTGACGTGATCCATTAGTCTGAGGTAGGAGTAAACCTTTAAATCCAACCTAATTCCAGTGGTGGCGTGAGCAGATAGCAAACCGTACCCAAGGATGAAAGGCTGGGGGTAAAACCAGTCGCGTACGAGCTCCCTCCGACGCTCAGGCAAGGTCGGTTGTAATAAGTGCCCTATCTCGGTAAGTCGGCTCTGCCGGGATCGACTTTCTTTCCGTACCTACTCGTGGGACCAAAATTTAAAATGAACAAAAACTCAAACAAAAAAGAAACAGAAACAAAAAAAACAAAAAAGGAAGAATCCCTCTTAGGGACCTCTTCCGAGGAGAACCTACTAGCCTCCAGCCAGGAGACAGTAGTTGAACCCTCAAGCCTAAGGAGCACCAGCCATAGTACTCCTTCAGGCAGTCAACCCTGTACCTCATCCATAGCTTCGGCAACAATAGGGGCCGAGGATACCAGACATAGTATCCAAAAGCCACCCAATAAAAATGATTCAGCCTCAACTGGGAGCACCAGCCATAGTGCACTCAAATCCAAAAAGTCCTCCGGCTCCATCTTGAAGTCAAGATATACTAGGGCTGTCTTTATTCTTGCAAAGATTGCGAAGAACGAAGAGACTGGTGTGACTGACGAGAGGGATAAGGAGGACAAGATTAAATACCAAAAGGTGGTCGACGAGTACGTTAAATACCACAACAATCCGAAGCAATCACAACAGAAAAAAGAGAGCGTGAAAAGAAACAGGTCACAAGATGAGACCTCTCACGCCTCTAAAAAGTCGAAGATTGCTCCGAGACTCACCAACCTTCAAGGCCCATCCACTTCTCAGGCAAACAGGACCTTCACCGAGGTGGTGAGGGATCACCTTCAAGTTGCCATCATAGACGAGTTGTCTAAAAGTGGAAATTCCATCTTGTCACACTGGAGTCGAATTGAAGCCAAACTATCAGAGATGGTTGTGGAACATGTTCTCTCTGGTGTTGATAGTAGACAACCAGGTTTTGACTGCGCGGAAATTGTTCGAGGGTACCGGGTGATTAAATGCGTGGACCAATACTCTAAGGATTTTCTTGGATCTTGCATAGCCAAGATTGGCGAAGCCTGGGATGGCTTAAAGCTTAAGCTCATCCCAGCCAGGGATATCCCCACGAGACCCAGGGCACGTATTTGGTTACCCGTGATGAAGATAGACTCTGAGAGTCTTCTGAAGTGCCTTAAGATGCAAAACCCGCAAATACCCATGGACGACTGGGCTGTCATTAAGGCAGAAGCTCCCCAGAAAAACAGCCTATCTTACCTGCTGCTCATCAACGAGGAGTGCCTAGGGGCATTAGAAGCGGCTGACTACAAGCTCAGGTTTGGCATAAGGCTAGCCAAACTAAAAATTTTCCGTTCGACAGGACCTGAAGACGACACGGACGACGTCGTCGCTGCCAACAAGTTGTTGGAGGACCTGGCGATCGCCAGCAAGATCCAATAACCATTATGCTGAAAGTCATCCAAACGAATCTCCAGCACTCGAAATGTGCATCGGAGAATCTTTTGGTCTTCCTCAGAGAGGAAGACATTGACATCGGCATAATTCAGGAGCCCTGGGTCAAGAAGACGACCATAATGGGCCTCTCAGACAGCAACTACAACCTTTTTTACAAAAGAGACGTCGGTAAGCCCAGAACATGCATTTTAGCAAAAAAATACATTAACGCTTTCCTCTGTCCCAATTTTAGTTCGGGTGACTTAACCGTTGTTGAGGTAGAACACACCCAAGGACTTACCTCACTAATATCGTCCGCCTATATGGCACACGACAGACCATCCCCGCCAGAAGAAGTGGAGCAGCTTACTGCAGCGATACAGGCGAGGCAAGGCAACCTCCTTATTGGCTGTGACGCTAATGCAAGACACCATCTCTGGGGCAGCAAGGAAATCAATGAACGTGGTGAGTCTTTATTTGATTTTCTTTTAACTGCCGATCTATGCATATGTAATGTAGGTAACACCCCAACCTTTGTATTTCCTAGCACAGAAAATTATAATGGGTGGGAAGAGGTGTTAGACATTACACTCAAAACAAACAGTGATATCTTGAGGGTTGAGAATTGGAGAGTCTCCAACTTAAAGTCCTTCTCAGACCACGAGTGGATTCTCTTCAATCTTAGTATCAAGGTAGATACTCCAGCCCCATATAGAAACCCAAAAAGAATTGACTGGAAGAAATTCGGTCAGATCTTAAAATCTAAACTGCCCAATATCCCACACCTAGAAATTGACTCAGGTGCAGAACTGGACACAATATCGTTCGCACTAGAAAGGGCGATGAATACAGCCTTTAAGGCATCGTGTCCCGTTAAATACAGCAAAAAAACCTTACCGCCGTGGTGGAATGAGGACCTAACCATCCTTAGAAGGATGACTAGGGACATTTTCAATATCTGCTATAGGCATAAGTTCTGGCAACCTTATAAAGACTGCCTAAAGTTCTACAAGAAATCTATTAGATCAGCTAAGACAAAAGCATGGTCCGAATACTGCCAATCTATTGATACTCTAAAGGAATCTGCTAGACTCAGTAAAATTCTATCCAAAGTACGCTCAAGTCCATCTTTCATTAAGAGATCGAACGGAACCTGGACAGAATCAACTAAAGAATCCTTAGAGCTTCTACTCAACACTCACTTTCCTGGTTGTAAAGACCACTGCGAAACTCCGTCCAGTTCGCGGGGGAGTTTTCCTTCGCACAGGGAAGAAGTTGAACGCATTATAACCAAGGAAAAGATCTCCTGGGCCATTCACAGTTTTGCTCCGTATAAATCACCGGGACAGGACGGCATTCTCCCCATCATGCTGCAAAAACACGAAGGGATAGTGCTGCCCTTACTCGTTAAAGTTTACAGGAGCAGTATCCTACTAAATCACATACCTCAGTCTTGGAAGTATGTCCGAGTAGTTTTTATTCCGAAAATCGGCAAAAGTGGTCACGAATCTGCGAAGGACTTCCGACCTATTAGCTTAACCTCCTTCATACTCAAAACTTTAGAACGTATACTTGACCTTCACATAAGAACGGGCCTTGATAGGTCTCCCTTATGTCACTCACAGCACGCATACCTCAAGGGCAAGTCCACGGAGACCGCTCTCCATGAAGTAGTGCTTACAGTTGAAAGGTCACTTTCCCATCATCAATACACCTTAGCTACCTTCCTAGACATAGAGGGCGCTTTTAATAACGTACACACTGAATCGATCCAGAAATCTCTCTTAGAACTTGGGGTAGAGGATTTCGTTACTTCATGGATCATTTCCATGCTGAAAGCAAGGATCATTCAAGCAAAACTTGGTAACACCCTTTTAACCAAATCAGTAAGCAGAGGAACACCTCAAGGTGGGGTAATCTCGCCACTCTTATGGATTATGGTACTCAACAAAATTCTGTCAAGACTCGACAGTGAAGGTATTCAAGTCGTTGCGTATGCGGATGACGTGGTTGTTCTAGTATCAGGAATGTTTCCGAACGTGATAAGTGAAATCATGGAAGGAGCACTGGGTAAGATTAGCGGGTGGGCCACAAGTTGTGGTCTTAGCGTTAACCCAAGTAAAACTGAACTGATGCTTTTCACCACCAAAACCAAAATACCAACCTTCTCACTTCCCCGCTTGAATAACCAAAATCTTACTCTATCCTCCAGTGCCAAATACCTAGGAGTCATACTCGACCCTAAACTCAACTGGAAGTCAAATATCGAACACAGAGTGAAGAAGGCAAGCATAGCTTTCTACGCCTGTAGTAAAACTTTCGGCAAGAAGTGGGGTCTTCGACCAAAGATGGTTCGTTGGATGTACACAGCTGTCGTACGTCCCATCCTCACATACGGATCACTGGTATGGTGGCCCGCCTTAAGTAAAGCTTATAACATCACGAAACTAGGTAGAGTCCAAAGGACAGCTGGTATTGGTATCACGGGAGCCCTACGATCAAGTCCGACCGAAGCGCTCAATGTGATTCTTAATTTCCTGCCGGTGGATCTGTACATAAAAAATATTGCAGCGTGTAGTGCAGTAAGATTGAAGGAATCTAAATGTTGGTCAGAAAGGCCTTATGGCCACTCCAGAATCCTAATGTCCCTCCCCGACGGAATAGGACGCTTATCTACAGACTACACAGTACCCAAACTTAACTTCCATAAAAACTTCTCTGTTAGATTCCCTTCTCGATCTGAATGGGAGGAGAACGCGGTCGTAAACGAATTCGACATTCCTATCTTCACAGATGGTTCCAAAATGAACTGTGGAGTGGGAGCGGGCATTTTCTCAGCAGAGTTAGACATCTCCACATCCTTCCGCCTCCCCAACGCAGCCAGCGTCTTTCAAGCGGAAGTACTCGCAATCAAGGAGGCGTGTAGACTGCTCCTTAACATAACTACACTCGGTAAAAAAATTGGCATCTTCGTCGACAGCCAGGCCGCTATTAAGGCTGTCGGTTCTACCAAATCAACGTCAAAACTTGTTGTGGATTGCAGGGAGACATTGACCAGGGCTTGCCATCGGTTCGAAATCACCCTCGTCTGGGTTCCCGGTCATAGGAACATAGACGGGAATGAAAAAGCCGATGAACTCGCCAGATGTGGCTCTGCTCTGTGCGTGTCTCAGGCGGAGGAAGTCTTCCCTCCGCTGGGATACGTTAAGAGAGAAATCTTCCTGTACTTCTCCTCAAGGGCGGAGATGAGATGGGTGAATCTGACGAGCTGTATCATTTCAAGAAAGATATGGCCAACCTACGATGATGCCAGAACCAACAACCTTTTATCTAGAACGCGTGTAGATGTCGCCCGACTAACGGCAATTAGTACGGGCCATTGGCCCTTAGGAACTCACGCGGCCAAGCTTGGCATCCCTCATAACACCCACTGCCGTAGCTGCACTGACACAAACAAGAGTGAAACAGTGTTTCATCTTCTCTGTGAGTGTCCGGCACTAGCAAAAACCAGACTCAGTGCACTAGGTCATCCCTTTTATGATGACCTTTCGGCTATCCAAAGTATCCATTTTAATAAAATCATCAAATTTCTCAACTCCACAGGCTGGTTTTGAGCTCCCTTGACTTCCTTCCCCCCTTTTTTTTTTTATCTTCTGGTTCCGTTAGTTGTGGTCTCAAAACGGCGCTTAATGCGTTACTTGTGTTTTTCCCTCGTCAGTAGACGGGAATACAGCCACTTAAACCAACCAACCAACCAAACATAACATCCTAAATTAATATTTTGTTAAGCTATCTCTTTCCAAACCTGCTTTCGTCGATTTTGCCTGGTTCTTGTATCAAAACTTTCGCTTCAAATGTTTCCAAAAAATTGATTCCTATTGTCTTGACAATACCTTTTACAGTCAGCTATAATCCGTTGGGACAAACATTGATTGTTGGAATATTTTTTCGCGAAGCAGTACACTAGGTTAAAGATTCTGAGTAAAAAAATTCGGGCTTGGACTAAATACTTTTTGCAACTGATCTTTCAGTGCTTTCGTCAATTTAAGTGGAAAAGGTCCAATTTTCAATTCCACCAGCTATTTGATTTCTGCTAAGAATTGCAATATATATCTTGTCTCCCACTGCCTTGAGAAAAGCATAAAATATCGACGATCCTGAAAAAATATTTTGGCCATGTACCAATCACGGACTTTACATCACGCCATACAGAGTTTACAAGACCTCTTTCGATCGCCTAAATATAACCGCATTTACAGACGGATCTTAAATGGAAACTGGTGTGGGCAAGGCATTTTCTACAATTATTTGGGTAAATCAAAATCGACAGACCACAGCAGAGCCTCCCAAACAGAGGTCCTGCCAGTGACAACAGCAGCCCGTGAGTCTATGGTTCAGGCAGCAACAAAAGCCTTAAATGTAACAGAATTAAAATGGAAGCTTGAATTTCACATGCTAAGAACTGAAGGTTCTTGCTACTCATCACAAAGTCAGCACGAGAAATCGGACAAGTTTCTAAAGCTGAAGCTGTAAGAGAACAAGCTGATCCATTTGCAATTATTCCGCCTTGCACACTCAGGCTTGAACAGGGAGAAAGCAACAATAAAGGCGAAGGTTAGATGGACTGCAATAGAAACTTGTCAAGAATGCTATGGCCAGCCTTCAATAAAGCGAGAACCGAGAGTCTCATACAAAAGAAGGGAAAATCACTTTCCACCCTGGTAGGAATCATAACGGGGCACAATTCTCTGTGACACCACATGAAAAAGAAGCGCTTGTGATGAGGGAGCTCTTAAGAACACAACCCCGTTCCTATGTCACTGCCCTACCCAGATCTCCAGCACCTAGACGAGCATTCTAGCAAACCCATAGACAAGATAATGAGCTTTATCAAATTCACAGTATGGTGGGTAACCAACAACACAGTGAGTAATTGATTTCAGTACTTATGGAGAGGGGTATAATGGGAAAGGCACAACCTCACTCCCACAATGGGTCAGTATTGACTTGAGTGTGGCATTAAGCCAGCCCACTTACCTTACCTGATCTAAGGCATAAAATGGCAGAAAAATTGAAACGCAGTACATGTCAGACGCCCATGTCCATACTTCCTTTTGTAGTTATGTATGTGTCTTTATAAGCTGGTTACTTCTCAAGTCCTGGCGAGAAATAACAATGCCTCATTTCTTAAGAGATATTGTGAATGGACCTGACGATTTATGTAAATTGGCTATGTCACTGTGAAGAGTTTTTTTCTTACATAATTTGCAGTATGTAAAATTGTTTGAATTCTTTTAGCGTTAAAGAGCTAAAATAATATAGAACTAGATTCTGGACCAAGGGAGAAACTGCTCGTTACTCATTATTTTACTAATTATCTCTTTTTTGTTATTTTTGATATATAACGGCAAAAGTAGGATAACAGATGACATCGTATTAGTATGACGCAGTCCGAACAGGTCATAGCCTCCGCTTTTTGGGACTCGATGGTAAAAACACATACCGACAATTTTGAAAAAGAAAAAACCAATAAATGCAAGCTTACTTACTTACTGACTTACTTAACGGGCTCCCGCCCCGTGAAGAGTCACTGCCTGAGAAACTGCAACCATTCATTTTCTGCGCTCTGGATGTTCGGTCTTCCTTGTTGCCTCGAACGGGTCTGACATTCCAATGTATTTCGTCTTTTTACGCTACATCCACATCTTGGTACCACTCATAAAGTTCGCGGTTGTATCTTCTTCTCCATTCCCTCGAAAGTACTCTGGCTCACACCTCGGCCATCGCATTAGTTGTTCTGAACAAATTACTGCCCTCTTTCCTTAAGGACCCTTACACAGTTTAGAATTTCAGACACCTTACTTTTGTAATCTCATCAATCAAATTAATTCCCACTTGAAGATGGCTTCGCGTTTATAAATATAAGTTGACAATTTACTTAAAACTTTTTCTATTTAAAATTCCAATTTTGTTTAATTGAACAGATGGTAAGGCTCTTTTTAGAGTGACGACTGTCGTTCTCTCTAGTCTCTACCTATATTATTTTGGCTTTGGAAGTGCGAAATGAAGCTTATTTAGAGTTTTAGGGATATTAAACTCCTGTACCTAAGTGTAAACGGTGTGCGATAAGCCACATAGCGTTGCAGATCGTAATATAAAGTTTTCCCTGTTAGTAACAGTGTTAGATTTGTTCATTACGTTCTTAAGCAGGCGCAAAAAAGTGGCAATGGTGGGTACTGCGTGCAACTGACGACCTTATTTCTGGTAGACTGGGTAAACGATTTAATTTAGAGTTCGTTAATTATGCATACATTTATTTAACCATTTGTTATATGTGTGGATTTGTGAATGTATAACGGCGGGTAGACCATGCTAGCAAATTTGGCCCTAACAATTAATTTTTCGTTTTTAAATGTTAAGAAATAACTTTTTACTGAATTAGGCAAGAACTCGATATCATCTTAAAAACACAATTCTTTCCAAAGTTCTTAAAAGGATACTATACTAAGCCGCTTCCAACCAATTATAATGGTAAGAACATGTCCATGTTGAGATGGTATACCTACAAAAAGCTGTGTGTGAGGTATTAATAAAATTATGTTTTTATTCAAAAGCCCAATGTATGCCATTATGTATGGAATATAGCACTATTCAATACCGCTCGCCGTTGATGGTGATGGCCTCACCAATGTTCTTTTTTTTTATTTTTAAAAGTACCGACCAATGACGCCACCACCCATAAATTCTCGCCAAAAAGTAGCTTTTTTATGTTTTGCCACCTGATGAACTTTGAATCAATTTTGATCGTTAACACAGCCATTTGTCCTTTTCGAAGTCCAGTCAGCGAACAAATGGCGTTGTATATGAACATTAACTTGTAAGGATGTAGGCACAAGTCCCGGCTCAAAATTCGCCAATTTGAAGCCTGTCATATGCCGACTTCTTGTACACGGCTTCTGCTGTACACTTTCGCAAACCTCGGTTCTAAGTCAATCTGGCGTTCCTTTGCCGTTCGATTGCTGGCTGAATCGTTGTGCGACAATTTGGCCCTTTTTCGAGGACCCTGATCAAATTTGTTGATACTTTGTTGGGAAATGCACTTAGAACATTTTTTTCAAAAACTGTTCACAAAAACAACGTTCAAAATGTAAGGCCATTGTCAATCACAACACTATTATAGTGTAACGCGAGCCAATACTTTTTGAAGAATAACTTCTTCAGGCGCGCTTGACTTCGGGGGTAAGCTGGTGAATGCGTCACGAAAACGTTACGGAAATTGCAAACGGGAGTTGAGAGGCAGATATAAGTTATTGAAGATAGAAAGAGAGAGAGTTTCGTATATCTAAGCCACAGCCCACAGTTCAGCAGTGATACAAGATCGGGGGATTTATCCCTTTTAGCGGGATATTCTCACTTATAATAATCTAAAAGGGACAACGACTTTTTCAAACCTAATAGTACAAATAGAAAGGGATTTTACATTTTGATAAAATTTTGTTCCTAATTGCTCATTTCATTAAGAATAAAAAAATTAGTCAACCTACGATCAAATTAAATATTTTCATGTATAGAAAAATGTCATTCAAAATATCTGAATGCTTTCATTTTCTTTTTTTGAAGTATAACTTCTTTAGGCAGGCTTGACTTCGGGGGTAAGCTGGTGAATGCGTCACGAAAGCGTTACGGAAATTGCGAACGGGAGTTGAGAGGGAGATATAAGCTAGTGAAGATAGAAAGAGAGAGAGTTACTGTAGGGGCAAGAGGTGTGAGAAGTGCGAGCACACATTTTCTTTCTCTCATAGCCAGTTACGTTTCGTATTTGTCACAGCCACAGCCCACAGTGCAGCAGTGATACCAGATCGGGGGATTTATCCCTTTTTGCGGGATTTTCTCACTTATAATAAGCTAAAAGGGACAAAGGACAAAAAAGCCTTACCTCATTCTCGAATCAAATTTCTGTGTCAATTTTCTATGAAAAATCAAAAATAATGAAACTTGAGACCGAAATAAAGTTTCTTTCATACCAGTCATTTTCAAATACTTCATAAGATATTTATTTTACGTTGAATATTATTTTCATTTTAATGACGAATGCAATAATTGTATGTTTCTTTTTGTACGAGGGATAAAAGGGATATTTTGGGTATAACCGTGGGATAACCTGCCTCTAAAGTCTGTTATCACTGCAGTGAAGGCCTATTGTCTGTATCGCACTGTAGGAGCAAGAGAGCCGCACCCAGGGCCGCACCAACCATACGTGCAAGTTGTGCAAATGAACAGGGCGGCAAGTTCTGGGGGCGCATTGCTAGGAAAGAAAAATTAATTTTATCTTGCGTGAACAAATACAGCCATTTGCAATTTAAACAAAAAGCTTGTTCAAATAAGCCCAAAATAACAACATTCATCACACCTGTGCTGAATTATTTCTTGTACATTAACTCACATCAATTGCAATGTTGCAACTTCAAGGAGAATCTAAATCAAAATATCGCCAAATAAAAAATCCCACTAGACCTATGCAAGTTCACTTCTTACCTACATTATCTCAAAATATTTCACCCTGTTCATGTAGGTATATTCCTTGCACATCCATTACATTTTACAATAGAATCTAGTTTAAAGATCTCAAAATAAAAAATACCGCAATAAAAAAACGCATTGAAAATCTAAGTTCTGGGTGATGTGGAAAAAATTATGCATGTGTGCAAATATGAAAAAAGGGCGCCTTCTGTAAATCTTGCACAGGGCGCTAGTTTGGCTGGAGGCGGCACTGGTCGCACCTCTCCTCGACTCGCACCGCACACATTTTCTCTCTATCTTTCTTTCATATCCAGTTATTTTTCGTATATGTATATAGACACAGTGCACGCCTACTGCACGGATGCCACTTTGGTATTTTTTCTATCCAAATTTGGCAATGTTTTTTTTTGCTTTGCGTTTCGGTAATTTGGTAATTTTTATCTCGTTATGGTAACTTTTTGAGCAGATGTACCAAGAATGCGAGCTCGATATCAACTCCTTTAAATGCTACCTTACTGTTTCTGAGTGAACGTATTGTATTATTTGCATATGCGTCATCACCATCCATATAAACCTGGGCTCTCATCGCGTAACTTTTAAGACGATCATCGTCCAAACGATTGTATTAAACGACGTCGTCAAAAGTTTGCTTCGTGTATCATCACAATCGCATCGTTCGGTCGTGTCGTTCATCGTTTTTATTTAAAACAGTTTGAACATGACTGTAAACAAACTCTGACACCTAAAAAAATTAAAAATGTATGGAAATTGTTTCTTTTTTGAATCTGTTTATTTTTCTTTGTTGCCATTGATTGACATGGAATTGGGCATTAAATGCAAAAATAGAAACGAAATGCTAAGGGGCGAATTCTAAAAAAAATCAATGAATGCAATTTAATAATTGCATTTTTTTCTGATTGCATTAAAAATGTATGAAATTATGGAACAAATAAATGAAATTCATTTCATATCCCAAAAAAGTGCAATTACCATTTTTTTTTTTTTTTGCAAAGAGTGCATTCTTTTACAATTTGGATGAGGGTGAGTCGCCTCCTAAGAGAGCATACTTATGTGTCTTTCTTTAATTATTTTTTTATACTTCTCTCAGACCTAACTAAAACTGAAAAAATGCACCAAAAACGATGAAACGATTGTAAAATAGCAATCGTTCAATCGCAATCGTTCAATCGTCTGTATTTGACAGTTCAATGTGTTATACGAAGCATTAGTGAATCGTCCAAAACGACGTCGTCCAGACGATTCAACCATTTTAGTGATACACGAAGCAATACAATCGTCGAAACGACGTCGTTAGACGATCGTCGTCTTACGCGATGAGAGCCCTGTTTTATTCATTATTCAAAAAATTACCGAATGCACTCCTTTTCTTCTTTTGACAGATGGTAAACTTCGAAATATTTTCTGCTTCTGTTTATAACTAGATTGAGATATGGATAGGTTAATTAATCATATTATTTATATACAGACTTGAAACAGACATAAAGGTTTTTTATAAGAGAAAAGGATTGAAAATGATAAATGTCCACGCTCCTTATTGAATTGAAAAGTCTTATGTTTTATAAAAGTTTTTTTTTTAAACAAGCAATTATTTATAAAATTAAAAAATGTATTTTGAGTTTTTTTTTGCAAGTGGCAACTGTGGCCTATTGCCACACTGTAGGAGCAAGAGAGAGCAGTGCGCGCACACATTTTCTCTCTTCCTCTCATAGCCAGTGCATGAAATATATAATATCTCAGTCAGTATTTTGTTTGCGAGTACATACATAGGTATGGAATTATAGATGGAGCTAAAGAAGATTTACTTCAGTCGTGTGGTCTAAAGCACACTCGTTTTTTTTCATTTATCGTTCTCGTTTTGAAAAGTTTGGCAATACTGTAAACAAACTTTATGGGCATTTTTTTTTTTTTTTTGTGATTTGTTTAGTTTTCTTCGTTGTCATTGATGGATATGAAATTGGGAACTTAATGCAAAAATGGATAGTTATGCCATGTTCCCACCAAACTGAAATCGGGAGGTTTCGATGAACTTTTACCGAAACCTTTTAAAGTCTTTGCCACCGAGTTGAAGTGATTTCAAAAATCATTAGCTGTCAATTTTGAAGTGTCTGGCAAAACAGCTGTTTGTTGACGCATAATAATAGTGTTGAAAGAGCAATTACAAAAACGTAAAAAAACTTAAAATCGAAAGAAATCAAGAAAAGTTTGGACAAAAGTAAGTAATGTTTCTCATTATGACTTTTAACCCAGTGATGCATACATACATACCTACATGTTTTTGTGTAATTTAATATTTCGTGGGATAAATGTGGGATTTTTTATATTTTGGCGAGGGATAAAAGAGATTTTTTGGGTATAACCGTGGAATAACCTGCTTCTAAAGTCTGGTATCACTGTTTCAACCCATTATTGTCAATGAACACAAAATAAACCAAAATTCACGCTGTAGGCAGACGGAGGGGTTTCAAAGAGGTTTCGCTGAAAACCCGAGGTTTCGAAACCGCAAAAATGTATGGCGAAACCTTGGAGGCTATGTTCGTTTGGTGGGAACATAGCATTAGCAAGGAATATGGCCTCTAGAAGTATCAAGATTCAAGTATGCAAACACTTATCTACGAAGTCAAACGATAGCTGGTAGTGTAAAAAAGAAAGATTTGTCCAAGAAGGGTGGAATTTTTTATAAAAGTTCACATTAAACGGATACACAAGAGTGTTTTAAGAAGTTTATTGCTAAGGATCGAGTTGTAACAAAGAATTCAATGAATGCTATTTTATGATTGTATTACTGCATGCAATTAAAAATGTCAAACAAATGAAATTAACATGATATTCAAAAAAGAAATGCAACCACCATCTTTTTCCTAAAAATGCGTTCTATTACAACTTCGATAAAAGCAAGTCCTCTGCAAAGAGAACATAAGTTCGTGTCTTTCGTAAAATATTGTTATACTTCTCTAAAACCTAACAAAAACTGAAAAAAATACACTCAAAACGATGAAACGATTGCAAAACGTGAAGCAACATTAAACGATGATCGTCCAATCGTTTCACGACGATGTCGTTCCATCGCTTTGTGCTTACGCGGTTAGACCCCTAAGTAACTTATGTAAACTTAAGAATTTGGTAGCGTAGAATATTCGTTTTGTGATGTCCACAACCAAATGATTCAAAATTGAGCATGACAATCGAGGATGAAATAAATATGTATGTTATTTTAAATTTTAGAATGCTGTTAAATAATCGATCGATCCTCCAAAGCTATATTTTCCAGTGAAAATTATTTGTTCTACTATCTATTTTCCTTTACAAAACAAGTCTGTAACGAAAGATGGAAATAACGACCTATATCCCTTGAAGCCTTCCGCCATCTATGCTACCCCTATGACCCGAGGACTCCTCAAGTCAGTATGGGCAGCTGAGACGGAAGGTTGTCCAGGCATGCTTAGCACATGCACGTCCTAGCTCGTCGGATGGGGGGTTCTTGCTACTTCGAACGAATGTTACGTATTTTCATGCCACAGAAGAGATGTTGCTATCTGGAAATTTAATTCTAAAGAGGCCCGAAAAGTTCAGAATTCGTATTCATAACTTAATGAAGTTTCCTAGGGAGAAGCTAGCAGAAGATGGAAAATGTCGCCTGAGTGTGCCCACTCTCGACCTAAGGATCTCATCCCTATGACATCCATGGCTATCACGCCACTCAATGTAGGTGAAAGCCCCTAACTAATCGGTATTACGAAATTAATCGCACATCATCGTCATCCTTTTCTTACCTTTAGCTCATTGGTCACATCAACCTATGAAGGAAATCTAGTGGGATACTATGATCCTCAGAACAATAACTTCCCTTGAAAATGTAACTGCAAGGCTCATATTAATAGAACAATTCTAAATCAAAACAGAACAATGCTCCATTTACGTTTAAAATACCATAGAAAGGGGTTTATTCGAAAAAAATATATTCTTAATGTATGCGTCAAAATATAAATATCATGTTTCAAAAGCAATAATATTTAAGATTTAAATCTTAATATTTTAAGAAAGAAAAATACGAGATTCAAATTATATCTTAATATTTATATACCTTATCTACACTAATCTACAAGTTATAATTTTTCGTAAATACCGAATTTACATTTATATGTAAGTACGAAAGCCTGTGGGAATAACAAAAAAAAAAAGATACAAACAATCGTGACTTTATCCAAATGTTCGACAAGTAAATACTCGAACCACAACGTTGTGGAGCAAAATCAAAAATTAAATATTTATGAATCTTTAATAATATTTGTAAGGCTCTCTCTCCGAACTGTACAATATTGTATCTGGTTGCGTTATTTATTATTTGAATGTACGTTAATATACAAACCGTCGAAGTTTCAAATCAAAAACGATAATAACAAAAAATGCTCTTATATCTCAGGTTATATAAAAATTAGTCGGAAAACTTATCGCTCATGGTGCACAAAAAATTTAAAAATGCAGTGGAAAATAAGATCACTTACCCGAGAAAAAAATTATTTGATGCTGTCGGGGGTTCCAGGGGTGAGGTCGACGATGTGCACAAGGTTTACCAGCCCGTGGATGTAACAGAAGACGACGTATACTTTTCATACACTGTTAACCGACGATTTACCTATAGGGAGTAAATAATTTAATGTGCATTTGAGTGAGCGAACTTTTTTTATGTACAACTACAAATAAGTTAGAGATTTTACTTAACTAAAAATTTGCCCTACTGCTGGTGACGGTGTTGTTGTTCTAAACGAGAGACGCTGTTCGTTATCTCCTGAAGCGGTAGACGTTTATGTACATCGATGCCGATGTTGCTGTTGTTGGCCAGCGAAAATGTTGGCCTTTCGCACTGCTGCTGCTGCGTACGTACTCGTAGATTATCGAGAGTTGTTGCGGGTTGATGACTTAGAGTTCTGATTGACGACTGGGGATGCTCCCGATCTTGGATTGTGTGGAATTTAGGCCGTGGGTTCTGTAAAGTGGGGTGGTGGGCTCTGCAGATATTAGCCGTGTTTTTTTGATCTTCGATCTCAGCAAAGCAAAGTAAAGTAGGATTTTTATCACGCAATTACAACAACTACGCTCTACTTGACACTTCGAGACTCAGTTGTAGTTGTTCTAATCGCGTGCTGAAAATCCTTACTTTGCTTTGCTGAGATCGAAGCTCAAAAAAACACGCCTATTGACTGCGAGGATCTTCGTCCAACGTGGTGTCGATTTGTCGTGCGTGGTACGTGTCGTTGCACACGTGCTGGCGGGCGGAGCTGGTGTTGGGTTTGAAGGTGCGCTAACTTAAACTGTGCTGATTATGGGGCTTTAGATTTGCGCTTCGAACAGTTTCCCGTAACACAAAATTCCTTTAACGTCGGAAGGGCTTTTATTTTATTATTTTAGCCAGGGTTTTTTTTCGATTTTAATCAGTTAGGATATTCACAACTACCACTTGAACTGTTTCAGTAATTTTACTTTCCTGGTGCTTAATCGCGCCACTAGTAGGTACAGTCACTGTCTTTTAAATTGAAATCACCTGCAGCTCACTACCGAACCTGACTACCGCACTCTTAGACAAAGCCAGACAAAAATCGTCGAAAACGCGCGTCCCCAAGGCTTTTATATAATTTGCGCCCGATGCCACTATTTATTTTTCGCTTCTTACCTACCATCATACGACTTGCTGGGGAGATTATATGTTTCTTAACATATGCAATTACCAAACAAACATCTTCTCGCTTACGACAATTGGGAGAAGCGCCGCCCACTCCGAAAGAGTGGCGGACATAGCCTAGACATAAATCCTGATCACCCTATATCTAAACCCGTCTATTAATTATTTGAGGGGTTTCAATATCGAATAGGAAAATAATCTATATTTATTCAAACTCTCCACTTGGAGCAAAGCCTTCCCAGCTTAAATGCAGTTGAGTGGGAAAAAAAAAGAAAAAAAAATACGAGCTTAGAACGTTCCCCACAAAACTTGTTCTTATCACAAGCACAAGCGTGTGTTAAGAAATAACGTTTCTCAAATTCACTTACGCCCCTGCCCTGAGATACCTCTAGCGTCTCATGTTCAGACTGAACTAGCCGGGGGCGTATACGTAACCTTTTTTTTATTTTTCATTTTTTTTTTATCTTTTTAAATCCTTACTATGGAAAACTCCGGTCCGAACGCCGTTAAGGTTTTCCGATTCATACAGGTTATTGCCAATACATTTATGCACTCTTTCCTTAACAAATTTTAAGCAGAGTTTTGCATTCCGATGCTTAGCGGCATCACTTAGAATGAAGTTCCTGAGAAAAACCATGCCGCCTACTTTATAGTTAACATTTTTGCTTCTTGTATTGTAATAATTCTATTACGTATGATGGGCATTTTCTAAAGATTCTCTAATATGATTGTGCAGAATGTTCATTTTTGAAGGTTTAGGTAAAGCTTCTAGTTCGGAATTATTTAATGCATCTAAATCTTTTAACAACTGATACATGGATCCATGCTCGACCATTTTCTGCCCAAAAAGTGCTTCGTAAGGGGACATGTTAATCGCCGAATGAGCAGCTGTTCGTAGCGCACATGATATCGAAGGTAATTGGGCATCCCATTTTGTCTGACCTGGGTTGATGTAAGTGCGAACTGCTGCGAATATCGACCTGTTCACTCTTTCGCTAGCTGGATTGGGGGGCATATGAAGCGGTTTTAATGTGTCTGATACCAAATGTGCTCATTAATTTCTGGAATTCATGACTAATAAATGGCTTTCCATTATCTGTTAGGATTATTTCGGGAACACCGAAGAGGAAAAAAAACTTGGAGGTCGAATCTGTGGTCGCTTTTTTCATGGGTTGAACTGTTACAAAATTAGTTAGTTTGTCTAAAGCAATAATAATGTACGTATTTCCCAATAGCGACCTAGGATAGGGTCCAAGAAAATCAAGGTAAAGATGCTGAAATGGGCGGTCAACGACGAACTATTTACCCATTGGAGCCCTAAGTATAGCATTCGGAGCTTTAGTAGATTTACACAAATCACAATTTCCGATGAACTATTTAACCTGTGCAGGCATATTCGGCCAGTAAAATTATTCCCGCAAGCGCTACAAGGTTTTCCCGATTTCGCCGTGTGCTGCTCTAGGTGGTTGATGTGCCAAGCCAATCAAGTTTTCCGTAAGCTCTGGAGGCACCCATAGTCTCCATGTCAAATCCTCAAGAAATGGATGTCCCGTACAATGGTTAACCTTTTTATATAGGAAGTTGTTCGATACAGGTAGGTCCGGCAATTGAGAAGAGTTTTCTTTGACGGTATTTAATAGGGAAATGCACTCTTCCGATTGGAACCTGGGATCTATCTGCAGCACTTCTAGCTCATTTTATACATTCGAAACTACCGCCTCAATCGCATCTACTCCATACACTCATGAAAGGGCATCAGGAACCACGTTCAATGATCCCTTGCGATGTTCAATGTCAAAGTCATACCCTTGTAAGTACATACTCCATCTAGCTAACTTTCCACTCAAGTCTTTAAGACTCATCAGCCACTTAAGACTTGCGTGGTCCGTAATTATTTTAAATTTGTGCCAGTAGTTATTATATGTAGGTTCTGGGTACACTAAAGTGGCGGAATCGCCACCCTGGTGGCTTCTTCATTATATTCTCCTCCATTTGTTGTATTATATCTTCAATAGTATCATATAAAAGAACGGATTGCATACACGTGTTGCCATTGTCTTTATATCAAAGTCCGTATCATCAGCATTACAAATCTTCACGAATTCCGCAAATAATTCCAAATTGATTTTAATTGAATTATTCTCCATGATTATTTCTTGCAATAGATTTTTGACAATTGCCCTCTTTCTTGAGAAAAATGATTTTACATCCAAATCGTCTTCTTGTTCATTCACCACGGAAAACGAGTATGACACAATTCGTTCTTTCATTATTTCATCATTTTAGGCACGTTATCGGCGTAGGGCACTTTAACTTTCAATTTATGTGCATTGCTTCGCTGATGCTGCTTCCATGTTCTCCTGTTCACTTCAATGTTGCACACATTGCACACAATATTCGTCGATGTTGATCTTGTTGTTGATGCATGTAGTATCATCACTGGTAAATTGACTAAATGTTTCCCCTCTCCTTATCCAAAACTACACACATTTTCTCGTAAATGTTTTACCACACACCAAACAATGATTTAAGATCTTGTTATGTACACTTGTACAGTCTCCATATGGCGAAAACACTTTATCACAAATATTGCACTGCATTTTTTTTTTCTTATTTCTTGGTATACGCAATGCACTTCTTTATTTCTAAAACTCCCCAAGTAACAATTTTACTTCGGTAAGGTTCAAATTTGTAATTTTTGTAGGCAACAGCTTCGATAGAGCTTTAATAGTCTTTGTTAAACGAAGTTGATCTATTTCGAAACAATTGTTTCGATAATAACTTCAGTAAGTCCTTTACGAAGCATATACACAGGCTTTATAGAGGGATATGGAATTAAGCTTCGACAAGATCTCTATTAGACATCTGAAAATGTGTCTGGAGATGTGTGGAAAGTGAATTGCTTCGATAAAGCTTGTGGTTCGAAGGGCTTCCTAGAAGCTTCTTTAGAGCTTCTGACCGAAGGCATTATAGAAGCAATGAACTGTCATGCAGTCAACCGCTTGCGATTGGAAGCTGTACAGAAGCACTTACTCGTACTTCCTCCTAACTTACATATGGAAGCTATATAGAGGTACAAATTAATTTCATATGAAATGAATCAAAGCTGTCTAAAGAAACCATAATTAATGAATCGGGGAAAAATGACAAAAAAATTAAACACTTTTAGCACAGTGAAAAATATGTAAATAATGTGATTCTAAATAAACACTTTTCACTCATAAATAAATTAGGTAATACTAAATGTCTTGCTTACAACTTCGGTCGAGTAAGCTGCAAGTTTATTGCAAATCTTAACCAAACTCTAAAATGTACCAAGTAGTTCAGATTTAGCACTGCTACAGCATTATGACGAATTAGCCTAGGGGGTAGTGTATTGGACTACTGCGCAACAGGACCCATGTTCGATTCTCAGTGCGCCGCATGTAAGTAAAATGTAAATTATAACGAGTACGTAAATGTAAACTCCATGAAAATTGCAAAAAGTCTTGGAAAATGTTTATTAAGAAGATAAAAAAAATAAAAAAATAAGAAAATGGAAAATTGAAAAATGTAATAAAAAAATAAAAAAATAAATATTTTTCTTGTTCATTTTGGAGCCTATATAAAGCTTCCATAACGTTTCGGTAAGGTCTATCCAAGCTGTTCAGGAAGTCTTAAATAAGTAAATACTTGCATTAAAGTGCTCCAAATGCGTTTCCTTTAGACCTTATGCAGTTAATATTGCGGGAGGTGAAATAGCTTCGATAGCGCCTTACCGAAGTCAAATTGTTACTTGGGTCAACTGCCCCCTAAACTGTAATCAATTCAACATATAACCTCTGCAATAGTATACAAATTCAAACCACAGTGCAAACAGAAAAAATTGTAAATTCATAAAAGTAAAGACTATCTACTGACAACAATGATAATCTGTTCTTATCGTTGCACTCAACAATTAAATAATAAACAACTAAACCAACACAAAACATTGATAACTATTACCAATTCCCAAAATAGCTCCTATATGAAACGTTATCTTTAGGCGGCCCCCCCAAAAATGTATTACCAATGTCATGTGTAAAACTCACTAAATAAACCCTAGTACCGAAACTATCTGCGCGGACGCGAACTCGGAGAGAAGCCCTTCCTGGTCAGATGCAAATATGAACCCAATTTTCCTGCCACATCCACCGAGCTGCGCTTCGCAGCTTACTCTATGCTACCTAATAGAGCAGGAGGGATTTCCCTGCTCTCATTCATACGACTGATCTCGTCGTTTAACATTCGGCCATCCTTCATCACACTGTCCTCAGTGTGGGTACCTTTTATCCATTATTTCAGGATTCTTCCTCATCCAATATTTAAGGATTCTTCCTTATCCAATATTTCAGGACTACATTAAATCCAATATTTCAGGATTCTTCCTCATCCAATATTTCAGGACTATTTCACATGTATGAAATTTATCATACCATGTTTTCCTTCGTCCAGGTACGTTGCTATTGGAACCACCAATGAAACAGGTCAGACCATTGGAGTCCATCCCAAATTCCAGGAGATTCCAAAACACACGCCCTCCAGCCTTGGGTTTAGAGATCCTCAGAATTACTCAAAGAACAGTCAGAACCAAAAAGTTCATACTTATTCGGCGGTAGATTCAGGGTCAATACCTTGCCTTAGAGTAAATCGATAAATAGTCAGAACTTCACTGTTAAGTCAATTCATCAATAGACTCTAGACCAACACTTTGGGTTTAGAGATCCTCAGAATTACTCAAAGAACAGTCAGAACCAAAAAGTTAATCCTTATTCAGCGGTAGATTGAGGGTCAATACCTTGCCTCAGAATTACGCAGTGAATAGTCAGAACCCAACAGTTAAGCCAATTCACCACTTCTGGGCCAATACCTTTTTACGTCACCTTTTTAACTTCGTCTTTCTTGTCTTCATTAATTAAAGGCCATTTCACCTTATTCCAGATACATCAGGTGTATCTTACTTATATTTTGATTCAATCAATCATTTCTTAAGCATTCTTCATAATGCTTTAATTTTACATTTCCCGCTATCGATATTAATCACATTAATACTCGCTGACCACTTTATATTAATTTTCTGGTATACCTACCAGATTATGAACTTATTCGCTGCTCTGAATGGCTTTTCATTTATTATGTGCTGAATTATTTTTCAATATCGTTAACAATGCTAAATTGTAAACGCCGTTCCAATCGCTGCCAATGTACGAAATCTTCGTATTTCAAAA
The DNA here is from genome assembly GCA_951230905.1 of Cheilosia variabilis. Taxonomy (NCBI): domain Eukaryota; kingdom Metazoa; phylum Arthropoda; class Insecta; order Diptera; family Syrphidae; genus Cheilosia; species Cheilosia variabilis. The sequence goes on from OX579676.1 coordinate 58,503,631, forward strand.
CCAAAAGAATACGCTTTAAACTATTCGATTGCACCACAGTTAAGCCTGTTAATGACGTGAAGCCCTTGCTCCGACTCTATCTCATTGTTTTAGAAAACCGTTTCTATCCTCGTCACATTACTCTAGTCGTAAATAACTTTCTCAGATAGTCAAAGCGCTGATCGGGAAGCCAAAGATCAACTCTTCTGGCTAAACCCTTCCACCGGTGATATTTAACTGTTTGCGTTCAGTGTTTAAGCGTCTTTGTATTTATATTGTACCATTTTTGCTCTATCGAACACCATATCTTCAAAAAAGTATGTTTGAGATTTGCGTTGAATTAGCCGCCTGTTGACTCTGTACAACCTTAATTTGCTGACCGGCACGTTCATATAATTCGGTCAGTGAAATATCATCATCATCATCGGACTTCTCTTCATGCAGAAATATGTTCGTTCAGTAAACTGTTGCTTGGTTTAAATGCAAGTAACAGTTCTGGAGGAGTTTGTTAGTTATGTTGTGTTTAATTGGATTGTTCGAATATGACAACCCCAATCTTGTCTCTTTCAATCTAGCTTACTTCTCGCGGTGCTCAAACAGCATTTAGTACGTGTCGTAATCCATTTTGAGTACAATATTCCTTGAAAACTGTCGATTTGAACGCTGAGACGCGATCACTTATAATTGGTATGGGGAATCCGAAGGAATATAATAGTTTCACCAGTGACAGGAAGACGACTTTTGCCATTTGCATTTGTTGCTTTTACTTGTCTGTGAATTAACAATTTTGGAAAACTATCAATTATTCCAAAAATATACATATTTTAAGAAAAACGATGCAAATGATCGATGTGTTTGAAGTTGAGTTGCAACTTGGGAATAGGGTGTACTTGATATCGGGTTTCATCCTTCTTCCCGTTTATCGTATAAACATTGAAGGCAGCTATTCAGATATCAGGTGATTATATTTTTAAATTTATGGAACCAGTATTGCTTTTTGATGTGTATCATCGTTGATTCCAACCTGAAAGGATCGATGTCTTCGTGGAAAGACTTTACTATCCGCGATCTGAATCCATGCGGTACACAACCCTCAGCCCTTTCGAAGTTCTTTTGAATATACGTCAAGACTATTTTAGTTTTCTTCGATGATTTTCTTCTTAATGTTATTGCTGCTAAGAAAAAGTATTTAGTTTCTCGAAACTCTGTATCCCGCCTTTGTAAAACAGCTACCCGACCGTATATCTGGAACCGAATGATCTGCATGTCGAATCCAGCTTCTTGCATTTCCAATAACTCCTCAACTGAATTACCGCTCATGCTGATGCATGAATACTCCAGTTTGTAATTAATGCGATGAATTTTCAACCACTATGTAGCGATTCGTTGAATAAAATCAATTTTGTTTTGAGTAGTTTTTAGACTGCCAATGAAGATTTGAAAATGTTTTTATTTTGTGTAAATTATATTTAAACCTTTCCAAAATTTCTATTACAGCCTAAGCATCACGTCCATAACTATGATAGTTTCGTTTCATCTCTGTTGTAGCTCTGCTACAGAACGAAACAGTTCGTTTTTCCCCTGTGCCGTTGACTTGTATTAGAACGCCAGCCATTCCCAACGCATATGCATTTGTAAGAAGCTCGTGATCCTTTTTGGGATCAAAAACAGCTAAAACCTGCCAACCAGTGTTGCCATTCTGACCGGATTCCGGTCATTTCTGACCGAAATGTTTTCACTCTGACCGGAGAAAATTTTGAAATCCGGTCTAACCGATTTTTGACCGAAGCGAAAAAATTCTTTAACCGGAAAAACCTTTTTTGACCTGAAAAATAATATTGTTCTAGAACATAGAACTAAAGACATAAAGGATAGATTTCTACAATTTGAATGATACTTGGCCATACTTAACGAACACACTCACAATTTCTTGCAGAAACCAATTTATTGTGAATAATTTTAGAATACAGCGGCTATTCGCGGCAGTCTCATTTGAATGCTCCCGCAAACTGTGACTCGGTCGGTGTGAGCATTCAAACAGACCTGAAGTGAATACGATTTAGCATATTTTGCAATTCCGGTGTTGGTTTTACCAATTTTAAACACGTGGAGTGGAAAGATCATTTTTCAGCAAATCGTTGTGATGTGATGCAAACCTTTCCAAAGAATTGTTTGGTTTTTTGTTTTATTCGATTTGAAATTAGTTTAGAAAAATAAAGTCACTACATACATTTTTTAATATAATATATTTTTTTCTTCTACTTTTAGTTAAAATATATTAATATATTCCATTTTTAACCGGACTTCTGGTCAAAAATTCTTATTTTATCTGTTGACCGGATTTTCTGACCGAATTAAAAAAAAAAAAATCGGTCATTCGGTCAGATTTGACCGGATTCATTTATTTTTAGTGGCAACACTGCTGCCAACTGCTTAACTTGTGATTTTTTTTAATGGATTCCGCTCCATTACCGAAGGTAATTTTCAGCAGTCACAATTTTTGAAGTATAACTTCTTTAGGCACACTTGACTTCGGGGGTAAGCTGGTGAATGCGTCACAAAAACGTTACGGAAATCGCGAACGGAAGTTGAGAGGCAGATATAAGTTAGTGAAGATAGAAAGAGATGGAGTTACGTTTCGTTTCGTATATCTAAGCCACAGCCCACAGTGCAGCAGTGATACCAGATCGGGGGATTTATGCCTTTTTGCGGGATTTTCTCACTTATAATAAGCTAAAAGGTACGAAGGGATTTTTCAGACCTCATAGTACAAAAAGAAAAGGATTTTACTTTTTGGTCAATTTTTGTTCCTAAGCCTTACCTCATTCTCAAATCAAATTTCTGTGTCATTTTTGTATGAAAAATCAAGAATAATGAAACTTGAAACCGAGATAAAGTTTGTTTCATACCAGTCATTTTCAAATAATTCATAAGATATTTATTTTACTTTGAATATTATTTTCATTTTAATGCCGAATGCAATTTTATGTTTCTTTTTACAACGTCTTAAAAATGTATTAGATGTACCTACATTTCTATTTTTGTATTATATACAAACGCATCTTAATATGTATTTATTTTTGTTAGCTTGCATAGTTAATGTAAATATAATGTAACTTGTATTTGTCACTAATAAAAAAGACAGAATTTAATAAAATACATGTTTTCTTTCATTTAATATTTCGTGGGATATGTGTAGGATATTTTTATTTCTTGCGCATTAACTCACATCACTTGCAGTGTTGCAACTTCAAGGAGAATCTAACGCAAAATATCGCAAAATAAAAAATCCCACCTGCCATATGCAAGTTCACTTCTTACCTACATAATCTCACCACCCCTTCCACCCTGTTCACGTAGGTACATTCCTTGCACATCCACTTACATTTAACAAAAGAATCTAGTTCAAAAATCTCAAAATAAAAAAATACCTCAATAAAAAAAAACCCCATTGAAAGTGTACCTCCAGGGTGATGTGGAGAAGACTTATTCATATGTGCAAATATGAAAAAATGGTGCTTTCTGTAAATCTTGCACAGGCCGCTAGTTTGGCTGGAGCCTCCACTGCGCACCGCACACATTTTCTTTCTCTCTTTCTTTTATAACCAGTTATTTTTCGTATATATAGACACAGGTCACGCCTATTGCAAGGTTGCCACTTTGGAATTTTTTTATCCAAATTTGGTAATTTTTTTTTTTTGTTTTTTGAGATTCGGTAATTTGGTAATTTTTATCTGGTTATGGTAACTTTTTGAGCAGATGTTAAGAATGCGAACTCGATAACAACTCATTTAAATGCTACCTTACTGTTTCTTAGTGAACGTATTGCATTATTTGCATATGCGTCATCACCATCCATATAAACCTGTTTTATTCATTATGCAAGAATTTACCGAATGCACTCATTTTCTTCTTTTGACAGATGGCAAACTTCGAAATATTTTCTGTTTCTGTTTATAACTTCTTTGAGATATGGATAGGTTAATTAATCATATTATTTATATACACACACAAGACTCTAATTTGTTAAAGTTTTGTTAAAAGAAAAAAGGATCGAAAATGGTAGATGATCCCATGCCTTCTAGCAGCTGGTAATTTTGTGCAGAACGTTGTTTAGTTGTTTAAAAGTTGAAAAGTCTTGTGTTTTATAAAGTTTTTTTTTTTAAGCAAGCAATTATTTTAAAAATTAAAAAAAAAAATTTGTTGGTACTAGAAAATTTTAATAAAAGACGATTTATCTATTTACAAGAGCTGTTTGTTTTTTGTGCTTTTTCCCTTTATCCCACGGAAGGCTTTTCGGACATCGAAATTACCAAAAAAAGGGATAAAACCCACGATATAACAACACTGCATACAATCATATAGAATTATGGATTGCGCTAAAGAAGTTTTACTTCAGTCGTGTGGTCTAAAGCACACTCGTTTTTTTTTTAATTCTCCGACTAGCATTTGTTGACCGACGGTACTTGTAAGCAGAGACAATACTGAGACCACCAACCTCGCCCGATTTCCTGTTACTTGCCTACAAGCTATATTTTCATGGGCTGGCAAACGCTAAGTGCGTTAGTATTGTTACATAGAAATTCGTATTGACAAATGTCACGTAACTTCAAAAATTCCGGCTCACCAACACACTCGCACCTTGCATATGCCACTTCCGCTGTGGGCAAAGCTGCTGAAAGCGTTCATCAAATTTTGTCCGTTAAATTTGAAATTATTTTTACACGTGTGGATAGTATTTTTTGTAGGAATAAGTGTACATTTGTTTAAAATATTTATGAAAAATTGTCAATGCAGAATAGTTGCATGAAAATTAAAACATTTTGAGCAAGTTTTCTTCAGTTATTAAAGAAAAATTCACGCAATAAATCGATCTTAATGATATTGAAAAGAGGTAGATACACAACCATGTTTGTCCTAATATGTTCTAGTATATACAAAATATATTTTAGATAATTTGCCTAACCAACTTAATCAAATTATTCGCTTTTCAACAATTTATAATAACTAACCAATGGCATTCAGTAATATAAAAATGTGGTATTCCCGAACTCTTTCGCATTTACCCACGGTTGCCGCGGCTGGCAGCATTTGTTTTTGTAGTTTTTGTTTGTTTTTGCATGTCACACTGATTCTTTTTTGACATAACACCGAAAATGGTGAATTTGAAAAAAAAGTGAGAGGCCCAGCGGCAAGATAATAATTGTGAGTTGGGGGTCTCAGTATGGTTTGTCTATGCTTGTAAGTACCACAATGTTTCACTCCAATCAAAAATAGTATATACAACTAAAATATGGTAACAACGCCCAACGCTACTTTTAAGTACAATTGGACCTCTTATTTCTGTTTTTTGTTTAGTTTCATCCACGGTCATACATATCTTTTTTGAGAGCTTACTGAAACATGAATAGTAATTTTTATTTTGGCGACTTTTTAAGCGTTTAGATGATTCGCATATTGAGCCCTCTGATGCATCGAAAAACTCAGAGTCCAGTAGGTATCAAAATCTTTTAGTTTCGCTCTGCATTCCTCGTCGTCCCAATCGAATATGTTTGGACTTTGGAATGTTACGTCCACCTGTCGTCATTGGTGTTTAACAAGCGACGACGAATTTTACCAGATGGTTCCTCTGTATAGTTGTTATTGTATGACCGACAGCACGTTTTGCATTAGCGACAGAAGTGAGCCAGCTTTGAGTATAGCTAAGGATCCGCACAAATCTGTTTGCTTTGTCAATTTCATTCTATTCCGCGTTTTATTCTGTGCTTGCGTCGATTTAGAACAATCTAGAGTCACCAGCAGTTCGGAAACAGTTGAATAATTGGCGGTATTAACACTGTTCATCAGCGATATTATGTTTGTATTTGATGATCGATTTAGTTTCCAATTTCCCTCGACATATACAGACAATTACATAAGCGTAGTTTCCAAAGGTCTCATGATTTCGTTGTCTACATCCCATTAACTCAGCATACACATACCACGATTGTCCTCGAAACAAGGAAAATCATCAACCAATTTTGTTTTGAGGTCCTCCCAGTGACGTGCCGTGGTGCTTTCAATAGGGTGTTCACTATAATTTCTACAGTAGTAAGATAGAGTATTTTTTGTTCTATTGCAGGACCCTACGAGGACGTGACAGACAATGAACCCATTACTAAGTTTTTTTTATAGGTAGATTTTTTTTGGTTTTTTACTTTTCTGTTGGGAAACAAAGTGCTTATTTACAGCAACTCTAAAATGATCAGATAATTTGAAAAAGGCAGGCAAGGCCAACAGAAGACTTTGCTTATAGAATGGCAGCCACGCAACCAAAGCTTGAATTCATAATTTGTTTCATGAAAGTTCTTAATAAAAGATGTATTAAAATTTGGTATATTCCAATTTATCAGCTGAACAGCTGTGAAAATGCAGTTGCAATTTCCAATATTCGAATATTCATATTTGTTGTCACTGTGCAACCGACCTCTATGCTCTATAGTCTATTCATACACTCAGAGGACCAGAATGGGAATGAATAATTATGAATGAATGGGACTCTGGTTCTGGCTGTTGTAAGTTGTAGTTGTATGTTGTATCTTGCATGATCTTGTGTTGTGCTTGTTCTTGTTCCTGCACACAGTAGGCAGGCAGTAGGCACACCGTACACCGCACAAGCACATCAACTCTATGTTTGCCATGGTGGAACGAAAACTAAAACGAAAATGAAACACAAGAACTGCAAAGAGGTGCGCTTGATGCAGGAGAACACCAAGCCAGATCGATTAAGGGGGGAAAAGGGTTTTTTATATTTTATTTTGTCTTTGTTTTTGTATGTGATTTTGCCTGTCCTCGGTGCTCTAAAGCGAGATGAACACCCCGATGGGTGAGTTTCATTACAACCAAGTCGCTTTGACTGTAAATGGGAATTATTGATAGGTACAGGGAAATTTGGATTTTGTTCAAACATCTTTGTTTTCAAACATCTGTTAGTTGTAAGCAGTTGTAGATGAATTATAAAAATATTAATATAAATTCTTTCAACGTCTTATGTTGATTTCAACTACTCATTTACAAATACTGATTAGTTAATACATAAATTATTGCAATGAAACAGAAACTTAAGTTCAGTGCATTATAATAACAGATTCGGTTAGGGTGTGCAGAGAACACCTGCGCACCTATGAATAAACGTCACTGGGTCCTCCCATACATTTATTTATACGTTATGCGCCGCAAGTCTGTGTAAAACCACTACTTCATTTGTTTGTCCTATCCCTTTACTTGTAATTACTTCATATGAGGTAAGTTCACCATAACGAACTAGCAATATTTTTCTATTCAATGATTATTCTACCATCAATCCATAATACCAAACATAATCAGCAACTTTATTACCTGTCATAAAAAAGTAAATACGCAGTTGCACTACAATTCTACAAGACCCAAAACCAGGTTATTAAACCTTTTAAAATAGATCGGTCCAATAGCTATCATAAGTAATCAATTCAATATAATTACAATAGATTCAATGTTTTTGCAAATTACCAAACCAATCTATTCCAAACAAATTCTAAAATACGAGCGCTCGAAACTACTTCAAAATTGTAATATCTACAACAATAATGCATGATGTCATAAACAGAATGCAAAACATATCTACACTCCTGTTAACAAGAAGAAGATAAACATTTTCCGGAAGATATCATCCGTCGCAACGGTTGCATATAATAATTTTATTGCACACCACTTACCCAATCTGAGGTTTAGCTCACTCAGATATTTACCTATGTGTGGACTACGCACAACCCATGTTGAGGGACAAGGTTTTTCCTTTTGATGACCCTTTTTTCCAGTTTTATTGCCTTAGAAAATCGGTCGGTGATAGACCTTGAGTAGAAAATGTGCACACTCAAGCATTCAGTATCTATAATACCCTTTTTTAGCTATAGCGATATTACGCTATGGTACACTTCAAAACCTCTTTTTTTTCCTTTTGAACAACACTTTGAACCACAATAATTATCGCGCGAATTACGAGTACGGGCCTCGCAGATGATAAAAAAAAACAAAACATAACCATTTCAACTGACTGACAAGTTTATTCTGGCAATTAAAATTATACAAATCGATAAGGTTAATTAAAAGATAGACTATTTCTTGGAATTGAAATGAAAATGAAAATGTAGAATTGACAAAATTGAAATTATGGGAATTGAAATGAAAAATGTTAAATTGACAATTTAGAGTAACGCAAATTCTTAGAATTAAAATATCGGTGATACAAGTTATTGGATACCTCCGGTCAACCGTGGTGGCTTCGGTGGTGCAGCGTCAGTATGATGGCCTGTCGTAACTCCTCCCCCCTTGAGATAGAGTGACGGCCACAAGGAATTCGATGGGGCCGGAGCGATGACCTCTCTTACTTCGAAGATGTATGATGTATTTCGTTTCTTCCATAGGAATGTTAAAGCAGCTGCGACAAGTATCCCGAGGATGGTTAGTGTGACGTAGGTTATTTGATTTGTGTCACTTCGTAGTATCCTGACTGCTTCATGGTTCTTCAGCTGGTGTAGGTGAAGTTTTTGTAGATTAATGGTGTCGGTGATGGATTTTGCCTGGATATTTGCGTATGTTGGAGGTGAAATTCGTACTTCATCCCAGAATACGTTCAGGTTATCCTTGTAAGTAATGCCGTTGATTTCTACGGAACAGTTCTTGAAGTAGAGTATTGCTGTGCCTGTGACTTCGTGAGTTGTTTTACTGCAAGTGGAATTTATTAGTGTTGGAATATTATTAAATATAATATGATTTTATTCTGGCTGGGAAATTGATTCGATTTTGCCTGTGTCACTGAGGTTGCATTTGGCTTCTTTGTTCTTCAATAGCCATCCTAAGCAGGTGGAGTCTCTTGTTGCTTCTTGGTAGGCCGGGTTTTTGCAGAAGTAAATGTTTTCTATTTTTGGACATGCCTTGTCGTAGTACTAAATGCTTATATCGTTATATGTTATATAGGATTGAGTTATAATTTGTTTTGTACCATTTATTGGAAGCGGAATAATATGATATAGGTAGTATTTCTCATTTCATAGTTTTGGTATTTTTACATTAAATATTATATTGGTGTGGTTATAATATGCTTGTAGTTCTAATAGTTCATACAAGTGTTCATTCGAAATTATCTCTATACCTCAATTACTCATACAGTTATAAATTTAATTTAGTTCGTCTTGATTCAATATTAATTTCCATATTACATTCAATTTTGCTAGCACAATTGTTTCGGCTATATTTGTTATATGATTATTCAAAAGGTCTATATTGTAATTAATTTGGCTAAGGTATTGCATCTCTAACAATTTACTATCTTCACGCTGTATTCTGTCTGCCATTTCCTGTGTATTTTTTTCTATTTTTTATCCTAGCTTTATGTATTTTCTGGTTTCTCGTGGTTATTAGAGTAATGTTATTATTTTTCCCTACCTTATGTCGAGAAAATTTAGGGGTTATCTTAATTCTTCTACATTCTTTTCTGTATACTAATTCGTCAGTTTCCCAGTTTATGGGGTCGTTTCTTGATTCATTTAACCTATCTGCTCTTGATTTTATTGATTCTTCTACTTTTTCTTTTATCATGGGGTAGAGTTTTTCTTGAAATTCATTGAGTTTCTTTAAATATTCGTGTTCGTTAGAAAAGGTTACGCTATTGTTAAATTCATAAGTTTTTCCGAAGAAAAGCTCGAAAGGGGTATATTTGGTGGTAGAGTGGATAGAGTTGTTGTAGGTTATGATTGTTTCGGATAGGATTTCGTCATGTTCTAAGTCAAGATTGGCTTCTTTTCGCGTAAAAAGTATGATTCTATATATTTCCGTTAATGTAGAGTGTAATCTCTCTACAGGTGAGTTACTTGAACTTTGTTGAAAGGAGGTAAAGTGCAATTCGATCTGATATTGCTTGCAAAAGTCTTTGAAGATATTGGCCGCGAACTCAGAACCTTGGTCACAGACAATCTTTTTGGGCATGCCGTAAAGGCTCATAAAATTCTTTAGTGATTTGAGAATGAAAATACTGTTCCTAGCCGGAAGGGTATATGCCGCAGCAAATTTTGATGATTTATCGAACATAGTTAAGATTTGTTGATGATTGATACAGTAAATATCAATGTGGATAAGGTCTAATGGCTTGAGTGGAGTTTCTGGTACTTGAAATTTTATTTTCGGAGGACTTCTGTCGTATTTAGATACTTGGCATAGTTCACAATTATTGATGGTTTGTTGAATTTTCTTGTGCATGAATGGAAAGTAATAGTCTCGTTTGAGGTGAAGGTATGTTTCATTTATGCCTCTATGATTGTTATTTATGTGATAGTCATTAATTATTTTGTCTTGATCGTCATTCTGTTTTATATCTGATAGTAATTTCTTTCAACGTACTACTCTAAATGTCTTGTTATTAGCGAAATATTTTGAATAGACAAGCTGTACCATTTTAAATGTTTCGTCGTCAGAGAATATGGCAGATAGTTTGTTTGGGGGTAAATACTTTTTAAAAATATCTACTACTTTTATTTCTGTGAATTCTGAATCGCGTATGGTTCGGCGCTGTTTATTTCGAAAAGGTGTTTCTAATGTGACTCCCGGTGGTTCAGATGATTCAAGTAAAATTGTTTGGAGGTTAAATTCGTTGAGCGGTTGTTCTGATATTCCAATTCCATCGTCTAAATTTTCGTCCGCAGAGTGTATGGTGGTACCACACGTTCCTTGGTTTGAGATGTTATCGCTTAAGTTTATTTCTAGAATTGGATTATCAATATGAGCACGGCTTAATGCATCAGCATTAGTGTTCAATTTTCCTTTTTTGTACACTATCTGGTAATCAAATTCCTCCAGCGCCATCTTACCAATTTGTAATTGGGCTCCTTATGACTCATAAGCCAAGTGAGTGGTTTATGATCTGTTATTATTTGGAATTGTCGGCCAAAAAGGTATGGCCTGAAATATTTCGTAGCCCAAATTATGGCCAAAAGTTCTTTTTCGATGGTCGAGTAGTTTATTTCTGAGTCTGAAAGTGCCCTACTCGCGTAACATATTGGCTTGTCACTGCCAATACGGCCTTGTGACAAAATTGCGCCAAGAGCATAGTTGCTCGCGTCAGTGGTTAAGATGAAAGGTTTTGAGAAGTCTGGGTACTGTAAAATTGGGTCGTTAGTAAGAATATTTTTGCATATTTCGAATGTTTTCACGTATCGATCAGTCAACTGCACTGTTTTGCCTTTTTTTAGACATTCTGTTAGTGGCTTGGTTAATTTTGAGAAATCCTGTATAAATTTTCTATAATATCCCAAAAGTCCTATAAATCCTTTTATTTCCTTTTGGGTATGAGGTATTGGGTAGTTTTGTATAGCGTGTATGTTTGAAGGATTGGGTTTTATGCCTTCAGTGGAGACGATGTGTCCCAGGAAAGCAATTTCCTTTCGCAAAAATTCTGATTTGTCAAGTTGAATTTTAAAGTTATATTCACGCAATTTTTCGAAAACTAGCGTGATACTTTCTATGTGCTCTTGAAGCGAAGTAGAAAATATGATTATGTCATCTAAGTAAACTAGACAGATTTTCCCAATGAGTTCCTTCAGAACGTTGTCCATTACCCGTTGGAAGGTTGATGGAGCGTTCTTCAGACCGAAGGGCATCCTGACATATTCGTAGTGACCTCCCTCTACCGTAAAGGCAGTTTTTTGAGTATCTTTTTTGTCCATCTATATCTGGTGGAAGCCACTAGCGAGATCTAACGTTGTGAAGTACAAGCATTTGCCGAGTTTGTCTAGTATTTCGGTTATGTTTGGAAGGGGTATTTATCTGAAATAGTTTTTTCATTTAATTTGCGGAAATCTATTACCATTCTCCATTTTTGTTTTCCGCTCGCATCCTGTTTTTTCGGTACGATCCAAACAGGGGAGATCCAAGGAGAGTACGAAGGGCGGATAATACCTTGATTTAGTAGTTTCGTTATTTGTGCTTGTACTTCTTCCTTGTGAACGAATGGATATCTATAAGATTTCACGTAGATTGGTATATCATCTGTTGTAACAATTTTGTGTTTAACATCGTTAGAGAAAGTCAGGGTTTGGCCTTCTCTGTAGAAAATATCATTGTACTTCTTGCATATTTTTAGAACTGATTTCCTTTCTTCCATATTGAGGTGGTCAGTACGAAGTAGTTCGGAAATGTTTGCGAGAGTAACATTTTCTGTATATTCGGAATTGATGTTATTTATTTCAATAAAGTTGGATTTACTGTATAGACTACTTTTAAGTGGTTGTTCTAATAGAAGTATTTCTTCTTTATCTGAGGTATTAATTACCTCTACTATACCGTAGCATTCGTTTACATGGTATATTCCTTCTGGAATATAGAGATTTTCGCTGAGTTTGGTGGTATTCAAATAAACATCACCTTTGCGTATATCTAAAGGAAGCTTCAGTACGATTTTACAGTTTGGGGCAATACTGTGTTTGCCTGATGTAAGGTTTGGTTTTGTTTGTAATGGAATTCTGGCGTTTTTTGTATGAATGATGTTGTTTACTAGGTCTATTTTGGCTCCAATATATGTTAGGAAGTCTAAGCCCAAAAGTCCATTAAAATAGTTATGGAATTTAAATAGAAAGAAGCTGAAGTTTCCTGGTTGGTTAAATTCTATAAAAAGGGGTAACTGGGCTAGTTGGTTCAGTGTATGTCGATTGAGGACTGTGGTTATTGTTATCGGGTTACATTGAGTTCGGTCTGCTGGGTTAATAAATTCAGGGCTTATGAATGATTCCGAGGCACCGGTGTCTATTAAAAATTGTAATGGCGTTCCGAAAGGGGATGATTGTTACATATGTTAGTTCTAGTCCATGTTTATTGATATCTAAGTATCCTGTTGGTTGTTCCAGGCATGTACTCGAAAATTTTTGCGAATCTTCTATGTTGTTAAATTCTTCGACTACGTTTTCTCTATGTTGATTTATTTCCCGTTGGTGCGTATTATTTTGTAATGGGGACCTGAGGTTGTTTGATTCGTCAAAAAAATGTACTTCGTTAGAGTGTCGAAATTGATTGAAGTTCGAACGCATACTTGGACTTGTTTTAAAAACCTTTTGTGAGTTAGTTATACGAGATGATCCACTGTATGTGTCCATGGGTTCTGGTGGTGGTTGGGGGTGGTGGGGGTATATGGTCTTTGTTGATTCTAAAACTGCTCTGCTTGCATATAGAAACTGTTTTGTTCTTTTATGCAGAACGAAAAAGCTGTTGCGATCGATTCCGGTCGCATTGCTCTAATGCTAGAGCCTAGGGGTTCTTTTAAACCTGTTAGGAATGCATTTAACCCCATTTCGGTGTATAGCTCTTTTTTCGCAGAAATTACTTTTTTGCCATTTTCATGGATGAGAATGTTATTGAAGAGCGCTGATTGTATTTCGATAATTTCACTATAGAAACGTTCTACAGTTTTATTATATTGTTTCAGTCTATGCAAGTCCCTTACCAGAGATGTTTCCGTCCTCTTATCTGAATAGTGGAGGATGAGATTGTTTCTTATGTCGTCGTGTCCGAAGGATGATTTGCCCATACGGGGTTCCATCCACTCCTCTCACGTACAATAGAATTTCTTCTACGTTATTTAAGAATTCATGAAGCATACGAGGATTTCCGTCAATTTCCGTTATTTTCTTCAAAAAAAAATATAATGTTTTTTTTGTTTTTATTCTTAATTTGATTTCAATGGAATGTATTTCAGTTTTTCTTTTGCTACTTTTCTTTTTATAGTACTTGTTTTTGAATAGATAATCAGTATGTTATTTCAATAGATATATTTCTTGTTCTTATTTTTTTTGTTATTTACTTTTAATTTTTGTAATATAATATTTGCTTGTTTTTCGTTTTTTCCTTCTTTTTTTTATATATGTATGTTAAAAAAAATTGCTTCAATGGTTTACTTGTTTACTTATTTACTTGTTTATAGGTTATTATAATTATTTGCATTCAATTCATGTACTCACAGGCATCCAATTACTACGAGAATAATTTTTGTCGTCATGGTTTGTTGTGGAGTTGGTTTCTTGTGGAGCTGCTTCTCGGTTATAAAGGATAGACATCCAACAGTCTTTTGTGTGTTGTTATATATGATATTCCGTCACTACTTTAATCTCGCCACACTTTTCTTTTTCACTTTTTTTTCACTTGATGCTGTAAAGTGTCTGCTTATGTGTGATACAATATCGATATGCTCTCGATATCGAAATCAAATGGTGATATTCAGTCACTGTTTTAATTTCGCCACACTATATATTTTGTGAAGTGTCTATTCACTCACAGCTTTGTTCTTTGCAGCACTTTTATTCACTTTTAGCACACGCGTGATTGTTCTAAGTTACTTGATATATATTTACAATGTTAATTACTTGAGTGAAAGAATTCGACTGTTAACCGGACCGGACGACTGCGCCAATTACGAGTACGGGCCTCGCAGATGATTAAAAAAAACAAAACACAACCGTTTCAACTGACTGACAAGTTTATTCTGGCAATTAAAATTATACAAATCGATAAGGTTAATTAAAAGATAGACTATTTCTTGGAATTGAAATAAAAATGAAAATGTAGAATTGACAAAATTGAAATTATGGGAATTGAAATGAAAAATGTTAAATTGACAATTTAGAGTAATGCAAATTCTTAGAATTAAAATATCGGTGATACAAGTTATTGGATACCTCCGGTCAACCGTGGTGGCTTCGGTGGTGCAGCGTCAGCATGATGGCCTGTCGTAACTCGCGATTACGAAAACTAGGGTTAACACTACGGTTTCTCAAAATTTGTATCTATTGCACTAGATACCACTATCGGGCATTTAACACACACTCGGGGATCATATCCCACTTCTGAATTGTAAAACTCACTAAATAAACCCTAGTACCGAAACTATCTGCGCGGACGCGAGCTCGTAGAGACGCCCTTCCTGGTCAGATGCAAAAAGTGATATGAACCCAATTTGCCTGCCACATCCACCGAGCTGCGTTTCGCAGCCTACTCTATGCTACCTAATAGAGCAGGAGGGATTTTCCTGCTCTCTCTCATACGACTGATCTCGTCGTTTAACACATGATAAACTTTTCTAAACATGCTTAACCACAATTCCAAAAAATAGATTATAAACAACTAACCCGCAATTGGAATATGGAAACCATAACATATAAACCGCAATTGGAACATTTAAAACAGCAATTGGAACACTCAACTGTCAATCAAACCGCAGATTGGCGATTCCACCACTTTAGTGTACCCAGAACCTACCTATAATAACTACTATTATTTATGAACATTTTATTTCATTATAGAGTTTCGACTTTGCCATTAAGTGTGAAACACAATATCACTGAAAAAAATCTAACGGCGTCAAATCGCATTATCTTGGTGGCCAATTGACGTTTCCAAAACGCGACCAGGAAGCTTCTCACACAATAAAGCCATAACTGGTTGTGTTGTGTGGCATGTTGGAACCACATATCGTCCAAGTCATGATCTTTAATCGCCGTCCAAAAAAAATCGGTTATCTTTCGATATCGAAATCGATAAATTCGGATCATCAGCAACACTTGCACTTGCAGCAGCAAAATTTTCGACTGAGCGTGCATTACGATGATGCACAGGCCTTACGACATCAGTAACGCTTCCAGATTTCTTCACAATTTTACCGATTGCTTGCGTAGTCGGTCGATTATGATGACCATAATCATCGCGTAATGCGCGAAATGTGGTTACGTTTGAATCACCACTTTTCTACTAAGTTTTAATAATTTTAAGGCGTTGTTCCATTGTTAAGCGATTCATTACCGTAAATGGCGAACATTCAACTAATATTAGGACACTTCAAAGGCCAGCTGAGTTTGATAGGTGTCAAATGCCAGCGCTACCAACTTGAAACCACGAAATGAATGACCGTTTACGATTATAAAAAGGAGCATCCCTTAAAGTATGGAATTGGAATAAGTAATGGTTTTATTTATGTTACCCACATGATGCCAATTTTCATTTCTTTGTCGTGGAGGCAATTTTTAGAATTTTCCCTTCGCATGATTTTCCTAACAAGCCTTCAAGATCTACGATGAAAAATGTAAAAAAAAAATTCAAGCAGTAGGTAGGCCCAATGCCAAATGTTGCTTCAGCCAAAAAAAAATGTTACATTGTACATTAAGTAGTGTGCCTAATGGGATATAATGTCGTTTTCGCAGACTTTTTGCCTGTTTCGATAGCAGTTGTTCGCAGTTTGACGCCTTAGGACAAATAAAATAGTTCAAACGAATTTTCTTCGCTTTTGTTTTTTTTTTTCAAAATGCTTCCGGAATCTAGTCATATTATGATTTGTATTTGTAATGACATAAAAAACCCGCAGGTAATTGAAAATAAAGACAAATTATACGACAATTAAAGGTAGAACGAGAACTTTCAATGTATGGATGGGCTGATGGACAATGTTGAGGTTATTACACTGGTTCACCACAAACTATAGTGAAACTAAGTAAGTAGCAAGCTATAATGACTATCTATAATATAACCTGAAAAGAATTATAGCCATTGCAGGTGTAAGATATCGTCCAATTAAACCCAGTTCACACTAATAGAGGCCCTTAATATGACTGTTTGGAGATCCATGAAACGAACCTTGTGATTTCGAGACTCTCTACAATATATATTCACCAGTTGGATCTAGGGGTTGAGTTAATATTCCTCATATTCATGCATCTGATAGATATGTGTGACCATGCAGCATAAGCCATTTAACTATTATTCATAAGAGAAAAAAAAAGTTAATTTAAAAAACCAAAAAACCCGACTGACTGTAAAAAAAAGAATTAAATATATATGAACAAGACGCATATTGACAAACATAATTGACAAACATAAACCTCCCTGTGTCCAATCGGGTAAAAATTTTAAATTAGGTACAAAGCTGAAAGCTGAATGTCTAGTTACTTATTTTTAAGTCTATAGGTGTGAGTAAATAGTATAACGAAAATTGCCTCTTTTATTTGTAATTCGAATATTTACAGTAATAAAGTGACTTATAAGACGAACGTTGATTTTTATTTAGCACAAGTATACCCTGCTTACTTGTTGGAGAATTAAACAAAAGATGTAATAAACAACTCCTTTATTTTTTTGCAACTAACAAAACATATTACAGTATACAGTTCACGTGATTAAATAAAGGATTTCAAATACAATTTCTTTTTAATATATCACGTTTTTAAAACGGACTATTAAGTATAAAATAATTTCTCTTAACTCCAAAAACATGTATAACCCTATAGAAAATGTCCCGAAGTCTTGTAAGACATAAAGTATAAAAGGTTGTTTGCATGCATCAGATAAAAGTAGATAAGGAGTACTTACGAAAAATAGTTGTCGTTGAAAAAACTCAGTAGCGCTTCAGCTTTTTTGTTACTTGCTGATAATTTTCAACGCAAGGCTTACTTTTAACATTAATATTAACGAGTTATAGAATTAACTCAAAATAATTGAGCGTGAAAACCATTAAAAAAAATATGATTCACATTTCATTGGGGCCTATTTTCTATTTTAAAAATGGGGCATTACATATTTCATTATGAAAATGTATCCCAATTTCAGGGCCTTATTTCATTTTTACATTTGAGCTCTAATTTTTTGCTATTTACAACGCCAAATTCGTAATGCCATCAGATAAAACTGAAATCTTCAATTTGGGTAAATTTTATAACTAGGATTTCCGACGATCCTATTACGAAACTTAGTAATTAGCTAGACTTGCAATATGAAAATGGTATCCAAGTGCCAGTGAAGCGGTTTGCGATTTAATGTCGAGCTATAACAATCAACGATCCGCCACTTTAAGCGGTTTCGCTGATGATAATAAATTTGATTAATTTACTTAAAATTTATTGCCCATCAGGGTAATATTTCTTTCTTTTTCTTTTTTTATTGTAGTTGCATAAATATAAATGTCTTCAGTAATATAATGCTTCTGCAAATTGAATTTTCCGTTCTGTGGTTAAATTAATTTAGAATTGAGTTATGTGAAGTTCTACTTTCTAGGCCTGTAGAAGGCTTTCGACGAAGTAGCATAAATTTACTAGAGATGATTCTAGAACAAGTGACAAGAATGAAAGAAACACAATTGTTATCAAAAACAGAACGATCCATGTCAATTGCCTTGGTTCGATTGACTATAAATGCTTAGGCTTGTCGTTGAAATTTCTTCGAACCTCATTTCAATCGGTGGTGTTGGGAATGAGTTTCCAGTTCGGCGATGGAGTATCAGGTGAAAGCCAATTGAAGTCGGCGATGTCAGTGAAGTGATGGATTTATCAATACCAGCTTTAATAAAGTCACACTCGATTTCAGTATACGTGTAGTTGTAGTTGTCATTCTCTATTGTGTTGCAGTCTTCGATAATGGTGCGGCACGTCACATGCAAAAACAATCGACAAACGGCGGATGAGTGTAACCTTAGCTGGTGACATGCTACTGCAAATTGTGAATGGTTGCTGTTTTCGGCGAAGAGCGACCTCGCTATGGGACCAGTCAGAAAAAAGCAATTCTCGGCTTTCGAAATTTGCACCGAACCAGCGTGACCTTGGATTTCGACAAAGCAATTGGTAAGATTCGATATGGTTATATCTTTGCCGTTTACATCTTCCGGCTGCAGCAAAAAGTATTCATCTTTTTTGTCGGGTAGCGTCCAGGTGAAGGCGCTCGAAGAATGCTGCTCTTTTCACTAAAGTCAACCTTATCGGCAACATTCACTTTTGGGTGCACCACTGCTTTGGGGGCGACTTTCTTGCTGTTGAAGCCAAATTTCTGAATAGGCTAATATTATAAAAAAATAACAAAATTTATTTCGTATGCTTAAAATTTTAAGTCTCTAGTTTAATGGGAAGTTAGTTCAAAATCAATTGTAAATTTTATATACTGAACAGACACACAGACAGAATTGAAAGCGAGCTGATTAAAACGTAGTAATACAACAATTTGCGTGAAAAATTTGCGCGATTACATACGAAACAAGCTATCTATCATGGACTGTGCATTCACAATTTCCCAAAGATCACTTATCTTGTACCCATCCCGGATTTGTTCCATGGCAAATCTCAACTCCTTATAATAAACTGGTTGTCTAGAAGGGACATGGGTTGTATCTCCTTCAGCAATGTATGCTGTCAATTTTGAATTTATCTCCTTCTCCTGGACTTCATCAATTTCTTGAAACTCGTCAATCCTAAATTCGTTATTGTTCGAATTCGAGGACGAGCTGCCTCTACCGTCATTAGTGTAATGAACTCCAAAATTAGGTGCCCCACTATAGACAACAAACAATGAAGTTAACTCCTTATATATTTCTTGAAGTCAATACGAAAACCAAGAACATAGCCTCCACCTGCATCTGATGTCTGCACCACAAGAGCATCACCATATTTTGACTCTCTAATCTTTATCTACAAAGACAATTCAAACATTTAATCAAAAACACTTTAGTATTATCCAAAACAAACCAACATTTGATATTTGCATGTATGGCAAACTGATGTTAAAGTTCTCATTTATATCTGCAAACCATACAAGTCGTATGCTGGTTACAATGAATGATCCAAGATTACCCTGGTCACTTGACAAATTCCATACACCATTCAGAGTGCTGTATATCTGCTCTTGTGGCAACAAAATCAGCTGACCCGAATGGAGAATAGCACTACTTTTAACTCTCTGTACAGCAATGTCTTTTGATAGATTCTAACAAATATTTAGTTATAGGAAAAGATTCAATCGAGTATTACATGCTTACTGGTGAATATCGTAAATGCAAGAAAATATTGTATTCTGTTTCGTTTCTCCAGAGACATCGGTAAACAGAAATTCAAACCGAGACGCCTCTCCAGCCGCAAGCACATATAAAGCCTGAGCCGTGCCTCGGACTTTGGAAAACACTGTCCGTGTATTCAAAGTTATTATTCTTCCATATCCAATTGCTTTTGCATATTGAAAGGATCAAATTAATATATTATGCGTGGCATTATAAGGTCTGAATGACTCACAGAGATTGAATTTTTTGTGCACTAATGAAAGCCAAATAATCCTGAGATTTGTTGCCAGCATACTTCCTGTGTCGCCAGGGTTACCTTTCGAGTCTTCAATGTGGTTAATGATTGTCAAAACCTTTTCTCCATTGCGATATCGATTTTGCCTAAGATATTTCGAAAATTATTTTTACATTCTCTCGACTATTTGAAGCTTACAGATTAGGTGTATCAAATTTAATTTTCTTATCCTCCCATGTCTGATAAGCCGCACTCTCATCACTTTTGCTTCTTGTCGCTAACATTTCGAGTTGATTACTGCAAATAATTCCAGTTTAATGGCCAGTGCTGGAATGTCATTGGGATGGTTTTCCCCTCGTACAATTAGTTTTTTTTTCCGCCCATTTTCCCTTCCGCATCTAGCCAAAATTCCCACAAGTTTCCCACTCAGGAAATTTTTAAGAGAATATATTTTTCAATATTTTTATGAACAAGAAATTATGTAGTATTAAAAAAGGGCAAACAAATATTCTATAAGGAATTTAATTGGAAGAAGGAGAAAACGAAAATGTGGCGTTACTCGAGCGTGTTTTTTTGTAATAGATCTACCAAGCTATTTCAATTATTCAATTATGTTCTTTATATCACAAAAAATTCTACGTTTTTATTTTATAAATTTACTTTAGATACACTGTTTAAATAGCGTAAAGAGCGTTCAACAATGACAAAAAAACGTCGACTGTCGGACTAATTTTTTTTATTTTCATCAAGAATTAAATATATTGTAATATTAATATTTTTCGATACGGTAAAGCTTTTTTTATATATATTAGTATTTTATTCGAATTCGTAATATAATTTTTCACAAAAGCTAGTAATCTGAATTCCTTGACAACTGGGCATTTGCCTAGAAAATGTTGTATCGTTTCGGGCTCCCTCAAATTCCACAGCGTACATTACTTCGTGTCATTTGGATTATAACCGTTTCCATTCAGCCAGTTCAGATCGCAGCGCACTTTAAAGCTTCAGGTGATGTTGCTTTGATCGATGCTTTCAATGAAATAATGTTGACCCTGGCTGCTCGTGTATTCCAAATATTTGTAGATTCTAGTACTGCTCCCAGCTGTTTTTTCAACCTCTGTTGAAGATTCCTCTTTTTGAGATGTTGTACGAGTTCCATATTTCTGCGTTCGCATTCTGCTCGTGAGGCAATTTTTTCAGTCCATTGTATACCAAATCTACTGCCGATTTCATTTAAAGATTTGACCGAAAACAGTTTTTTTCTCAGCATATGTGGGTACCATCACATTGGAACATAGTTTTCGTAATATACTTGAGATGTAATTCAGTTGTATATATCGTGGCTGTCTTCGACTCCCTTTTCCAACATCAGCGCGTAATTTAGGGTAAGTTCCGGAGGCTTTAAAACATTTTTAAGAAAATAACGCTGTAATTTGTGAATGTCCTTAAAGTGTCCGAAGCCCCATACCTCCGCTGCGTATGTTTGGATTGTACTACACACAGCCATTTAAACCTGATGAGGAGCGGAAGGCGTTATAAAGTGCCATTGTGTCCTTCGTTCCGACAGCTTATCGTACAGATCTGATGTGGCCCAAGTTTCAAACATACGGCTAAGTTCTCGCTCGGCTCCCACAAAATTCGTGCCGTTATCACTCCAAATATGGGCACAATGGCCGTACCGAGACGTAAATCTGATGAAGGCCATGATGAAGGCATTTGTTGTCAGATCCGACACGAATTCCAGATGCACTGCCTTGGAGACCATGCAAACAAATACAGCAATGTATCCCTTAAGAACAGTCTTTCCTCTACGCCGATCAGGTCGCACCAGAATAGGACCTGCGTAGTCCACCCCCGCGTGGAGGAATGGACGCGCAGGACGAACGCGACAGGATGGTAGGTCTCCCATCATTTGTTCTCCTAGTTTCGCCTTTGCCTTTTCGCATACAATGCAGTCTTTTATTATGGTTCTAGCCAAGGCTCGCACTCCTATGATCCAATAGCGCTGGCGTAATACCGCTATCAGTTGCTGCGCTCCACAATGTAGCAATTTTAGGTGTGTGGATCGTGCCAGTAACCAGGCCAGTCGTCCCTTACCCGGGAGAATTATAGGATTACATTGGTCTCTTGAGACCTCTGCATTCTGCAACCTTCCCCGCATCTTCATGATATTGTTGTGAAGAAAGGGTGCCAACCCAGTCACGGCGCTTGATAATCGCTTATGATCCACTGGTAATCCGTTGTTTGTTCGATTTTGCAATTCTCTAATATCGGCTCTAAAGTGATCCTGTTGCTCCTGCTTGATCCAGTGCATTAAAGATTCTTCAACCTCCTGAACGCTAAGAGGTTGGGTTTGTTGACCTCTTACCTGTGTGCGACAATTGCTCAAAAATCATCGGACCCAACTCGTTATCCGCAGTAGACGATCGAGGGAGGATTAGCGAAATAGAAGAGACTGCTGGTCGATGCTCACCGCATTAATGCTTGCAACAAGTTGCACTCGAAAGGATTTTCTTCCAGGAATTCGACGTGCCCCAGCGGCTACGGCGACTTCTTGGGATGTGGTCTGTCCCTTGTTGATCACAAGGCGACGACACTCCTCTTTTACCGCATTATCCGTCCTTGCAGAAACAATCTCGGGTATACAGGGCCAACTCCCCTCCTCGTCTTGCAGAAAGCTGGGACCATGCCACCATAGTCCATTGGACATCATTTCATTCATGTTCATGCCTCTGGTGATAAGATCCGCGGGATTTATCTCAGTAGGAACATATCGCCATTCAGCGGATGGTATTCTCTCTTGAATTTGGCGTACTCGGTTAGACACGAACTGCTTGAGTGTTCGCGTTTCACGTTTCAACCAACACAAAACTACCATGGAGTCAGACCAGCAGGTGGCTGAGACAATTCTAATTCGATGTTCACTCTCGCATTCTATGACGATGCGCTGCATCAAGGTGCTGAGCAGCGTTGCTGCACGCAACTCGAGACGTGGTATTGTCTCTGTTTTGACGGCTGCGACTCTGGATTTCGCTAGTAGCAGGTTTGAAACAGTTTCATTTTTTTCTCGCACGACCATGTATATGGCTGCTCCAAAGGCCTGAGTCGACGCGTCAGCAAAGCCGTGTAGCGTTAAGCTACATTTCCGACCGGTCCCCAACCAACGTGGTATACGTAGGAATTCAAATTGCGTTAACTGTACAAAAATATTCTGCCAATCACTGATCAGTTCCGCTGGCAATTCTTCGTCCCACCCAATCTTAGCCTTCCAAATTTTTTTCAGCAGAACCTTGGCCCGGATTATGAAGGGGGCGGCAAGACCGTTCGGGTCGTAAAGTCGAGCCGTCACACCCAGAATGCTCCGCTTGGTCCAACCACTCAATGGGACCGTCGGTAACGACTGCACCCTAAATGTTAACTCGTCCGTGCTTGTGTCCCATCTAAGTCCAAGTACGGATGCATCTGCACCGTCATCCAACAACACTTGATGGTCATCGAATTTTGGGCCCAAAACCATCTGTACGGTATTAGAATTGGAACGCCATTTTGTTAGCTCAAAGCCCCCCAATGACAAGAGCTGCTGCATCTCTCTACAAGCTGCAAGAGTTCTTCCTCTGAGTCTGCTCCGGCCAAACAATCGTCCATATAAAAGCACTGGAGAACCGCTCTCGACCCCAAGGGCCATTTATCTTTATTATCGGTAGCACATTGCTGCATTGCTCTGACCGCACAGTAAGGCGACGAGGCCATCCCGAACGTCACCCCTGTAAGCCAATATTCTGCAATGTGTCCCGACTTATCACGCCAAAAAATTCGTTGTAGATCCCAGTGCTCAGGCGCAATCTTCACTTGAGGGAACATTTGTCTAATGTCTGC
Organism: Cheilosia variabilis; assembly: GCA_951230905.1. Classification (NCBI taxonomy): domain Eukaryota; kingdom Metazoa; phylum Arthropoda; class Insecta; order Diptera; family Syrphidae; genus Cheilosia; species Cheilosia variabilis. The sequence continues at coordinate 58,527,579 of OX579676.1, forward strand.
TGAAATAGCATACGCCTGAAGTCTGAATCCCCACAGCAGGTCGATCAGATTCCTTTGGAGTTTCGGACCGATCATCTGAACATCGTTCAAGGAAAGCCCATTGTCGGTGGCGCACGATGCGTCAAATACCACCCGAAATTTCTTCAGCACTGCATGGTGTGGAATGTAGTAAACTGGTCCTCGTGATTTCCGAGTAGCAGGCCGCATCCAGTCGTTGTCCAAATATTCGCTCATGAATGCGTAATATTTTCTCCTCAACCCAGGATCTCTCTGTAGACGCTGTTCCAAACGCAGAAACCGTTGCAGAGCTATGGCTCTATTTGATCCGATTCGGCTCCATTCCGCGCGGAGAGGGATCTGCAACACATAGCGTCCCGTCGTCGGATCGACCCGATGCGTACTTAAGAAATGTGCTTCACACTGTTGCTCTTCTTCCGTGTAATGGGAATTATCGCCGGGAAGCCCTTCTGACTCAAAAAATTCCCTTAGCTGTTTATCTAGATTTTGATCATTCACAACATACTGGTCAGTTTTAGATACCACTGCAAATACACCACCAACTGGTGCAATCTCTCCAAATATCAACCACCCCAGCCGTGTTTGTTGTGCGACTAGCCCCGATGTCAATTGCATCATTTGTTCCTGCATAAGTCGGGCCCACACTCCAACACCAAGGAGTGCCTGAACGGGAGCAGGCAGATCGAAGGCGGGGTCAGCTAAACATGTGGAGATAGCAGTGGGAATTTGTTGGTTCTCCAAGCGTGTGTCTGGCAAGAAAGCTTCTCCTAAAACTGATGGCACTACTATGAAAGTAATGAGCATAAGAGGCTCCTGATCAAACATGGATATCAAATATCCCGAGACGGATCTGCTACATTTTAGCGCTGCTGAGGCCGTTGCCGTAACAATGCTCGTCATAGAACGACAAACGGGAACTTTCTGTTCAGATACAAACTCGCTGCTAATGAGATTGGCTTGGGCACCTGTGTCACACATGGCACGCAACGTCACCTTCGCACCGTTGTTAAGTAGAAGCCGAAACTGAGCCGTGGCCAGCAGGCTTAGTGTATGACGCTTAGAGCGCGAACTCAAATCAGGAATGGTTGAAACCCCGAGGCCGGTGGCGAGGTTTGCACGTAAGGAAACCAGGGGTTAGTCTGTAAGGGACAGCCCAAGACCGTTATACGTGGTGAAGAACCACACCCTGCACGAGGTGCCACTGCTTTAGACTGAATATAACGGATCTAGAGGGGAATAACTCTATAAAACCCGTAATCCCGGGTTAACTACCGCGCCCATGGGATGTATGGCACAATGTTATGTGTCTTTTAGCGGCGAACTCTAGATACCTGGGGACCTCTAGTTTCAATCCAAATTCCCCTTTTCTGTATACAGGGGGTGAGTACAGAATGACATCTCCTTCCCCCTTACTCGTGGGTCCAAAATAGAAACTTTAAATAAAAAAACACAAAACAAAGGGACTGGTGTAATTGAATCGGGCACCAAGAACTTCGGCAACACCGATTCTCATACGAATATGACGGAGGAGGAAGAAAATCTCTTACTCCAAGAACCGTCGACTAGTAGGGCAGCTTCGGTTGAGGGAAGCGTCAGAACGGTTGACTTCGGACTCGAAAAACTTTTTCTCGAGGAAGATGACAACCGCTCGATCGCCAGCTCATCCAAATTCTCCATATCGTCTACAGCTTCAATTAGGAAAAGAGTGCTGAACTGTAAGATGACGATTAAGAAATTGAAGAAAAAGCACCAACTAGAGGACAAGGACAAACAAAGACTTCAAAACGCCCTTGATTTTCTAGAAAGGCAGTCCAGTGATATTAGCGTACTTCATGCTAGTATTCCTGAGGCGGACCCTATGGAAATCTCGAGCGAGGGAGCTCTTATGCAGCCACCAATGCCTGTGATATGCCTTAGCCTATCGGGGCACGGGTCGGCTGCATCTGACCCCGCAACTGAAGTGGACAGAAAGGACGTTGTTTCACCGGGAGAGGCGGACTCGACACTGAACAGCGCAGTGACTGTTGTTGACAAGTCGAAGCCAAAGGACAATGAAAGTTTGGACTTAACCGAAGCCTCATTTGTCCCCGCGGCGAACACGACGGAAGGCAACAAGCTGTTCAGAACAGTACAACAGACGGATCCGCTAAAAAGGAGGAAAAACGCGCGTCGCCTATTAAATAGGTTTAAGAACCGCGATCCCAGCTCCTTCACGGAGAGGGAAACAGCGCAGTTAGCTAGGGCCCGGGAGACAGTCAAGTCTACCGAAGACGCATGGCGCAGCAGCCTAATAGCGAGGAGACAGAACCCAATCAACAAAGGGAAGTTGTCTGGACCAAGGGAGGAATGCCGATTGCCTTCCGCCTTGGGAAAGGCAAAACCCGTAAAATCGGGTGCCGGCCCAGCCAAGGACTTGTCCAAGGCTGAGCAGACACCTGGTTGTTCGAAAAAGGTTCTGCCTGTTAGGAAGGTAGATAGGACGACTTCTGGAGGGGCCGGCACAGGATTGGCTGTAGCGGGGGCGAAATGCCGATTGCCTTTCACCTCGACTGCGGTTGATTCAAAGTGTCAAGGGGCTGCCTCGGGTAAGGACACGTCCAAACCCGGGAACGCTCCGGTGGTCTCCAAAAGAGGTCGCAACGACGACACGATCTCCCCGGTAGTAGGTAGGCAGGCTAAAAGGCTGAAATTCGCCGAAAAGGTGAAGGAAAGTCTGCGCGTCGCTATTGTCGACTATGGCAACCCAGACCGGAAGCTCTCATCCAACCAATGGGAGCTAATAGAACAGCGGATCCTTGATGGTGTTAATGACGCCATTGTGAGGGCAGATGGCAAGCCTCCACTATTTGGCCAGCTATCTACCTTCAAAGGATTCAAGACCATGGAGTGCGACAACCAGGAGACCTTGGACTGGTTAAAGGGCTTCATAATCAACATGAACGCACCTTGGTCAAAAGCTGACCTGCGCGTTGTTGACAGGAAAGAAATCCTGAACTTGACTAGGCCAAAGGGTATTATCCGCATGAGAGGACCTTACCTACCCGTTGAAAGGATAGAACGGAATCTGCAGTTCCTTAACCCAGAACTACAAAGCAGAGAATGGAAAGTCCTCGAAACGGGTGAATATACCCAGAATGGGATGGACGTGACTATATTACTGTGTCACAAATCGCTGCCGCTACTCCGTAAGCAAGAGTTTAAGGTCCGCGTAGGCATAACGCGGTGCAAACTCCGGCTGCTAGCGGCGAAAGACAAGGGAGAGCAACCGACTACCCGTGATGAAGATAGCGCAAATAAATCTTCATCACAGTAAGGCGGCCAGCGCCAACCTCGTTCTCCTTATGGAAACGAAATCCATAGATGTCGCCCTGGTTCAAGAACCCTGGATTCTCCGGGGAAAGATATGCGGGCTGAGCTCCAAAGATTTGGTTATATACCACAACACACCAGAAAATGGTAAGTCACGAACATGTATTGTCGCCAGAAAACAGCTTAAACTTTTTCTTCTACCTAGTCTCAGCGGCTCGGACCAAACAGCAGTCAAATGGGACAGGGCAGGAAAAGGCGCGCTGGTACTGGCGACAATCTACATGCCACACGAAATAGACAATCCACCCCCAGAGCTATCCTGCACACTCGTCAAAACAGCAGAAAGGGAGGGATGGGATCTGATTGCTGGCTGTGATGCTAACTCCCACCATACGCTCTGGGGAAGTACGGACATAAATGTACGAGGTGAGTCCCTATTAGAATTTATAATTAGCAACAATCTCTTAGTAGCTAACATCGGCAATGAGCCAACCTTCGTAACTAGGAATAGATGTGAGGTGCTAGACTTAACACTCTACAATAACTCACAGACTCTAACTGTGAAGGAATGGAGAGTCTCCCTTGAGCCATCCTTCTCAGATCACAGAATCATAGAATTTCTAGTAGACGAACAGTTAGTAGACAGAGGAAAATTCAGAAATCCAAGACTCACCAACTGGGACACTTTTGTCTCAGAGGCCGTGAGGAATGGTCAGAATCTCAAAAACCAAGAAATGAGATCACCAGACGAAATTGATGCATTCACAGATAATTTGAATAAAATCCTAAGCAATGCATTCGAGGTAGCCTGTCCTCTACGGACAATCAGGAAAAGGAATACTCAATCGTGGTGGTCCAAAGACCTCCTTGAAATCAGAAGGAAAGTTAGATCTCTGTTCAATTTGGCCAAACGCACTAACTTACAGACAGACTGGGATCTATACAAAGCCGGTCAACGTAAATTCAAAAGTGCTGTCACAAGTGCTAAACGCACAGCCTGGCATAAGTTCTGCAATGAAATAGAAAGTACAAGGGAATCAGCTAGACTTAGGAAGATCCTATCCAAAGAACCTGCGGTTCCAGGATATCTTAAAGACAACAGTGGTAACTGGACGCAGTCCTCTGAAGAGACTCTAAGTCTGCTTCTACAGACGCACTTTCCGGGTTGCACACCAGCAACAACCGTCCAGTCTATTTCATGCATAGCAACTACCGCTGCAACAATTCCAGGGGGTATAGTAACCGAGGAAAAAACTAAATGGGCGATCGATACGTTTGCACCGTTTAAATCACCTGGGGTTGACGGAATCTTTCCAATCATGCTCCAGAAAGCCAGGTCAATCGTTATACCAGCCCTGATGAGACTCTTCACACGCTGCCTGGAATGCGGTCACATTCCCAAGGTATGGCGAGAAGTAAGGGTCGTTTTTATTCCGAAGGCAGGCAAGTCCAGCCACACGGCTTCGAAGGACTTTAGGCCTATAAGCCTAACATCCTTTATCCTGAAAACCTTCGAAAAGCTTTTAAACGTTTTTATCCGCAGCCGGATTGACAATGTGATATCAACGGCACAACATGCTTACATTAAAGGTAAAGGAGTTGAGACCGCGTTACATGAGGTCACCGGCACCATAGAAAAGTCCTTAAAGGACAAAGAATATACGCTAGCCGCGTTCCTAGACATTGAGGGAGCATTTAACAATGTCAAAACGTGCGCAGTAAAGAGAGCGCTACTCAATTCCAACGTTGACCAACCGCTTATCAACGTGATTGAAAGCCTTCTTAATGAAAGAAAAATTAATGCAAAACTAGGCGACACTGACCTTAGAGTGACAGCCTCTAGAGGTACACCACAAGGAGGAGTCATATCCCCCTTACTCTGGGTCCTTGTCATAAATGAAATACTAGTGAAACTCGAAAATAAAGGGGTCAAGGTAACTGCTTATGCGGACGATGTAGTAATACTTGCTACAGGAAAATTCCTACCTACCATAAGCGAACTGCTAGAAAACGCATTACGAACACTCAATACGTGGGCTAAACAATGCGGTCTTGGAGTCAATCCACAGAAGACTGAATTAGTCTTGTTCTGTAACAAAAGAGTGATTCCGAACTTCGAACCTCCAAATATTGAAGGCATACCCCTCAGGGTCGCCGGGAGTGCTAAATATCTGGGTACAATCTTAGATAGAAAGCTTAACTGGAAAATGAACGTCAATGAAAGAGTAAAGAAAGCTGCAAACGCTTTCTACGCATGTAATCGAATCTTCGGCAAAAGGTGGGGACCAAACCCTAAAATAATTTTGTGGATGTATACGGCTATTGTGCGTCCAATACTCACGTATGGAAGCTTAGTTTGGTGGCAAGCCACAAACAAAGCATCAAACCTCAAAATAATGACCAAAATACAAAGACTAGCGTGTATTAGCACAACCAGTGCAATAAGGACAACACCTACGGCTGGAATGGAGGCAATCCTCAACCTGATACCGTTAGATCTTTATATGCAAGAATCTGCAGCCAAAAGTGCCCTTAGGATCAGCCAATCTAAAAGCTGGAAACCCTATAAAATGGGACACGCACAGATTCTGAACAAATACATGGGAGATGCTGTCACTTCTGACTACTTGTCTCCCTACCTTGACTTCGATAAACCATTCTCTTGCTATTTTCCCAGCAGAGAAGAATGGAACACAGATGAACCCACAAAAAGAAAATCGATATCCATCTATACAGATGGTTCTAAGATGGACTGTGGAACAGGTGCTGGAATTTTCTCTGAAGAATTGAACATACATCACTCGATCAGACTACCTGATTATAGTAGTGTGTTTCAAGCGGAGGTTCTGGCTATCGCCGAAGCTGCTCATATGGTGTCAATGTTGGAAATACCAAGGGATGATATTACCATATTCATTGACAGCCAGGCGGCTATAAAAGCAGTGTCTGCTATTGAAATTAAATCAAAACTAGTTCGCCGCTGCCGTGAAGAGCTTAAGGTTCTCTGCTCGCAGCACATCACGCGCTTATGCTGGGTTCCTGGACACAGGGACAAAACCGGCAATGAAAGAGCTGACGAACTGGCTAGGAATGGATCCGCTATGGATCAAGACCGTGCGATCAAACTTATCAGGCCACCACTCTGTAACCTCAGAGAGAGGGTGGAAGATAAGATCCGAATGAAAGCCAACAACAGGTGGAAAAAATTAACTACCTGCGAAATATCAAGGAAGCTATGGCCGGAATACAATCCAAGTCGGACTAGCAAACTCATGCAGTTTGACAGAACGTCGATGTATAAACTGGTAGGGGCCCTAACAGGTCACAACTTCCTAAGAAACCACACAATGAAACTGAAACTCAAGAATGACGACATATGTAGGGGGTGTGAAGACGAAGAGGTACACGAGGATACACCTCACTTCCTCTGTCAATGCCCCAGGCTTTGTCACTTGAGATATAGAACACTTGGTAGATACTACTTCCAAGACGTATATGAACTTTCGAATGTCTCTTTATCTGATCTTTGCAGGTTCATAAACTTATCAGGATGGCTGGACAAAGTCGAGTAACGTGAGGGAGGAATCTTCATCGCCAATGGCATCGGCTAACCCCTCAACAAGGGCATCACAATGGGTCCACAAGGACCTAAGTGGGGTGCTGCAGGGCTACTCTGCAGCATCCACCCATCAACCTAACCTAACCTAACCCCGAGGCCGGTTCCACTTGATGGCAATAATTGTTATTGCTCCTCCTCAGACACACGCTCGATCGCTGTTGCTATCATCGGCTCTGGGCAAACCTTGGATTCCACATCGATTTTCTCATTCACACGATATGCCCGAGGACATATTATACTGTTGTGTGGAGCCCGCGCACATCTAGGACAGCGGCCCGAGCGACAGTCTCGTGCCACGTGGCCGCGACGTAGGCAATTCTGACAGAGACCAAGTTCGAAAATTTTCTGAACTCTACGCTCTCGGCTCATGCGCTCGATGCTTGGACAACGATGAAAGGCATGATTGCCTGTGCAATTTGGACATGGGTTATAGTTAGATGTCGAAGCATACATCTTAGGTTTCTCTCGCATCACCGTCCTAAACATTCGCTGGTCAATACCGTTCGGTGTTACTATGCTTTTGTTTGAAGTCTGACTTAACAATCCACTGGAGTAACGCTCAAGCCAAGTGAAGAAATCCCCATGCAGACTTGGTATGCGGTCCGTCGGCCGCACCATTTCCCACTGGCCGCGAGAAACACCATCTAATCGGGATTCCAAGAACCTTAGCACCAATAAATCCCGCTGGCCCTCAGGGGAAAGCTGCCTTTCCAGCATGCGCATGCTATTTCTTGTCGTATCTAGCATGCTCCGAATTTGCATGTAATTTGCCTTTGACCAAACGGGCAAGTCTAAAATGGCTGAGCAGTGCGACGCATGGCACATATATTCGTTGTCAAAAGATGAACATAACGTCCGCCAAGCATCACGAAAACTGTCATCGCGCTGTGGCCAAAATCCTAAGGCTCTTGCAGCGGCATCCTTTACGCAACTTTGCAATCGCCGAAGGCGCTGAATATTTGTAAGGTGTGGATTCTCTATGATTTCGGTGGTGAAGGTATCCTTGAAGTGTATCCACTCGTGATGATCGCCTCGGAATATTGGAAGCCTATCGGCCAATGGGAGATCCGCAAATTGGTGTTGCTCGGATGAGGGATTGCTGCCTGATGGAATTGCACATGGCTGTAATTTATTTATTCTCTGACGGAGAGCAGCTAGGGTCTCGATATAGGTATCCTCGGTTTTGTTCCAGATCTCCTCGTTCGAATTGGATGAATTTCCTAACCTCTGTTTCTCGAAATGGATTTCAAAAGATTTCCATGCGGAATCGAGCGCCTCTAAGCGTGCCTCCAGTAGCTCTTTACCAATGGCTTCACTTGTGGTTGCCTTAACCCAATCTGCCTGCCGCTGAACTCGAGCGATGATGGCCTCACTGTCAATCCGTGGAATTCCGTTCGCACCATCGCTTTCTGAAGCGATACCACTAGAACTGAGCCTCTCTGCCCCTTTCTTTTCGACTCGGCGCACTGCCGCTGGCTGCTTCTGCTCTAAAGAAATGAAAAAGAAAAATTAAAATTAAGGCGCTCTTGTGAGAGACACCAGCCCATGATACTAAAACTATATATATGTATATATTCGCACAAACATATCGCTTTACTCGCACAAAACGTCGCTTGGCTCGGCGCACTGCAGTTGGTGCCCCTTGTTTTATGAGAGTCCAATCCGCTCCACTCCTCTTACAAATTCTCGTCTAGCTCGGCGCTCTGCCATTAAATATATCTGCTCTATAGAGGAACTCACTCAAATGTTTGTCTATTACTCGCCCTGCAACTCTCATGGCCTATAAATTCACACAATCATTTCGTTCTAATCATACAACTTAACTCGGCGCTCTGCCGCTGGTGTTTCCTGCGTCCTGCTTTATAAGTGCTCAATCCGCTCTACTTCCGCAGCAAAATCTCGCATAGCACGGCGCACTGCCGTTGATTGTCTTCACTCAAGAGAAACCCAAACGCTGTTCTATCATTCGCTCTGCTACCGAATTATCTCGCACATAGCCATTCTCTCTCTTCACTCAAAATATACCACAACCCTTCTCTTTCTTGCCTTAGGCATTCTGCGCTTTTTATTTGCTGATTGTTCCTCTCACAAAGTATTATGTATTATTAAGCTTAAGTTTTTCAAACACTATTAAACTTGAATTTAAGCACTTTCTGTTTTTTTTTTTGTTTTTTAAAGCTGGTTCACACACGCGGCTCGATAGGACCAAATGTTTAGTACCCTAAACATTTGAAAGAAATTGTTTGCTGTATTTTTAATCTTTATTTATTTGTTTCTATTCGAACGCGATCACTGCTTGTTTGCTACTGTTTTCTACTACTCGCTCGGGTCAGTCACGATGCGAGAGCTCCCGATTTGATCCCGTTGCATTTGATAGAGCGCGAGAGAGCAAGTCACGAGTAGGAATTTCAGCGCGCGCTAACACCATTCTTTCCACATGTTTGCTAAAAGACATTTTTGGAATCAGTGTTACCCCTAGATAGGTATATTCTGGAACAATTTTGATTTACTTTTCAGTAAAAAAACACTTTTCTTGTGGTGATAGTCTGCCTCCGTTTCGAAGGACCACATGATCTTAGATTTTGCCCAGATTCACTTACAGGTACCAGCAATTTAGATCGGCTTGTTTTCTGAACACTGAATCAAAAAGTAGAATCATATCATAGAAATATGATACGATATGATATGGTTGAAATTGAAATACAATTTTCTTTTTTTTAAGTTAGCCTAATTTCCCCAAAAAATTTATTTTTTCCCTCATCGAAATTCCCACGAAAAGGTACATTTCCCACGAGCTACCAATACCTTCAATCCAATATGCCATAACCCATTAGGTGGATGAGGGTAGAAAGTTTGGTTCTTTTTATAGTCATGGTTACAAATAATGGTGTTGTGAACCAAACAAACCACATCTGCCTCTGTAAGGCCGGCGTCGTCAGTGAACACATATCATGAAACTTCAATTTATTTATAAAATAAGGCTGTTATGCAACAGAGCATAATGCAGGAATATCTATAGACTGTACAGCGGAATTATTGGGGATACATGTAGTACTTATTAATAAACTACATCATGAAAGACTGCAGACACTTTCCAATACGTAGGATACGTGTAGTTGTAGTTGTCATTCTCTATTGTGTTGCAGTCTTCGATGATGGCGCGGCACGTCACATGCCAAAACAATCGACAAACGGCGGATGAGTGTAACCTTAGCTGCTGACATGCTACTGCAAATTGTGAATGGTTGCAGTTTTCGGCGAAGAGCGACCTCGCTATGGGACCAGTCAGAAAAAAGCAATTCTCGGCTTTCGAAATTTGCACCGAACCAGCGTGACCTTGGATTTCGACAAAGCAATTGGTAAGATTCGATATGGTTATATCTTTGCCGTTTACATCTTCCGGCTGCAGCAAAAAGTATTCATCTTTTTTGTCGGGTAGTGTCCAGGTGAAGGCGCTCGAAGAATGCTGCTCTTTTCACTAAAGTCAACCTTATCGGCAACATTCACTTTTGGGTTCACCACTGCTTTGGGGGCGACTTTCTTGCTGTTGAAGCCAAATTTCTGAATAGGCTGATATTATAAAAAAATAACAAAATTTATTTCGTATGCTTAAAATTTTAAGTCTCTAGTTTTATATACTGAACAGACACACAGACAGAATTGAAAACGAGCTGATAAAAACGTAGTAATACAACAATTTGCGTGAAAAATTTGCGCGATTACATACGAAACAAGCTATCTATCATGGACTGTGCATTCACAATTTCCCAAAGATCACTAATCTTGTACCCATCCCGGATTTGTTCCATGGCAAATCCCAACTCCTTATAATAAACTGGTTGTCTAGAAGGGACATGGGTTGCATATCCTTCAGCAATGTACGCTGTCAATTTTGAATTTATCTCCTTCTCCTGGACTTCATCAATTTCTTGAAACTCGTCAATCCTAAATTCGTTATTGTTCGAATTCGAGGACGAGCTGCCTCTACCGTCATTAGTGTAATGAACTCCAAAATTAGGTGCCCCACTATAGACAACAAACAATGAAGTTAACTCCTTATATATTTCTTGAAGTCAATACGAAAACCAAGAACATAGCCTCCACCTGCATCTGATGTCTGCACCACAAGAGCATCACCATATTTTGACTCTCTAATCTTTATCTACAAAGACAATTCAAACATTTAATCAAAAACACTTTAGTATTATCCAAAAACAAACCAACATTTGATATTTGCATGTATGGCAAACTGATGTTAAAGTTCTCATTTATATCTGCAAACCATACAAGTCGTATGCTGGTTACAATGAATGATCCAAGATTACCCTGGTCACTTGACAAATTCCATACACCATTCAGAGTGCTGTATATCTGCTCTTGTGGCAACAAAATCAGCTGACCCGAATGGAGAATAGCACTACGTAGTTTTAACTCTCTGTACAGCAATGTCTTTTGATAGATTCTAACAAATATTTAATTATAGGAAAAGATTAAATCGAGTATTACATGCTTACTGGTGAATATCGTAAATGCAAGAAAATATTGTGTTCTGTTTCGTTTCTCCAGAGACATCGGTAAACAGAAATTCAAACCGAGACGCCTCTCCAGCCGCAAGCACATATAAAGCCTGAGCCGTACCTCGGACTTTGGAAAACACTGTCCGTGTATTCAAAGTTATTATTCTTCCATATCCAATTGCTTTTGCATATTGAAAGGATCAAATTAATATATTATGAGTGGCATTATAAGGTCTGAATGACTCACAGAGATTGAATTTTTTGTGCACTAATGAAAGCCAAATAATCCTGAGATTTGTTGCCAGCATACTTCCTGTGTCGCCAGGGTTACCTTTCGAGTCTTCAATGTGGTTAATGATTGTCAAAACCTTTTCTCCATTGCGATATCGATTTTGCCTAAGATATTTCGAAAATTATTTTTACATTCTCTCGACTATTTGAAGCTTACAGATTAGGTGTATCAAATTTAATTTTCTTATCCTCCCATGTCTGATAAGCCGCACTCTCATCACTTTTGCTTCTTGTCGCTAACATTTCGAGTTGATTACTGCAAATAATTCCAGTTTAATGGCCAGTGCTGGAATGTCATTGGGATGGTTTTTCCCTCGTACAATTAGTTTTTTTTTCCGCCCATTTTCCCTTCCGCATCTAGCCAAAATTCCCACAAGTTTCCCACTCAGGAAATTTTTAAGAGAATATATTTTTCAATATTTTTATGAACAAGAAATTATGTAGTATTAAAAAAGGGCAAAAAAATATTCTATAAGGAATTTAATTGGAAGAAGGAGAAAACGAAAATGTGGCGTTACTCGAGCGTGTTTTTTTGTAGTAGATCTACCAAGCTATTTTAATTATTCAATTATGTTCTTTATATCACAAGAAATTCTACGTTTTTATTTTATAAATTTACTTTAGATACACTGTTTAAATAGCGTAAAGAGCGTTCAACAATGACAAAAAAACGTCGACTGTCGGACTAATTTTTTTTATTTTCATCAAGAATTAAATATATTCTAATATTAATATTTTTCGATACGGTAAAGCTTTTTTTATATATATTAGTAGTTTATTCGAATTCGTAATATAAATTTTCCCAAAAGCTAGTAATCTGAATTCCTTGACAACTGGGCATTTGCCTAGAAAATGTTGTATTGTTTCGGGCTCCCTCAAATTCCACAGCGTACATTACTTCGTGTCATTTGGATTGTAACCGTTTCCATTCAGCCAGATCAAATCGCAGCGCACTTTAAAGCTTCAGGTGATGTTGCTTTGATCTATGCTTTCAATGAAAAAATGTTGACCCTGGCCGCTCGTGTATTCCAAATATTTGTAGATTCTAGTACTGCTCCCAGCTGTTTTCTCAACCTCTGTTGAAGATTCCTCTTTTTGAGATGTTGTACGAGTTCCATATTTCTGCGTTCCCATTCTGCTCGTGAGGCAATTTTTTCAGTCCATTGTATACCAAATCTACTGCCGATTTCATTTAAAGATTTGACCGAAAACAGTTTTTTCTCAGCATATGTGGGTACCATCACATTGGAACATAGTTTTCGTAATATACTTGAGATGTAATTCAGTTGTATATATCGTGGCTGTCTTCGACTCCCTTTTCCAACGTCAGCGCGTAATTTAGGGTAAGTTCCGGAGGCTTTAAAACATTTTTAAGAAAATAACGCTGTAATTTGTGAATGTCCTAAAAGTGTCCGAAGCCCCATACCTCCGCTGCGTATGTTTGGATTGCACTACACTCAGCCATTTAAACCTTCCATTTCATATTCAGTGAAATATTTTTCTTTCCTAAGAAACTTTGCCATGCCATTCTTTCCACATGTTTGCTAAAAGAAATTTTTGAAATCAGTGTTACCCCTAGATAGGTATATTCTGGAACAATTTTGATTTGCTTTTCAGTACAAAAACACTTTTCTCCGTTTCGAAGGACCATATGATCTTAGATTTTGCCCAGATTCACTTACAGGTACCAGCAATTTAGATCGGCTTGTTTTCTGAACACTGAATCAAAAAGTAGAATCATATCATAGAAATATGATATGATATGATATGGTTGAAATTGAAATACAATTTTCTTTTTTTTAAGTTAGCCTAATTTCCCCAAAAAATTTATTTTTTCCCTCATCGAAATTCCCACGAAAAGGTAAATTTCCCACGAGCTACCAATACCTTAAATCCAATATGCCATAACCCATTAGGTGGATGAGGGTAGAAAGTTTGGTTCTTTTTATAGTCATGGTTACAAATAATGGTGTTGTGAACCAAACAAACCACATCTGCCTCTGTAAGGCCGGCGTCGTCAGTGAACACATATCATGAAACTTCAATTTATTTATAAAATAAGGCTGTTATGCAACAGAGCATAATGCAGGAATATCTATAGACTGTACAGCGGAATTATTGGGGATACATGTAGTATTCATTAATAAACTACATCATGAAAGACTGCAGACACTTTCCAATACGTAGGATACGTGTAGTTGTAGTTGTCATTCTCTATTGTGTTGCAGTCTTCGATGATGGCGCGGCACGTCACATGCCAAAACAATCGACAAACGGCGGATGAGTGTAACCTTAGCTGCTGACATGCTACTGCAAATTGTGAATGGTTGCAGTTTTCGGCGAAGAGCGACCTCGCTATGGGACCAGTCAGAAAAAAGCAATTCTCGGCTTTCGAAATTTGCACCGAACCAGCGTGACCTTGGATTTCGACAAAGCAATTGGTAAGATTCGATATGGTTATATCTTTGCCGTTTACATCTTCCGGCTGCAGCAAAAAGTATTCATCTTTTTTGTCGGGTAGCGTCCAGGTGAAGGCGCTCGAAGAATGCTGCTCTTTTCACTAAAGTCAACCTTATCGGCAACATTCACTTTTGGGTTCACCACTGCTTTGGGGGCGACTTTCTTGCTGTTGAAGCCAAATTTCTGAATAGGCTGATATTATAAAAAAATAACAAAATTTATTTCGTATGCTTAAAATTTTAAGTCTCTAGTTTTATATACTGAACAGACACACAGACAGAATTGAAAACGAGCTGATAAAAACGTAGTAATACAACAATTTGCGTGAAAAATTTGCGCGATTACATACGAAACAAGCTATCTATCATGGACTGTGCATTCACAATTTCCCAAAGATCACTAATCTTGTACCCATCCCGGATTTGTTCCATGGCAAATCCCAACTCCTTATAATAAACTGGTTGTCTAGAAGGGACATGGGTTGCATATCCTTCAGCAATGTACGCTGTCAATTTTGAATTTATCTCCTTCTCCTGGACTTCATCAATTTCTTGAAACTCGTCAATCCTAAATTCGTTATTGTTCGAATTCGAGGACGAGCTGCCTCTACCGTCATTAGTGTAATGAACTCCAAAATTAGGTGCCCCACTATAGACAGCAAACAATGAAGTTAACTCCTTATATATTTCTTGAAGTCTTTCTGGCGGATCAATACGAAAACCAAGAACATAGCCTCCACCTGCATCTGATGTCTGCACCACAAGAGCATCACCATATTTTGACTCTCTAATCTTTATCTACAAAGACAATTCAAACATTTAATCAAAAACACTTTAGTATTATCCAAAACAAACCAACATTTGATATTTGCATGTATGGCAAACTGATGTTAAAGTTCTCATTTATATCTGCAAACCATACAAGTCGTATGCTGGTTACAATGAATGATCCAAGATTACCCTGGTCACTTGACAAATTCCATACACCATTCAGAGTGCTGTATATCTTCTCTTGTGGCAACAAAATCAGCTGACCCGAATGGAGAATAGCACTACGTAGTTTTAACTCTCTGTACAGCAATGTCTTTTGATAGATTCTAACAAATATTTAATTATAGGAAAAGATTCAATCGAGTATTACATGCTTACTGGTGAATATCGTAAATGCAAGAAAATATTGTGTTCTGTTTCGTTTCTCCAGAGACATCGGTAAACAGAAATTCAAACCGAGACGCCTCTCCAGCCGCAAGCACATATAAAGCCTGAGCCGTACCTCGGACTTTGGAAAACACTGTCCGTGTATTCAAAGTTATTATTCTTCCATATCCAATTGCTTTTGCATATTGAAAGGATCAAATTAATATATTATGCGTGGCATTATAAGGTCTGAATGACTCACAGAGATTGAATTTTTTGTGCACTAATGAAAGCCAAATAATCCTGAGATTTGTTGCCAGCATACTTCCTGTGTCGCCAGGGTTACCTTTCGAGTCTTCAATGTGGTTAATGATTGTCAAAACCTTTTCTCCATTGCGATATCGATTTTGCCTAAGATATTTCGAAAATTATTTTTACATTCTCTCGACTATTTGAAGCTTACAGATTAGGTGTATCAAATTTAATTTCCTTATCCTCCCATGTCTGATAAGCCGCACTCTCATCACTTTTGCTTCTTGTCGCTAACATTTCGAGTTGATTACTGCAAATAATTCCAGTTTAATGGCCAGTGCTGGAATGTCATTGGGATGGTTTTTCCCTCGTACAATTAGTTTTTTTTTCCGCCCATTTTCCCTTCCGCATCTAGCCAAAATTCCCACAAGTTTCCCACTCAGGAAATTTTTAAGAGAATATATTTTTCAATATTTTTATGAACAAGAAATTTTGTAGTATTAAAAAAGGGCAAACAAATATTCTATAAGGAATTTAATTGGAAGAAGGAGAAAACGAAAATGTGGCGTTACTCGAGCGTGTTTTTTTGTAGTAGATCTACCAAGCTATTTCAATTATTCAATTATGTTCTTTATATCACAAGAAATTCTACGTTTTTATTTTATAAATTTACTTTAGATACACTGTTTAAATAGCGTAAAGAGCGTTCAACAATGACAAAAAAACGTCGACTGTCGGACTAATTTTTTTTATTTTCATCAAGAAAAATATATTCTAATATTAACATTTTTCGATACGGTAAAGCTTTTTTTATATATATTAGTAGTTTATTCGAATTCGTAATATAAATTTTCCCAAAAGCTAGTAATCTGAATTCCTTGACAACTGGGCATTTGCCTAGAAAATGTTGTATTGTTTCGGGCTCCCTCAAATTCCACAGCGTACATTACTTCGTGTCATTTGGATTGTAACCGTTTCCATTCAGCCAGATCAAATCGCAGCGCACTTTAAAGCTTCAGGTGATGTTGCTTTGATCGATGCTTTCAATAAAAAAATGTTGACCCTGGCCGCTCGTGTATTCCAAATATTTGTAGATTCTAGTACTGCTCCCAGCTGTTTTCTCAACCTCTGTTGAAGATTCCTCTTTTTGAGATGTTGTACGAGTTCCATATTTCTGCGTTCCCATTCTGCTCGTGAGGCAATTTTTTCAGTCCATTGTATACCAAATCTACTGCCGATTTCATTTAATGATTTGACCGAAAACAGTTTTTTTCTCAGCATATGTGGGTACCATCACATTGGAACATAGTTTTCGTAATATACTTGAGATGTAATTCAGTTGTATATATCGTGGCTGTCTTCGACTCCCTTTTCCAACGTCAGCGCGTAATTTAGGGTAAGTTCCGGAGGCTTTAAAACATTTTTAAGAAAATAACGCTGTAATTTGTGAATGTCCTAAAAGTGTCCGAAGCCCCATACCTCCGCTGCGTATGTTTGGATTGCACTACACACAGCCATTTAAACCTTCCATTTCATATTCAGTGAAATATTTTTTCTTTCCTAAGAAACTTTGCCATGCCATTCTTTCCACATGTTTGCTAAAAGAAATTTTTGGAATCAGTGTTACCCCTAGATAGGTATATTCTGGAACAATTTTGATTTGCTTTTCAGTACAAAAACACTTTTCTTGCGCTGATAGTCTGCCTCCGTTTCGAAGGACCATATGATCTTAGATTTTGCCCAGATTCACTTACAGGTACCAGCAATTTAGATCGGCTTGTTTTCTGAACACTGAATCAAAAAGTAGAATCATATCATAGAAATATGATATGATATGATATGGTTGAAATTGAAATACAATTTTCTTTTTTTTAAGTTAGCCTAATTTCCCCAAAAAAATTATTTTTTCCTTCATCGAAATTCCCACGAAAAGGTAAATTTCCCACGAGCTACCAATACCTTCAATCCAATATGCCATAACCCATTAGGTGGATGAGGGTAGAAAGTTTGGTTCTTTTTATAGTCATGGTTACAAATAATGGTGTTGTGAACCAAACAAACCACATCTGCCTCTGTAAGGCCGGCGTCGTCAGTGAACACATATCATGAAACTTCAATTTATTTATAAAATAAGGCTGTTATGCAACAGAGCATAATGCAGGAATATCTAAAGACTGTACAGCGGAATTATTGGGGATACATGTAGTACTCATTAATAAACTACATCATGAAAGACTGCAGACACTTTCCAATACGTAGTTGGACATTTTCAGTAAATTGGTACTGTATAACGTACTTAGTTATAGCTAAAATACATCGGAAGACTCAACAAAAAGAAACAAATCTGCAGAGTGTAACCGAAGTGAAAACTAAGAGGCCTTCATTTGCATTTCACATTCAATTGGTTTGGTTTGGCTTTGTAGGCATTTAAATTTAAGGAAAACGCCACCAAGTAAATGAATTCATTTTAAATCTGAGGCTTCCATTTAAAAACGGAGTGCATTACTAGTATTTATATTTTTGCAGAAATCCAGTCTCTAATGGGGGGATTGACCAACTGCGTCATATCAAAAAACATATGACCTACATACGATCAAAATAGAACAAAAAAGTAAACAGAACCCGCCCGACGACCTAGCGATATTTCGGGTAAAGGGACATTAGACATAATCCGTTTTCTCAATTCCACAGGTTGGATATAGGCACCGAACGCATCACACCATTAACAATCATCACATCATAGTGCTACTTGGGTTCAAAGCTGAACCGCCACTTCTACCTACCTTCCTACCTACGAGTATTTTGCAACGTGGGTAAAGCTGGAACCGCCACATTCGAATTTCGCCAAACAAAGTACATGGGATTTAATTGCTATTTAATCGCTAATTAATTGCTCTATTCTTGATTTTTCCGCTCTTCGGGAAGTGGGAGATTTTGTGGCGGACCTAGCTTACCGGTAAACCTGGAACCGCCACATTGACAGGACGGATTTTTTTTGCGCATACCAATCACCGATTTAATCGCTCTGGGGAAATGTAAACATTTTTCCAGCCGGGTAAGCCGTTCGCCCACAATTTCAAATTTGTGTTTTTTGTAACGGTCAGTTCGCTATAAAACTCTTTTGGTTTTGAAGGAAAATCAAATAGATTATTAAAAAATTCATAAAAAATATCCCTTTCGAATTTGAATATGCTACATATCTTAAAAGAAGCGTATAATTATAGGCTACTATCAGTTTAAATCAAATATTTTGTCGCTCTTCTCTAAATGGGCCAAAAACGGTAGGATATAGATCCATCATAAACAAACACTTTGAAAAATTAAAAAAAAATATATTCCGTTACAATTGAACAAAGTCATATACACCAAGAGAAGCATCTATTCATTACCTATCAGCTCATAGAATAAAATAATTCAATAATTTCGCTCTTCTCTAAATGTTGCAAAAACTAAAAAGTTTATTTTAAGACCGAAAAAGTAAGCTAAAAATACAAAAATAAAAATGTTCAATTCTAAAAATCCATGTATCCCGTTCGAATCCTACTATGACACATAGCTTATTAGAAGCATTAGAAGCGTGTATTCATTAGCTATCAACCCAATTCATAAAATAATTTGTCGCTCTTCTCTAAATGTGTCAAAGGCTAACAAGTTAATTTTGCGAAAAAAACCCAAATATTCCCCTAGTACAAATAAAAACTGTAAAATTTGGAAAAATCCATATATCCCGTTCGAATCCTACTATGTGACATAGCTCATTAGAAGCGTGTATTCATTAGCTATCAACCCAATTCATAAAATAATTTGTCGCTCTTCTCTTAATGTGTCAAAGGCTAACAAGTTCATTTTGCCAAAAAAACCCAAATATTCCCCTAGTACAAAAAAAAAATTGGAAAAATCCATATATCCCGTTCGAATACTACTATGTCACATAGCTCATTAGAAGCGTGTATTCATTAGCTATGAACCCAATCCATAAAATAATTTGTCGCTCTTCTCTAAATGTGTCAAAAGCTAACAAGTTCATTTTGACAAAAAAAAAAGAAGCAAATGTATTCCTAGTACAAAATTTGGTGCCCACAAAGTATGTATCAGATTTGGAATGTTGTAAATCCTGCCTGAAAATTTTTATAAATCCTGAAAGTATGCAATACCCCTACGATCAAATTTCGCTAACCCTGAACGTATGCATTTTGTTAACTTCGAAATTTCCGTTCATATACTGGCTGATTAAAAATGGATCGTGTACAAATCAACCCCACCTAGCGCCATCTACAAAAAATCGCATTACTCAGCCTTAGTGGATAGTGTTACCGTCAAACGAGTATTATTTTGAGTATTAAGGTTTCTCTAAAGTCTAACAGCCGAATTTATTACATTGCTTTACATCGCGTAAAGATTTACGCAGCCTTTAGCTGGCTTACCTGCAATTTTTATTTCTAAACATTTTTTCGCTGTAACCTTACAAGCACTGAAATCCATTACACAAAAAAAAGTCAAATTATCGGGCACAATTCCAAAATGCTTTCGAATGGACTTTTGCAATGTTAACCTGCAATAGGGTAGCTGCGACAACGTCAATGTCAAATAAGAAGAAGAAAAAACCAAGTGACAGCAAAAAAACTTATACATGTGGAATTTGGAATAATATATGAGGGAAGAAAGGATGTAGGTACCAATTTTATGTAATGTTAGGTACAAGATATAAGGGTTGGAGATGCTTTATGTTTGTGGTACCTGAATGGAGTTATAAGATTTCAAGGCTGTAAATATTTAATTAATTTAAATCTGAAGCTAAAACAAAAAGGTTTTTGAGAAAATAAATTGACTTTTAGCTTTAGAAAATTTGAGAAAATAAAAGTAAAAAAATTGCGTTTGTTTTTAACTTTAGAGAACTTGAGGGAATAAAAGACAAAAATTCGCAAAAATATTCATCCGTTCATGGGTGTCCGTATACATAAGTGAATTTAACCTGGCTTGGTAGCAACTACTCCATTTGTCAAACTGGTTTTATAGTATGCTAACACTTATTTTCCACTTTAATGTGACATTCGTTTGGGCGTCTATAGATTCGCTCTAAAATTTCAGATTTCGTGTGGCAAATCGAACACAAAAAGTAATCTGATTTTTTGTTGGTGTTAGTGGGGTATCTGTCAAATTGTGCGTACATTTTTTTTTTCTTTTTATTTTCTTTGTAGGCGAAATGTCAAATCAGAAGTAGGTGTATTGGTAAATTGAAGCAACTCTGGGAAAAAACCCGGATTCGCAAAAGTGCTCTGAAATCTTAAAAAGATTGCTTTTTTTTGCACCAAACGAATATAAAAAGTGATCTGAGATCAAAAAAGTGCTCTGAGAGATCCCAATCGAATACCACATAAATACTACAGAATAGACTACAACCTGAACGATGAAGGTAAGTAGTGAGAAAATATGTGTCCAGTTGCAGATTTGCGATATAGATGCCGCTAGGTGCGAAACTTGGCTGGGGATGAAAATTCATTGAAAATGTATCAAATTACATTTTTCAGCTGCAGGCAGCTCTTTATTGACATTTAAACATTATTTTTTAAATTAAATCCTTCGAAAATTTCTTATCGCTTTGCAAACAGTTGTTGCCATCCGTTTCGCAATACAATTTTACAATTTCTTTTACAAGCAGCTGATTTTTCAACAAGATTTATTTCATTTTCTTTTATTATTTTTTCAATATAGATCGTTGCAATATTTAAACCTGTAGGAGAAAATGTCTGCGCTCTTCGGTAATCGAAAGAACGCACTTGGTCGTACTGCTCCAGCTGCGATTGCTCGTTCGGGATCCGTATTACGGCGGCAAGTCCGTAATGATCACTATCGTACTCAACCGCTCGTAAACAGTTCCGCGTGCTTAGATCAGTGTTCGTTAGTTCTAGTCTATCGTCAACTAGCGCCAAGTCCAAGAAAGATCCATCTCTAGGGAAAGACGGGATATCCGTCGCGTACAATTCGAGTTTGTACTCAATCATATTATGACGCCACCATTCGTAAAACTGGTTGCCCCTAGGGTTCGGAATATCATTTCCCCATGCCGCATGTTTAGCATTGAGGTCTCCGCCCAAAAAGTAATAATTATCTTCCGATTGAAGCTGTAAGCAACGAAAAAGCGTCTCGATCTCATTTAAAAATTCAATGCGTTGAGGAGATTCAGGTGCATAAAGGGACACCACATACACCCGCCTCTGGCTATTGAGGGGAATGCATACGATGCATGCTTCCAGCACCTGGAACCTTCGCACGTCCCCGCTATATACGACCCTATGGCGCAAGCCTTTACGTATTAAGATAGCGACCCCACCTTCTTGTGTGGAGAGGGGCCGGTCTCTTCTAACTACATGGTAATTTCTATAGCCTAATTTGCGCTTCGGAGCTAGCTTAGTTTCGCTAACCAGAAGAACATCTGGCTTTTCGGCTTCCAACAGATTGGAAAGATTGTTCCTTCTCTCGATCCGGATTAGTGAATTAACATTCACCGCAAGGATCTTTAAGTTTACCTCGTCCAGCGTACCCATCATATTTATGGCGCGGCAGACTCGGCAAACAGCGTCGAATAGATAACGTCTATTCGAGCCGCTTGCTCATCTGTTTCTGGAACTGATCGATCTTTCCGTGCAATGACAGAAGTATCGTTTTCAAATCCAGATCCGCTTCAGGTGTAGGAACCTTCGGCGCGCTTTTGGTTATTGTGCTACCCGGTCCAGATACCATTTGGGCAAAGGACACATTGGGTGCAACAAAATTCGAGAACGAGCGACTCTTTCGACCCTTCTCTTCTTCAGACTTCTGTTTTCGAGCCTGCACATTCTGTTTCACCTGCTGATACTTCGGGCATCCCTTGAAATTAGCGGGATGTCCTTAGCTCTTGCAGAGTACACACGAGAGCTGGCCCCGATCTTCTACCCTATCGCTACCTAAGGCACATTCCCCATGTTTGTGGTCCTTGTCGCACTTGACACATCTGAACTGCATGTGGCAGTTAGCTGCGGCATGCCCGAACCTTTGGCAGCGCATACATTGAAGTACGCGATCTGACCTTTTCAATTTTTCCCAACGTACTGCATGATAGTACAGGAATCTGATCCTTTTCAAACTATCGATTTTGCTGTCGGGTGTTAGTTGCACCAAAAAGAATGGTAATTTGCGGCTACCACCCCTGTCCGCAGGCGAGGAAAACGGCTTGACCCCCACGAACTTAAGGTCGTCGCACTCATAATTCTTGAGCTCCTTTTCAAGCTCCTCTATTTTAATATTTGGGTCGATACCCTTAAGCAGCACCGTTTGCCGTTTTTCTCCTTTTGGAGTATAAGTGAAATACTCGGTTTCAGCTTTCTCCAGAGCGGCGCGTACTTTTTTGTGCTCCTCCATATTTGTGCACATAATAATATGTTTGGTGGCGTTTAGCCTTTTAATATAGAAATCCTTAGTAACTAGCCTACATAACCTATTACTATCACTTATGTCTAAATAACTCACATTTATTGGCGGTGTTTTTACTTTCTTCGTCCGTTGTTGCTGCTTCTGTCGCTGTTGTTGTTGTTGCTGTTGCTGTTGCTGTTGCTGCTGCTGCTGCTGCTACGGTTGTTGTTGCTGCTGTTGCTGTTTCTGCTGCTGTTGTTGCTTCTGTTTAAGCAATTTTTGTTGTTGCTTGTGCTGTTGCTGCTCAGCCTGAATTTGCTTCAGCTTTTGTTGTTGCTGAAGCATCTTTTGCTGGCGCAATTTTTCCCTCTTAGCGAGGAGCTCTTTGATCAGACGATCGAGCTGGGCTTCTTCGCCTTCTTCTTCATCGTCTTGTTGTTGTTGTTGTTGTTGGTCCCGGTCTTCTACGGCGTCCAGTAATTCTTGGAACGAATTACCTTCGCCCACATACCGACCTTCGCCCCCTTCAGACTCGTACGAGTAGCTGCGGGCATCATCCTCATCTTTGTTGTTGTCAGAATCGGATTCTGATGCCGCTGCTTGTGTCGTCATCATTTCCCCATCTGACCTTGTCTTTCTTTTGTTAGACAAATTTGGCGTGGGTTTCAGCTTCCTTCGTCTTTTCTCAACTTATGCCGATTCCATCGATTGTACTTCTGTAAGTTCAAATGCTGCCGCACTTGTTGATGGTGTTGATTCTGCTGTAGTTGTTGTTGTTGCTCCCACTTGCTGCAATTTAACCATGACTTGTTTTGGCAACGGGGCATCTCTTTGCGGGACCTTTGGCTGGCCAGTGTCCATCGCCTGATTGCCTTGCGGCATTTCCACTTCTTGTTTTTGTTTTATTTAATTATTTATTTAAAAAAAAGTTTTCCCCCACTGGGCTCCTCCTGCGTCAGAGCCGGTGCTATGCTCCACTGAGCCAAATGGCTTATTGCATTTTACTGTCCAAAATCACTATTAATACACTTGCTTTCGCTTTCACTGCCTCACTATCAAAGTCGTCTGATCACCATGGATGCTGAAGAGCGACTGTAGTCAAACAATTTCCATACATTTTTAATTTTTTTAGGTGTCAGAGTTTGTAATACAATCATTTGAACGATGATCGCCCTGGGCTCTCATCGCGTAACTTTTAAGACGATCATCGTTCAAACGATTGTCAAAAGTTTGCTTCGTGTATCATCACAATCGCATCGTTCGGTCGTGTCGTTCATCGTTTTTATTTAAAACAGTTTGAACATGACTGTAAACAAACTCTGACGCCTAAAAAAATTAAAAATGTATGGAAATTGTTTTTTTTTTTTGAATCTGTTTATTTTTCTTCGTTGCCATTGATTGACATGGAATTGGGCATTTAATGCAAAAATAGAAACGAAATGCTAGGTAGTAGAATCTTTATTGCTAAGGGGCGAATTCTAAAAAAAATCAATGAATGCAATTTAATAATTGAATTTTTTTCTGTAAGACGATCATCGCTCAAACGATTGTATTAAACGGCGTCGTCAAAAGTTTGCTTCGTGTATCATCACAATCGCATCGTTCGGTCGTGTCGTTCATCGTTTTTATTTAAAACAGTTTGAACATGACTGTAAACAAACTCTGACGCCTAAAAAAATTAAAAATGTATGGAAATTGTTTTTTTTTTTTTTGAATCTGTTTATTTTTCTTCGTTGCCATTGATTGACATGGAATTGGGCATTTAATGCAAAAATAGAAACGAAATGCTAGGTAGTAGAATCTTTATTGCTAAGGGGCGAATTCTAAAAAAAATCAATGAATGCAATTTAATAATTGCATTTTTTTCTGTAAGACGATCATCGTTCAAACGATTGTATTAAACGGCGTCGTCAAAAGTTTGCTTCGTGTATCATCACAATCGCATCGTTCGGTCGTGTCGTTCATCGTTTTTATTTAAAACAGTTTGAACATGACTGTAAACAAACTCTGACGCCTAAAAAAATTAAAAATGTATGGAAATTGTTTTTTTTTTTTTTTTGAATCTGTTTATTTTTCTTCGTTGCCATTGATTGACATGGAATTGGGCATTTAATGCAAAAATAGAAACGAAATGCTAGGTAGTAGAATCTTTATTGCTAAGGGGCGAATTCTAAAAAAAATCAATGAACGCAATTTAATAATTGCATTTTTTTCTGATTGCATTAAAAATGTATGAAATTATGGAACAAATAAATGAAATTCATTTCATATCCCAAAAAAGTGCAATTACCATTTTTTTTTTGTGCTAAGAGTGCATTCTTTTACAATTTGGATGAGAGTGAGTCGCCTCCAAAGAGAGCATACTTATGTGTCTTTCTTTAATTATTTTTTTATACTTCTCTCAGACCTAATTAAAACTGAAAAATGCACCAAAAACGATGAAACGATTGTAAAATAGCAATCGTTCAATCGCAATCGTTCAATCGTCTGTATTTGACAGTTCAATGAGTTATACGAAGCATTAGTGCATCGTCCAAAACGACGTCGTCCAGACGATTCAACCATTTTAGTGATACGAAGCAATACAATCGTCGAAACGACGTCGTTAGACGATCGTCGTCTTACGCGATGAGAGCCCAGGACTTCAGACGTGCGTCGTCTGAAAGAACATTTTTGCAATAATTTTGTGTTTGATGTCGGAAAATTTAAAAATTGCAAAGTGTAAATAATTAATCTTTGTTCCTTAGTTCATTAATATCTAATAACAAAAATGTATTATTGATAGGGCAGCTACACCAAAGCAAATGCCAATTTTAATTGCTTTCATGGATTGCTGTACTTAATTGATAGTTGCCATCCATAACATTTGTTTCCATGTTATGGATGGCAGCACAAACATTTGCAAAAATAGCAATTTTTCTCGGCGGTTGTAACTTCTTTTCCTTTTTTCAAGTAGAATTCTCCATCGACCTTTTCACAGTATTTCTTGCTTTTGAATGCGTGCCCTGAAGTTTTAATTTAAAAACTATTTTTTTTTTAGAATGATATAAAGTGAAGGTGGTTATGTTTATGGTCATTGAATAAATCAATTGTTGAAAAATTCGCCGCTATCCAATATTCTTGTTGGACAAAATTATTCCAAATTTTTAATAAATTTTTTTTGCAATAAAATTAATTCCAATAAACTTTAGTAGTAGAATTGATTATTTAAAAGCTCTTCAATTTAAATATTCTCCAAAACTTCGTACGACGGTCGAAACTGATGACTGTAATACACTCTAGGAATAATTCATTTTAACTTTATAAATTGAATGAAAACAAGGGTGAGATCTAGCTTGGTTTGAGTGGTTTGTTTGTCAATTTAGTATATGGTCGCTGCCTTCTGCATGCTGATATTGTATCAATGCAATGTACTCCCTCGTAGTGAATGTTCTACTGATGAGTGTATACAGTAAAATGGACTGTATTGCGAAGTAGCTCGTATTACTTACCAGCTTTGCTGTGGTACCTTTTGCAAGATGGTTTTCATTTCTCTATACGTACCTATACAGTTATATACACATATGTAGCTACTTTAAACCAGCGGATACTTTAACCAAGAACGCACTGAAGGTGAACACATGCGGACTGGGGACACAACACATACATAAAATGTTACCACCTGAGTGGATATTGTGCATCTGGATCTGGATATTATGTAAAAATCGACAAGGCTACACAATTCCCAAATGTGCATAGGTAAATATGCATGCATAAGAAATGCTGCTATCAATGAAACATTTGCGTAGATATGTACCATGTTTGCATTATTACAATTTTACCGACAAATACTCTGTGTCAAAGAAATTGCTAACAGATCACCTATTATATGCAGATTACAGTATACAGTGGGTAGGGACAGTCATGGATTTTAAGGAAATTATATGTTTCCGTACCAAATTAAAGAAAATCTTATTGACATTGATAAATAGGTACTTTATTATTAATATTGGTTATTTTTACATAAAGTAAGTAGCTAAATAGTATTTTTAAATTAATAATCTGTAAAAATAACAAATAACTAAAAAAATTACATATAATAAATATTTTGTAACGTTTCCTTTTTCCTCAATAACTGCTTGAATACGTCTCGGCGTGCTATCAATGCACTTTTTTTTAGAGCGTTCTTAAATTGCAGGGCAGTGGTGCCAGACCTCTATTAATTTTTCTATAAGTTTTACTTTGGTTGTAATAACTTCTTTGACAATTTCCCTTTAAGTGGTTTTCCCCAGAATAAAACCATTTTGAATATCCGCCGCCAGTGAAAAATAACCGTTAAGTACACTTAGAACTCAAAAGAACACTGAAACATGAAAATTGATAAGAATGTACAATGTTCCTATTAATTTGCCAGCCCATGTAGGTACCTGATGCATTAATAATTAAGCCAGTGTAACTTTAATTTCTTTGTCTCGACAGATGAAATTTTTTAGTAACAAGTCGAACATCTACATGATATCATTATTCTGAGAGAGTTTCGCTCAATTTTTCGAGTTTGACAGATTTTTAGTGCTTGGCTCGTGAAAGTACGCGAATGGACCTCATATGTTTACACATTTTACCTCTGGTTGTTTAGTTATAAGCGATAATAACTTGAAGCAATTTTTTCGATTCACTTGTCGAAATGCGGGCTCTTTGATCATAATATTTTTTTGAATAAATATTTAGAGAATTAGATAAGAAATAAGAAATTAAAATTAAACAATACCTATTACATATTTAAGAGGATGGTTTTCAGTTAAACATTTAAAGAACCTGTTGGTAATTCATGTTTCTTCTTTAACTTATTGGTAGGTGTGTCCGAAAAACAAACCGATGATCGAATACAATTTCCGACATTTTGCAAACAAAGTTTATGTTTTCAGGAAAAATTTTTTTTCAATTTTGTTTACTTTTAAACAAAAGTTTTTAGACTCTCAAAAAATCAAACTAATGTCAGCTTTAACTGGAATTACAAGGCAAGTACACGTTTAGCGAAGTAAATGCACACTCGTCAAAACAGCAGAAAAGGAGGGATGGGATCTGATTGCTGGCTGTGATGCTAACTCCCACCATACGCTCTGGGGAAGTACGGACATAAATGTACGAGGTGAGTCCCTATTAGAATTTATAATTAGCAACAATCTCTTAGTAGCTAACATTGGCAATGAGCCAACCTTCGTAACTAGGAATAGACGTGAGGTGCTAGACTTAACACTCCACAGTAACTCACAGACTCTAACTGTGAAGGAATGGAGAGTCTCCCTTGAGCCATCCTTCTCAGATCACAGAATCATAGAATTTCTAGTAGACGAACAGTTAGTAGGCAGAGGAAAATTCAGAAATCCAAAACTCACCAACTGGGACACTTTTGTCTCAGAGGCCGTGAGGAATGGTCAGAATCTTAAAAACCAAGAAATGAGATCACCAGACGAAATTGATGCATTCACAGATAATTTGAATAAAATCCTAAGCAATGCATTCGAGGTAGCCTGTCCTCTACGGACAATCAGGAAAAGGAATACTCAATCGTGGTGGTCCAAAGACCTCCTTGAAATCAGAAGGAAAGTTAGATCTCTGTTCAATTTGGCCAAACGCACTAACTTACAGACAGACTGGGATCTATACAAAGCCGGTCAACGTAAATTCAAAAGTGCTGTCACAAGTGCCAAACGCACAGCCTGGCATAAGTTCTGCAATGAAATAGAAAGTACTAGGGAATCAGCTAGACTTAGGAAGATCCTATCCAAAGAACCTGCGGTTCCAGGATATCTTAAAGACAACAGTGGTAACTGGACGCAGTCCTCTGAAGAGACTCTAAGTCTGCTTCTACAGACGCACTTTCCGGGTTGCATACCAGCAACAACGGTCCAGTCTATTTCATGCATAGCAACTACCGCTGCAACAATTCCAGGGGGTATAGTAACCGAGGAAAAAACTAAATGGGCGATCGATACGTTTGCACCGTTTAAATCACCTGGGGTTGACGGAATCTTTCCAATCATGCTCCAGAAAGCCAGGTCAATCGTTATACCAGCCCTGATGAGACTCTTCACACGCTGCCTGGAATGCGGTCACATTCCCAAGGTATGGCGAGAAGTAAGGGTCGTTTTTATTCCGAAGGCAGGCAAGTCCAGCCACACGGCTGCGAAGGACTTTAGGCCTATAAGCCTAACATCCTTTATCCTGAAAACCTTCGAAAAGCTTTTAAACGTTTTTATCCGCAGCCGGATTGACAATGTGATATCAACGGCACAACATGCTTACATTAAAGGTAAAGGAGTTGAGACCGCGTTACATGAGGTCACCGGCACCATAGAAAAGTCCTTAAAGGACAAAGAATATACGCTAGCCGCGTTCCTAGACATTGAGGGAGCATTTAACAATGTCAAAACGTGCGCAGTGAAGAGAGCGCTACTCAATTCCAACGTTGACCAACCGCTTATCAACGTGATTGAAAGCCTTCTTAATGAAAGAAAAATTAATGCTAAACTAGGCGACACTGACCTTAGAGTGACAGCCTCTAGAGGTACACCACAAGGAGGAGTCATATCCCCCTTACTCTGGGTCCTTGTCATAAATGAAATACTAGTGAAACTCGAAAATAAAGAGGTCAAGGTAACCGCTTATGCGGACGATGTAGTAATACTTGCTACTGGAAAATTCCTACCTACCATAAGCGAACTGCTAGAAAACGCATTACGAACACTCAATACGTGGGCTAAACAATGCGGTCTTGGAGTCAATCCACAGAAGACTGAATTAGTCTTGTTCTGTAACAAAAGAGTGATTCCGAACTTCGAACCTCCAAATATTGAAGGCATACCCCTCAGGGTCGCCGGGAGTGCTAAATATCTGGGTACAATTTTAGATAGGAAGCTTAACTGGAAAATGAACGTCAATGAAAGAGTAAAGAAAGCTGCAAACGCTTTCTACGCATGTAATCGAATCTTCGGCAAAAGGTGGGGACCAAACCCTAAAATAATTTTGTGGATGTATACGGCTATTGTGCGTCCAATACTCACGTATGGAAGCTTAGTTTGGTGGCAAGCCACAAACAAAGCATCAAACCTCAAAATAATGACCAAAATACAAAGACTAGCGTGTATTAGCACAACCAGTGCAATAAGGACAACACCTACGGCTGGAATGGAGGCAATCCTCAACCTGATACCGTTAGATCTTTATATGCAAGAATCTGCAGCCAAAAGTGCCCTTAGGATCAGCCAATCTAAAAGCTGGAAACCCTATAAAATGGGACACGCACAGATTCTGAACAAATACATGGGAGATGCTGTCACTTCTGACTACTTGTCTCCCTACCTTGACTTCGATAAACCATTCTCTTGCTATTTTCCCACCAGAGAAGAATGGAACACAGATGAACCCACAAAAAGAAAATCGATATCCATCTATACAGATGGTTCTAAGATGGACTGTGGAACAGGTGCTGGAATTTTCTCTGAAGAATTGAACATACATCACTCGATCAGATTACCTGATCATAGTAGTGTGTTTCAAGCGGAGGTTCTGGCTATCGCCGAAGCTGCCCATATGGTGTCAATGTTGGAAATACCAAGGGATGATATTACCATATTCATTGACAGCCAGGCGGCTATAAAAGCAGTGTCTGCTATTGAAATTAAATCAAAACTAGTTCGCCGCTGCCGTGAAGAGCTTAAGGTTCTCTGCTCGCAGCACATCACGCGCTTATGCTGGGTTCCTGGACACAGGGACAAAACCGGCAATGAAAGAGCTGACGAACTGGCTAGGAATGGATCCGCTATGGATCAAGATCGTGCGATCAAACTTATCAGGCCACCACTCTGTAACCTCAGAGAGAGGGTGGAAGATAAGATCCGAATGAAAGCCAACAACAGGTGGAAAGAATTAACTACCTGCGAAATATCAAGGAAGCTATGGCCGGAATACAATCCAAGTCGGACTAGCAAACTCATGCAGTTTGACAGAACGTCGATGTGTAAACTGGTAGGGGCCCTAACAGGTCACAACTTCCTAAGAAACCACACAATGAAACTGAAACTCAAGAATGACGACATATGTAGGGGGTGTGAAGACGAAGAGGTACACGAGGATACACCTCACTTCCTCTGTCAATGCCCCAGGCTTTGTCACTTGAGATATAGAACACTTGGTAGATACTACTTCCAAGACGTATATGAACTTTCGAATGTCTCTTTATCTGATATTTGCAGGTTCATAAACTTATCAGGATGGCTGGACAAAGTCGAGTAACGTGAGGGAGGAATCTTCATCGCCAATGACATCGGCTAACCCCTCAACAAGGGCATCACAATGGGTCCACAAGGACCTAAGTGGGGTGCTGCAGGGCTACTCTGCAGCATCCACCCATCAACCTAACCTAACCTATTGCGGTTTTTGTGACTTAAAAATGAAATAGTAATATGAAGGTTTCAAAATCGTTGGCAGTCACTAGCAGCCACCAACTACAAAAATGTCAGTATTAAAAAATCAGCTTGTTATCCCTTGAAGTCATCCCTTATCACTTTCCCAAAACTTCCTAGGCAATAGAACAATTCAATTTTGAACTCACTTCCTAGGGACATATTAAAATAAGGTCAACTTACAAAATTTAAAACGCAGAACTAATATGTACCTATCAGCAAACAAGCAGCTGTTAAAGTTACTATGTTTTCTTTCCCGATATAATTACCTACATAAGAACAAATAAATTGTTTTCAAAATCCCGATGTCAGAAATGGTGAGGCCTAATAAATAGCAAAACGCATGAGAATACCTCCTGAGCTTGCAAATTTCCTAAGGCTTCTTTTATTTTTAGATGAAAAGGCTTCTTATTAAAAAAAAATAAGCATAGACCGTAGAAGCAACAGAAATCTTCAGGAAAACATAAAATGTTCGACGACGAACAACAATCTAAAATAGTCGTTTTTAAAAATTGATTAAAAGTTCGAGACGGAGCAAAAAGATTCAAAATAATCAAAATAACTAAAAACGAGTTATAAAATAAAGTCGGCGGACAACATTTTGGTACTATCCCTTTTCAACCCTGAGAGAAGGAGTTTTCAAAAATTGTTTCTAAACGAGCGCTTTAAGCACACCTCAAACGTTGAACCAGGTTGTTTTTTAGATTTTTTCGACTTGCTTTATGATAAGTTATGAGAAATCACCATTGGACCATCAGCGTTTACTTAAACAAACTCGAAGGGTCAGCAGGGTATTAGCCAGTTACGCGGATTGTGAACAGCATATAATTTCTTTCAAGTTTTTAAAGACATTCTGAATAGAATCCGGTGCCATAATTGGAAGAACTCGGCTTGCTGTCAGTGGCTTATTTTTGTAAGTATTGAGATGGCACCGGCAAAGATGTGACTAGCGGTGAATGAAGGCAAGACAGAATATATGCTACCCATAAGAAAGGACATTTAACATCGGTGCCTTCGACAAAACTTTACTTTGGACAGTAATAATTGAAAGAATTTTGTGAACTCTAGTATTGACATCAGCACTGAGATTAAGCGAAGAACCACTCTTGCCAATCGGTGTTTCTACCGGCTTATAATGCAATTGAATAGAAAGGCCCTCTGACTGGCAACTAAGCGGACGTTGTATAAAACTCTTATAATCATGAATCATCTCATGCTCTCAACGTCGCATGAAAACACACGCAGCTACTTCGAGCGAAAAGCTTTGCATGTGATCTTTGGACCAGTTTTTATCGCAGGAGCCTGGAGGAGAAGGTACAATGAAGGCTGTACACGTACAGCGATATTGACAGGATGAATTGAACTAATTGGTAGATTAGGTTAAAGCAATATTTTCCAGATACTCCCGATCATACTTTTTTTAGAACACTTTGTTTTAAGAAGGTTATTTTCTAACTTCTGTCAGTGATTTCGAAAGCTCTGGATGATATTAGGGAATCGCTGTTTGATGACAAAGTAACTTTGTTCAGTGCTTCTCGATTTCTCGAAGGCCTTGGATACCGCGGATTACAATGATTTCTGCATTAAATATATATCATCCCCTGAAATCATGTACGTTGCTTTCAAAGCACTCATTACTCTAATTCTTATAATTATGGCTGCGATTTTTTTTGTAATTGTTATGATAATAGCAGGAGAAAGCTTTATGTCGCGTTGAGTAATGCCTCGCGTTATGTTTTCAACCTAAATGGACTTGATCGTATATCTATAGCTACGCGACTTAAGTCCCAATTAAATGTGACTTATCATCCTGGTTATCTCTTTAACAAACTAAGTTTGAGTGTGTTAATCAGAACCTTTCAGCTTTTAAATCCGCGGTTTCGTTGTCTTACATCCGAACGATAGTTTTTTTGTAAGCTCCATCCGCTTATGGAATTCTTTGCCACGGAATGTTCGAAGGTCAGTCGGTACTGCGCGGTTTCGAGCAGAGCTCTTTAGTTGTATCAGAAATTCCTTTATTTTGTAGCTTGATAGTAACGTAATAATTGTAATCTTCACTAATTTCTAAGACTAAGTGTAAGTTTCCAAAAAAGCCATTTTTTCTGTAAATTTGCCTCTTTAGAATTAATCAAGCCTTGAACCAGGGATAACTATAACGCTATAATATAAATACATTTTCATTAGCTATCGAGATTGTCTTGAATCGTAAAGTTCCAATTAGACAAAACGAAGTAGAATACCCCCTCACTACATACACAGGTACGGTTACTTAATGACAAAATTATTAATTATTTCACTAATGTAATGAATTTGTTTACTTTGTTAAATACTAACTTTAATGAGAAAAATGCCAGATGTTTGTCTGTAGAGCAATTGCAATCAGGTTAAATGGACTAGTACCTATATAGAGACACTAATTTTAGCTATAGGGTACGCACTTACACAGTGCCAGACATTTTCTGTAGGAAGTGGAATTCAACTAAATTATGTTGAGATGAGATTTGTTGGAGTAATACGTAATGACTTTATTTCTAAATGTAGACGTTTTTGTGTTTCTTTTTTAATTGCAACTGTAGGGACAATCATTGTGTACTAATGTATTAATTTTGTAATGATTTCATCCATATGAGATTCACGTTAAATTTCTTGTTTTCTTATTTCAATTTTATAATAGCCTCTGTGAACGGATAAATATTTCTTAAGTAATTTTTAAAGTCATTAATTACTGTGATGTTTTAGAAAGGGAAAGTAGTCCATCCGAAGGTGTTAACCACAAGTAAGTTAATTAAGTGGAAACGAATTGCCCGGTGTCTCTGTTTGACTGATTGTGTTTGTATGGAGCTGTTCCTTCGGTTAAAAATGTATGTAACGTTGACGAATTCGTCGACGGGCTTTAAAGTTTGTTTTAGTGTGTGTGTTCCTTTTAATGATAGTTATAATGGAAATAACAATAATGGGCTTAACCCCTCTTCAAAAGATGAATCTGCAACAGCCAGGTGTTCAGAAGCTCAGGTTATGTCAGATTTGAATGCATTTCCAGGTGATATATCTGATATAAATAATTGTAAGATTGATACTAACATAAAATATGGAGTAAGACTAAAAAAAAAACGGAAAACAGCTTTATAACCATTCAAAATCCACAATGTTTCTCAATACCATGTTAAAAGCGGATTTTGGTTTCTGAATCGTTTAAGAAAATGTATGAAAATAAAATATGGATGGTGCAAGAGCTGTCAGACAGTGTGCTACGAAAATAAGTAACAACTGAAAACAGAAAAAATCTGCATAGTATTGTTAAATCAATAATGTTTCATGGTAGTGAAAACCTTCCGCTTTGGACACAGAGGGTAAAGTTAGATATTCAAACATTGTAGACGAGGAAAGTGTCGTGTATAAATCTACACACTTTTCCCAAATGTTTGCATTCTTTTTCGTTCAATAAACAACAAAATCTTGCTTAAGCTCAAAAGCGTGCCAATTTGCCCCTAAAAGCAACGCAGCAGCAGAGCGAAAAATCTCAACTGTAATCTGTTGGTTTAGTTAAAAATAAACTAAGGAATAAATTGAGTACTGAAACTCTCGAAAATTCAATTCTCTGCAAGGAGTTAGTTAATTTACGTGGGTAAAGCTGGAACCGCCACATTCGAATTTCGCCAAACAAAGTAAAGGGTGATTTTTTAAGAGGTTTAGAACTTTTTTTAAAAAAAAACACAAAAAATTCGAAAAAATGAATGAAATATTTATTTGAATCGATAGTTTGAACCTTGCAATTTAATGTTTAAAGATAATTTCATGCAAATGTTGACCGCGGCTGCGTCTCAGGTAGCCCATCCGCTGAGTCCAATTTTGGCCGGTATCTCACGAATGAATGCATGGATTTTGGCTTCCAGTGCGTCAATCGAAGCGGGCTTGTCCCTATACACATTAGCCTTGGCATACCCCCACAAAAAATAATCTAATGGTGTCAAATCGCACGATCTAGGCGGCCAATTGACCGGCCCGAAACGTGAAATTAACTGTTCACCAAACTCGCCTCGCAATTGCGCCATTGTTTCGCGTGCTGTGTTGCATGTGGCACCGTCTTGTTGAAACCACATATCATGCAAGTCAAGAACTTCCATTTCGGGCAAAAAAAAGTTTGTTATCATCGCTCGGTAGCGTTCACCATTGACAGTAACGCTGCGATTCGCATCATCTTTGAAGAAATATGGCCCAATAATGCCGCCGGCCCATAAACCGCACCAAACAGTGGCTTTTTCGGGATGCATTGGTAGCTGTTGCAATGCTTCTGGCTGATCTTCACTCCAAATGCGGCAATTTTGCTTATTTACGTACCCATTCAACCAAAAATGAGCCTCATCGCTGAACACAATTTTTCGATAAAAAAGCGGATCCTCGGCCAGCTTTCCAAGAGCCCATTCACCAAAAATTCGGCGTTGTGGTAGGTCGGCTGGCTTTAGTTCTTGCACCAGCTGTATCTTAAAAGGCTTTACGCCCAAATCCTTCCGCAAAATTTTCCACGTAGTGCTGTAACAAAGGCCTAACTGCTGGGAACGGCGCCGAATCGACATTTCGCGGTCTTCTGTCACACTAGCTGATACGGCCGCAATATTTTCTTCACTACGCACAGTACGTAAACGTGTTGGTGGTTTAATGTCCAACAAAGTAAATTTGGTGCGAAATTTGGTCACAATCTTCCGAATAGACTGCTCAGAAGGTCGAGAATGCCGATCATAAAATGGAAGCAGCGTGCGATGAACATTTCGAACCGAGCACGAATTTTGATAGTAAAATTCAATAATTTATTTAAATTGCAAACCAAACTGAAGCTGTTTGACAGTGACACAAGGTACTAAACACACGTCAGCTGTCAAAACCAGTGTTGCCAAAACCAAACCAGCTAAAAAATCACCCTTTACATGGGATTTAATTGCTAATTGTTCTATTCTTGATTTGCCGCTGTTCGGGAAGTGGGAGATTTTGTGGGGGACCTAGCTTACCGGTAAAGCTGGAACCGCCACATTCACTTTTGAAGGATTTTGTTTGCGCATACCAATCACCGATTTAATCGCTCTGGGGAAATGTAAACATTTTTCCAGCCGGGTAAGCCGTTCGCCCACAATTTCAAATTTGCGTTTTTTGTAACGGTCAGTTCGCTATAAAACTCTTTTGATTTTCAACGAAAATCAAATAGATTATTAAAAAATTCATAAAAAAGATAACCCTTTCGAATTTTAATATGCTAAATATCTTAAAAGAAGCGTATAATTATCGGCTACTATCAGTTTAAATCAAATATTTTGTCGCTCTTCTCTAAATGGGCCTAAAACGCTAGGATAGATCCATCATAAACAAACACTTCGAAAAATTAAAAAAAATATATTCCGTTACAATTTAACAAAGTCATTTACAGCAAAAGAAGCGTCTATTCATTACCTATCAGCTGATAGAATAAAATAATTTGTCGCTCTTCTCTAAATGTTGCAAAAACTAAGAAGTTTATTTTAAGACCAAAAAAGTAAGCTAAAAATACAAAAATAAAACTGTTCAATACTAAAAATTCATATATCCCGTTCGAAGCCTACTATTCCTCATTAGAAGCGTGTGTTCATTAGCTATCAACCCAATTCATAAAATAATTTGTCGCTCTTCTCTAAATGTGTCAAAGGCTAACAAGTTCATTTTGCCAAAAAAACCCAAATATTCCCCTAGTACAAAAAAAAAATTGGAAAATTTGGAAAAATCCATATATCCAGTTCGAATCCTACTATGTGACATAGCTCATTAGAAGCGTGTATTCATTAGCTATCAGCCCAATTCATAAAATAATTTGTCGCTCTTCTCTAAATGTGTCAAAGGCTAACAAGTTCATTTTGCCAAAAAAACCCAAATATTCCCCTAGTACAAAAAAAAAATTGGAAAATTTGGAAAAATCCATATATCCAGTTCGAATCCTACTATGTGACATAGCTCATTAGAAGCGTGTTTTCATTAGCTATCAGCCCAATTCATAAAATAATTTGACGCTCATCTCTAAATGTGTCAAAGGCTAACAAGTTCATTTTGCCAAAAAAACCCAAATATTCCCCTAGTACAAAAAAAAATTGGAAAATTTGGAAAAATCCATATATCCAGTTCGAATCCTACTATAGCTCATTAGAAGCGTGTATTCATTAGCTATCAGCCCAATTCATAAAATAATTTGTCGCTCTTCTCTAAATGTGTCAAAGGCTAACAAGTTCATTTTGCCAAAAAAACCCAAATATTCCCCTAGTACAAAAAAAAATTGGAAAATTTGGAAAAATCCATATATCCAGTTCGAATCCTACTATGTGACATAGCTCATTAGAAGCGTGTATTCATTAGCTATCAGCCCAATTCATAAAATAATTTGTCGCTCTTCTCTAAATGTGTCAAAGGCTAACAAGTTCATTTTGCCAAAAAAACCCAAATATTCCCCTAGTACAAAAAAAAAATTGAAAAATTTGGAAAAATCCATATATCCAGTTCGAATCCTACTATGTTTTTTTTTTTTTTTTGGTTGCGCCTGGAGGTGAGTAATCTTCAAAAGATACCAATGGCCCGTACCATTGGTTATGCCCGATTCAGGTATATCTCGTCTGCCTACGGGCTAAACCTCACCCCTCAGAGAGGCACTATGAGATCCGGCCGCGCGCGCTCATAGTAGTATGAAATTTGTTCCTCTCATTTTTTCATTTAAGTGATGACTACGACTAAGTTACCTTAACAAGTAGTTTACGCTTCTGTAGTGTTATTCGCGTTTGGTAGGTAGCTTTCCAGCGAACGCACCTACTAATACCGTCATTACATGCGGTTTTTCCTTATGGCGCTAGGTCGAACGGTCTTGTTCTTTGCAGTCGGCGCTCAAGGTTTGTCACGTCCAGAGTACGGATTATTTCATTATTGCAGTGACCATGAATACGAGAACGAAGTTTGCGAGCAAAGTTTGTTACTTCGTTACTCACGGTAGCAATTCCTAGATCTCTGTGAATATCACTATTCCTTATATACCATGGAGCATTCACGATTGCTCTTAGCGTTTTGTTTTGGAATGTTTGTATTATAGCCATATTGCTTGGTTTGGTACAACCCCAAAGTTGTATACCGTATGTCCAAGAAGGTTTTAGCACTTGTTTATACAGGAGCAGTTTGTTGTATACGCTTAGCTTTGAATATCTTCCGAGTAGCCAATACATTTCTCTAACTCTGATTGCGAGCTCGTCGCGCTTTTTCTTTACGTGTGGCTTCCACTTAAGTTTAGCGTCTAGGGTCATTCCTAGATATTTCGCCTCGTTTGCATATGGTATTTGTACCGAGTTAATGAAAACAGGCAAGTTGTTTATCCTTTTGTACGTGAAATTGACATGCGTCGACTTGGTCTCGTTAAGGGCAATTCGCCAGGTCTTTGTCCACTCGCATACTTTATTAAGAGCCCGTTGGAGTTTTCCAGTTGATGATTCGACTGACTCATCGATTGCGAGGATAGCCGTATCGTCTGCGAACGTTGCTACGATGGTCCCTTCATCCTGTGGTATATCTCTTGTATAGAGCAGGAATAAGATTGGGCCGAGAACGCTTCCTTGAGGAACACCGGCGTGGATTTCTTTGAATTCCGAGAATTCAGTCTCATGTCTAACACGAAAGAGTCTGTTCTCAAGGTAGGATTTCAATATTTTGTATAATTTTTCCGGTAGGATTGTCCTTAGCTTATACATGAGGCCTTCGTGCCATACCTTGTCGAAGGCTTGCGATACGTCAAGAAAAGCGCTAGAGCAAATCTTTTTGCATTCTAGAGCTTTTTCAATTTCATTTGTTATTCGATACACCTGATCGATTGTGGAATGCTGAACCCGGAAGCCGAATTGATGATCTGGTATCAAGCGTCTTTCTTCGATTACTGGTTGTAATCGTTTTAGCAGAAGTTTCTCATAAACCTTAGATATTATCGGCAGTAGCGAAATAGGTCTATATGATTTCTTATCATTTGTATTCTTCCCTGGTTTCGGAACCATAATGACTTCGGCTACTTTCCATTGTCTTGGAACGTATGAGAGTCTCAGAGAAGCATTTATAATGTACAGCAGCTTAACTAGTGCTCTTTTCGGTAGTTCCTTTAGAACTTCTCCAGTTATTAGATCGTATCCTGGAGCTTTGTTATTTTTCAACTTTCTTAGTGTCATTCGAAGCTCGGACAGAGATACGGCTTTTACTTTATAGTTGTCGGATCCCGTATTAGCATTCGGTTCTTCGTGTAAAGGTTGTCCATCGAACGGCCTGAATGTTTCTTCTAGATGCTCGGCAAACAAATCCGCTTTTTCTTTGTCTCCTTTCGCCCATTCTCCGTTAGCTTTTCTTATTGGTGGCGAGTGCATTTTTGGTTTCCTTATGGACTTCAAGGCTTTCCAAAGTGAGTAGTTTGAGCTCTTTTCAGCAGTCAAGCCCTCTAGGTAAGTAGAAGTTTCGAGATTTCTTAGATCCTGTAGCTCATTTTTAAGTTTGTTGCAAAGATGGTTCAGATAAGTTTTATCAGGGGGTGCGCGGGATTGTTGCCATCTCTTGCGCGCTCTCCTCTTTTCTCGTATGAGGTCTTCTATTTCAGGCGTGTACTTGACTTTATTGTTCCGTGTAGCTGTCTTCCGGAAGGGAGTGTTTTTCCACGCTGCACTCTGAATGGCTTCCACGAGGTTGTCAACTTCATCTTCTATTTCTAGCGGTGTCTTTAGTGGCACATTTAAAGCAACATTTTCTTTACAGTCTTTTCGGAAAACGTCCCAGTTGGTTTTGTTACTACTTAATCTGGGCGGTCCTACATTCGTTGCTACACTTCCACCCATTTTCAGGGTGACTGCTGAGTGGTCTGAGCATAGATCGTAGCATTCTTCGACTTCCGTCAGAGTTTTGTTTAGCCCTTTTGCAATAAAGAAGTCGACGAGGTCAGGGATTTTATTTTTGTCAGTTGGCCAATATGTTGGCTTTCCCGTCGAATAAAAGTCCACACCACGCTTCATACTGGCTTTGTACAGTAGTCTGCCTTTCGTTGAGTTGCATCTTGAACCCCAAAAAGTGTGTTTCGCATTAAAGTCCCCACCGATAATAAAATTAGACCCAGATGAGTCAAAGAGGTGGTCAAGGTCGTCGTCTATCAGTCTATATCCCGGGGGGAAGTAGCAAGATCTGATAAGATAGTCTAAATGGTTTACTTCAACGGAGACTGAACTTATTTGCATAGAATCGAGTTCTATTTTTATTTCTGTTGAGTGCTTAATACAATCTTTAATGTAAAGAGAGGATCCGCCTCTGGCATTTTCCGAGGGATGATGCGCGTGATAATCTCTGTAACCTTTTATTTTGGGTCCATGTCCCTTTTTTAAGTGGGTTTCCGATATCAAGCATATATCAATATTGTTTTTCCGTAGAAATATTTCTAGTTCGTTAATTTTGTTTAGGAG
Organism: Cheilosia variabilis; assembly: GCA_951230905.1. Classification (NCBI taxonomy): domain Eukaryota; kingdom Metazoa; phylum Arthropoda; class Insecta; order Diptera; family Syrphidae; genus Cheilosia; species Cheilosia variabilis. The sequence continues at coordinate 58,568,487 of OX579676.1, forward strand.
GCCGTTTGCGTTCCATGTCAGTATTTTAAGAAACTCTATCATATTTATGTTTTTTTATTAGGCTGCCGAGGTTTGAACTCGGGCTTGCTCAATTTGTCAAATAAAACTTGATTAATCTTGCTTTGCTGCTCAAGTTTTTCTAATATAATAGTTAATAATTGACGGATCGGATCTGTTGTATCTGATCTTGACTGGTTTCCATGTATCGCGACTTGTGCGTATGATCTCGCATCAGCCAACGCCGGATTTTTCTTTGTACTTGGTCCGGCCACGTTCTCTTGTGCAATTTCTTTATTTTCCTGTATCGGTTTCGTCCTTTTGACTGCCCTAGCGGTTTTCGGATTATCGATTTTACGATATTTTAAGCTTGGGTCTGGGTGTACCGGTTTCTTGAGAGTGTCGCGTCTTTTTTGTAGTTCTTTCGCGACCTCGCAACCTCTATAATTTGCTGGGTGGTTTTTCGTACAATTTGCGCAGACCGCTGGGACCTGCTTGTTTTTGTCGCACTCTTCCGAGAGATGTTTACCGGCACATTTAACGCACCGTGGTTCTTTCTGGCAGTATGCCTTTGTGTGGTTAAAACCTTGGCAACGTTTGCACTGGGGTACCGTTCTCCTTCCCTTACGCATTGGCTCGATTTTGACCTTTATGTTTAGGATTGTCTTGATTTTGAAGATATCCTCCACATTCTCGCTCCTATCAAAGGTCAGCATAAACAGTGGAAGGCCGCGTTTGATTACGAGATCTTTGTCTTCTCCTTCCGTGCATTGCTTTTCCTTCTTGATAATATTCACGGCGTCAATAATTTTTAGGCCTTGTGTTTGCACGTCTTCCATAATATCTTCTTTACTGCATGTCGGGTGGAGTCCCCTAACGATGACTCGCATCGGTTTTTCGTACTTATTTTCATAAGTAAACCATTGGATATTCTCTGTATTTAATTTAAGAGACAGTGCTCGGTAAGAATCAGGATCCTCTACGTTAATTTTCCACACGTTATTTCGCCGTGAGATTATATCATACTTCGTCTTCAGCGTATTTTTAAGAAGGTTACGAAGTTTTCCGTAGTCCTCTATCCCGACGACATTTATTGCGGGTGGAGGGCGAGGTTTCGCTTTAGTTTTTGTCTGGTTTGTTACAGCGGCCTTATATTTTTCCTGCAAAACTTCGGGTGAGGTTACAGCCTTACGCTTTTTGCTAGGTCGTCCCTTAACGGCCGGATCGGTTTCGCGGGCAAGTTCTTCTTCGTCCGTGAAATATGCCGTTGCTGGACAGTTCGGCGTTGTCTCGAGATCTTTCGGTACACGAAGGTTTTTAAGATCCTCGTTTTCTTTTCGCAGAGAATCTACTTCCTTCTTAAGCTCATAGAAGAGTCGCTCCATTTCATTAAGTTTAGCTCGTAATTCGTTGTTCTCTTTTACGAAGCATTTCGTTTTCACTGAGTCCTGATTAACCGGAGGACTTCTTTTTCCGGTGATATGCGATCTAGGTGGAGATCGATATATCTTTTTTCTTTTTTCAGAGGGATCTATAGGCAATATTGTTGAACTTGCCCTTGACGCTATCGGTGGTGATCTTAGCATAGTATTTTTCGCTCTGAAAGGGTCTTTTAGAAGCAATAGTTGGTCCTCCCCAGAATCCGAGGGACCGACCTCCGTAGAGGGTGGATTTTCCAGTATAACTGGTCTGCCACCTGGGGTAATAATTCCATGTGTTTGTTCCATTGCATCTTTTCGTTGTTGTATTTTATACCTTCTACCAGGTTTTAACACTGCCGTCCTTCTAGGATCAGACGCAGACCAGGAAGCCGCCTACTATAGGTCAGACGCTCTTGGATTTGTGTTTGCCATCGGTTTTACCCTTCAACTATAACCTGGCTGCCTTGGGTGGCCCCACCAGGAGAATACACTCCCGACAGCATAGCTTATAGCATCACCAAGGCTACTCCCTCTGACGTTAGATTTTAGTCGCCTCTTACGACAGGCATACATTACCTCAAGGCTATTCTATCCCCGACCTACTATGTGACATAGCTCATTAGAAGCGTGTATTCATTAGCTATCAGCCCAATTCATAAAATAATTTGTCGCTCTTCTCTAAATGTGTCAAAGGCTAACAAGTTCATTTTGCCAAAAAAACCCAAATATTCCCCTAGTACAAAAAAAAAATTGGAAAATTTGGAAAAATCCATATATCCAGTTCGAATCCTACTATGTGACATAGCTCATTAGAAGCGTGTATTCATTAGCTATCAGCCCAATTCATAAAATAATTTGTCGCTCTTCTCTAAATGTGTCAAAGGCTAACAAGTTCATTTTGCCAAAAAAACCCAAATATTCCCCTAGTACAAAAAAAAAATTGGAAAATTTGGAAAAATCCATATATCCAGTTCGAATCCTACTATGTGACATAGCTCATTAGAAGCGTGTATTCATTAGCTATCAGCCCAATTCATAAAATAATTTGTCGCTCTTCTCTAAATGTGTCAAAGGCTAACAAGTTCATTTTGCCAAAAAAACCCAAATATTCCCCTAGTACAAAAAAAAAATTGAAAAATTTGGAAAAATCCATATATCCAGTTCGAATCCTACTATGTGACATAGCTCATTAGAAGTGTGTATTCATTAGCTATGAGCCCAATTCATAAAATAATTTGTCGCTCTTCTCTAAATGTGTCAAAGGCTAACAAGTTCATTTTCCCAAAAAAACCCAAATATTCCCCTAGTACAAAAAAAAAATTGGAAAATTTGGAAAAATCCATATATCCAGTTCGAATCCTACTATGTGACATAGCTCATTAGAAGCGTGTATTCATTAGCTATTAACCCAATTCATAAAATAATTTGTCGCTCTTCTCTAAATGTGTCAAAAGCTAACAAGTTCATTTTGACAAAAAAAAAAAAAGCAAATATACCCCTAGTACAAGATTTGGTAGCCCACAAAGTATGATTCAGATTTGGAGTGTTGTAAATCCTGCCTGACAATTTTTATAAATCCTGAAAGTATGCAATACCCCTACGATCAAATATCGCTAGCCCTGAACGTACGCATTGATTTTAACTTCGAAATTTCCATACATATACTGGCTGATTAAAAATGGATCGTGTACAAGTCAACCCCACTTAGCGCCATCTACCAAAAATCGCATTACTCAGGCTTAGTGGATAGTGCTACCGAGTATTGTGTTGAGTATTAAGGTTTCTCTAAAGTCTAACAGCCGAATTTATTACATTCCCTTACATCGCGTAACGATTTACGCAGCCTTTACGTGGCTTACCTGACATTTTTATTTATAAACATTTTTTCGCTGTAACCTTACCAAACGTGATTTGTGTTAAGTAAGGTAAAATTTCGATAAACTATTACAGGAAACACTGAAATCCATTACACAAAAAAAGTCAAATTATCTGCCACAATTCCAAAATGCTTTCGAATGGACTTTTGCAATGTCAACCTGCAATAGGGTAGCTGCGACAACGTCAATGTCAAATAAGAAGAACAAAAAGCCAAGTGACAGCTAAAAAACTTATACATGTGGAATTTGGAATAATATATGAGGGAAGAAAGGATGTAGGTACCAATTTTATGTAATGTTAGGTACAAGATATAAGGGTTGGAGATGCTTTATGTTTGTGGTACCTGAATGGAGTTATAAGATTTCAAGGCTGTAAATATTTAATTAATTTAAATCTGAAGCTAAAACAAAAAGGTTTTTGAGAAAATAAATTGACTTTTAGCTTTAGAAAATTTGAGAAAATAAAAGTAAAAAAATTGCGTTTGTTTTTAACTTTAGAGAACTTGAGGGAATAAAAGACAAAAATTCGCAAAAATATTCATCCGTTCATGGGTGTCCGTATACATAAGTGAATTTAACCTGGCTTGGTAGCAACTACTCCATTTGTCAAACTGGTTTTATAGTATGCTAACACTTATTTTCCACTTTAATGTGACATTCGTTTGGGCGTCTATAGATTCGCTCTAAAATTTCAGATTTCGTGTGGCAAATCGAACACAAAAAGTAATCTGATTTTTTGTTGGTGTTAGTGGGGTATCTGTCAAATTGTGCGTACATTTTTTTTTTCTTTTTATTTTCTTTGTAGGCGAAATGTCAAATCAGAAGTAGGTGTATTGGTAAATTGAAGCAACTCTGGGAAAAAACCCGGATTCGCAAAAGTGCTCTGAAATCTTAAAAAGATTGCTTTTTTTTGCACCAAACGAATATAAAAAGTGATCTGAGATCAAAAAAGTGCTCTGAGAGATCCCAATCGAATACCACATAAATACTACAGAATAGACTACAACCTGAACGATGAAGGTAAGTAGTGAGAAAATATGTGTCCAGTTGCAGATTTGCGATATAGATGCCGCTAGGTGCGAAACTTGGCTGGGGGATGAAAATTCATTGAAAATGTATCAAATTACATTTTTCAGCTGCAGGCAGCTCTTTATTGACATTTAAACATTATTTTTTAAATTAAATCCTTCGAAAATTTCTTATCGCTTTGCAAACAGTTGTTGCCATCCGTTTCGCAATACAATTTTACAATTTCTTTTACAAGCAGCTGATTTTTCAACAAGATTTATTTCATTTTCTTTTATTATTTTTTCAATATAGATCGTTGCAATATTTAAACCTGTAGGAGAAAATGTTCAGAAAATTTTAAAGGCTTATATGATTATATGTAAAAGAGACAAAAATTGTGTTGCGAAACGGATGGCAACAACTGTTTGCAAAGCGATAAGAAATTTTCGAAGGATTTTATTTAAAAAGACCTAAACTGGGTTGCAACGCGAGCAAATGTGGCTGGATTCATTGTCAACATCATCCTCTCCAGCACAACAACAATGTACCCACTTACCACAAGCCTGCAGGAAATCCATCCTTCTGTTGACTGGGAGTATAAATACCCACAATACTCCTCGTCCTCCTCGCTTTCAAAAGATTCTTCCTTCTTGTTCGTTTTCTTTTTTGTGTCGGCCCTCTTCTTTTTCATAGCTGGGGGCTTGGACGTGCTGGATTCAGCCTCAAGGTGGGTCTTGTAAGGAGAGCTTGTTATAACTGCGGTCTTTCCTCGGCGTTTAGCAACCCTTTTGTTTGCTGATGCTTTAGGAACTGCTACAATATGAGATGGAGAAAACTTTTGGAAAGAAGTTGAAGACGTTGGCGCATCGTTATCTTTCAAAACTGGGTCTGGGGATAATAGCAGTGCGTCGATTGGTCTCGGTGTATCGGAGTTGTGAGCAGACAACTCCGAAACAGCGTTTGGAGATAATGGATCGGTTGGCGTCAATAAGCCTGGTGATAGCACTTCTGGTTGGGAATTTGGATCAACAAAAGGGGTTTCGTCTAAAAGTGGGTGTTCCCCCTTATTCGGCATGTCCGTGGTTTCACATGGCAAAAAGTCGTGGTCTTCGAATACATTTGGTTTAACGGGACAACTGTCCTACTTGAAAGTGGGTAACAGTTCTTCCAGGATGTCGGTCGTAGCCATTTCTTCACTTCATCTCCATAGAAAATGAATGGGGCACGATGGGCACCCATAAATGAAGCCAGACCGCTTACTTTCCCAGTTTTAACTTTAATCGACAGATAAATGCAGCGGGGGGCCCATTTTGCCCCGGGTTCCCCACTGTGAAAAAATAGTACTAAAAAAGTAGCAACGCAATAGGGACTGTTACGTATGGCAACACTGACCATACGTGTTATATATTATATTGTAAAAATGACATGTATAAATTTAGTGCTTGATCGATCTCTGGCCGAGAGAGACGTATATATATCCTCCGAGGAAGCGGAGAAAAATAAATGTGTTTTTTTTCATATATTTTTGCCACCATAAAATTCGTACCGTCTTTTCTTTAATCGGAGTAATTATACAGGGACCACTCTTTTTAGAGCGACCCACTTTATTTTTATACCCTCCACAGGAAGGTATATTCACTTTGTCATTACATTAGTCACCGGAGACCTCATAAAGTATATATGTATATTCTAAATCAGGATCACATTCTGAATAGATTAAGCCATGTCCGTCTGTCTGTCTGTCTGTCTGTTGAAAGCACGACAGCGCCCAAAGGAATTGACATAGGTGAATGAAATTTGGTGAAAGGACTTCTTTTTATCGTCGTCAGGTTGTTATTGAAAATGGGCTATGTCGGTCAAGTAGTTCTGGTACCTTCCATACAAAATCAATATTAGGACCATGTTTCTCTCTGTCTGTTGTTCAATGTAATAACGTAATTATTGGATGCAGTGGAGGGTATCAAAGCATCGGCCAGGCGATGATAACACTTTTACTTGTTTGAATTTCAATCTGCCAAGCAATGAAACTGTGCTTGGAAAAGTATCTAGAAGTGTAAAAATAAATACAATTTGATCTCTTAAAAGTTGTATAGCTTAAAAAATATAAATAACTTAAATATATAAAGCCGTAGACATGTTCCTACAAAAAAGCTGTCCTGTTTTCTCCTCTATGAATTCTCACATACAACATGCTATTCCTCCAGCAGTTCCTAAATTTATTATTTGCCGGGGAATTTTGCTGAATGCTGACAATTTTTATATCTTTATTTCCGCGAAGTCAGCAATTTAACTTCAACCAAAACCACACCAACATTAGAGATTCTCATTTTCGATGAACAAACTTGTTTTTCAAGGAGGGGTTGGTTGCAGCCAATTATCTACCTAAGCCGCCTATGGTAGGTACTGAGAGTTGTAGAAAAAATTAGGTATACAGGTTTGAGCTGTGCAGTCTTAATGAACGGATATTTTATTCTCTTTGCGACGACTCTCAAGAAAGTCTTGGAAAGATCCCAAACTTATATCAAATTTATTTTTTAGTAAGCATTCATACTTTTCTTGCAAACTATTGAATAAGGAAAACCAACCGAAAAGCAAGCACTAGTGGTTAAACAAGATAAAACAACGTGGGTAAAGCTGAAACCGCCACATTCGAATTTTGCCAAACAAAGTACATGGGATTTAATTGCTATTTAATAGCTAATTAATTGCTCTATTCTTGATTTTTCCGCTCTTCGGGAAGTGGGAGATTTTGTGGCGGACCTAGCTTACCGGTAAAGCTGGAACCGCCACATTGTCTTTTGAAGGATTTTTTTTGTGCATACCAATCACCGATTTAATCGCTCTGGGGAAATGTAAATTTTTTTCCAGCTGGATAAGCCGTTCGCCCATAATTTCAAATTTGCGTTTTTTGTAACGGTCAGTTCGAAATAAAACTCTTTTGGTTTTGAAGGAAAATCAAATAGATTATTAAAAAATTCATAAAAAAATAACCCTTTCGAATTTTAAAATGCTACATATCTTAAAAGAAGCGTATAATTATAGGCTACTATCAGTTTAAATCAAATATTTTGTCGCCCTTCTCTAAATGGGCCAAAAACGGTAGGCTAAATCCATCATAAACAAACACTTTGAAAAATTAAAAAAAATATATTCCGTTACAATTTAACAGAGTCATATACACCAAAAGAAGCATCTATTCATTACCTATCAGCTCATAGAATAAAATATTTTGTCGCTCTTCTCTAAATGTTGCAAAAACTAAAAAGTTTATTTTAAGACCAAAAAAGTAAGCTAAAAATACAAAAACAAAAATGTTCAATACTAAAAATTCATGTATCCCGTTCGAATCCTACTATGCCACATAGCTCATTAGAAGCGTGTTTTCATTAGCTATCAACCCAATTCATAAAATAATTTGTCGCTCTTCTCAAAATGTGTCAAAGGCTAACAAGTTCATTTTGCCAAAAAACCCAAATATTCCCCTAGTACAAAAAAAAAATTGGAAAATTTGGAAAAATCCATATATCCCGTTCGAATCCTACTATGTCAGATCCCAATCGAATACCTACCTAATAAATACTATAGAATATAATACAACCTGAACGATGAAGGTAAGTAATGAGAAAATATGTGTCCAGTTGCAGATTTGCGATATAGATGCCGCTAGGTGCGAAACTTGGCTGGGGATGAAAATTCATTGAAAATGTATCAAATTACATTTTTCAGCTGCAGGCAGCTCTTTATTGACATTTAAACATTATTTTTTAAATAAAATCCTTCGAAAATTTCTTATCGCTTTGCAAACAGTTGTTGCCATCCGTTTCGCAATACAATTTTACAGCTCATAGAATAAAATATTTTGTCGCTCTTCTCTAAATGTTGCAAAAACTAAAAAGTTTATTTTAAGACCAAAAAAGTAAGCTAAAAATACAAAAACAAAAATGTTCAATACTAAAAATTCATGTATCCCGTTCGAATCCTACTATGCCACATAGCTCATTAGAAGCGTGTTTTCATTAGCTATCAACCCAATTCATAAAATAATTTGTCGCTCTTCTCTAAATGTGTCAAAGGCTAACAAGTTCATTTTGCCAAAAAACCCAAATATTCCCCTAGTACAAAAAAAAAATTGGAAAATTTGGAAAAATCCATATATCCCGTTCGAATCCTACTATGTCAGATCCCAATCGAATACCTACCACATAAATACTATAGAATATAATACAACCTGAACGATGAAGGTAAGTAATGAGAAAATATGTGTCCAGTTGCAGATTTGCGATATAGATGCCGCTAGGTGCGAAACTTGGCTGGGGATGAAAATTCATTGAAAATGTATCAAATTACATTTTTCAGCTGCAGGCAGCTCTTTATTGACATTTAAACATTATTTTTTAAATAAAATCCTTCGAAAATTTCTTATCGCTTTGCAAACAGTTGTTGCCATCCGTTTCGCAATACAGGTACCACAAACATAAAGCATCTCCAACCCTTATATCTTCTACCTAACATTACATAAAATTGGTACCTACATGCTTTCTTCCCTCATATATTATTCCAAATTCCACATGTATAAGTTTTTTAGCGGTCACTTGGCTTTTTGTTCTTCTTATTTGACATTGACGTTGTCGCAGGTTGACATTGCAAAAGTCCATTCGAAAGCATTTTGGAATTGTGGCAGATAATTTGACTTTTTTTGTGTAATGGATTTCAGTGTTTCCTGTAATAGTTTATCGAAATTTTACCTTACTTAACACAAATCACGTTTGGTAAGGTTACAGCGAAAAAATGTTTATAAATAAAAATGTCAGGTAAGCCACGTAAAGGCTGCGTAAATCGTTACGCGATGTAAGGGAATGTAATAAATTCGGCTGTTAGACTTTAGAGAAACCTTAATACTCAAAACAATACTCGGTAGCACTATCCACTAAGGCTGAGTAATGCGATTTTTGGTAGATGGCGCTAAGTGGGGTTGACTTGTACACGATCCATTTTTAATCAGCCAGTATATGTATGGAAATTTCGAAGTTAAAATCAATGCGTACGTTCAGGGCTAGCGATATTTGATCGTAGGGGTATTGCAGACTTTCAGGATTTATAAAAATTGTCAGGCAGGATTTACAACACTCCAAATCTGATGCATACTTTGTGGGCTACCAAATTTTGTACTAGGGGTATATTTGCTTCTTTTTTTTTTGTCAAAATGAACTTGTTAGCTTTTGACACATTTAGAGAAGAGCGACAAATTATTTTATTCTATCAGCTGATAGGTAATGAATAGACGCTTCTTTTGCTGTAAATGACTTTGTTAAATTGTAACGGAATATATTTTTTTAAATTTTTCGAAGTGTTTGTTTATGATGGATCTATCCTACCGTTTTAGGCCCATTTAGAGAAGAGCGACAAAATATTTGATTTAAACTGATAGTAGCCGATAATTATACGCTTCTTTTAAGATATGTAGCATATTCAAATTCGAAAGGGTTATCTTTTTTATGATTTTTTTAATAATCTATTTGATTTTCAACGAAAACATTAGAAGCGTGTATTCATTAGCTATCAACCCAATTCATAAAATAATTTCTCGCTCTTCTCTAAGTGTGTCAAAGGCTAACAAGTTCATTTTGCCAAAAAAGACCATATATACCCCTAGTACAAAAAAAAATTGGAAAATTTGAAAAAAGCCATATATCCCGTTCGAATCCTACTATGTCACATAGCTCATTAGAAGCGTGTTTTCATTAGCTATCAACCCAATTCATAAAATAATTTGTCGCTCTTCTCTAAATGTGTCAAAGGCTAACAAGTTCATTTTGCCAAAAAAGACCATATATACCCCTAGTACAAAAAAAAATTGGAAAATTTGAAAAAAGCCATATATCCCGTTCGAATCCTACTATGTCACATAGCTCATTAGAAGCGTGTATTCATTAGCTATGAACCCAATCCATAATATAATTTGTCGCTCTTCTCTAAATGTGTCAAAGGCTAACAAGTTAATTTTGCCAAAAAAGACCACATATACCCCTAGTACAAAAAAAAATTGGAAATTTGAAAAAAGAAATATATCCCGTTCGAATCCTACTATGTCACATAGCTCATTAGAAGCGTGTATTCATTAGCTATGAACCCAATCCATAAAATAATTTGTCGCTCTTCTCTAAATGTGTCAAAAGCTAACAATTTCATTTTGACAAAAAAAAAAAGAAGCAAATATACCCCTAGTACTAAATTTGGTAGCCCACAAAGTATGCATCAGATTTGGAATGTTGTAAATCCTGCCTGACAATTTTTATAAATCCTGAAAGTATGCAATACCCCTACGATCAAATTTCGCTAACCCTGAACGTATGCATTTTGTTAACTTCGAAATTTCCGTTCATATACTGGCTGATTAAAAATGGATCGTGTACAAATCAACCCCACCTAGCGCCATCTACAAAAAATCGCATTACTCAGCCTTAGTGGATAGTGTTACCGTCAAACGAGTATTATTTTGAGTATTAAGGTTTCTCTAAAGTCTAACAGCCGAATTTATTACATTGCCTTACATCGCGTAAAGATTTACGCAGCCTTTAGCTGGCTTACCTGCAATTTTTATTTCTAAACCTTTTTTTTGCTGTAACCTTACAAACACTGAAATCCATTACACAAAAAAAAGTCAAATTATCGGGCACAATTCCAAAATGCTTTCGAATGGACTTTTGCAATGTCAACCTGCAATAGGGTAGCTGCGACAACGTCAATGTCAAATAAGAAGAAGAAAAAACCAAGTGACAGCAAAAAAAACTTATACATGTGGAATTTGGAATAATAATTATATGAGGGAAGAAAGGAGGTAGGTACCAATTTTATATAATGTTAGGTAGAAGATATAAGGGTTGGAATGCTTTATTTTTGTGGTACCTGAATGGAGTTATAAGATTTCAAGGCTGTAAATATTTAATTAATTTAAATCTGAAGCTAAAACAAAAAGGTTTTTGAAAAAATAAATTGACTTTTAGCTTTAGAAAATTTGAGAAAATAAAAGTAAAAAATTTGCGTTTGTTTTTAACTTTAGAGAACTTGAGGGAATAAAAGACAAAAATTCGCAAAAATATTCATCCGTCCATGGGTGTCCGTATACATAAGTGAATTTAACCTGGCTTGGTAGCAACTACTCCATTTGTCAAACTGGTTTTATAATATGGTAACACTTATTTATAGATTCGCTCTAAGATTTCAGGTTTCGTGTGGCAAATCGAACACAAAAAGTAATCTGATTGTGTTTTGTTGGTGTTAGTGGGGTATCTGTCAAATTGTTCTTAAATTTTTTTTTCTGTTTATTTTCTTTGTAGGCGAAATGTCAAATCAGAAGTAGGTGTATTGGTAAATTGCAGCAACTCTGGGAAAAAACCCGGATTCGCAAAAGTGCTCTGAAATCTTAAAAAGATTGTTTTTTTTTGTACCAAACGAATATAAAAAGTGATCTGAGAGCAAAAAAGTGCTCTGAGAGATCCCAATCGAATACCTACCACATAAATACTATAGAATATACTACAACCTGAACGATGAAGGTAAGTAATGAGAAAATATGTGTCCAGTTGCAGATTTGTGATATAGATGCCGCTAGGTGCGAAACTTGGCTGGGGATGAAAATTCATTGAAAATGTATCAAATTACATTTTGTCAGCTGCAGGCAGCTCTTTATTGACATTTAAACATTATTTTTTAAATAAAATCCTTCGAAAATTTCTTATCGCTTTGCAAACAGTTGTTACCATCCGTTTCGCAATACAATTTTACAATTTCTTTTACAAGCAGCTGATTTTTCAACAAGATTTATTTCATTTTCTTTTATTATTTTTTCAATATAGATCGTTGCAATATTTAAACCTGTAGGAGAAAATGTTCAGCAAATTTTAAAGGCTTATATGATTATATGTAAAAGAGACAAAAATTGTGTTGCGAAACGGATGGCAACAACTGTTTGCAAAGCGATAAGAAATTTTCGAAGGATTTTATTTAAAAAATAATGTTTAAATGTCAATAAAGAGCTGCCTGCAGCGAAAATGTAATTTGATACATTTTCAATGCATTTTCATCCCCAGCCAAGTTTCGCACCTAGCGGCATCTATATCGCAAATCTGCAACTGGACACACATTTTCTCACCACTTACCTTCATCGTTCAGGTTGTAGTCTATTCTATAGTATTTATGTGGTATTCGATTGGGATCTCTCAGAGCACTTTTTGATCTCAGATCACTTTTTATATTCGTTTGGTGCAAAAAAAAACAATCTTTTTAAGATTTCAGAGCACTTTTGCTAGTCCGGGTTTTTTCCCAGAGTTGCTTCAATTTACCAATACACCTACTTCTGATTTGACATTTCGCCTACAAAGAAAATAAATAAAAAAAAATGTAAGCACAATTTGACAGATACCCCACTAAAACCAACAAAAAATCAGATTACTTTTTGTGTTCGATTTGCCACACGAAATCTGAAATCTTAGAGCGAATCTATAGAAGCCCAAACGAATGTCACATTAAAGTGGAAAATAAGTGTTACCATATTATAAAACCAGTTTGACAAATGGAGTAGTTGCTACCAAGCCAGGTTAAATTCACTTATGTATACGGACACCCATGGACGGATGAATATTTTTGCGAATTTTTGTCTTTTATTCCCTCAAGTTCTCTAAAGTTAAAAACAAACGCAAATTTTTTACTTTTATTTTCTTAAATTTTCTAAAGCTAAAAGTCAATTTATTTTTTCAAAAACCTTTTTGTTTTAGCTTCAGATTTAAATTAATTAAATATTTACAGATTGAAATCTTATAACTCCATTCAGGTACCACAAAAATAAAGCATTCCAACCCTTATATCTTTTACCTAACATTATATAAAATTGGTACCTACCTCCTTTCTTCCCTCATATAATTATTATTCCAAATTCCACATGTATACGTTTTTTAGCTGTCACTTGGCTTTTTCTTCTTCTTATTTGACATTGACGTTGTCGCAGCTACCCTATTGCAGGTTGACATTGCAAAAGTCCATTCGAAAGCATTTTGGAATTGTGCCAGATAATTTGGCTTTTTTGTGTAATGGATTTCAGTGTTTATAAATAAAATGTTTATAAATAAAAATTTCAGGTAAGCCAACTAAAGGCTGCGTAAATCTTTACGCGATGTAAGGGAATGTAATAAATTAGGCTGTTAGACTTTAGAGAAAACTTAATACTCAAAATAATACTCGTTTGACGGTAACACTATCCACTAAGGCTGAGTAATGCGATTTTTTGTAGATGGCGCTAGGTGGGGTTTACTTGTACACGATCCATTTTTAATCAGCCAGTATATGAACGGAAATTTCGAAGTTAACACAATGCATACGTTCAGGGTTAGCGAAATTTGATCGTAGGGGAATTGCATACTTCCAGGATTTATAAAAATTTTCAGGCAGGATTTACACCATTCCAAATCTGATGCATACTTTGTGGGCTACCAAATTTAGTACAAAAATGCCAAAATGAAATTGTTAGCTTTTGACACATTTAGAGAAGAGCGACAAATTATTTTATGGAGCGAGAAATTTTTTTATGAATTGGGTTGATAGCTAATGAATACACGCTTCTAATGAGCTATGTGGCATAGTAGGATTCGTACGGGATATATGAATTTTTAGTATTGAACATTTTTATTTTTGTATTCTTAGCTTACTTTGTTGGTCTTAAAATAAACTTTTTAGTTTTTGCAACATTTAGAGAAGAGCGACAAATTATTTTATTCTATGAGCTGATCGGTAATGAATAGACGCTTCTTTTGGTGTAAATGACTTTGTTAAATTGTAACGGAATATATTTTTTTTAATTTTTCAAAGTGTTTGTTTATGATGGATCTATCCTACCGTTTTTGGCCCCTTTAGAGAAGAGCGACAAAATATTTGATTTAAACTGATAGTAGCATATAATTATACGCTTCTTTTAAGATATGTAGCATATTAAAATTCGAAAGGGTTATTTTTTTATGAATTTTTTAATAATCTATTTGATTTTCCTTGAAAATCAAAAGAGTTTTATACCGTTACAAAAAACGCAAATTTGAAATTGTGGGCGACCGGCTTACCCGGCTGGAAAATCCCCAGAGCGATTAAATCGGTGATTGGTATGCGCAAAAAAAATCCTTCAAAAGTCAATGTGGCGGTTCCAGCTTTACCGGTAAGCTAGGTCCGCCACAAAATCTCCCAGTTCCCGAAGAGCGGAAAAATCAAGAATACAGCAATTAATTAGCGATTAAATGTACTTTGTTTGGCGAAATTCGATTGTGGCGGTTCCAGCTTTACCCACGTAGTTAATTTTAATAAAGCCTGTTGAGAACCTTCGGATTCGCCAGGGCTCTTGCAATATATAAATGAATTCAATTTTACAGATGGGCAAATTTCAAAAATAAAATGGTATGAATCATGTGTTAAATTTTTTTTGTTTTGCTAATTAATATTAGTGAGTTTTTCTGTTTTGTTTAAATACTAGTTTTCTGTATTGTTTATGTAATTTTTTTGTTTTTTGAGTTAGTGGAGCATTGGCTTAGTGGTTAAGCAAGGGGTTTCAGGTTTTATTCCCGAAATAACCCAAATTTCATAATATTTTGCAGAAGCAGTCTCCATATAAAGCGTGTTTTTTTTAGAGGTATAGAACTTCGAATTGAAATAAAACACAAAAAAATCGTTTTAATGTCCATAAATTTGGCTTTATTGGAAGGATAATTTTATGCCATTCTAATAATTCTTTCCCCAATTTCAACCTGCAAACTGGAGCTAAGTACCCTAATTTCATTAGTTCCCATATTTTAAAACCTTCATCTGATCAGTCATCCAATACCCCATCTTCCTCCCATAGCCCTATTTTTGATCCCCTTCTGCCTCCCACAGTTAAGCTAACACAACAAACTATTGACTCTACAGAATGTCGTTATGCACTTTCAAGGCTTAGAGACAAAAAGACTTACGAGAATATACGACTCCTTCTAGCATATCTACATGACAAATCCGACTCAGTTTGCTATGAGGGTGAAACGAAAACAAGCGTTCTACGATCTAAAAGCCGTGCTGTTTTGCGCCAATCTCACGCTCTCCCTTTTGATATCTATGCTCTGACTGAAACCAACCTAGTTCCCGATATAAAGAACCAAGAATTATTTCCCGCTACATTTAGTGTTTTTCGAGACGACGATCCTTCCCACCCAAAGGATAACTCTCCTTGCCGAGGTGTGCTAGTGGCCATACACAACGACCTCAACTCTTCCCTCATTTCCACTTCTTCTTCTTCTAAGCTTGACTTCATTTCAATAAAAATAATACTCCCCCGCAGGTCCCTGTACGTTATGTGTTTTTATATCCTACCAGCTCAACCTATTGAATCCTACCAACTTGCTATTAATGCGATTGACGAAATTATCGAGTTATCTGACTCCCATGACGACATCCTCATACTTGGCGACATTAATCTGCCTCTGCTTAAATGGAGCCTATCAGATGACGAATCCTTTTTCATAGCATCCAATCCCAATTCAATAAAGGAATGCCTCTTCTTAGATCGTTTAGCCGACTCTAGTCTATGCCAAGTTTGTGGTATCTCAAACTTTATGGGTAGGCAATTAGACCTTATCTTCACTTCTGATCCCATTAACTCCTCTGTCTCTCTTTTTCCTCTATTGCTTTCAACTATTGATAAACCACACCCCCCACTACCCCTCTCTTTTTTTCACAACCCTCCTCCGCAGTCCACACCTTCTGCAGCTCTCCCATCCTACGATTTTCATAAAGCTAACTTTCGCAAAATTAATGAATATCTCAGCAGAGCATCTTTTGACTTTGTCAATCTGTCTTTAAATGACGCCCTCTCCATGTTTTATAGAGAATTATTTAGTTCTATCTCTCTTTATGTCCCCATTTCTCGTCCTAAAACGTCTTCTACATCCCCGCCTTGGTATAATCGCAGACTTCGGTTGTTACGCAACAAGCGTAATAAATTATGGAGCGTTTTCCTTCGCATTTTCCTTTCTCTGACTTCTCAAACTATCTCGGTTCATACTTTCAATTCACCCAGGTTTATAATTCTCTCTACCAGCGATATCTCCATAACGCGCAAGCCAACCTTATAAACGACCCTAAATGTTTCTTCCGATTCGTCAACTATAAATAAAAATCCGATGGTTACCCATCATCTCTCTCTTACGAAAATGTTTCTTCAAGTGATCCACACGCTGTTGCCAACCTTTTCGCCACCTTTTTTAAACAATCTTTTGCTGACAACTCCTTTGTACCGGATCCCTCTTATTTCAAATACCTACTTAACTTCCCCATTAGTCCCTTTCTACCTCAAGCTTTTGAACCCTCTTTAATAGAAAATAAATTACAAAAACTTAATGATGAATATTCACCTGGTCCTGACGGTCTTCCCGCGATTTTTCTTAAAAAATGCTCCTTTAATCTTTCCATCCCACTTTCATACCTCTTTCAGCTGTCGCTTTCTCAGGGCGAATTCCCTCAGATTTGGAAATCCTCCTTCATAACGCCAGTTCATAAAAAGGGATTGAAAAATGATGTAACTAACTACCGACCTATTGCTAAACTTTCGCATTTACCCAAACTCCTCGAAAGTATTTTGTACGAAGCCCTAAGCTTTCAGTGTAAGTCTTTAATATCCCCCAGGCAACACGGTTTTCTAAAAGGTAGATCAACTACCACTAAGCTCGTCGAATTCGTGTCCTCTGCACTCTTTAAATGGTCATTCAGCACTCAGAACTTTCTCTGTATGCTGACGATACCAAATTTTTCAAACCCATCTCCTCACAACATGACTCCAGCCTCCTTCAAATAGACCTAGATAATTTTTCCACCTGGTGCCTCAGAAACTACTTAGAACTCAATGTTGCCAAATGCCAATCTATTACCTTCTCACGTAAGTGCAATAAATCTCCTCTTCGAACTTACCTCCTCCACGGTCAACCTATATCCTTAAGAGAACTTAATTTCCGCTCACATATTGATGAGATTATTCTTAAAGCGAACTCATCGCTTGGCTTCGTCAAAAGATGGTCCAAAGAATTCTCTTCATTCATCGTCTGCTCTCAGGCTTCATCGACTGTCCGTCTCTTTATAACTTTATCTCCTTTAACACTAACCCTCGGAATCTTCGTTGTCCTCGTCTCTTCTACCTACCAATTCACCGCACCTCATATGGCTCAAACGAACCAATTTCCCGAATGCTGCGGAAGGTTAATTCAAATCTTACCGTTTTTGACTTCAACCGCAGTAGTTTCTCCCTTAAAACTGACCTCCTACACCATCCTTAGTTTTAAGCCCTATTTAGTTCTTAAGTTAGTTTAAGTCACTGTAGCTTGTAATAACCCAAATAAATGGAGGTTTTCTTGTCCCCACCAAAATTTATTGAAAAATGAAAATAAAAAAATTTATTAATGTTTAAATATGATTTCGGGCATGTGGCCGCCGCTGCTTCGAATAAAGCCAAGTCCAGAGGTCCAATTTTCAACCACTTTTTCGAGCATTTGGGGCTGTATGTCCCCTAACGTTTCTGGTTTGTTGGCGTAGGCGAGCGACTTCACATATCCCCAAAGAAAATAATCCAATGGTGTCAAATCACAAGATCTTGGTGGCCAATTGACAGGTCCATTCCGCGAAATTATGCGCTCATCGAATGTTTCCTTCAATAAATCGATTGTGACGTGCGCTGTGTGGCATGTAGCGCCGTCTTGTTGTAACCACATCTCATCCACATTCATGCCATCCAATTCGGGAACGAAATAGACGGTTATCATGGCTCTATACCGGTCTCCATTAACGGTAACTGACTCTCCAGCATCATTTCGGAAGAAGTATGGCCCAATGACTCTACCAGCCCCTAGAGCACACCAAACAGTCAGTTTTTGTGGATGTAATGGCGTCTCAAGGGTCTCATGTGGATTCTCTTCACTCCAAATGCGGCAAATTTTGCTTGTTGACGTAGCCATTCCACCAAAAATGAGCCTCATCACTGAACAAAATTTTGCGGTAAACTTCAATACACAATTGACAATTGACGCTTTAAAGGACAATATTCGTGAAGGCATTGGTGAAATACAGCTGCACACAATCGATAATGTGCTTAAAAATTGGACCGACCGTGTAGGCTACTGCATGGCCAGCCGAGGCAGCCATTTGAATGAAATTATTTTCCATTATTAACCGGATGGATTTTACTTTCAAATAAATTAAGAAATTTGAGAAAATATTCAGTAGTTTTTTTTTATAGCATTTTCAAAAAAAAAAAAATTATTTGGCGGACCCTTTAGTGCTGCCAAAAAAAGCACCCTGTAGTAGACATCGCCATATCTTTTTTTGCATTAAATCGGCTTTCTATCACCTCTCTAAATTTAGAAAGCTGTTGTAAATATATGTGCGGTCGACAGTCTGTAAATTCAATCTTTCATTGAGATCTGCAAAATCAGAAAAAAATATCCAAAGCATCACTTATGATGACAGATCCTAAGGGAATCTTTGGGTTTTTATATAAACTCATGTCATAGTATTATACATACTGACCCACGAACTTTTCGTCGTTGACTATCAAGAGCGACCAAGAATATACCAAAGAAACACAAATTTTTGAGTGGTATTTTTACGCTCGAAATTAACTCGGGCTCTTCTTATATTACATTTTAATTATTATCTACTTAAGCTAGGCGCAATTTTGTTGGACTGAAATAAATTAAATCCATTTTGCCTAATGCAAATTAAAAAGGATATATTTCCCGTTAAAGTAGTAATATGTGTGTATGTGTGTCGATAAGTTATTTAAATCGGTCCCATGCTGGTTGGAATTGATTAACCAGTTTGCCTTAATTTATATCCACCGATTTTCTAAATCCCTTAAGAGCATATGGATAAACCGAATATTTACCTGTCTATAACAAAAGAACCCCATTAGTTTTAATTACTGAATTACCAAATTCATAATGAGTTAATTTCATTCCACATGAGGTTCAAATTTAGTTCATTAGTATGGAGATTTTCATTTGTAGATACTCATATACATACCTTTTAGGTGCACTGCGACTGCGGGGGGCATTACAAATATACCAACAAGTAAATCAGCCACCGCTAAACTCATGACAAAACAATTGGTTACTGTCTTAAGGCGCCTGGTTGTAATGACAGCCATAATTACTAATGTGTTTCCAATAATTGTTATCACAATGAACGCACAGAAGATCGCCACTAAGAACATATCTTGCCAACTTATCATCATCTCAAATAATTGAGACCATTCATTGATTTGGCTGACATATGAATTGTTTTGCTGAAATGACTCCACATATGATGCAAATGAAGAATTGTATTGGAAGACATGCGGCTGGAGCTCGCTGTAGTTTATGTTATATAAATCCAAACTTGTAGCATTGTGCTTATCAAACAATATGTTCTTCGAGTCGCGTTCTCTCGCCTTCATCACAGGCAGATATGACATTATACAGCATCGGCTTGCTTATATGACTTATCTGTAATAAAAATAATGAGACAATTATTTAATTTAATTGTAGGGCTACTGAGCATGGGTAGAGTTACAAATTGTCAAACTAAATATAATGGAACACTTGGTGCTCCGCAAAGCATTTTCTACTGATTCAACGAAAGATCTAAAAAATATAAAAAAATTCAGCACCCTTGTAAATGAAAACAATAATTTCACTCTCCATGATAGACGCCATTTATATAAAAATAAACGGCAACGGAATGCGCTCTCAAGCTTATTATCTTCAATTGGTAGAGGAATTGTAGAACAGCTGATTCACAAATGGATCACGGCCGAACACCTAAGAAGGTGGTCAACCGTGCAACAATGTATAGATGCTAAAATGGCAATAAAGTAGCCGAACTGCTCCACATAAGGAAGGGTTCAAAGCATGAGTTCTTTGAACTGCGTGGAATGGGTGGTGGCGTTGACTACAGGACGTGGTTGTTTCGGTTATCATTTAAGGAAGAACGAAGAGATAGGATCTTATAGAGGATGATACTTATAAACTTTGCCTGGAGGAATCTGAGACAGCGGCACATATACTGTGTCAATGTCCGGCTTTGGCTGGCATCAGACTGAGGAGCTTAGGACATCATTATGTCGAGATCCGGTGGATGAAAAAGATCTCCCATTAACAGATGCTAGCTTTGACACTAGGAATCGCACCTAGGGAAGATCTCTGGAGAAACCCAGAGTCATTGACATACTAAATATAAAATAAGTCAATGCCCAGAGTATTCTTCAGGCAGAAGTTATGTGGCTGTCTCGACACAAAACGCCACAAAACTATGGCTCAGCTATTAGAAAAGCGAGATAAAGTCAGAAATACTTCCTGATGGGCAACAACTTTGCATTAGGCAATTCTGGCGTATCAAGCAGATGTTTTTTAAAAAGTGAATGATTTGCTTCTATTATCCAGGTAAAGGCAATTTCTGTTGTTGATGGCAGCAATAAACATTTTGGAAACAATCAATAAAAAAGGCAATAACCTGGACAGCCTTTCAACGGTCAACGAATTTGAAGAAGGGAAATAGATGTAGACAGATAAAATAAGTTTCTCGTTCACCTGTTATGTTTGATCAATAATACGAATAAATTAAGGAAATCGAGTGGGTTGTAAGCCTTAGGGGAAGATAGTGTCCCTTGGACCAAGTGTACCTCGGACCAATCTATAACGTGCGCATTTACCCTTTTAAAATGAGTATGTACTTTCATGTCAGCTCAGTAGTTGGACAGAAATTCTAAAGAACTGTTTTCGTGTATGAAAAGTAATTTTTTCAGGAGTTTCAGGAAGTGTGCTACTCGTGTATGAGCAGCTGCATTGCGCGACTGTTTTTTTGTTTTACCTTACAATTGATATTTTTTGTATAGCTGTGAAGTCGGTGAGCTACATTTATTGTATCTAATTAAATTAGAGCCACTTGTATAAAAAAAGAGTCGGTCCATTTTTTTCTGTGTACCATGGACCGGTCCATCTGAAAGTGACGATTCCATTGAGCTGTCATTAAAGCCCCAAACACCAAAACCTCGAAAAGTGAACCAAATAAAAAAACCTACAGCAGCGAAGCAGACTTTAGAGGAGAAGATGACATGACCATTGACGAAATTTTTAGGCTGGCCAAAGCCAAACATTAAGACCATTCAATACGTAGTAGCCTGTTAAATTGTTTTCTAGTTTTGGTTGGTCTTGTATCGTATGCGATGCCTACGAGTGTATTTCCTATAAATACATCCAACATACATTACATATACATATACATATTCCCTTTACACCCATATAATATTATAACACTTAGGTTATTCGTACTACTGCGCGTACGACTTAAATTCATTCTTTTATCAACCCGCAAGCAAGCCAGCTGTGCTACGGATAGTGTGCCAGCTAAAATAAATTTGGGTTTTTTATGAGCAATGCTCTTTTTCCCAACAAAAAATCGATTAGTTTTATTTCGAACGGAATAATTTTCAGCTTTCCTTTTTCCTACGAAACATTTGGTCCATGTAGAGCCGGATAGTACCAGCGGCCAGTGAAAAAGTGCATAGTGTAAAACAGTAATATTTGTGAAAAGTGAAACAAAATAATTTAAATGTGCCAGAAACATTCATCGTCGATGACGAAGTAGCCAGCCCAGACGGCGGCACACACACATACCGAGCCAGTAAAATCGCCAGCTGCCAGATGGTAAAAGTATATCGCAGGATAGGGTAAGCGTGCGAGTGAGCGAGACAGACAGCGTGCAATGTAAGCCAGTCGAGTTTGGAGAGTTGTGGAGAGTTGTGTGAGCTAGTGCCATACGCAAGAGCAACTGATAATATTTTATTAAATTTTTTATTGTATTAAATTTTCTTTATATTTTCTTTATATTTATTAAGAAAAAGTAAGTGTGCAAGTGCAAGCTCAATATTAATACTCAATATGGGTATTTATACATAGTGCAAGTGGACGAAGAATAAGGGTGGTTTTTGGCAAGCGAACGAGCACAGTGTTTTTCCTCTTTTTTATGACGGGAGTGTATAGGTATGGAATTTATTTTTTTTGTAGAGTAGGTAGGAAAGAGTTTTTTTTTTTGTTTTTGCCGGCATAGGTATGTGCAAGTGGATAGTGTACAGTGTACAGTATAGTTGTCATGATTCGTGTTCGAACATGTACAACGTAGCCAGTAACAGATAGTGATACACACAAGCGAAGTAATACTCGTGGATGTGTAAGCAAGGGTTATTTTTTCTGTGTTTTGTTTTTGCACAAACACAAGGGCAAATTGTACAGTATGGCATGCGCATGTCAAAGTAGGTAGGAAGATATTGCTTACAGCGGAAAGTCCGAATATTCACAAGAGATGAAATTCGATGAACAATGATAATAAGTGCAAGTGGGAAAGTGTGTCTGCAGACAGATAGTGTGCTAGTATAGAGAGTTGAGCAAGTAGACAGAGCAGTGCAAGTAGATAGTGGTGAATTTAAAAACAAATTCATGAGTTATGTTCAGACAGATAGTGTGCTGTATAGACAGTTGAGCAAGTAGACAGAGCAGTGCAAGTAGATAGTGGTGAATTTAAAAACAAATTCATGAGTTGTGTTTAGATAGGTAGTGTGCCAGTACAGATAGCTAAGCAAGTAGAGAGTAGAGCAACTAGTGTTTGTTTGTGTTTACGTTCGTTTGCCATGGATACCCAAAGCAAAATACATTTTTTTTTCAAAAAGCATTTGATTAAGAGCCAGCATAATAAAGTAATAATAACATTTCCTACAGCAGTGCCAGTGCGACATTTAACTAATTATTAGTTCTGCCTTTTTTGGTGTTATTTTCTTTTTTTTCTCGTTTTCGTTTTTCCTTTTTCTTCATATTTCTTACAGACCGATAGCAAGTACGAAGGGTCATGAAGCAGTAATGGACACCATCCAGCGTTTGGCTGCTTATGTGGAAAGCGTGGAGTTCTCCCTCAATGACTGCGAGGGACTGAAAGTGCGTCTCGAGCGGCTTGATGATGCGTGGGCTTTATTTCAGACCATACATTCCGAGCTGCTCGACACGATTGCCAGCAAAGAGCTAGTACAAATGGAGAAGACCATGGTGAAGGCAGAGTCCCTCTACTATGACACCAAGGCAGCGTTCCGACGTCGTTTGGGTATGTTGCAGCGCCAGGAGACTGCCGAACAGCTAAAGAAAGTACCGATAGTGGTGCCAGCGAATTAACCACAGCCGATAGCAGTGCAAGTACAGATGCCAGTACAGCTCCAGGATAGTCTCCAGGAGCATCTCAACCAGTTGTACGACAGGAAATACTACACCTGTTGTGAATTATTGGACCAGCTTATAGATTTGCCAGCTTTGCAAGGAAATCCAAGGTCGGATGACTTGCAACAGATGTCCAATGTCACCCACGAGACATTACGCCAGCTGCGAGCTAAAGGATTGCCCACTGAGCATTGGGATATGTTCGTGGTGCACATGCTGCACGAGCGGCTGGACAGTGAAACTGGAAAGCAGTGGGAGCTCCAGCGCCAGTCCGAGACACCGACAGCCAAGCAGATGCTTGAATTCCTGGACAAGTAAGCTTCAGCAAGCAGTCATATACCGGACACCCAGAGGTTCTGTTCGATGGAATCCGTGAGTAGCTTACAAGCAAATCGTGCTGATAGAGGCTTCAACCGATTCGAATGCGGACGTGCCAGTCAACGAAAGAGCATTGCCAGTCAGCCAGCAAAGGAACCAGTTAGAGTGCCGAATCCGGCAGCAAAGCTGTTGCTGCAGTTCAAAAGGCAAGCGTCAACACTGCACCGCATCGTCACAAGTGCTAAGTGTGCAACGGAGAGCATCAGCTCTACAACTGCGAGCAGTTTAAAGAGTTGAACTTACGAAACAGGAGAGAGTTTGCCCAGACAAGAGGTCTCTACGAGAATTGTCTGAAGTAGGGGCATAGTGCAAGCTAGGGTGCATGTCCACGATGCCCTGAAGGACAGCAGCATAACAGCGTTTTATGCCCTTCTCGGGATAAATAAGCCAGCCATCGTCCTGAGGGTCGAAACTACAGCCAGAAAGCGCAAGTGTCATAACGAATGACTAGAGTAGAAAGCGAGCAAGCGCCGAAAGACAGCCAGTATAGATAGTGCCTCTATTACATAAGAGGAAGCAGCAAAATTCTTTCTACTCCTTCCCAACATTTAAAGCGAGTGCGACAGCGGCACTACTGCCAACAGTGACCGTGGGAGTTCAGTCAAATGACATTCTCTCTGGATCAGTGCGTGTCATTCGACAGCACAACCAAATCTTATGTTGAATGATATTATTCAATCGCTTCACATTGAAGTATCGTCTACAGAAAGGGGAGTTATCGGAATCAATGGCAATCCCATTCGATCACGAAAGCGAGCGATAGTCCGAATAGTGCCCTGGTTTTCGGACAACGCATACATAGAGGATAAATTTTGGATTCTGTCAAAAGAATCGAATCGGACAGTTTATACACCGCAAGGGAATCTACAGCCGATAGTTGCTAGTCGCGACAGACAATTTGCTGATCCAGCGTATTGGAGGAGAGCTCGATCTGATATCTTGTTGGGAGTCAAATTCTTTGCGAAGATGTTGGCCAACTCGATTCCTCGAAACATACAAGGTGTTGTCTTGATAGAGACTGCCTTTGGGACAGTGGTCTTTGGTGAACATCCGTTGAATACGGACGCTGAGACAGGAAACCTTTTATCAATTGCAAAATGCATTGAGATGGACAGCATGGACAGTATGGAGCGACGACTCTGGGAAATGGATCAGGTCGGATCGCAAGCAGAGCGAGATGAGCAAGGTCGTTTTATTCGCACAATTCCAATGAAACCAGTCACGAAAGAGATAGGGAGTTCAAGGGAGATAGCATTGATACGATTTATGTTTTTGGAAAGGAAGTTAGGTAGGGAGCCAGCATTAAGGGAGAAGTACATATGTTGACTTCATGCGAGAGTATGAGGGTCTTGGGCATATGACGAAAGTGATTGGCACGCAAAGAGCAAGCGAGCTAGTATATTACGTTCCGCATCATTGTGTAAAAAAGAAGTTAAAGCAAGGGTTGTGTTCGATTTCAGTTTTCGGACTGATAAAGGTATATAACTCAACGAAGTCCAACAGCTTGGTGGAAAGTTACAGCGAGATTTACCAGAGATAGTGATGCGTTTTCGAAGGCATCGGATAGCGTTCAGTGCTGACATCAAGATGATGTTCAGACAAGTGCGAGTAGAAAGACGACAGTGAGACATACAAAGAATATCCTGGCGTGAATCACCAAAGGAAGAACTGCAGTGCGAGCGGTTATACAGTGTGCAAGGGATGCAAGTGAATTCTTTCCAAATGCAGCGAAAGCAATCGAAAGTGGCCTATACATGGATGATTGTGTATCAGGTAGTGATAGTGAACAACCAGCATGTTTTAGTAGCAAATAAAGTCGACAGGATATTAAGGACAGCAGGTTTTGAACTACGAAAGTGGAAGTCGGAAAGTAAATGGCTAGCGAGCAAGTTTAGTTTGGACAGTGCAAAAACTATGGTTTTTGATAATAGGGAGCAAGCAACAGTTATAGGTATACAGTGGCTAGTTGATGCCGATCAATTCACTTTCGTAGTGAATACACATGAGATAGCCGAAGAGATTACAAAGCGAAAGATATTGAGTTGTGTAGCTCAATTAAACAAATGGGCACCTATATAGCGCCAGTGACAGTATTAGGGAAAAATGTAATTCAAGATAGATGACGATTGGGTCTCTAATGGGACTAGGAGGTGCCAGTAGAAATCAGGGCTAGATGGCTGGGAGGCTCGGATGCTTCGATGACAGTATATGTGCGAGTAGAGCAAGTGAATGGACAGATAATGAGGAAGTTTGGAACTTGCAGCGGCTGAGTTGCTGAGCGGTCTGCTAGTTGATCATACATGTCGGTACGAAAGGCAGTCCAGCTGACTTATTCAGTCGAGGAGTAATGCCAGCAGAGTTAAAAAAAGCGAGTTATGGTTGTACGGGCCAGCCTGACTGACTTCAGCGGGAAGTAAATGGCCAGTGAATCCGATGGTAAACAAAGTGCCAGCAGCTGCATCAGAAGAGATGCATGTATGTATACGTATAGTGACGAATTTCATGTAAAGTCTTAGCATATGGATACTGAGCCAGTAAATGACAGTTTTAATCGCTGGGTATGCCAGGGGTTTGGCCATCCTCGGCTATGTATTTCGTTTCATGAATACTTTAAGAGCGAAGCGACGAAAGATTACGGCGAAAAAGTGAATCTACATCCGTTGCACTGCAAGTATGCGAAAGGGTACCTGCCATTCAGTATTTAATTCGAAAGTCACAAGAAGATAGTTATAAGAAAGATGTTTCTGCAATTCGAAACAATGGACAGCTACCCGAAGCCAGCAAATTCGAATCTCTTAGACCCGTTTTCGATAGGGATGGTATCCTACGTGTCGGTGGGCGCCTTCACAGAGCAAGTGTAAAGTATAAATTGCGCCATCTAGCAATAATACCCAATGGGTCGCGGTTGGCATGGCTAGTAATTGATAATGCAGATCGTATGACAAATCAAGGAGGTGTGCCAATGATGAGGCAGTACATGCGCCAGCGATTTTGGATTCCGAAGCTGAGAAATGAGCTGAGGAACTTCTTACATAAATATGTGACTTGTGTAAGATACAATTATCGTTTTCAACAGCAACTGATGTCAGAGCTGCCAGCTGATAGGGTGCAAGTGAGAAAGCCGTTCCTGCATACTGATGTTGATTATTCAGGACCATTCACGCTTAAAGTATTGGATAGAGAAGGAAAGCAGGATATCAGGAAAAATCTTGGATGCCAATTTGTTGTATGGTGCCAGCAGCCCCTCATCACGGTGGCAAATTTGAAGCAGCAGTCAAATCGATTGAATATCATTTGAAAAGAATAGTTGGACAGCGTGTGCTAGAATATGAACAGTTTTCAATACTACTCATAGAGATAGAGGGCATATTAAATTCACGCCCACTTCATCCATCGAGCGATGATCCCGCAGGCATGTAAGCGTTAAGGCCAGCGCATTTCCTGATTGGTGAACCCATAGTGTTACCAATACAAATTGCGATAGTGGAGCAGTCAAATACGAAAGGGAAAGAGAAAGAAAGGCAAGCGATGTTACAGCATTTCTGGAAGAGAAAGGGAAGGTTTGCAAGTTGGACAGCTAGTATTGATTCAAAGCGAAAGTTTTGCGCCAGCACAGTGGTCAATGGGAAGAGTGTGCCAGCTTATTAAGAGCAAGGATGTTTTAGTCAGATCTGTAATCATACAAACCGAAACCGGAAAGTTTGCTAGACCAGTACAGAAAGTGTGTATCCTGCCAGTCGACACAGCAGGTCCGGAGGGCCAAGAGCAAGCGGAACAACGACAACGCCTACTGCGGAGAACCTAGAGGAAAACGAGCGTTTTCGGCGGCACTGTATCGTATGCGATGCCTACGAGTGTATTTCCTATAAATACATCCAACATACATTACATATACATATACATATTCCCTTTACACCCATATAATATTATAACACTTAGGTTATTCGTACTACTGCGCGTACGACTTAAATTCATTCTTTTATCAACCCGCAAGCAAGCCAGCTGTGCTACGGATAGTGTGCCAGCTAAAATAAATTTGGGTTTTTTATGAGCAATGCTCTTTTTCCCAACAAAAAATCGATTAGTTTTATTTCGAACGGAATAATTTTCAGCTTTCCTTTTTCCTACGAAACAGTCTAAACTTATAACAGATTCTAGCATTATCTTATGGTTTTAACTTTCTTGTATACGTTACAAAAGAAATTTATTGTATTCGTACACAATTTTGATCTCGTGACTTTAGTTAACTTTGACATAACAATGATAGAGGAACCAAAAAAGTGGGTCTCGCAATTCTGTCTGTCTCTCCGTCTGTCAGTCAGATCCTGAGGTTTTTCTCTAAATTATCGTACAATGAAAACAAAAATTGTTTTTTATTGTTTGAAATGCAAACTTGCTACTTTAAAAATTTAGTTTTCAGCTAAATAGTTAATAGTATTTTTTGAATCAAACATTACAATATTTGTTACTGGTTTGTCTGCATAATTTTAACAAAAACCGCCAAAAACTACCCAAATCCTGATCTGTTCTCTTATACGGAATATTTTTGACTTGTCTCAATGCCTCACTTTCAATAAAAAATACAATAACAGTTTCGCAAAAATTCATTTTAGCAACAATCATCAACTTCTGCTCTCTTTCTAAATATAAACGATAAAATAAACAGCAACCACCTAGATCTTACACGACTGAACATTTTATTTCTACTACCAAACACCTTCATCGGGCTGGGAAATAAAATTTCAAAAACAACAACCGATCATTTTGACGTCTATATATCGGTGTAAAGATTTTGGTATATCATGAACCTTACTTCCAATCATAGGTACCAAAACCATCATCATCAATCTATTCCATTCAAAAACAAGATCTTGCCATAATAGATTAGAAAACCCTGAACAGGGGTAGTTCTTGTACTCAAAAACCTTGTAAGGTGTAAGAGCCTAACAACAGTAGGTACATTTGGCGCTTAAGACTTACTTACGAAGAACTTACTTTTGACTGTTAGCTTAAGCCTCACACTGTTATTTGATATGTAATAACATCTGAAATGAATAGATATGTTTATGTTTAAGCCAAAGTACACTTCATTAAAATATTTCTTAATTTCCAGATCCTTATGGATCTACCGTCAAGTCTGTGTTAAAATTGGGTTGTTAGACCACGGATGATACGGATGATCTACATGGTCATGGACATGGTCGATAAATACTTTGAAAACTCAGGTTGTTGTCTTCACTCAACGGATATTTGTGACATGCCTGACTCGGACAGTACGTTAGTGCAAATTATTTGTGAAATTTCATTGAGGTCAAGACTTGCTTCAGCCAGAGTCTGAGCCTTGATCAGGGTGTAATCGAAACTTCACGGATGGCTTCAAAACTGCTCAAGAGTCAGGTGCTTGTCGAAATCGACAACACTAGAATTTACCTCTCATTAGCAAAGCATGCCTCTATTTTTTAAGAGGTTATTTATCTATCTGTCTATCTGGTATAGCAAAAACTCTTTGAACTTGGTTACAAATGAACTCTTTGGTAGGTTGGGATGAGGATTTTCGCCGGCCTTTTTGGGATATCGTTTCCTAGTAGTTCATTCGACTAGTCGGCCTTTAGTGATCCAATAGAGTGTAGCTCTAAGGAAATCGTTTAGTTACGCAGTAGGCTTAAATTCAGGTAGATGTAAATAAGCCCTATAAAATGTGCCTCCCACATAGAAAATATGAACAAGATGAATGGATGAAAGTAAATATGACATTCTTAAATTCAATTTAACGACACTTTAGACAGGGCGAAGTTAATCTCTACAAAGTACTCCAGATGATAATAACGCTAATAAACACCAATACCAATGTATACTTGGCGAATTATTATCAACATTCTTACAAGAACAATTTCCATTCACTCCAGCACAAAAACACACCTTACTCCTTGGAAGGTGTACAATGTACATACCAGAAGATGAGGTAAAAGAAACATGACAAAATAAAATCACCTTCCAGAAAACTTCAGAGGGATTTGCAATGTGAACGACCAGAAGACATGAAGGCGGAGTTAATAACAAGCATTATTAGAGACACAGTACACCTACTGCATACGTATCTATAGCACAGGACGTACAGACGTACGTGCTGCTTGGTTAATGATTGAACGGGTAACAGAATACAATAATTTTGTGAATAACATGCAACTTAAACTTAGCCTTAAGATATTAGCAATCAATATTTTTTGTTATCTCTACTTGGGAATGTATTTTTGTTTTTGGTCAAATATGATAAAAACAATATTTATTGACACACAATAACTAGAACTAGGTTAGGTTAGGTTTATGGTTTATGTGGACCCATTTTGATGCCCTTGTTGTGGGTTAGCCGATGTTGTTGGCGATGATATTTGATTCGGTTGCATGCGAAAAAAAACAGTTTTTTACTCTTTCATTGACGTTTAATTTCCAATTAAGCTTCCTACCTAACAAGAACTACATTGATTGTCTTTTTAGACCATATGTTCAGTCGGCCTTACCAATAATCAACTTTAGTCTGGCAGTTTACGCAAAGACTCCACACTTTCCAAAATCCCTTTACCAATAAACAAATGTAGTTGCCAGATTATCGCTAACTGTAGGGTTAAGTGTTAATGTTGAGAAACTCATGTTTATCTCGGGCATTAGTTAAATAATTCCTCCCTTAATGTAATTTTGAAGAGGAGTGTGCCCAACCACCCAAAATGGCGGTATGCAATTTCGTAATAAGAGCGAATTTAAATACGCTGTTCAGCCTGAGCGTT
Source organism: Cheilosia variabilis (assembly GCA_951230905.1). NCBI lineage: Eukaryota > Metazoa > Arthropoda > Insecta > Diptera > Syrphidae > Cheilosia > Cheilosia variabilis. The sequence continues at coordinate 58,599,239 of OX579676.1, forward strand.
TAAAATTAGTAAATATTTATATCGATTTTGACCAAAAGGCGCACTTAGATTTTAATTTAGTAAAGATTTTCTGATTTTTTTTGTTGGAAAACAAAAAAGCAAGTGGTTTTTAAGTCTAGCAAGCACAAATTCGTACAAATGTATGCACGAAAATGAAAAATATAGCATATTTTATATTTATTTATTTCGCACGCACTTTTGATTTATTGGAATGGTTAATGCTGTTTTATCACGTGAGTAAAGCTGGAACCGCCACATTCGAATTTTGCCAAACAAAGTACATGGGATTTAATTGCTATTTAATCGCTAATTAATTGCTCTATTCTTGATTTTTCCGCTCTTCGAGAAGTGGGAGATTTTGTGGCGGACCTAGCTTACCGGTAAAGCTGGAACCGCCACATTGACTTTTGAAGGATTTTTTTGTGCATACCAATCACCGATTTAATCGCTCTGGGGAAATGTAAATTTTTTTCCAGCCGGGTAAGCCGTTCGCCCACAATTTCAAATTTGCGTTTTTTGTAACGGTCAGTTCGCTATAAAACTCTTTTGGTTTTGAAGGAAAATCAAATAGATTATTAAAAAATTCATAAAAAAATAACCCTTTCGAATTTTAATATGCTACATATCTTAAAAGAAGCGTATAATTATAGGCTACTATCAGTTTAAATCAAATATTTTGTCGCTCTTCTCTAAATGGGCCAAAAACGGTAGGATAAATCCATCATAAACAAACACTTTGAAAAATTAAAAAAAATATATTCCGTTACAATTTAACAAAGTCATATACACCAAAAGATGCATCTATTCATTACCTATCAGCTCATAGAATAAAATATTTTGTCGCTCTTCTCTAAATGTTGCAAAAACTAAAAAGTTTATTTTAAGACCAAAAAAGTAAGCTAAAAATACAAAAATAAAAATGTTCAATACTAAAAATTCATGTATCCCGTTCGAATCCTACTATGCCTCATAGCTCATTAGAAGCGTGTACTCATTAGCTATCAACCCAATTCATAAAATAATTTGTCGCTCTTCTCTAAATGTGTCAAAGGCTAACAAGTTCATTTTGCCAAAAAAACCCAAATATTCCCCTAGTACAAAAAAAAAAATTGGAAAATTTGGAAAAATCCATATATCCCGTTCGAATCCTACTATGTGACATAGCTCATTAGAAGCGTGTATTCATTAGCTATCAACCCAATTCATAAAATAATTTGTCGCTCTTCTCTAAATGTGTCAAAGGCTAACAAGTTCATTTTGCCAAAAAAACCCAAACATTCCCCTAGTACAAAAAAAAATTGGAAAATTTGGAAAAATCCATATATCCCGTTCGAATCCTACTATGTCACATAGCTCACTAGAAGCGTGTATTCATTAGCTATCAACCCAATTCATAAAATAATTTGTCGCTCTTCTCTAAATGTGTCAAAGGCTAACAAGTTCATTTTGCAAAAAAAAACCCAAATATTCCCCTAGTACAAAAAAAAAATTGGAAAATTTGGAAAAATCCATATATCCCGTTCGAATCCTACTATGTCACATAGCTCACTAGAAGCGTGTATTCATTAGCTATCAACCCAATTCATAAAATAATTTGTTGCTCTTCTCTAAATGTGTCAAAGGCTAACAAGTTCATTTTGCCAAAAAAATCCAAATATTCCCTTAGTACAAAAAAAATTGGAAAATTTGGAAAAATCCATATATCCCGTTCGAATCCTACTATGTCACATAGCTCACTAGAAGCGTGTATTCATTAGCTATCAACCCAATTCATAAAATAATTTATCGCTCTTCTCTAAATGTGTCAAAAGCTAACAAGTTCAATTTAAAAAAAAAAAAGAAGCAAATATACCCCTAGTACAAAATTTGGTAGCCCACAAAGTATGCATCAGATTTGGAGTGTTGTAAACCCTGCCTGACAATTTTTATAAATCCTGAAAGTATGCAATACCCCTACGATCAAATATCGCTAGCCCTGAACGTACGCATTGATTTTAACTTCGAAATTTCCATACATATACTGGCTGATTAAAAATGGATCGTGTACAAGTCAACCCCACTTAGCGCCATCTACCAAAAATCGCATTACTCAGCCTTAGTGGATAGTGCTACCGAGTATTGTTTTGAGTATTAAGGTTTCTCTAAAGTCTAACAGCCGAATTTATTACATTCCCTTACATCGCGTAACGATTTACGCAGCCTTTACGTGGCTTACCTGACATTTTTATTTATAAACATTTTTTCGCTGTAACCTTACCAAACGTGATTTGTGTTAAGTAAGGTAAAATTTCGATAAACTATTACAGGAAACACTGAAATCCATTACACAAAAAAAGTCAAATTATCTGCCACAATTCCAAAATGCTTTCGAATGGACTTTTGCAATGTCAACCTGCGACAACGTCAATGTCAAATAAGAAGAACAAAAAGCCAAGTGACCGCTAAAAAACTTATACATGTGGAATTTGGAATAATATATGAGGGAAGAAAGCATGTAGGTACCAATTTTATGTAATGTTAGGTAGAAGATATAAGGGTTGGAGATGCTTTATGTTTGTGGTACCTGAATGGAGTTATAAAATTTCAAGGCTGTAAATATTTAATTAATTTAAATCTGAAGCTAAAACAAAAAGTTTTTTGAAAAAATAAATTGACTTTTAGCTTTAGAAAATTTGAGAAAATAAAAGTAAAAAAATTGCGTTTGTTTTTAACTTTAGAGAACTTGAGGGAATAAAAGACAAAAATTCGCAAAAATATTCATCCGTTCATGGGTGTCCGTATACATAAGTGAATTTAACCTGGCTTGGTAGCAACTACTCCATTTGTCAAACTGGTTTTATAATAGCCCTGTTTTTTTGAGCTTCGAACTCAGCAAAGCAAAGCAAAGTAGAATTTTCAGCACACAATTACAACAACTACGCTTTACTTGACACTTCGAAAACTCACACTAGGTATTCATTCCCAGCAAGAGCCACTTGGGAGTAAATGATCACTTCTGAACACCAGAGGGAGAACATTTTTTGTTGCCACCCTTGTATAAGATGGATCTGTTCGCAGGGTGTCTCTATTTACAGTACATACAAGGCGTTGGTTGTGATTGGCTGAAATGCATAAAGAAGTGCATAATTAAACAAAATAAAATTTCAAAATAACAACTGAATGTTAGGAATAGTAATAAAAAATACACAAATTATTTTTTATTTAAGCTGCAAATGTTGTTTAAGACAAATTTACCTTATTAGTACATACTTGAAATCATAAAATATTAGTGTGTTTATCTTTGAGATCCATTTCTTGCACCAGAGTGTCCTCAGAATTTATATTCTCCATTGTTTTTAAGCCCAAGAATATGAGGAAGGATGAATATCGCTTAGACTTTTTTATGAAAGAAGTGTATATCTTCGGCTAAAAAAGATACTTCCTTGATTTACCCATTCAATTGCTGCCGACCTACCCATGATACAATAGTTTTTGTTCTATCATGCAACTCACCGAACAAGCCCACACTGCCAGTCAGCCGCAAATGTCAATATTTCATCGATAAAACCTACTGTTCAGAAAGCTGCTGGGAATCGTTTATGTGCACATTTTCTTACTTTGCTTTGCTTTGCTGAGATCAAAGCTCAAAAAAACAGGCCTAATATGCTAGCACTTATTTTCCACTTTAATGTGACATTCGTTTGGGCGTCTATAGATTCGCTCTAAAATTTCAGATTTCGTGTGGCAAATCGAACACAAAAAGTAATCTGATTTTTTGTTGGTGTTAGTGGGGTATCTGTCAAATTGTGCTTACATTTTTTTTTTTTTTTTTCTTTGTAGGCGAAATGTCAAATCAGAAGTAGGTGTATTGGTAAATTGAAGCAACTCTGGGAAAAAACCCGGATTCGCAAAAGTGCTCTGAAATCTTAAAAAGATTGCTTTTTTTTTGCACCAAACGAATATAAAAAGTGATCTGAGATCAAAAAGTGCTCTGAGAGATCCCAATCGAATACCACATAAATACTATAGAATAGACTACAACCTGAACGATGAAGGTAAGTAGTGAGAAAATATATGTCCAGTTGCAGATTTGCGATATAGATGCCGCTAGGTGCGAAACTTGGCTGGGGGATGAAAATTCATTGAAAATGTATCAAATTACATTTTCAGCTGCAGGCAGCTCTTTATTGACATTTAAACATTATTTTTTAAATAAAATCCTTCGAAAATTTCTTATCGCTTTGCAAACAGTTGTTGCCATCCGTTTCGCAACACAATTTTTGTCTCTTTTACATATAATCATATAAGCCTTTAACATTTTCTGAACATTTTCTCCTACAGGTTTAAATATTGCAACGATCTATATTGAAAAAATAATAAAAGAAAATGAAATAAATCTTGTTGAAAAATCAGCTGCTTGTAAAAGAAATTGTAAAATTGTATTGCGAAACGGATGGCAACAACTGTTTGCAAAGCGATAAGAAATTTTCGAAGGATTTTATTTAAAAAATAATGTTTAAATGTCAATAAAGAGCTGCCTGCAGCTGAAAAATGTAATTTGATACATTTTCAATGAATTTTCATCCCCAGCCAAGTTTCGCACCTAGCGGCATCTATATCGCAAATCTGCAACTGGACACATATTTTCTCATTACTTACCTTCATCGTTCAGGTTGTAGTATATTCTATAGTATTTATGTGGTAGGTATTCGATTGGGATCTGACATAGTAGGATTCGAACGGGATATATGGATTTTTCCAAATTTTCCAATTTTTTTTTTGTACTAGGGGAATATTTGGGTTTTTTGGCAAAATGAACTTGTTAGCCTTTGACACATTTAGAGAAGAGCGACAAATTATTTTATGAATTGGGTTGATAGCTAATGAAAACACGCTTCTAATGAGCTATGTGGCATAGTAGGATTCGAACGGGATACATGAATTTTTAGTATTGAACATTTTTATTTTTGTATTTTTAGCTTACTTTTTTGGTCTTAAAATAAACTTTTTAGATTTTGCAACATTTAGAGAAGAGCGACAAAATATTTTATTCTATGAGCTGATAGGTAATGAATAGATGCTTCTTTTGGTGTATATGACTTTGTTAAATTGTAACGGAATATATTTTTTTTAATTTTTCAAAGTGTTTGTTTATGATGGATTTATTCTATCGTTTTTGGCCCATTTAGAGAAGAGCGACAAAATATTTGATTTAAACTGATAGTAGCCTATAATTATACGCTTCTTTTAAGATATGTAGCATTTTAAAATTCGAAAGGGTTATTTTTTTATGAATTTTTTAATAATCTATTTGATTTTCCTTCAAAAACAAAAGAGTTTTATTTCGAACTGACCGTTACAAAAAACGCAAATTTGAAATTGTGGGCGAACGGCTTACCCGGCTGGAAAAAAATGTACATTTCCCCAGAGCGATTAAATCGGTGATTGGTATGCACAAAAAAAATCCTTCAAAAGACAATGTGGCGGTTCCAGCTTTACCGGTAAGCTAGGTCCGCCACAAAATCTCCCACTTCCCGAAGAGCGGAAAAATCAAGAATAGAGCAATTAATTAGCGATTAAATAGCAATTAAATCCCATGTACTTTGTTTGGCAAAATTCGAATGTGGCGGTTTCAGCTTTACCCACGTTGTTTTATCTTGTTTAACCACTAGTGCTTGCTTTTCGGTTGGTTTTCCTTATTCAATAGTTTACAAGAAAAGTATGAATGCTTACTAAAAAATAAATTTGATATAAGTTTGGGATCTTTCCAAGACTTTCTTGAGAGTCGTCGCAAAGAGAATAAAATATCCGTTCACTTAAGACTGCACAGCTCAAACCTGTATACCTAATTTTTTCTACAACTCTCAGTACCTACCATAGGCGGCTTAGGTAGATAATTGGCTGCAACCAACCCCTCCTTGAAAAACAAGTTTGTTCATCGAAAATGAGAATCTCTAATGTTGGTGTGGTTTTGGTTGAAGTTAAATTGCTGACTTCGCGGAAATAAAGATATAAAAATTGTCAGTATTCAGCAAAATTCCCCGGCAAATAATAAATTTAGGAACTGCTGGAGGAATAGCATGTTGTATGTGAGAATTCATAGAGGAGAAAACAGGACAGCTTTTTTGTAGGAACATGTCTACGGCTTTATATATTTAAGTTATTTATATTTTTTAAGCTATACAACTTTTAAGAGATCAAATTGTATTTATTTTTACACTTCTATATACTTTTCCAAGCACAGTTTTATTGCTTGGCAGATTGAAATTCAAACAAGTAAAAGTGTTATCATCGCCTGGCCGATGCTTTGATACCCTCCACTGCATCCAATAATTACGTTATTACATTGAACAACAGACAGAGAGAAACATGGTCCTAATATTGATTTTGTATGGAAGGTACCAGAACTACTTGACCGACATAGCCCATTTTCAATAACAACCTGACGACGATAAAAAGAAGTCCTTTCACCAAATTTCATTCACCTATGTCAATTCCTTTGGGCGCTGTCGTGCTTTCAACAGACAGACAGACAGACAGACGGACATGGCTTAATCGATTCAGAATGTGATCCTGATTTAGAATATACATATATACTTTATGAGGTCTCCGGTGACTCCTTCTTGGCGTTACAAATGTAATGACAAAGTGAATATACCTTCCTGTGGAGGGTATAAAAATAAAGTGGGTCGCTCTAAAAAGAGTGGTCCCTGTATAATTACTCCGATTAAAGAAAAGACGGTACGAATTTTATGGTGGCAAAAATATATGAAAAAAAACACATTTATTTTTCTCCGCTTCCTCGGAGGATATATACGTCTCTCTCGGCCAGAGATCGATCAAGCACTAAATCTATACATGTCATTTTTACAATATAATATATAACACGTATGGTCAGTGTTGCCATACGTAACAGTCCCTATTGCGTTGCTACTTTTTTAGTACTATTTTTTCACAGTGGGGAACCCGGGGCAAAATGGGCCCCCCGCTGCATTTATCTGTCGATTAAAGTCAAAACTGGGAAAGTAAGCGGTCTGGCTTCATTTATGGGTGCCCATCGTGCCCCATTCATTTTCTATGGAGATGAAGTGAAGAAATGGCTACGACCGACATCCTGGACCCACTTTCAAGTAGGACAGTTGTCCCGTTAAACCAAATGTATTCGAAGACCACGACTTTTTGCCATGTGAAACCACGGACATGCCGAATAAGGGGGAACACCCACTTTTAGACGAAACCCCTTTTGTTGATCCAAATTCCCAACCAGAAGTGCTATCACCAGGCTTATTGACGCCAACCGATCCATTATCTCCAAACGCTGTTTCGGAGTTGTCTGCTCACAACTCCGATACACCGAGACCAATCGACGCACTGCTATTATCCCCAGACCCAGTTTTGAAAGATAACGATGCGCCAACGTCTTCAACTTCTTTCCAAAAGTTTTCTCCATCTCATATTGTAGCAGTTCCTAAAGCATCAGCAAACAAAAGGGTTGCTAAACGCCGAGGAAAGACCGCAGTTATAACAAGCTCTCCTTACAAGACCCACCTTGAGGCTGAATCCAGCACGTCCAAGCCCCCAGCTATGAAAAAGAAGAGGGCCGACACAAAAAAGAAAACGAACAAGAAGGAAGAATCTTTTGAAAGCGAGGAGGACGAGGAGTATTGTGGGTATTTATACTCCCAGTCAACAGAAGGATGGATTTCCTGCAGGCTTGTGGTAAGTGGGTACATTGTTGTTGTGCTGGAGAGGATGATGTTGACAATGAATCCAGCCACATTTGCTCGCGTTGCAACCCAGTTTAGGTCTTTTTAAATAAAATCCTTCGAAAATTTCTTATCGCTTTGCAAACAGTTGTTGCCATCCGTTTCGCAACACAATTTTTGTCTCTTTTACATATAATCATATAAGCCTTTAAAATTTTCTGAACATTTTCTCCTACAGGTTTAAATATTGCAACGATCTATATTGAAAAAATAATAAAAGAAAATGAAATAAATCTTGTTGAAAAATCAGCTGCTTGTAAAAGAAATTGTAAAATTGTATTGCGAAACGGATGGCAACAACTGTTTGCAAAGCGATAAGAAATTTTCGAAGGATTTAATTTAAAAAATAATGTTTAAATGTCAATAAAGAGCTGCCTGCAGCTGAAAAATGTAATTTGATACATTTTCAATGAATTTTCATCCCCAGCCAAGTTTCGCACCTAGCGGCATCTATATCGCAAATCTGCAACTGGACACATATTTTCTCATTACTTACCTTCATCGTTCAGGTTGTAGTATATTCTATAGTATTTATGTGGTAGGTATTCGATTGGGATCTCACAGAGCACTTTTTTGCTCTCTGATCACTTTTTATATTCGTTTGGTACAAAAAAAAGCAATCTTTTTAAGATTTCAGAGCACTTTTGCGAATCCGGGTTTTTTCCCAGAGTTTCTGCAATTTACCAATACACCTACTTCTGATTTGACATTTCGCCTACAAAGAAAATAAACAGAAAAAAAAATTTAAGAAAAATTTGACAGATACCCCACTAACACCAACAAAACACAATCAGATTACTTTTTGTGTTCGATTTGCCACACGAAACCTGAAATCTTAGAGCGAATCTATAGAAGCCCAAACGAATGTCACATTAAAGTGGAAAATAAGTGTTACCATATTATAAAACCAGTTTGACAAATGGAGTAGTTGCTACCAAGCCAGGTTAAATTCACTTATGTATTTTTGTCTTTTATTCCCTCAAGTTCTCTAAAGTTAAAAACAAATGCAAATTTTTTACTTTTATTTTCTCAAATTTTCCAAAGCTAAAAGTCAATTTATTTTCTCAAAAATCTTTTTGTTTTAGCTTCAGATTTAAATTAATTAAATATTTACAGCCTTGAAATCTTATAACTCCATTCAGGTACCACAAACATAAAGCATTTCCAACCCTTATATCTTCTACCTAACATTACATAAAATTGGTACCTACCTCCTTTCTTCCCACATATAGTTATTATTCCAAATTCCACATGTATAAGTTTTATAGCAGTCACTTGGCTTTTTCTTCTTCTTATTTGACATTGACGTTGTCGCAGCTACCCTATTGCAGGTTGACATTGCAAAAGTCCATTCGAAAGCATTTTGGAATTGTGGCAGATAATTTGACTTTTTTTGTGTAATGGATTTCAGTGTTTCCTGTAATAGTTTATCGAAATTTTACCTTACTTAACACAAATCACGTTTGGTAAGGTTACAGTGAAAAAATGTTTATAAATAAAAATGTCAGGTAAGCCACGTAAAGGCTGCGTAAATCGTTACGCGATGTAAGGGGATGTAATAAATTCGGCTGTTAGACTTTAGAGAAACCTTAATACTCAAAACAATACTCGGTAGCACTATCCACTAAGGCTGAGTAATGCGATTTTTGGTAGATGGCGCTAAGTGGGGTTGACTTGTACACGATCCATTTTTAATCAGCCAGTATATGTATGGAAATTTCGAAGTTAAAATCAATGCGTACGTTCAGGGCTAGCGATATTTGATCGTAGGGGTATTGCATACTTTCAGGATTTCTAAAAATTGTCAGGCAGGATTTACAGCACTCCAAATCTGATGCATACTTTGTGGGCTACCAAATTTTGTACTAGAGGTATATTTGATTCTTTTTTTTTTGTCAAAATGAACTTGTTAGCTTTTGACACATTTAGAGAAGAACGACAAATTATTTGGGTTTTTTTGGCAAAATGAACTTGTTAGCCTTTGACACATTTAGAGAAGAGCGACAAATTATTTTATGAATTGGGTTGATAGCTAATGAATACACGCTTCTAATGAGCTATGTGGCATAGTAGGATTCGAACGGGATACATGAATTTATAGTATTGAACATTTTTATTTTTGTATTTTATTCTATGAGCTGATAGGTAATAAATAGATGCTTCTTTTGGTGTATATGACTTTGTTAAATTGTAACGGAATATATTTTTTTTAATTTTTCAAAGTGTTTGTTTATGATGGATTTATTCTACCGTTTTTGGCCCATTTAGAGAAGAGCGACAAAATATTTGATTTAAACTGATAGTAGCCTATAATTATACGCTTCTGTTAAGATATGTAGCATTTTAAAATTCGAAAGGGTTATTTTTTTATGAATTTTTTAATAATCTATTTGATTTTCCTTCAAAAACAAAAGAGTTTTATTTCGAACTGACCGTTACAAAAAACGCAAATTTGAAATTGTGGGCGAACGGCTTACCCGGCTGGAAAAAAATTTACATTTCCCCAGAGCGATTAAATCGGTGATTGGTATGCACAAAAAAAATCCTTCAAAAGACAATGTGGCGGTTCCAGCTTTACCGGTAAGCTAGGTCCGCCACAAAATCTCCCACTTCCCGAAGAGCGGAAAAATCAAGAATAGAGCAATTAATTAGCGATTAAATAGCAATTAAATCCCATGTACGTTTGGCAAAATTCGAATGTGGCGGTTCCAGCTTTACCCACGTTGTTTTATCTTGTTTAACCACTAGTGCTTGCTTTTCGGTTGGTTTTCCTTATTCAATAGTTTGCAAGAAAAGTATGAATGCTTACTAAAAAATAAATTTGATATAAGTTTGGGATCTTTCCAAGACTTTCTTGAGAGTCGTCGCAAAGAGAATAAAATATCCGGTCACTTAAGACTGCACAGCTCAAACCTGTATACCTAATTTTTTCTACAACTCTCAGTACCTACCATAGGCGGCTTAGGTAGATAATTGGCTGCAACCAACCCCTCTTTGAAAAACAAGTTTGTTCATCGAAAATGAGAATCTCTAATGTTGGTGTGGTTTTGGTTGAAGTGAAATGGCTGACTTCGCGGAAATAAAGATATAAAAATTGTCAGCATTCAGCAAAATTCCCCGGCAAATAATAAATTTAGGAACTGCTGGAGGAATAGCATGTTGTATGTGCGAATTCATAGAGGAGAAAACAGGACAGCTTTTTTGTAGGAACATGTCTACGGCTTTATATATTTAAGTTATTTATATTTTTTAAGCTATACAACTTTTAAGAGATCAAATTGTATTTATTTTTACACTTCTATATACTTTTCCAAGCACAGTTTCATTGCTTGGCAGATTGAAATTCAAACAAGTAAAAGTGTTATCATCGCCTGGCCGATGCTTTGATACCCTCCACTGCATCCAATAATTACGTTATTACATTGAACAACAGACAGAGAGAAACATGGTCCTAATATTGATTTTGTATGGAAGGTACCAGAACTACTTGACCGACATAGCCCATTTTCAATAACAACCTGACGACGATAAAAAGAAGTCCTTTCACCAAATTTCATTCACCTATGTCAATTCCTTTGGGCGCTGTCGTGCTTTCAACAGACAGACAGACAGACAGACGGACATGGCTTAATCGATTCAGAATGTGATCCTGATTTAGAATATACATATATACTTTATGAGGTCTCCGGTGACTAATGTAATGACAAAGTGAATATACCTTCCTGTGGAGGGTATAAAAATAAAGTGGGTCGCTCTAAAAAGAGTGGTCCCTGTATAATTACTCCGATTAAAGAAAAGACGGTACGAATTTTATGGTGGCAAAAATATATGAAAAAAAACACATTTATTTTTCTCCGCTTCCTCGGAGGATATATATACGTCTCTCTCGGCCAGAGATCGATCAAGCACTAAATTTATACATGTCATTTTTACAATATAATACATATATAACACGTATGGTCAGTGTTGCCATACGTAACAGTCCCTATTGCGTTGCTACTTTTTTAGTACTATTTTTTCACAGTGGGGAACCCGGGGCAAAATGGGCCCCCCGCTGCATTTATCTGTCGATTAAAGTTAAAACTGGGAAAGTAAGCGGTCTGGCTTCATTTATGGGTGCCCATCGTGCCCCATTCATTTTCTATGGAGATGAAGTGAAGAAATGGCTACGACCGACATCCTGGAAGAACTGTTACCCACTTTCAAGTAGGACAGTTGTCCCGTTAAACCAAATGTATTCGAAGACCACGACTTTTTGCCATGTGAAACCACGGACATGCCGAATAAGGGGGAACACCCACTTTTAGACGAAACCCCTTTTGTTGATCCAAATTCCCAACCAGAAGTGCTATCACCAGGCTTATTGACGCCAACCGATCCATTATCTCCAAACGCTGTTTCGGAGTTGTCTGCTCACAACTCCGATACACCGAGACCAATCGACGCACTGCTATTATCCCCAGACCCAGTTTTGAAAGATAACGATGCGCCAACGTCTTCAACTTCTTTCCAAAAGTTTTCTCCATCTCATATTGTAGCAGTTCCTAAAGCATCAGCAAACAAAAGGGTTGCTAAACGCCGAGGAAAGACCGCAGTTATAACAAGCTCTCCTTACAAGACCCACCTTGAGGCTGAATCCAGCACGTCCAAGCCCCCAGCTATGAAAAAGAAGAGGGCCGACACAAAAAAGAAAACGAACAAGAAGGAAGAATCTTTTGAAAGCGAGGAGGACGAGGAGTATTGTGGGTATTTATACTCCCAGTCAACAGAAGGATGGATTTCCTGCAGGCTTGTGGTAAGTGGGTACATTGTTGTTGTGCTGGAGAGGATGATGTTGACAATGAATCCAGCCACATTTGCTCGCGTTGCAACCCAGTTTAGGTCTTTTTAAATAAAATCCTTCGAAAATTTCTTATCGCTTTGCAAACAGTTGTTGCCATCCGTTTCGCAACACAATTTTTGTCTCTTTTACATATAATCATATAAGCCTTTAAAATTTTCTGAACATTTTCTCCTACAGGTTTAAATATTGCAACGATCTATATTGAAAAAATAATAAAAGAAAATGAAATAAATCTTGTTGAAAAATCAGCTGCTTGTAAAAGAAATTGTAAAATTGTATTGCGAAACGGATGGCAACAACTGTTTGCAAAGCGATAAGAAATTTTCGAAGGATTTAATTTAAAAAATAATGTTTAAATGTCAATAAAGAGCTGCCTGCAGCTGAAAAATGTAATTTGATACATTTTCAATGAATTTTCATCCCCAGCCAAGTTTCGCACCTAGCGGCATCTATATCGCAAATCTGCAACTGGACACATATTTTCTCATTACTTACCTTCATCGTTCAGGTTGTAGTATATTCTATAGTATTTATGTGGTAGGTATTCGATTGGGATCTCACAGAGCACTTTTTTGCTCTCAGATCACTTTTTATATTCGTTTGGTACAAAAAAAAGCAATCTTTTTAAGATTTCAGAGCACTTTTGCGAATCCGGGTTTTTTCCCAGAGTTTCTGCAATTTACCAATACACCTACTTCTGATTTGACATTTCGCCTACAAAGAAAATAAACAGAAAAAAAAATTTAAGAAAAATTTGACAGATACCCCACTAACACCAACAAAACACAATCAGATTACTTTTTGTGTTCGATTTGCCACACGAAACCTGAAATCTTAGAGCGAATCTATAGAAGCCCAAACGAATGTCACATTAAAGTGGAAAATAAGTGTTACCATATTATAAAACCAGTTTGACAAATGGAGTAGTTGCTACCAAGCCAGGTTAAATTCACTTATGTATTTTTGTCTTTTATTCCCTCAAGTTCTCTAAAGTTAAAAACAAATGCAAATTTTTTACTTTTATTTTCTCAAATTTTCCAAAGCTAAAAGTCAATTTATTTTCTCAAAAATCTTTTTGTTTTAGCTTCAGATTTAAATTAATTAAATATTTACAGCCTTGAAATCTTATAACTCCATTCAGGTACCACAAACATAAAGCATTTCCAACCCTTATATCTTCTACCTAACATTACATAAAATTGGTACCTACCTCCTTTCTTCCCACATATAGTTATTATTCCAAATTCCACATGTATAAGTTTTATAGCAGTCACTTGGCTTTTTCTTCTTCTTATTTGACATTGACGTTGTCGCAGCTACCCTATTGCAGGTTGACATTGCAAAAGTCCATTCGAAAGCATTTTGGAATTGTGGCAGATAATTTGACTTTTTTTGTGTAATGGATTTCAGTGTTTCCTGTAATAGTTTATCGAAATTTTACCTTACTTAACACAAATCACGTTTGGTAAGGTTACAGTGAAAAAATGTTTATAAATAAAAATGTCAGGTAAGCCACGTAAAGGCTGCGTAAATCGTTACGCGATGTAAGGGGATGTAATAAATTCGGCTGTTAGACTTTAGAGAAACCTTAATACTCAAAACAATACTCGGTAGCACTATCCACTAAGGCTGAGTAATGCGATTTTTGGTAGATGGCGCTAAGTGGGGTTGACTTGTACACGATCCATTTTTAATCAGCCAGTATATGTATGGAAATTTCGAAGTTAAAATCAATGCGTACGTTCAGGGCTAGCGATATTTGATCGTAGGGGTATTGCATACTTTCAGGATTTCTAAAAATTGTCAGGCAGGATTTACAGCACTCCAAATCTGATGCATACTTTGTGGGCTACCAAATTTTGTACTAGAGGTATATTTGATTCTTTTTTTTTTGTCAAAATGAACTTGTTAGCTTTTGACACATTTAGAGAAGAACGACAAATTATTTGGGTTTTTTTGGCAAAATGAACTTGTTAGCCTTTGACACATTTAGAGAAGAGCGACAAATTATTTTATGAATTGGGTTGATAGCTAATGAATACACGCTTCTAATGAGCTATGTGGCATAGTAGGATTCGAACGGGATACATGAATTTATAGTATTGAACATTTTTATTTTTGTATTTTATTCTATGAGATGATAGGTAATAAATAGATGCTTCTTTTGGTGTATATGACTTTGTTAAATTGTAACGGAATATATTTTTTTTAATTTTTCAAAGTGTTTGTTTATGATGGATTTATTCTACCGTTTTTGGCCCATTTAGAGAAGAGCGACAAAATATTTGATTTAAACTGATAGTAGCCTATAATTATACGCTTCTGTTAAGATATGTAGCATTTTAAAATTCGAAAGGGTTATTTTTTTATGAATTTTTTAATAATCTATTTGATTTTCCTTCAAAAACAAAAGAGTTTTATTTCGAACTGACCGTTACAAAAAACGCAAATTTGAAATTGTGGGCGAACGGCTTACCCGGCTGGAAAAAAATTTACATTTCCCCAGAGCGATTAAATCGGTGATTGGTATGCACAAAAAAAATCCTTCAAAAGACAATGTGGCGGTTCCAGCTTTACCGGTAAGCTAGGTCCGCCACAAAATCTCCCACTTCCCGAAGAGCGGAAAAATCAAGAATAGAGCAATTAATTAGCGATTAAATAGCAATTAAATCCCATGTACGTTTGGCAAAATTCGAATGTGGCGGTTCCAGCTTTACCCACGTTGTTTTATCTTGTTTAACCACTAGTGCTTGCTTTTCGGTTGGTTTTCCTTATTCAATAGTTTGCAAGAAAAGTATGAATGCTTACTAAAAAATAAATTTGATATAAGTTTGGGATCTTTCCAAGACTTTCTTGAGAGTCGTCGCAAAGAGAATAAAATATCCGGTCACTTAAGACTGCACAGCTCAAACCTGTATACCTAATTTTTTCTACAACTCTCAGTACCTACCATAGGCGGCTTAGGTAGATAATTGGCTGCAACCAACCCCTCTTTGAAAAACAAGTTTGTTCATCGAAAATGAGAATCTCTAATGTTGGTGTGGTTTTGGTTGAAGTGAAATGGCTGACTTCGCGGAAATAAAGATATAAAAATTGTCAGCATTCAGCAAAATTCCCCGGCAAATAATAAATTTAGGAACTGCTGGAGGAATAGCATGTTGTATGTGCGAATTCATAGAGGAGAAAACAGGACAGCTTTTTTGTAGGAACATGTCTACGGCTTTATATATTTAAGTTATTTATATTTTTTAAGCTATACAACTTTTAAGAGATCAAATTGTATTTATTTTTACACTTCTATATACTTTTCCAAGCACAGTTTCATTGCTTGGCAGATTGAAATTCAAACAAGTAAAAGTGTTATCATCGCCTGGCCGATGCTTTGATACCCTCCACTGCATCCAATAATTACGTTATTACATTGAACAACAGACAGAGAGAAACATGGTCCTAATATTGATTTTGTATGGAAGGTACCAGAACTACTTGACCGACATAGCCCATTTTCAATAACAACCTGACGACGATAAAAAGAAGTCCTTTCACCAAATTTCATTCACCTATGTCAATTCCTTTGGGCGCTGTCGTGCTTTCAACAGACAGACAGACAGACAGACGGACATGGCTTAATCGATTCAGAATGTGATCCTGATTTAGAATATACATATATACTTTATGAGGTCTCCGGTGACTAATGTAATGACAAAGTGAATATACCTTCCTGTGGAGGGTATAAAAATAAAGTGGGTCGCTCTAAAAAGAGTGGTCCCTGTATAATTACTCCGATTAAAGAAAAGACGGTACGAATTTTATGGTGGCAAAAATATATGAAAAAAAACACATTTATTTTTCTCCGCTTCCTCGGAGGATATATATACGTCTCTCTCGGCCAGAGATCGATCAAGCACTAAATTTATACATGTCATTTTTACAATATAATACATATATAACACGTATGGTCAGTGTTGCCATACGTAACAGTCCCTATTGCGTTGCTACTTTTTTAGTACTATTTTTTCACAGTGGGGAACCCGGGGCAAAATGGGCCCCCCGCTGCATTTATCTGTCGATTAAAGTTAAAACTGGGAAAGTAAGCGGTCTGGCTTCATTTATGGGTGCCCATCGTGCCCCATTCATTTTCTATGGAGATGAAGTGAAGAAATGGCTACGACCGACATCCTGGAAGAACTGTTACCCACTTTCAAGTAGGACAGTTGTCCCGTTAAACCAAATGTATTCGAAGACCACGACTTTTTGCCATGTGAAACCACAGACATGCCGAATAAGGGGGAACACCCACTTTTAGACGAAACCCCTTTTGTTGATCCAAATTCCCAACCAGAAGTGCTATCACCAGGCTTATTGACGCCAACCGATCCATTATCTCCAAACGCTGTTTCGGAGTTGTCTGCTCACAACTCCGATACACCGAGACCAATCGACGCACTGCTATTATCCCCAGACCCAGTTTTGAAAGATAACGATGCGCCAACGTCTTCAACTTCTTTCCAAAAGTTTTCTCCATCTCATATTGTAGCAGTTCCTAAAGCATCAGCAAACAAAAGGGTTGCTAAACGCCGAGGAAAGACCGCAGTTATAACAAGCTCTCCTTACAAGACCCACCTTGAGGCTGAATCCAGCACGTCCAAGCCCCCAGCTATGAAAAAGAAGAGGGCCGACACAAAAAAGAAAACGAACAAGAAGGAAGAATCTTTTGAAAGCGAGGAGGACGAGGAGTATTGTGGGTATTTATACTCCCAGTCAACAGAAGGATGGATTTCCTGCAGGCTTGTGGTAAGTGGGTACATTGTTGTTGTGCTGGAGAGGATGATGTTGACAATGAATCCAGCCACATTTGCTCGCGTTGCAACCCAGTTTAGGTCTGTGCCCATCTTGCCCTACCTATGGTCATTGTGCACCGGCAAGGGGCAAATTCAAGCTTCTTTTTGCCCAAGAAACAAGCTGTATTATCTATTTTTATGTAACTTTCTTAATATTATAAATATAACTTATAAATGTATCGTATTTCTAATAAAATTGTTTTGGAGACTAAAAACGCAATTTTGAGGTTTTCATTTAAAACAAACCTTAAAGGGCCCATTATGCCCCGACTTCCCCTACCTATATTCTCCAAGAAAAGTTCAGAACCGATTGAATTTTTAACAAGATTAGATAATGCATTTCGTAAATCAAAAAAAAATGTATAGGTACACGCATGAATTGTCACTTTTTTTTTGTTAAATTTCTTCATCTGTAAAATTGAAATTATTAAAATTTTGCAAAAGCCCTGGCGAATCCAAAAGGTTTCCAACAGACATTATGTACAATATTTTAGTACATGGAGCTATGAAAACTGGATTAACAAATGTTTCATGGGACCTCTGCGTCTGCATATGTAATGTAAGGCATCTTTATTATATACTCAAAGACAGTCCTAGAAAACAAGCTTATACATTTCCAAAACCAATTGTGCCTACCTACATAATTTCCCCTTATATAATGCGATGTATTTTGACTTAAAAACAAAAGCTGTTCAGATAGATGCGCAAACATTTTTAAATAGTTGAAACAAATCTTTTCTGTGACATTTGCAGGCCTAGTAAAAGCTAGGACCATTGCAGGCGTCAAACATTATTTCCAAGATAAATTATAAGCATTCTTCCGTACAACTACTTCCGATTGTGTAACATTTTTCCAGAAGACGAGAAACCATTAATCTTTTACCTTTTTGAGGATCTGCTCATAATGGTTAAAACCTTATTGCATCGCATCTTGAAATAAAATATATCAGTGAGTGCTCCCTAGGATCTCAGCTTTTGTCCATCGATCTCTCATGTGAATCCAATCTTCTAGAATTAAAAAAACCTAACTATTGGCTTCAAAGCAAATAAAATCACTAACATAAAAAAACAAAAATAACATTTTTCGGAAAGTGATATTTTAAAATTTTAAAAATTATCACAAGCATAAGGGCATATTGAAGAACAAAGTCCGTTAAAAACCGATATGATTGTTAATGTGACCAGTCTGAACCTCATCAATGTTTTACGAAGTAATGAACCTTACAACAAAAAGTTAAAGATATTGCTTCTGTAATAACCAAATGGTAAGAGAGACTTGGCATCACTAAAAATAATGTAGGAGGAACGAGTGGAACTGTCACTCGCTCTCTCCATTTTGTTTGATAAAAGAATAAAGACGTGGAAAATAACGAGGCGAATAAAATCTTTAATTTTCGGAGTAATCCCAGGATCGATTATAACTCAGAAGTGGGATTTGGACTCAAAAAAGATAGAAATCCTATTAAATGGCCTACGTTCAACGTCAAGTAATAATTCAGGCGCTAACTGAAGCCAACGTGCAGTTCGCGGAAGATGCCACCGTGGCCGAATTGCGTCCAATGTACGACCAGTTAATGAAGCCCTGATGGAGGAGTTTGGCCGCGTGCAAACCATGAACGAGGTATTTCAACAGTTAAAACTACGCACACTGAAACCCACGGAATCTGTAAAGAGATACGTCATCGAAATGCAGGAAATTGCGTCGCACGCTAATATTCCAGAAGCTGACGTAATTGAATGCATCATTGAGGGTTTAAACGACCGCAGCAGTAACGCTGCTACATTGATGGGCGCGACTTCTCTTAAACAGCTGAAATTATCATTGGACCGCTATGAGAAGAGACGTGTCCGACTGAGTGCCCCGATTAGAGCTGCTGTTTCCGCTGCATACGTTACTGCAACTCCAAAGAAGTCAAATGCTGCTTCTGTCGCCGTTCAAGCGCCGAATGCCGATGTCGGGCAAGTGCGATGTTTCAATTGCTCCCAGTTCGGGCACTATCAGAGTCAGTGCCCGAAGCCAAAGCGTCCGATCAACTCTTGTTTTACTTGTCACGAAGTGGGACACTTCCATCAAAAATGCCCGAAGAAGAAACGTGTGACTGCTGCTGTAAAGGAATATACCGAAGACCAAGATGATGGCGAGGCATTAGCCTGGTCTGGCGCTGATGAATTAGCTGAGAGGATAAAGCCCTTCCAAACAGTAAGTGTTGCCTTCATTAATCAATGGAATAAGTGGACTGAGTCTAAGTCGTTATTTTCTCTCTTTGATACCGGTAGCCCAATTAGTTTTATAAGAAGATCCATTTTACCATTCGTATTTGAAAAGAAGAGGCAGTCATTATATCGAGGGATGGGGAATAAGTTTTTATGTATGTATGGCACTATAAAATGTAAAGTTAGATTTCGAGAGAAAATAATAGTTCATGAATTCATTGTACTTCCAGATGACGAGTCGGTGGTACCCCTTCTTATCGGGCGGGATGCCTTACACAAATTTAATCTTTATTTATGCCGCTTGAAGAAAGTTTACAACCGTGGCCTTTTGTTAAAATTGAGAAAACATGAAGTACAAAATAAAACATTTAATTTGTCGAAAGAAACGATCAGTTCACTTATGTCCTTTAATTTGTTAAAAAATACAAACCGAGTAGATGTTAATAATAAAACCGACTCGGCTAATAAACAAAATAACGATAACAAAGCCACAGATGAAATTAGAATCGAAGATTGTAAAGTTCCAACGGAGGATGTTAGTGTTGCGCACATTTATGATGTATCAGAATTAGAATCAGTAGAACTTAAAGACGATAAAGACATGAGGAATTTTGTTGATCTAGGTTTTTTAGTAAGTGCAGTTGGGATTGGTAATGGGGTAAATTATGAAATGAACATAAACGAATGTCTGGATGCAACTCATTCAAGTGCTATCAAGGCTGCTTTTGAGGAACACTATTCGAAGCTCAAAGTAGAATTAAATCCAATAGATTATTCCATGAAGATAAGTTTGACAAAGGACGTGCCAATATTTTGCTCACCCCGGCGGCTCTCTTATTATGAACGAACGGAAGTTCAGAATACGATTGAAAGACTTTTGGAAAAGGGTGTTATTAGACATAGCGACTCGCCTTACGCATCAGCCCTTGTACTAGTAAGGAAGAAGAATGGCGAAGTACGTATGTGTGTGGATTATCGTGCCCTTAACAAGCATACGATCCGAGATAATTTTCCTTTTCCACTTATAGAGGACTGTTTAGAATATTTTGCCAATAAGAGCATTTTTACCACTTTGGACTTGAAAGACGGATTCCATCACATCAAACTTTCTGAAGAATCAGTGAAATATACTGCTTTCGTCACACCTTCTGGACAATTCGAATATGTCTATATGCCCTTCGGTCTCAAAAATGCACCTGCTGGTTTTCAGAGATATATCTACTTAGCCTTAAAACCGTTGATCGATAAGGGGTTAGTCATTGTATATCTCATTGATATCTCCATTGCAACTAGAGACATGCGAACGCACATTGAGGTTCTTAGTAAAGTGTTCCGATTACTGCGGGCAGCCGGCTTAGAATTAAATATGAAGAAGTGTAAGTTTGCGTATAACGGGGTTGATTACCTGGGTTACCATATAGATGAAAAGGGAATCCGTTCTTATGATAATCATCTAGAGGCAATACGAACATATCCGATGCCCCGAAATGCGAAAGAAGTCCAGAGATGCAACGGCCTGTTTTCTTATTTCCGGCGCTTTGTCCCCGGGTTTTCGTGTATAGCCAGACCGTTGACGAACTTATTAAAGAAGGATGTTAAGTTTGTTTGGACCGATGAGTGTACTGCTGCCTTTGAACAGTTGAGAGATAGGTTGGTCTGTTCGCCAGTGTTGGCAATATATGACCCTAAGCGAGAAACTGAGTTGCATTGCGACGCAAGCTCACATGGTTTTGGCGCGGTCCTTATGCAAAAACAAGATGATAATAAGTTTCACCCAGTCGCTTTTTTTTCTAGGAAAACGACCAGCGCGGAATCCAGACTAATTAGTTTTGAGTTAGAAACGTTAGGGGTAGTTTATGCCCTGGAACGCTTTAATACTTTTCTCGACCGTTTGCCGTTTGTTATTGTCACTGATTGTGAAGCCCTTTCTCAAACCTTACGAAAAAGGGATGTGAATCCTAGGATAGCAAAGTGGGCGCTGACTTTTGAGAATTATAACTACCAAGTACAGCATCGGAAAGGTGAACGAATGGCACATGTTGATGCGCTTAGCCATGTCGCTGTTGCCGCTGCAGTGACGACTGAAGAGTTGAACAAAAACATTCAGATTACTCAATCGCGCGATGAAAACTTTAAGACAATCAGAGAGCAATTAGAGGAGAGTGAGTTGTCAGGGTATGTTTTGGAGGATGGTTTAGTTTTCCGTGTGGGGCAGCAGAATAGGCGCCAACTTTATGTTCCTAAGGAACTCGAAGAAAACGTTATGCCGTCGATACATGAAAAACATGGTCACGTCGGTATTGACAAATGCGCTAATCAACTTCTGAAACATTACTGGATTCCTAATGTGAAGGAAAAGTTGAACCGAGTTATTAGGAATTGCCTAAAGTGTATATACAACTCAACACCTCATAGAAACACCGAACGGTGTTTGTACAATATAACAAAGCGGGCAGAGCCTTTCGATACGATACATATCGACCATTTCGGTCCACTACCATCAATAAATTCGCGAAGTAAATACGTTCTGGTAGTTATAGACAGTTTTACAAAGTTTGTCAAACTATACCCCGTAAATACTCCCGGAACAAGGGAGGTAATCAACTCTCTTGAGCGATATTTTGACTATTATAGTCGCCCGCGTAGAATTATAAGTGACCGAGGTACATGTTTTACTTCTCATGAGTTTGTTAATTTTACGAAAGAGCGTAATATTGAACACGTCAAAGTTGCTGTAGCATCTCCACAGTCGAATGGCCAAGTTGAGCGGGTTAACCGCGATATGAAGGCAATGTTAGCAAAGTTGACAGAGTCCCCCGAGCATGCTGACTGGCGGAAAAAACTCACTCAGGTAGAATATGCCATAAATAACACTAATCACACAAGCACCAGAGTCTCCCCGAGCAAGTTGTTGTTCGGCGTTGAACAAAGGGGGCGCATTGTTGACGAGCTGACGGAGTATTTGGATGAGAAGTATACAGATGTCAATAGGATAGATTTAGTTAAGATGCGCGGAGAAACGTCTGAAGCAATCAAGAAGTCCCAGCTGTACAATCTGCACTATTTCAACGAACATCATACCCTACCCAAACAATTTGAAGTCGGTGATTTTGTCGTAATTAAGAATGTAGATACCTCCATTGGAACTAAAAAGAAATTAATACCTAAATATCGTGGCCCATATGTTATAAAGAAAAAAATGGGAAAACGATCGTTACTTAGTAGAAGACATTGAGGGTTTCCAAGTGACACAGATACCATATCATGGAATTTTAGATTCGAGTAGATTAAAGAAATGGGCTGAGTTCGGTAAAAATGTTGATCAGGATAGCTTATATCTGGAAGGCAGCACTAGGTCTATTATATAGTACTACGTATATTTTAAGCGCAATCGTGGTCGATTGTATGGTCAGAGTGGCCGAACTGTAATAACCAAATTGTAAGAGAGACTTGGCATCACTAAAAATAATGTAGGAGGAACGAGTGGAACTGTCACTCGCTCTCTCCATTTTGTTTGATAAAAGAATAAAAACGTGGAAAATAACGAGGCGAATAAAATCTTTAATTTTCGGAGTAATCCCAGGATCGATTATACTTCAAACTTTTTATCATGTGAACCGATCTTAGAGACATGACATGAGGGCAAAACTACAGTACATAAATGCATGTACAGATGCCAAGACAGTTCTAAAACGGGAGTATGGAAGCCTTGTGCTTAACGAATCTTCCTGTGGAGTTGATGTGTTTTTCTTTCAGCTTTCTAGGAGAAATCAAAATTATAAAGATCTTTGGTGAGTTATTAAAATGTTTTCTTATTTCATCTCATGGAAACGCTTCAGTTGAGAGTGGCCTCTTAACTAACAATGCTCTTTTGGTCGAAAGGAGTCACTAGTCGCTCAGATACGAATCTTAGATAGTCTAAAAGAGGCTGCGGGAGTAGCGAATGTTGAAATCAACTCAAAGTTAGACTTCAGTGTTCAACCATCGCATAGCCGCTACACACGGCATTTAGATTAAAAAAAAACTAAACTTAAAAGAAAGGGTATTGGCTTCATTGGAAGAAAGAAAAAAACTTCAAAAGCAAAAAACTAAAATTTTAGTTCAAACCCAATTTGAACAAGAGAAAAAACTATCAACTCTTCCTTTTAAAAAAAATTAGGTATATCCTGTTCTGAACTTATTGTCTGAATGAAGTTTTTAATTGAATGCTTTTAAGAATATTTTCTCAGTCAGTTAGTCTTCTAATCAGCAGTAACTTATGCAAGAATTCTAAATACAGTCGATATTTGGCATCCTTCCAAACAAGTCCTATGACCCTTCATGTAGGCGAAGAGATGTTGCATCTGTCTCGTGACTATCTTATAAGTCCTTGCAAACTGCCACTCGTCAGGCCTGGCTATTAAGGTCGCTCCAATTTGACAGGATTGGCAATATCCGAGACTATATAAGTTAGTCTTGTCATCTCATGGCTTGGGTTATCCTACCCGCCGGCCCCCACTGTATAGGAAACGCTGCATGAGTATGAGATAATTTAGTCGCACATTATGAATAATTCATACATGAATTATTTGGTAATGCACAATGCCATGGAATTATGTTCTGTAGGAGAGGACATGCTCTAGTAGTTAGCACCACAACCGCCAACATAATCTAATAATATGACTATGGGGTACGAACTTGCACAATTATGGAAGTCCTTCGCGTAAATGCGTATGAAAAGCTCCACACTACGAGCACACTGACCACATACACTGGCAATTGCAAACATATTTCAACAAGTCTCATTCTGGTTTCCATAAATGTCAATGCGGTTTTGTGGTTCTCCAAACGAAAGTTTGTTAGAGTAGATATTTGTGATATTCACAACAGAAACTGTCGAACCAATCATTGCGTTGAATAGTGTTGACCCCTTTCTTAGTTGTAATTACATAAATATGTATACGTTTCGTATGCGTAGAGTATACCTATGCGATTTGGTTCGGTTTCAATATCCATTAACGAGATGCATCAATTTATGCTTCTGCTTTGCTTATTAGCCGCCATTTTCTAAAGCAATTTAAATACTGACTACGTGAAATTAAACTTTCATTAAATACAAACTCCCCGCATGAATACCTATCGCTAGAAGAAAAAAATCGATATGTATATTACCAAATAATATGGGTGCAGCGACACATTGGCTACTAGTAAGGAAAAAACAGCTATGATGTAGTTTTCGCTGCCGTACCTGCATCTCGGCGGGAGTAGAAGGTGGATTTTGAAACCTCTCAAACCACAATTAGGATACAATATTCTATTTTGGAATTAATAAAAAATATATTACTATATTGACGGAATGTCAAAACTACATTGACTACAGAAAAAATAATTATAAAGAAAACAATTTTTTTTAAATGATTTTATTTAGTTTTACTCCGCATTTTTTTGTTTCAAAACTTATGGACTTTTTGACAACTTTTTTTCAACAGATTGCGATGATACTTGGCATGCATATTTAGTTTCAATGATAATGCAATATTATAATAATTTCGATCTTTTCATCCTGATGCTGGAGAGCAGCTATACTCTGAGAAACAGGACACTTAAAACTAGTTAATATTATTAAATTAAATAATATTAATACCAGCCCAAAGATGAAACTCGGATAAGACTAGAAAATACAAATAAAGGTAACATACTTATAAGTTCGATCAGATGCTGCACCAGAAACTGTAAAATAATACGGCCTTTTTAAACAACTTTGTTGATGTAAAATGGAAATTTACCTACTTCTTAATAGTGAATTAAATCACAATTGATTTTCCCAGTGCAGAAATAAGTTTTTAAGTTTGACTTTATGTACCTACAGTTAAAAAGTAAATATTTACAAACTCATTCAACAACTAAACTAAACTAACTATTAAAAATACGTGCATTGCTAAATGAGGCTTTTTTAAGAGTAACTATATATACAACCGCTTAAAAACTAACTATTAACAAGTAGATATTCAAAACAATCCAAGTAGTCACAAATAACTATTTAAGCTAGTAGTACTCACTATTTTAAATAGACCCAAACAAATGTTATCACCTACGTGAAGTTGGCCCGCACTTTTTCTAGAAGCAAAAACGTGAAATGCAGCTCGATAGACGTTCGTTTGTAGTGAATTTGTTTTCGTTTGTAGTTTAACCGTTAGAAAGTTAGAACCATTTGAAAAAAATGTCCGCCTGCACTTCAATTGCATTTCAAATCATTTGTGGTTGTTTGTAGTGAAACTATTTTTTCTTATTTTGGAGATACATATTTATAAGGACATTTGTGTTTGCACCTATAACTCCCAATTTCCAATAATTTCCAATAAAGAGAAATTGGGTCAGATTCTGTATTTAAGGCGAAACGTTGAAAAGTTTTCGTGCGCATGAATGATTTGCGGTAAGTTACAGAAGTAAATAATTATTCGTGCAAACGAAAACGTTTGAATGTTTCGCCTCACTGAATGCCGACCATTATTTGAGATCACTGGTGCATAATTTTACGCTTAAAAGCGTAAATATCGAATCGCTTAAAAATGAGCATTTCACGTTTTTCATTCTAGAAAAAAGTGCGGGCCAACTTCACATAGGTAATGTTATCAGCAGAAACACTTTTTGTATTGTTATTCCAGACATTAAAACATCTTGGAACGGTGTCGGAACTGGTTGGCAATAATATGACGCGTTCGTATAGCTAGTCTAAACAAATCACTACAAAAGTACTCGTGCGTCCCCATTATCAAATTCATAAAAAAAACAAGTCGTTAATTTTACTATTCAACAAGAAAAATCTGTTTTCTGAGTAGTTTTAAGCGAAAAAATCATTTAAATCGTCGAAGCCGTTTTTACGTAACGGATCATTTTTAAGTGGTATAACCGCAAAATCTAACTAGTTTCATTATTTTTCCAACAATCAGTCGACAAAACCGAGAGAATATCTTATTTCGATGTTTATATAAGTCCTTTTTTATTATGCTCAGAAGATCTTATAGATCATTGATTGCCTTGATCTATATAGATCGTGTTGATACGCCTTTTGAGAGCTGTTCAATACGGTACGGAATTACTTCGAAGGATGTTTTTTTGTGGTCCTATGAAATAAGGTTCAATGCAATGAAGTCCGAAATGATTTTGGACGTTACTCCACTCTTTAAGTTTTAAAACTTAAGCTGCCCATGTTTGCCCATTTCTCTAATAAATAAATCCACAGTTTCTCCATGTGAACTCCTTGTGAGACGTCTAGTAAGCAAATTATACCAATTTTAGAAAAGAATAATAAAGCAAATAAGGTCTATTATGATAAAACAGACAATATGATATAGGAGACAGCATTTGGTTTCGAGATGCAAATGTTGCAAGATAATTATAAATATTATAAAAAATATATATGATTTATGAATTTGTTATAATTTTTGAAGAATGCAGTAGTTTTCCCTAATTATGGGATGTTAGCCGACACATATTTTATGATCTACTGAAATTTTAGGAAAAATAAAATCTACTGCACCACTGCGCTCGACTGACAATCTACTGCTATTTATGTGAATTTCGGAAATCTTAAATCAAAATTGAATATATTTACACATTTTCGTTTCTTAGTAAAGGGTGATTTTTTAAGAGGTTTAGAACTTTTTTTAACGAAAAAACACAAAAAATGCGAAAAAATTAATGAAATATTTATTTGAATCGATAGTTTGAACCTTGCAATTTAATGTTTAAAGATAATTTCATGCAAATGTTGACCGCGGCTGCGTCTCAGGTAGCCCATCCGCTGAGTCCAATTTTGGCATACTCTTTCACACATATCGGCCGGTATCTCACGAATGAATGCATGGATGTTGGCTTCCAGTGCGTCAATCGAAGCGGGCTTGTCCCTATACACATTAGCCTTGGCATACCCCCACAAAAAATAATCTAATGGTGTCAAATCGCACGATCTAGGCGGCCAATTGACCGGCCCGAAACGTGAAATTAACTGTTCACCAAACTCGCCTCGCAATTGCGCCATTGTTTCGCGTGCTGTGTGGCATGTGGCACTGTCTTGTTGAAACCACATATCATGCAAGTCAAGAACTTCCATTTCGGGCAAAAAAAAGTTTGTTATCATCGCTCGGTAGCGTTCACCATTGACAGTAACGCTGCGATTCGCATCATCTTTGAAGAAATATGGCCCAATAATGCCGCCGGCCCATAAACCGCACCAAACAGTGGCTTTTTCGGGATGCATTGGTAGCTGTTGCAATGCTTCTGGCTGATCTTCACTCCAAATGCGGCAATTTTGCTTATTTACGTACCCATTCAACCAAAAATGAGCCTCATCGCTGAACACAATTTTTCGATAAAAAAGCGAAAAAGAACATTTCGAACCGAGCACGAATTTTGATAGTAAAATTCAATAATTTGCAAGCGTTGTTCATTTGTAAGACGATCCATGGTTAAATTGCAAACCAAACTGAAGCTGTTTGACAGTGACACAAGGTACTAAACACACGTGAGCTGTCAATACCAGTGTTGCCAAAACCAAACCAGCTAAAAAATCACCCTTTATATATTTTTGGTGGTGAACTTGGTGGTGAATGAACTGCTGATATGCCTGGAAGCGGGAGGTTACAATGAGATTGCCTATGCGGATGACGTTGCCATTGCTGTGTCAGGAAGGTACCTAAACACTTTAAAAGAACTCCTACAACACGCTCTTAATAAGTTAATAAAATGGGCAAATAAATGTGGGCAAAACTGAACTTGTCCTCTTCTCTAGGAAATACAAGATCCCACACATTGACCCTCCATCTATAAATGACACTAGTTTGAAATTCTCAAATGAAGCTAAATACTTGTGTCTCATTTTTGATAGGAAGTTAACATGGAAACCTAACATCCAGGAAAGAATTAAAAAGGCCACTGTGGCACTTTTCTCTTGCAAAAAAGCCATAGGAAACAAGTGGGGTTTACAGCCTCGTATCACTTACTGGCTATACATCTCTGTCATAAGACCGATACTTACGTACGGTGTTGTTGTCTGGTGGACTGCTTTGGACAAAGCAACTTATCGCGATAAGTTAAGCAAAGTCCAAAGAACAGCTTGCTTGTGCATCGGCGGGGCTCTTCGTACTACCCCTCCCGCTGCCCTCGACATCCTGCTTCATCTGACACCAATTGACATCTTCAGCAGGCAAATGGCAGCTTGTGCACCTATTCGCCTCAAAGCTACCTCACAATGGACCAGGAAAACAACTGGCTATGCCGCTATTTTGAACAATTTTAAAAACATCCCAGGAAACATCGATTATACTACACCGGAACTACAATTTGATAATGACTTCCAGGTCTCCATCCCATGAATCGATCCATTTCTTCACAGATGGTTCGAAAACTGTGGACGGTGTTGGTGGCGGTGTCTTCTCCGACCGACTAGATCTTAGTCTCTCCTTCCGTCTTCCTGATCACTGTAGCGTCTCTCAGAGAGATGGCGGAGCATTTCAATATTCACCTCTGTTGGGTGCCGGGGCATAGGGACATCCCAGGTAACTGTAAGGCTGATGAACTCGCCAAACACGGAACAACACTACCTATGCTTCCAGATAAGGATTCCTTAGGTATCCCAATCGCTACTTGCAAGCTCAAAATAAAGCTGGTCGAAAGAGCAAATCTTAGATGGACAACCGGCTCGACATGTCTAGGGACAAAACAGATCTGGCCAAAGCTGGATCTAAAACGTTCTAGGCATCTGATCTCCCTCGATAGGAAGCATATCAGTGCTACAATAGGTGTCATCACAGGACACTGTCTCATAGGCAGGCATGCAAAAAGGATTGGCGTATTATGTTATGATTTTTGCAGAAGCTGAGGAAGAAACTATTCTTCATCTCCTCTGCACTTGTCCGGCGCTCTCACAAAGACGAAAACTCCATTTGGGAGAGTTCTACTATAATGACCTAAAAGATATAAAAGACACGGCCATTCGCTGTCTCTTGCGCTTCATTAGAAGCTCCAACTGGTTCAACGAGTAGGAAGAATTAAGCAGATAGATTCATGTGGTCTAAGTGTGTCGGCTAGCCGACAGCCACTTCAACCTAACCTAACCTATATATTTTTTTAATATATACAATTGCATATAATCAGTTACTGGAAGCACTGTTTATTGATTCTGCAATCTATTACAATATATTTTAAAAGAAAATGTGCATGCCATCTCGTTTTCACTGCATTTGCCTTGCAAGAACTGATCCTGAAGGCAAGTCTCAAGTGTGTCTTTCTCTGTTTCTAAATGTATTGTTGTTGTTGTTCTGCTCTTCTGTCGGCTGTCGTTTTTTTTTTTTTTTTCATATCTAAAAAGATTTCGAAAAACCTCACTTTTATCGCATATTTTCTAAATTCAAAATCTACTGCAAAAAAAGTGAATCGACTGCACTTTTTTTAAGATCTACTGCTAAATTTTTAAGATCTACTGCTTTGAATAACTAATGAAAAATGGTTAAAAGGGGCGTACTTGACAGTTTTTTCTAAATATCTTTTAAAATATTAACTTTTCCGCAAAACGGTCTTCGGCACATATATAGCTGCGAGCATGATCTACAAAAAAGGTATTATATCCATTTTTTTTTTGTAAATCAAGAAATAAACAACTTTATGTGCGAATGAAATTTCAACCAGTCGATGTATCGCTTCCATTGATATTTGTCGTTTAACTAGAGGTTATACCGGATGTTGTATGCCTTCTACGTCAATTAGTTTCTGAGACAGACCTAGGAACTAAATTGGTCTACTGGGCTTGGTCGGACAAAAGCGAAACTATTAAGGTTCCGTTTTTTCCCTTTAGGTATGGAACCTTAAAAATGAGCGAGTCAAATGAAAAAGAGTGAAAAGGAAAAAGAAAATATTCTAAAAGAAAACACAAAACCAAACCAAAATCAAAACATGTGACTTCCATAACAGGAAATGAAATCAAGCAACATATGAACTCTTCTTCTCTTTCCCACCAAGTTGAAAGTGTATCAAACAGAAAAGAAGGAAGAGTATTTACTAACTGTAGTGGTGAGGATTCTGTAAAGAAAATAGAAAGTGAAGTGAAAGAAAAGCTCGGGGAAAAATATCATGTGAAGATTTTTGCAAAAAGGTGCCCCAAATAATGGTAGCGGAAATGAGTGAGAATTCGAATATCAAAGAGCTGGAAGAATTAACAAAGACACAAAAGAATCTTCGGAAAATGGGTAAAATTGTTTAAAAGCAAAAACAGAGACACATACAACGCAATTATCGAGGTGACCATTCGAATATTTCGGAAAAGCAAAAAAACAATATCTCTACACTCCTGTCTAAGAAGTAATATGTAATCAATATATGCCACTAGTAATAAAGAAGTCATAATACACAGATCCCAAGCGTGTCCACTTTATTTCCTACTCAATTGCAATCCATTATTTCATCCGCTCATTCCATTTCGTGGTTAAAAATAAAGCCGTATGACCTTGACAAATTAAAACAAGATCAAGAACAAGAATTAGAGATACTATGTAAGTGAAAAGTTAACCAGGAAGTGAGTGTGCATGAAGAAGAGAAGGTAGTATTTAAGATACGGAAATTTAAATTAAGGATTCTTCGGAAACGCAAAATGCTAAAGCAACTTAGAACGATGTTTAAAAGAAATAGAAAACGTCAACATGACGAATGATCCGAAGGGTGAGCACGCGTTGAATTAAGCTCCCACACATTTAAAATTAAAGCAACAAATTTGTTTTCCATGGGTGTCACGTGACAACATACTTGCACTTTTTACACTTTTTTTATTTTAACAAACGGTTCTCAATATTCTTCTTTATGTAGGTACCTACTATTATATTAGTTGTACGTATTCCTGCATTAAATAACATACCCACATGTTTATTCAAACTGCATTTCAAAATTTAAAAACTGAACCGTTTGAAATAAATTAATAATATGTATGTTGACAGATATTTCTTCTGATTATATTTAGTATTCAAACTTTTATTAACACTTTTGTTGTCTAAAGTTGTGGATAACTGTCTTACTATCAAAAAATAAAAACAACTAGAAAATCTGAAAATTATTGATCACATTATCGCAAATACGTCAAAATCACAAACTGAAGGGTGTCACAAATCGCGGCGGCTTCTGGAAGCACACTACTATTATCCAAATCGTTCGAACATTTAATTGATTAATATTCTCAAAGAAAGATAACCCACACCACTGCGAATATTAATAACAAACATACAAAACGCAACACTTTGGTCTTGTACGATAAAACGTCGCGTCGCGTCGTAAAGTCTCTACGCAAATTTTGATAATCTAAGCAATTGATAAGATACGGACTCATATGTATGTTAAATAAAGCTTAATTGCAGAATAATTCCCCTAATCATTGATAAGTAAATTAGTTAGAAATATAAGATAAATATTGGCAGTTATTTCCTAAACCCTTTCTGCCTTTAGAATTGTATATATGACGAAATATAATAAAGAGGATTTTTTGTTGGTCATGTCATTTAACACCCCTAGATTTGTTTCTTGGAGCTACATCAATGCACTATCTTATCTAAAGTAAATGCCGATAATCCAATTGATTTGAAAGCAAAAATTCGTCAACCTAGTAGGTACTTGTATGTATGATAGAAGAGATGTGCCGGTCTGACCCTAAGTTGTAAATGTTACGAAAGCGATATCTGAGTTTCAATCCTAGTTTGTTAGTTTGTCTGGAGAAACGCGTACCCAATGTTGCTATAAAAATATTTGGATATAACAAAAAAAAAAAGAACTGAATACGAAAATGATAGTATCGAAAGCTTATGTACAATCAATGAAATTTTTTTAGAAAGTACAAAATATAAGGTGGCGCAAAAATAACCTTCCGATGTTTTTTGGCTGTAATTTAAAAAAAAATGAAAAACTTTGATTCTTCTTGTGGATTATTTTTATTTGGTCTTTTAATTTTTTTTACATCAAGTCGAGAATATGATGTCATGTAAATGGCCGCCGCCACAGTTGATTGTCATTTGAGCCCTTTTTATGGCATTTTCCATCACTTTGGCCAAAACTTCCGGCGATAGGTCCTCACATTCTTGACGGATATTG
Source organism: Cheilosia variabilis (assembly GCA_951230905.1). Taxonomy (NCBI): domain Eukaryota; kingdom Metazoa; phylum Arthropoda; class Insecta; order Diptera; family Syrphidae; genus Cheilosia; species Cheilosia variabilis. Next base: position 58,631,986 of record OX579676.1, read on the forward strand.
TCTTTAAGAGCTGCAAGAGTCTGAGGCTTGTTGACATAAACCCGCGACTTCAAAAAGCCCCACAAAAAGAAGTCTGGAGCGGTCAAATCAGGCGATCTTGCTGGCCAGTGCAAATCGCCAAAACGGGAGATTAGGCGCCCGCGAAATGCATCCTTCAGCATATCGGTTGTGGCACGTGCAGTGTGTGCCGTTGCACCGTCCTGTTGGAACCACATATTTTCCAATCCCAATTCATCAAGTTGCGGCAAAAAGAACTCGTTGATCATTGCTCTGTAGCGCTCACCATTCACAGTAACCGTTTGGCCCGCGACGTCTTCGAAGAAAAAAGGTCCGATGACTCCTCCAGCGAAAACAGCACACCATACAGTGACTTTGAGCGGGTGTAATGGCTCTTCGTGGGTTACACGCGGATTTTCAGTGCCCCAAAAGCTAAACGTCGCAGTGTTTCACCAGTAGGCGTTGGACGGCTAGGAAATCTGCGACGAAATTCACGTTGTGCCAAAGTCACCGACCGATTATTGCTCAAATAAATAGTCACCAATATTCCGCGTTCTGGAGCAGTGTAGCGTAACATTGTTTATTAACGTGTATTTCGCATGTGTTTACTACACAAATGTCAAAACAGAACTGACATTAGGGGCCAATCGCAAAATTTATAGCATTTTCTGATAGGAGGATTACTTCTGCGCCACCTTGTATTATTGCGAATGCAGACAAAATCTGAAGCGCAGATTTCTTGAGATTTCTGGTTGTTAAAAGTCTGCAAAATGCAGACAAATCTCCACTTATGGCAACGCTGCGGTAAGGAAGGGTCATTCTTACATTAAACCTTCCAGTAAAATTGTGATCGATGCAGTCCAGACTATATGATTTAAAAAAAAAAAACTCTAGTCTCCACATTCACAAAATAATTAATTAGGCTTTGGATTCTTTGTTAAAAAAATTTAATATAATTCAATATTTGAATAGATTGGCGTACTCATTACTCCTATTTTTAAATCAATTTTACAAATTACAAAAACAAAAATTGCTGCATGAAGTTAATGTGCTTATCCCATGGATGAAGTTCATGATTTTGTCTGTTTTGTGCTAGATAGCTCGTTCAGGTTATGGAAGAAGAAATTTTAAAAGGATTATGTTCCTTGAGTGTTGGAAACCTGGGGGTCAATTCTCGTTGTGTAAAAAAGTGAAACGAAAATGATTTCACCCTTTCACCGCAATTTCAATTCTCGTTCTACGAAAATGTGAAACCAAACTTCAAAAATTTTCATATGAATCATTTACAAATGAATGTTTTTAGCATAGACATAAATATGGACTGCTAGTAAAATGTCATTTTCATATACTTCTGCTAGAAAATATGTTCCAAAACAGCACAGGCGCTACTGTTTTACAGCGGATTAGCAAAGAAGCACCTTCAAGTTTAAATTTCCATAGTAACGTAAAGAAAACAGCGAAATTTTCTCAAAAAAAGTTTGTTTCCATAGAAACATGTAAACAAAAGAGCGACATCTTGATCTTGTCCGAAGAGATTCATTTCCATAGTTACGTGTAAACAAAAGAGCGTCATATATTGAAAAGAAGCAAAGCTACATAGAGTGATTTCAAATAAATTCATGTTTATTATTTTGAAAAAGAAATCGAAAACAACAATAGATTTCTTAAGTTATCTATACCCATAAACTAAAAAAAAACCTACTAGTTCAATCCCATTAATACTAATACTGATAATTAATATCGCTGGAGGTGAATCTCCGGTGGAGTTTAAATTAGTGCCGTAGTCAATTGTACCGACGTATTTCGTTTTAACTTCATCCCACTGAATGTGCTTCCTTATGGCCATTTTATCAATCATGAGATATGCGACTATTTTCTTATTTCTTCTTTCTAAGGATGTAGTTTAAAGATCTAATACATTCAATGACTTTTTAGTGAATCCAGCCCTCACTTCAGTTTTGGAGGACCATGATCTAAGCATTTTTTTTATTTGAATAAAATAAGCGTGAACAACTAGCTATACAAAGAAACTAAATAAATATATAAATAAATGAATATTTAGCGCAACAGATTCATGTAGGTACCCCAGGACTAGCTTCTTACATCCCTTCGTAGTAGTAGTAAAATATAAATTACGGAACTTAGTAGGTACAAACACTAAGTAAAATATAGAAACATCTATTGGTAAATAAATAAATAAGAAAACACTAACCAATCTTACATTAGTTCTCACTTTCTCAATGCATAGGTATACGAATACGTATACTACATGCGAATTTGTAATGAAAGTAAATCTGGTCGTTTGAAGTTTATTTTGTTTTTCGCTGTAAAACAGTAGCGCTCTGTATTTTTGGAACATGCGTGAAGTTGGCTACTAGCAGTCCATATATAATAAGTCAATGGTTTTTAGTGAGAGATTGAAAATTGAGAACCTGATGTTTTACAACACAGTGTGCGATATAAAGTTCACCACGATATTTTCACTTATTGAACGAGAATCGCTTTTTAGTACTGAGTGAATCGAAAAAATTAAAGCAGTGTATGAAAGCGAATGTGAGAACGATTTATTCGATTCCCTCTTTCACAGAACCAGAATTTACCCCCACAGTGATATGGGAAGCCGCCATGTTCATAAAGTATTTAATAGAATGACAGCTTTAATAGGTTTTAAAGGCCACTGGAACCCCTATACCCGCCACAATGTGAGATACACAAATATCGAAGCAGCGGCGCATTATATCTGCCCTCGGCGGAACAGTCGTGTCGACTTTAACAACTTTTACTGTTTCGTTTACAAGTCGGTACCCTTTTTCGGCATTAAGACTGAGCACAGTAAGGTATTTATTATGGCTCACTGGAAAACTAATTGGAATGATAGCTTTAAAACCTTGGCAAGCCTCAGACAAATTTGGAAAACCCATTCCAAAATAGCTCGAGAATGCTGATATCACCTGCAAACCACGCAGCTCCACGCAATGTACAAAAGCGCGATTCACCCCACCACCATTAACAAAAATCACTTGGCAGGAGAAGAGGGAGCCAAGGCGAAGTAAACTGGAGCCGAGATTCCTTCGATTAGAAATAAAAACACCACTACGAAGAAGAGGCAAAAAAGGCAAATAAGAAGAGAGGTCGAAGGCCACAGCCAAAAATTCCGCCAGGACGAAACAGGAGGTCAGGAGAACTAAGCCTGATGCCATCATTACAAGACACGAAAAAGCTGTTAGAAGCAGGGAAAATCAAAATCCGCGGACGGATGCTGCTACAAAATGCTTCAAGTTCCTAGAGTTTGGACACATAACCAAACGATGCAAAAGCGGAGAAGATCGAGCGGTAGAGCACATAATCATTCTAGTTGGAAGTCAGTCAATAGAATCAAAGGAATCAAGTAAATATCTAGGAGTTAGGCTTGATAATATGCAAAAGTTTAAAATACACGTGAAAATCAGAAAGGCGTCATTATTGCTGGCAGCACTCACCCGAATGTTGGCGAAAGAAGAATTCTCCTATCGAGAGTCAGGGGCACTAGCAATAAAAGAGACAAGTAGGAAACTAACATCGTCATATAGACTTTGCGCATTAGGAACGATTAGAGGCTTTCAAACTCGGAAGAAGCTTTCGTTATAGCCGGAATGATTCCTATCGACATCCTTGCGGACGAAATACAACGAATCTACACTTGAAGGGTCGTAAGTCAGCAGGGGTGACATAAGAACTCTAAGGATTGAAGAGAAAAATAGAACATTGTCCTGTCCGCCGCTTATTTTAAATGAGATGGTGAACTCGGAGGATAACTGGACGAAAACTTGCACACTAATAATTAATGTACAAAACGAGCTGCAAAGAATAGAAAAAATATGGCGAAAAGAGACAACAAATTAAGTGAGCACAGAATAAATGGCTAACCAGTCCCGCGGAGAGAGTGATTGAAGGGTGTGGATTAGTATGTAGGCGCATCTTTAGAAGATTACCACATCCATTGACGCAACCAAGAAAAAAAATTGGGCTACATCCAAGGTCAAAGTCAGCTTGTAGGCAATCACTCTTTTGTTGCCGAAGCTATCAGTCTTTAATACTTAGATTATGGCCATACTGAGATGTAAATAAATAACGTGAAGTTAACAATCGAACAGAGGCTAAACAAATTGAACGTGAAACCGAGTAAAAGGGCGAAAACTTATAGCCTGCTCTGGTGAGCGTTTTATGATTACATTGCTATACAATCCTTGAAAATTTATTCACATAAGCACAAAAACTAAAATACATTACCTAGAAACTGTGCGATTCTTTGTTTTAGATTTTTCCTTTTTGACCACAGAACTATCTACCACTTGCACTTTTGTTTGGCTTTCTTAGTCTATTGAAATTATTTTCAAAAAGAAAAGGTAAAGAACAACCGGTCGATAGAACATCACATGCTAAACTAATAAATTTAATTATGAGGAAACGATCCAAGTTTCAAATATTGGCGCGCAAAATTATATAGTTCCCTTTTGAAAATTAATCATATTTATTTGATTTCATTAAGAGAAAAAATAGAGCCGTTTTGAAAATAACTAGCTTTGTATGAAAGATAGGTGCCTTTTGATTGCTAGACGAAACATAAATAGCCTCGTTTTGAAAGAAAACTTTTCCACAATCTATAGCTCTCTTTGATACCCAAATTTGTGTATATTACACTCCATATATTAAAAAATTGACTTTAGCACCGTTTTGACCTATGTTTAGAACATGCATACATTTTTTTTTTAAATCGACTACTTCGACTCAGTGATGCCACACTTTTCGGACTGACTTGCCCACGACGATTATCAAAAATACCCTTTTTGCCCACGGCGTTGTTAGAAAAACCCCACGAAAATATACATATTAACGTAAATATAAAAAAAACAGCAGCGACCTTAGCCAAGCAGCAAAATTTGCAACGCGAGCAAATGTGGCTGGATTCATCGTCAACATCATCCCCTACAGCACGAGAACAATGCGCCCACTTACCACAGGCTCTGCAGGAAATCCATCATTCTGTTGACTGGGAGTATAAATACCCACAATATAGACACTCCTCGTCCTCCTCGCTTTCCAAAGATTCTTCCTCATTCGCTTTCTTTTTTGTGTCGGCTTTCTTCTTTTTCATAGCTGGGGGCTTGGACTTACTTTATTCAGCCTCAAGCTGGGCCTTGTAAAGAGAGCTTGTTTTAACTGCGGTCTTTCCTCGGCGCTTAGAAACTCTTTTTTTTTGCTGATGCTTTAGGAACTGCTACAATATGAGATGGAGAAAACCATATTCCAGTCTTTCGAAAGCCGTTTATTGCAGTTGGTCTTGTGGCAGCTCTCAAATAGGCCTTAACGAACAACTGTCCTACTTGATAGTGGGTAACTGTTCTTCCAGGATGTAGTCGTAGCCATTTATTCGCTTCATATCCATAATATGAACGGTTTCATGAAAGCTACATCCAAGGGCTGCAACCGATGAGTGCAATGTGGTGGGAAACACAGCATGACCAAACCAGTAGCCCTTGCTACATCTATGACTTCAATACCCTTAACGTGGCTTGCATGTCCATCTAAAAGTAACAAAAAGGGTTGATCTTTTGTTGCTCGTGACCATTCAATAAACCTTTTTAACCACCTTTAACCTTTTCCATCCATTAGTTGGGCTTTCATTCTTTTTCGAGGGAAAATAAACATTGGTGGCATGTACGTGCCATCAGCGCTCATGCAAATTTCCACGGTAGATAAGAAGCTGTCCTCGTTCTGCTGAAGAAAGCGATCCTACTTGTTTCCTTTCTTTTGGTGCCAAAAGTTTCCCAAGACTCTTAGCGACTGTTGTGATGCCTGTTTCGTCAACATTGAATATCCTGTTTGAAGAAAACCCATGTTTTTAATGCATTTCTCCAGCAATGCAAAAGTTCCGATAGTAACACGGTTAAATCCCATACCTCGGGCTGCAGATGTTGCTTCCGGTTTTCTTGAGTAAATCGTTGGATTCTGTTTTAGAAAGCTTTGTGCCCAATCCTCTCCAGTCATGCGGGTTTCAGCGTCAAGGTTATTCGCTAATTAATTTTTTTCTGCTAGTTCATATGCCAGTTCTCGAAATTCCTTCATTGAAAAGCCAAACAAGCGCCCTTCCATATCCCTAAGATACATGGCTAACTCTTTTTCTTGAGCCGCCGAAAAAACAGGCTTAAAATTTCCCACTCTTGTAACAACAAGTGGCCGGAGCTTAGATCCGTTTTTTTTTAATCTTTGTAAAGTTGTTCGAGGAATTTCATAGGTAGCTCTTTTTTCTACGTCTTCAACAGCTCTTCGCATGTTATCTATGCTCTATTCTTGCCGGTTAGTCTTCGGCTATAATTGCGGACCATCTAAAACAATAGCTAATTAATGCTGATAAAATAATAATAAACAAACAACATGAGTAGAAAATGAATGGGGCATAATGGGCACCCATGCCCAATGAATGGGGCACCCCTGCCCATTATGCCTCGTCCATACTGCCCCATATTTCGTTCTACTTTGATCTCCAAAAATGGATTTGCAACCTAACCGTAAAAGAGAAATAATTAGATTTATACAAACGAAATTTACTTACTTTGATATTAAAGGTATAAAAACTAGATTTCAAGCTGACCTTCGTTCCAAAAAACACACTTTACTTCGCTTCCAAACAACTTCCACTCAATGAAAATATTTTTGTTGGCCAACATGCCACTTCTGTTCAAAAAAGGGTTTTACCCCACTTGCCACCGATAAATGAAGCCAGACAGCTTATTTTCCGAGTTTCTACTATAATCGACAGAGAAATGCAGCGGGGCCCATTTTCTCCGGGTGCCTGTTATGCCCCGGGTTCCCCTACATGCTTTTCTTTCAAATACTATACATTAACTATATAACTGCGATGTATTTGCAGTCTGTATTTCGAAATTCTAATTATGGCTATAATTAAAATTACGTTTACTGACATCTGCCATATGGACGTATTGGTTTTTGTCCCAACTAAGTATATCATGTTTGAAAATTTAGCGACCATTTATCTTTGGTGTGGAGAAACGAAGTGGAGACTAGAGACGCTAAAATTTAGCGCGAGCAGGATACTAGGTTTTCGATTTTAAATTAATTCCAGTGGAATGGCACAAGTAGGATAGCCCTCCTATAATGAAATCCGACCGACATAAGGAGAGTATATTTTTTATTGCAAATAAAATTTGGTTTACGGTTTCCTCCTCTTAACTCTGAATTCCCTTATTGTTTAGACTGATTGGTGAAAGACCGAATATACGAAGGATCCACTTGAGCGTTCAAGGACGATATGTTAAATGTACTCTACGAGAATTCGGATCCGGTCGGAGCTAATACTGGAAGCACTAAGAGCTAAAACTGTATTTCAATAACCCTTTGGTAGATAGACTGTGACTGTTACTTTGTTTTAGATGAGATTTTCAAACCCTAGGTTTTTCTCATAAAGTTGGCCCTTAGTCCCGTTGAGCTGAGATCAAAATTTGACAATCCTATTCTAAACATTGTAAAATTTAGGAATAATATTAAATCACTCTTGGCAGTTTCAAACGTAAAATCTTGTATAGTCCCCGTGACAAGTTATAGTTAGTTAGCGTCACAGAAGTAAGTAAAACATCCTAGAAGTGCATTTCTGTTGAATTTAATAATATACAATGAATATGATTTTAATCTCAGAATAAGGATTTAAACGCCTTATGTGAGCATTTTCATTCACATTTTTCTGGGCTGCATTTATTGTAAAATTTAATTTTAAGAAGTTTTGTGGCAAATGGAAAGTGGTATTAAATAGGTTAACAGCATAACTTCTTTCGTCAGCTGAGTTATTGTTTTCTGCCTTTATATAAAACGAATGCAGTAGTCCTAAAAAATCACCCTGTAAGTGCAGATATGAAATCTAAATAATTTCATGTGCATTTTTGTACACTCTCACTCTTTTTATTTCTTTTTTTTTATTTTGTTTACAATTACATTGTACAATAAACTTTAATGACAACAAAAGGAAACAATAAATGTTAACGCCAATTTTATTTAAGGTATTTATTGTGTAGGTATATCAAAACTATGATATCTCATAACGGAAAAAAAGAACACCTGTATGGATACCACTACACGAAAGTCGCTAACTAATTGAAGTTCAGAGAGAAAATACGCTCATTTATTAATTTTCAAGCTTGTCAATAAAAGCAACTACAAATATGAGAGCACAGCTACAGCACTACAGCAGCGTTGCCAGACGGTTGAATTATTTCCCCCCAGACAAATCTGAAAAAACCCCCAGATTTAGCTATTTTCTAAAAAAAAACCCCAATTTTTTTTTTCAAATTATGTATGTAAATTTAAGATTAAATACAAAGACACAAGTTTAAAGAATTAAAAAGATTTTTTAATGTATACGTATTTAAAAAAAAAAAGGAAGTGAATTCAGCTTTCAAGATTTAATAAGAAAAACTTAGCTAATAAGTGAAAATAATCAACTTTCATAAATAAGTCCTAAAATATAGTTGTCTCGTTGTCTTCATCTTTGTTTTTGTACATCTGCTCATGAACATTTTGATCATTTGATCGGAAGGGGTAAAATTGATACATCCCGATCCAGGAACAATCACAAATTGGTTTTGGCAAGAGACAAAGTACAAAGAAAGTCTCGCACTATTTATTGTTTCTTATATGATTGTGAACTATCCTGACACCAATGAATATTGGAATGCGTTGGAATGGAATTGGCATAAATGGAACATGAATTTATTTGGTTTGTTGGTGTTGCATTAAGCTTTAAATGTTCACTTACGATACTTTTTAGTGAGAAGAAAAAAATAATTAAACGCAATTACGAAAAAAGAAACCCCGGATTTCCGCCTAAATAATTTCTCCCCCCAGATTTCCCCCCGTCGGTCAAAAAAACCCCTAGATCTGGGGGGAAAACCCCCAAACTGGCAACGCTGCACTACAGGCTACAGGAAGTGTTGTTATATCGTGGGATTTATCCCTTTTTGTGGGAATCTCGATGTCCGAAAAGCCTTCCGTGGGATAAAGGGATAAAGCACCAAATCTTGAGAATTTCAGAAATCTGACAAAAAACATTCAAACTATGAATTTTTGGTGAAATTCTATCAAAACACCTGTATTTCACCATGATTATCAAAACACTGAATGTCCATAAAACACAGATCATGTAAATCGTCTTTTATCAAAATTTTCTAGTACCAAAAAAAAACTGCGGTTTTTATACTAAATTGATTTTCTTTTCGTGTAATACAAATTTTACTTTTAAAATTTTGACGCAAAAAAGTATCGTGGGATTTTAAGTATAGTGAAAAGGGAAAAATGGGACAAAATTACCACGTTTCGTGGGATAAATGAAGAGAGAGTGCTACAACACTGACTACAGGTAACAGAAAACATAACAGATGGCTGCAATACTAGCCGAGCACTTTATCACAGTCACTCATGAAGTTCGCTTATTTCATCGTATAGTACTTATTGCCTTTTCGCACACGATACAAACATTTACCGTTCACATGCTTTATATTAAACGATGCATGGCATGTAAAAAGAATTCTCCTGAAGCAACAGGATAGAATGATATAATATAAATAACTCAGCCTACGAATATATTATAGTCAATAGACGATTTATGCGAAATTGAGTTAACTATGCAGCATAAACTAGGTAATAAATAGACCGTCAGCTCTTACAACTTAAGAGAATTTGCCTACAAGTTGTTTTCCGTGTTGCTATGTGGCAAAGTATGTGTACCATGTTAAAATAGATTAGCAGCATGCATACACTCGCACATATGAACCTGATAGATGCCTGACAGTTCATTCTGAGGTAACATAAGAAAAATTCAAATAATTCAAATAATTGCCCGTTATCGGGACGTATTAAGAAAACGGTGGGTATGGTGTGGTGAATTTAGTACCAAATTATATTAAAACGCATAGGAATACATGTAAGGATTTCTTTCATGTTACCTAGATAATCTTTATGTACTACGGGATGTTAACGTTTTTGTTTTAAACAATGGAAATCGATAAACTATATGAATCATTGACAAAAATAAAAAAGAACGCTTATGTATTAATATAAAAAAATATATGATTGCTAATGATTATGAATCGTATGAATTAAAAGAAAATTGTAAGCAGCAAAACTTAAATGCTTGAGACATACCTATCAGGGTACAAATCAGTAGACATGTTGATTTCCAATTTTGCTTGTATACATTATGATTTTCGTTCTTTCCCGTACTTTTCGTTGATTGTGTCTATTAGAATTTTTCTTTTTATTATAAATGAACATTATTCTCTGATTTCAAATGTAATTTCATTAATTATGTCAATTGTTTCAAATTTTCTAATATATATATTTAATTTTTTTTATGTAAAGGGTCCGCCATCTAACTTTTTCTTTTCAACTAGTGCTTATTTCGCGAATGGTAACACTTAGCTCATGTCTGATTTGACAGATAATTAGTTTTATCCTTCCGCTGAACGAATATGGTTGTGTATACGCTGGAACAACGCTGGGAAATATTCCGACATTACTTTGAAAAAAAGATGCCGATTTTGCCAAAAAAATCATCTTTTCAGATGAAGCTCATTTTCATCTTGGCGGCTATGTAAACAAGCAAAATTGTCGCATTTGGGGCACAGAATTTGGTCCAGAGGCATAATTGGGCCATGTTTCTTCGAAAATGAGCAAGGAGTGGCCGTTACAGTCAATGGCGATCGTTATCGGGCCATGTTGAACGAATTTTTGTTCACAAAAATTGAAGAGGAGGATATTGACAACATTTGGTTTCAACAGGACGGCGCTACGTGCCACACAGCCGAAGCTACACTCGATGTTTTGCGCCCTGTTTTTGAAGATCGCATTATCAGCCGCAGAGCTGATGTCGTTTGGCCACCTCGGAGCTGCGATTTGACACCGTTGGACTATTATTTGTGGGGTACCGTAAAAGACAAGTGTTACGCCGACAAGCCAGAGACAATTGACGCTTTAAAGGACAATATTCGTGAAGCCATTGGTGAAATACAGCTGCACACAATCGATAATGTGCTTTAAAAATGGACAGATCGTGTAGGCTACTGCATGGCCAGCCGAGGCAGCCATTTGAATGAAATTATTTTCCATTATTAAGAAATTTGAGAAAATATTCAGTAGTTTTTTTTTTTAGCATTTCCAAAAAAAAAAAGTTATTTGGCGGACCCTGTACATTTAGTGCGTTGATATTCATAGTGAAATGTAGTTTGAATGTTTTTCTGCCAGATTATTGATAGTCCAACAATTATGACATTTTTTTCCTTTTACGCAGGAAAGTTTTTCAAAAATTGAAACTCACACAAAAAGGTAGATATACCACAATGAAGGAACGCTGCTGAGTGTCAGTATTTTATTACATCTCCCGCCATTTAGAATTTCTTTTTTTGCTGCTTCATTCACAGATAGGAAATTAATGATTTGATAAATTTTCTTTTCAAAATGTTCATGGGGAATCGGGTAGGTGTGCGGGAGCTGACAGTCTATTGAATACTTAGCTTATGGTATGCAGTCTTACAAATTTGTGAAAGCCGTCTTGTCCCATTCCTTTTAGTTTTCAAGTTATAGAGATCAATTTTGTTCAATAAACCTAGAGCCATTTCAATATTCTATATTTTCCAACTTTATATTTTTCATTAATTTTTAGCTTTCGTTAGGTTTTTTTTATTTCTGCTAAGGGATTTTAAATATTTACTTTTCAACTAGTTTTCAGATGCCGCCATATTAATATTGAATACGATGTCTCGTTAAAAATATGTGGCTTTCATATACCTAATATATTCACGCCTTTTTCATATACTTTACCAAGATTTTAATAAGAATGAAACTAATTTCTTCTTGGATAAAAACCATCGAGAAATCTTATAACTTTTCTTTTTTTTATGTGGTGGTTACCGCTCTGTGTGCTTATCAGATCACCAGCATTTAAACACCTTTATATTATTTATCTTGCAAACATGTCCCTACCAAACGTAAAGCACCCTATGAAATCACATTAGGTTCAAAAAACCCCAATCGTGCGGTCGTAATTAGTTTATGATAAATGTGCGTAATCACACCACTTGAATTCATGTGGAAAAATATAATGAAGTGCATGACTCGCCCGCACCTATTTACACCTTGCTATTGTTGAAAATATTATAATTTTAAAATTAATTTTAGGGAAAAACTTTGCCCACACATACGTGATATGTTTATTTGCATGACCGTGTTTCAATAGTTTTACAGCATCTTATCTGCTTTTCTATATTGTGTTCACGCTATCAATAAAACGTTGCGTCGTTTAACATACATAACTAGCTAAATCATTTATAACTAAAATAGTAAACAGTTCTTATTCCATTTTGGAACATAGCCTGCTGACATCCCTGATATTAATCAACTTAAGAACAAATCTGCATAAAATATTAACTCCAAAAATTGGTTGGTGTCACAATAAGCTTAACACTCAAGGGCTTAAACAGCCCTAAAAAGGGAATATAAAATGTAATAAATAGAAGATTAACATTAATATTAATCGGGTTTTGTAAGGTAGAAATGTTAAATAGAATAAATGCTTCCGTTGAATTTCGTTTGATTAAATTTCGAAATTTGAAGGTTGTTGTCGCACGTTAGCCAGCGTAATGAAATAACCCCGGCCATCATTGGAACCACACGATTTCAATCTGTGCGGTGAACCAGATATACGTGGTGCATGAGCATGACCCAATGCCATTCGTCGTGCGAGAATAACAAGGTCGTATGTCGAAAAAATTCAAATTTGACATTTTGATGTAACTATGTTAAAATTTCCTTTAAGAAGCATTTCCTACTTTCTACAAAAGAGGAAGAAAAAGGCAATAAAATCAAGAGTGTTAAAATAATATTCACCGAATGTTAAGATCAAAGTCGTATGTTTACATACAACTATGCACTTTTAGACTGCATACCAAAAAATACTACATACGGCTTTGTTATTCTTAAATAGTTGCTCTGATTTATGTTATTTTATTACTGAAAGCCGGCACAAAACATGATTTCTTTCAGTCGGTTTAAGTAGTTGCATTGAATGTATTCTTCCTAAATAAACAGTTAGACGTTAGAAGTTAGACCTTCAACAAATAAATTCTTAGTTATTTACTTCAAAATTAGAAATTGTAGGTAAGTAAGTACTTAATTTTAATTAAGGGACAACATCAATTCATCAATCAGCCGGAAGTGGAAATTGACTTGGAGTTCGACAGTCTAGTACCAGGTGCTCAAATAACTGATGATGGCATTGTGATAGATGTTAGTGACAACTCCAACAAAAGAACAACTAAAAGGAAGAGAGACTCTAGCAAGTGGAGATCTAACATACGTAGAGCTCGTTATCAAGCCTACGTTTCGGAAAGAAAAAAAAATGTTGAAGCTTAGTAAAAAATTGTGCATGCAAGTTTCAGTGCAGGTATACAACGGAAAAAGAAAGACTTCAGTTATTCAAGGCATACTATTCTTTGAACGCCGCAAAAAAAAATTATTTATTTCATCAACAACCGAAAAATTTGAATGTATTGGAGGCAGAACAGGAAAAACAACGGATAGTAGAAGAAAATATACATTTAAATAAAGGGTCCGCCAAATAACTTTTTTTTTTTTGAAAATGATATAAAAAAAAACTACTGAATATTTTCGCAAATTTCTTTTTTTATTTGAAAGTACAATCCTTCCGGTTAATAATGGAAAATAATTTCATTCAAATGGCTGCCTCGGCTGGCCATGCAGTAGCCTACACGATCGGTCCAATTTTTAAGCACATTATCGATTGTGTGCAGCTGTATTTCACCAATGGCTTCACGAATATTGTGGTTTAAAGCGTCAATTGTCTCTGGCTTTATTATTATTTTCGGAATCCAACAACCAGATCATAGAACTAAAAACTAGTTTTTGTACTCCTGGCCACTCCTCCATCCAAGATATTGTCACGGTGCATAGTGTTTTGGAGAGAATACTGAAGCCAAGAGAATTCTATTCTATAATTTCTTTGATGAAGGCAAAATGAAAAGGGAAAAAAATGAAAATGTTGCAAGTGTAAGCTCAAGAGTTTTTTTAATTTCCATTGTTCCTCAGTGTTAAATTTTAAGCAGATACCTTATTTCAAGGTAACAAATTTACAATTTTCTCAAAACCCTACTTCTGTGAAATATGAAACATCATACCTGGAATCCGAATACATGCAAGTTGATTTAAAGTACAATACAATTTCTACAAGAGCAAGCTCAACCCCTTTTGAATTACCAAAGCCCAAAACATTTAAACTTCGCACAGAAATTTCAGAGCAGAAGATAAAATGTTTTCGGTCAATGTTAAAATTTATGCCGGAAGTGGACAAAACCTTTTTCATGACATTAATAAATAATAAATCGCCAAGAAAAAATCTCCAAAAACTCTTCTTTTATGTTAACAAATTTTGAATTAATTTATTATTTAGTTACATTGTTTTTAAAATAAAATGTTTAATTTAAATTTTTTTGTTTGAAATTTGTCGTCTATCAACTTTAGTTCAAAGTTCTTCTGGCAACTCAGAAAGGAGAAATAAAATTTAGCATTTTTAAACCTCTTTTTCGGAGTTTGTGGACGTATTGGATATAAACTTTCAATGTGTTTTTGTTTAGTTTTATGACATTAACACGTAAGCATTTAGTCTATGAACAAAAACAACTACAACTGCAATAAAAAAACTGACATTTTGTTTTCGCTGTATCTCAAATTCATAGTTTTTCACATGCGACCTTGTAATTCTCGGACGACGACAGGTTCAGAAACAAACGCCACTACTTATGTAACAAACGAGGATCCAAACCCGATAAAGCAGAAACATCAAAGCGAAGAAATTCGATTTCATCAAACCGTTCCAAGTTCAGAAACCGGCAAAATGATTAACAGATGTTGGAAGACTGAAGAAGATAAATTTCCCAAAACAAGTGTGAAAGAGAAATAAGTATAAAAAAAGACGAAATAATCAGCCAAATGACAAAAGATACTTCAATTACTTATTAATGTGGACAACGAGGCATGATTAATAATAGCTTCAGGATGATCGAAACTCAAGGGTAAGTAAACGACATGTACCGTCGGTAAGTTGGGCATCTTGTCATGGGGGGCGTCTTAAGTAACGGAACAGGTTGCTAGATCAGGGTAGTGGCCTCTCTGCTCTGCTAGAGCTGAATGTGAATTGGAAAACCATGATCCAATCCGTTCAAGATCAAGTCCAATAGATCAAGTCTTAGCTCCAAGATGACTGGTCTGCAATGTCGATGGAGCTGTGATAAAGTAGGTAAAACTACTGGTTCACAGGGTTCAGGGGTAATTGAATCGCAAATGGATACTCCTCAGGGGCAGCTCAATCCTCTGTTGTAAAGTAGTTGTGTAGGATAGGTATTGGGGATCTCTGCATATTCGGTTTAATTTTCTCCCCTACGCGTGGGTACACATATGGACAGTAATAATATAAATACAAATAACGCGCCTTCGGAAAACGAAGTGAAAGGCTTGGAAGGGGTCGAAAAGTTGCTGGAAGGCGCTGGAATAAACCCGAATAAGCTCGATGCGTCAGTGGACTCTGATGGGAAACCAAAAGAGTTAGCTGACCAATCGTAGAGGTGGACAATGCGGTGCAGAAATGCGCCATTGAATTCAGCCGACACAGCGGAAGAAGAAGGAAGACTCGACTCCGAGCGGAAGTTCCACAAACAATTGAAACAAATGATGAAGAGGGTCAGACTAAGATTGGCCTTGTCGAAATCTGACTCGGCGGAAGGCATAAATAAATCAGTGGATGAGTTGACTGAAATGGTTGCCAATATGACGTCGACCGAAACCTCTCGAAGACGATGGATCTAGGAAACGGTTCAAATGTTCCGGGACCATGAATCCACTCGACACTGAGAAGAAGGGGACGGAAAGTCTGTTCAACATGTGATCAGTCTACAGGTACCACACTGCAGTGGTTGTGTGGATGGACACTATGCACAACGGATAATCAGTCAGCCCGAAGAGCAGAAATCGTGAAAGGCCGATCAACCTGAACCAAGCTATGGGAAGGAGAGCAAAGCAAGCAGATGATGCGAAGCCATACGCTAGGACTGAGAGAGCCAAAAAAGCGTTTATGCTTGGGTTTCCATTGATCCCAAATTCGACACCAAACTTTTTTAAGCTACTTAAAAAAAAGCGACACCCAGCGGTTGGCATATGAGTTGAATTTGGCAAACATACAAGCAACCGTATGTTGTTTTCCTGAGCCCCTGAAACGATGGAAGGGGACAAGCTACTTGCCAAATTGTCACAGAGAAAAAAGACGGGAACCACTTAACCTCCTCGAGATGAAAGTTTGTTTGGGAACCGCACTTTGAAAAAAAACTGAATAGAAAAAAAAACGGGGAGTGTCACTTCAAATAAATAAAACAAAAGTAAATATTTCAAACTGTTCGTAAAAAGCGAAATCCAGCCATGACATCGTATCTAGAGTTTTCAAGCAGAAACAGACGGTTCTCATGAATGTTTGGAACAGTTAAATGCTGGGTGTACTCTGTGGAGTGGCAGAGTGGTCAACGTTTCTATTTCACGGCAGCCAATGCAGCCCACCGAGCCGAAATATACTACCTGCAACAATATTAAAGAGTTACCACGAACACTTCATTATTCCGAAATGCTACTGTATAATTGCTCCGATTAAAGATTAAAGAAAATACGGTACGAATTTTATCGTGGGAAAAATATAAAAAAAACCCTTATCCCTTTTTGTGGGAATTTCGATGTCCGAAAAGCCTACCGTGGGATAAAGGGAAAAAGGACCAAATCGTGGGATTTTCAGAAATCTAACAGAAAAACATTCAAACTATAAAAAGTATGATTATCAACACACTGAATCATAGCAGTGTAACAAACCCGGTTTTTATACTAAAGGTTAATTTAACGCGATTTTCTTTTCGTGTAATACAAATTTTACTTTTAAAAACTCGTTTTGACTCAAAAAAGTATCGTAGGATTTTAAATGGGAATTTGAGTACTGTGAAAAGGGAAACATGACCATGATTCGTGGGATAAATGAAGAGAGAGTGCTAACAACACTGCTCTACATGTCATTTTTACAATATAACACGTATTGCCAGTGTTGCCATACGTAACAGCTACGCTCATCACGAATGTTTTCCCTAATATATCGAAATAATGTTGACAAAGATTGGCTGAGTGTACGAGCTAAGAAAAATTAGGATGTTGATCATTTGAATTTTGTTATTCAAAATCATGTACGAATTTCTAAATTCGATGTTTGGGGTTCGTCGCCACACAATTTGAAATTGAAAGTCGGCTCAGTTATAATTTTTTTGCGCAACATCAAAGCACCTAAACTTTGTAACGGAACATGTTTTATTCTGAAGAATCTGAAATAAAATGCCATTCAAGCGACGATTTTGAGGGACAAATTCAAAGGCAAAGATGTGGATTCTGCTTATTCAGAACGATTTGCCATTCATATTTAAGCGTCTTTGATTTCCCGTGTGTCTCGCTTTCGCTATGACAATTAAGTCGCAATGACAATTGCTGGATGTTTGTAGCATCAATCTTGAATTCCTATGTTTATCACATGGTCAATTGTATGTGGCACCAAATTACATAAAACAGCATATGTATGCTCATTATTATTGTTTTCATTGCATTAACGAATTTTGGCGGAACGAAGTTCGACGGGTCAGCTAGTTCTAACTATATTTTAAGAACAAAAGTTTCTCACACTCGAAATTTCGGCTTTTGAACCGAACCGAGCCATCTCTACGTTGCATGCTCACGAGTCGGAATCCATCTGCACTACCTATTTGTTTGGACGAGCGATAAAGGTAAAAAAGCATCAAAAATGTTGTTTGCCAAACATTGTTTAATAAATTTGCAAGTTTTACCTAAATTGTTAAATTTTTTTTTTATTAAATGACTGTCGAATGTATTTAAGCTAGTACCTCATAGATTAATGCGTTCGGAACCTTCTCAAAGGGTGCCCCTTTGGCCTTATGTGTTAAGTCGCTTTCCCACAGAGTCATATAGGCCAAATTTTTAGATTTGGCCTTATGTAGCTCGGCCTTATGTCAAGGCACCGAATTCGATATAGTTGAGTTCAGAATTGTAGGCTTTGGAGATACATCGTCCAACTGAACAGCCCTTCACCGAGGCATGAAAATAGAGAAGTCTATGGGAGCTACGAAAAGTGTTGGCATCAAAAATGTTTGAAAACCCAAGTGTGTCTTTTCTTTAATGTTATACGGAACTTAAGGCGTTCCATTTTTTTAATTAAAATTCTCTTTCGGATATACCAGCAGACTGGTTGTTGTGTGTCTTGGAATTTCAGAGGAACAAGAAATACTAAATTGAATCGAATCTCGCACGCAAAAAGACTGTATATTCAATGTTGATAAGTCAAATAATGTAATTACGAATGATATTTGTTTCTTCTGTTCTTTCACTGAAAAAGGCGAAGTAAAGGGTCCGCCAAATAACTTTTTTTTTTTGAAAATGCTATAAAAAGAAACTACTGAATATTTTCTCAAATTTCTTTTTTTATTTGAAATTACAATCCTTCCGGTTAATAATGGAAAATAATTTCATTCAAATGGCTGCGTCGGCTGGCCATGCAGTAGCCTACACGATCGGTCCAATTTTTAAGCACATTGTCGATTGTGTGCAGCTGTATTTCACCAATGGCTTCACGAATATTGTCCTTTAAAGCGTCAATTGAACACAGCGTCGTCGGTGGCGGTGGCTTCCTGGGCCTGGTGTACGCAAATGCGAAGAATACACATTTCCCCGCCCCTGAGAGAAGGGAAATTTGGGAAAATTCTCAAATGTTTATTGATGAAAATTTGAATGTTGCGTTAATTGAGTAGTAGAGTAGGTAGGTAGGTATTAAATGGCACCAATTATTAAAAAGGGTTGGTATAATTTTTTTGTAGAATCTCTTTTCAATAAACTTCTAACGGGATAACGTTTATATTCAAGTGAACATCACTATCTGATCGTGATTATATT
This sequence comes from Cheilosia variabilis, assembly GCA_951230905.1. Taxonomy (NCBI): domain Eukaryota; kingdom Metazoa; phylum Arthropoda; class Insecta; order Diptera; family Syrphidae; genus Cheilosia; species Cheilosia variabilis. The sequence goes on from OX579676.1 coordinate 58,651,078, forward strand.
TAATTTTATTTATGAATGGCAAAAAAAAATAAAGTGGAGAAAATCATTAACAATTTTATTTGATCAAAAATGCGCTTAAGAGAAAATATCCCCTTTAGGAAATCGCTTCTGCCCATCGAGGGAAGTTTCAACTCCTTTTGAACGGACTATACACAACTTGACGCAAACCAATTCATGTTTGTTTCGAAATCAGCCAAGTTAGTTCAAAGTTGTTATGTTGGGTATGTAGTGAAATAATATTGAAACGGAAAAAAAATCCTCACTAATCGAGTCCTATAAATCATGATAACGAGTAAATTTTGTTCGTTTTATCAGTTTACAACTCCCTAACTTAACTCTGACCGCTTTCTATTGATCTGGCAGATTACATACAACGGCCTATTTATAATAGTGAAAATATAGAACACCCATTACAAGAAAAAAGCAAACAAAAATTCCCCATAGATTTTGATTTGAATTTTATTTTGGTAAAGTATTTTTGGATTTGCTCTTAAACCCAGACGGGGACATCAAAATAGGAAGCATAATTTATTTATTTACAGTATCCGAGGCCACATGCCACAGACAGTCAATCACACTGATAACGATTATCACAAGTACCGAATGTATTAATCACACTTCAAAGCTAGATTAAATTGATTAGCGTCAATTGATCATCTAATAAATATCATTAACCAATCACCGCCCTTATCAGGTGTCATCCGAGCGACAAGCTGGTGAGGTGGCTACTTTGTGTTTGTATCTATCCCAGGTTGTACATCGTAATTAGTTTGCATTCGCTCTTGTAGGATTTTCTTACTGTATGCACTGGAGTAACAGCTCTACTTTTTTCTTCGGAACTCTGTTTAACATATTGCAACATATTTCACTGGCTGCAACAGTTCGAAAATGTCGCTGAAAAGATGGTCATTTCGTTAAACAAGTTATAATATCGAAGCAGTGCTTTAGAATCTTGGTGAGAGCCCAGAAATATCACTTCAGTGTCGTAGACAAGAATTCCAAATGCTAATGCATATTTTTTGAGCGAAATCATCCACAGACCACAGCTAATAAGCTTATTTTCACCTTTATTGTCTGTCTTTCTGTCGGCTTCTGAGATCTACAGCCTAAACAGCTGCAGGTCGACGGATTTGTTTCAAACTTGGGATTTCGAGTATTTGGGCTTACAGTTTGGGGTCACTTTTTTTTTGCACGTTAGCCCGGCTCCAACGATTTCCACCATATATGATACTTGAGCTTAAATATGTGGGGCTAGCATGGCTGCATACCTAGTTTTTCGCAGAAAAATCGCCATTTTATATTTTAAGGGTAGGTACTTTAAGAACCAAGTAATGCTTACATCCTAAACAATGCCTTGTACTCAGTTTTTAGATAAATAGTATCTTTCGAACTAAATATTGCAAAGAAAGCTCTATCGATTTTGAACGAAATGCATATTTAGGATACAAACATATTTCTTAAATATTATTACAAAAATTCCAATATTTGTTCACACAACTATCATCCACTTCTGCTTCTCGGAAACATACACCATAAAAGAACCAGCAGCCACATAGATCTTACACGGTTGAAAACACTTTTGTACTCCGACTGCCACACGCTTTAATCGGTCTGTTTGTAACAGAGATGTAAAGATTTCGGTATATCTGACCCTACTCCCAACCATAGGCACGAAAACCAGCATAACTAACGCTTGTAAGAGATTCATATTTTAAATGAAATGTGCAATCGCATTATTTTATATATCTATTTAAGGTCACCCTGTTTACGCTAATCTATGCACCTACACTTTTATTTCGTATATGGGATATATTATTGTTATACACGGCCTTAAGCCAACCCTGTTGCATTAAATAGAAAGTGTTATAAAATGACTCTTTTCCTTGGACATCCGTTTTTCCGGTTTGGCTTCTAAAAAGGGAGAATCAAGTCTCCTTCTTCTTCAGCCATTCAAGCCGACCACACGCCGGTTATTAAGTACCTCTAGGTATAATATATATAATGTAAATAATCGAGTTTATAATTTGTAATATTGTTTATGAATAAAATAGTAATAATTAAATAGTCAAAGGTTTTCTTTAACGTGAACCAAAGGAAACATAACAATTGGCGACGAGGTAAAAAAAAAAAAAATAAAAAATAACGTCCACGTGTGTAAATCAAAATTCGGAACAAAAAATGTCAAGATTAATCGGCTGTGTGGAGCCATTCGTCAGCGGTGGAAATTGTTTGGCATATGAAGATCGAGTGCGTCAGTTTATTAAAGTCAACGACATCAAAGAAGAAGAAGCCCTTACCCCACTCTTTATCACCATCGCAGGAGCAGAAATACACGAGCTCCTAATATCGCTAACAGTACCAGAATTGCCCAGTGCAAAACCATTCGAAGAACTTATATCGCTGCTACGTGCTCATTTTGCTCGAAGCATAATAAACGAGCAGAGCGATATAAATTTAACACGCTCAAACAATAGGAAGGTGAACCTATTAATGAATTTATTGTGGTGCGCCTAAAGAGTCAAGCTCAGTTCTGTAATTTCGGGGATATCATCCCAGAGAAGGCTAAAGAAGACGTTCAAAAGTACAAAATTAAAATGTTAGACGATGTATTGAGCGATCGCTTCATAGTGGGATTAACATGTGAAAGAATCCAACAGGCCTTATTAGGTGAGGATAACCTTACTTTCGAAGAATACACCACGAAGGCATTAAATATGGAGCTTTCGCAAAAAACAACAAAATCATTACATTCCCCGCAAAATATACATGCTGTCTTTCAAAAAAAAAAACCATAAACACGTGCCGTCAAAAATACATACAAATTCTTTGCCTAACAAAAAATCCAATCGCCATTCGTCAAGTACACAACATCAAACGTCAAGTGGAAGTTACCAAAAAAGTCATCTTGTGCCACAACTTTCATCATCACAGAAGTCTTGTCACCGTTGTGGGAATAGTCATCACCAAGATAACTGTCCAGCCAAGAGAGAAAATTGGGAGTGTTTTACCTGCCATAAAATCGGTCACACGTCCAGAGTTTGCAGGTACAAAAATTCACAAAGTCAGAAAGTTGCAGTCAATGTCGTCAATAAAGAGAATGAAAGAAGTCATCACCCAGAACCAGCAGAGTGTTCTCTGCCTATCAAAAATGTAAGAACAGGTTTCGAGATCGATACCGGAGCAGCGGTAACTATTATGTCAGAGAAACATTATTATGATTATTTTTCGAATGTCAAATTAAAAAGGTCATGTAATAATTTGTGTACTGTTTTAAGTAATAAAATTGAGCAACTAGGCATTATTAGCGTTTCGGTGGAGTTTGGAGGTGGATGTGAAAAGTGTGAAATAATAGTGGTCAAAGGATGTTGGCCGAGAAAACCCTTGTTGGGAAGAGATCTACAAGATGTGTTATTCCCAAACTGGTGAAAAATGTACGCGGGAAGCTTAACAGGTATGAATAGTGTAAAAAGTGAAGTTGTGTGTCCTATTTTAAAGTCGATTCAAGAAAAATATCCAAACATTGTTGATGACAAGAATAATGAACCAATTAAAGGTTTTACCGCGAATATTGTGTTAGATGGTTGTCAGAAACCAATTTTTCATTGTGCATACAGTGTACCATTCAAGTTAAGAGATAGGGTAAAAGCCGAACTCAATCGTCTTGTGAGTGAAAAGATTTTAGAGCCTATTAAATATAGCCGATGGGCTACACCCATCGTAATAGTTCCTAAAGCTAATGGTGAGCTACGGATTTGCATGGACTGCAAAGTGACCATAAATAAATGTATCTTGATGGAACATTACCCATTGCCGAAAATGGATGAAATTTTCGCGGAGTTAGCAGATTGCGAAATTTTTTGTGTCATTGATTTAAGAGGAGCTTATCAACAATTGTCAGTAGATCAAGATTGTAAAGAACTGTTAGTGATAAATACTCTTATAGGACTTCTAGCGTATACACGTCTTCCATATGGTGTGTCTAGTGCTCCTTCTATCTTTCAATCTGTCATGGACCGAATATTGTTGGGATTTAAAGGTGTGTTTTGTTACTTAGATGATATTATCATCGGAGGCAAGACAAAAGATGAATGCTACCAGAAATTACTTTTGGTGTTGTCACGTCTTAATGATCATAATATTAAAATCAACGTCTTAAAGTCAAAGTTTCTAGTTCCGTCTGTTAAATATCTCGGTCATGTGATTTCGGGTAAGGGTATAGGCCCAAATCCAGAAAAACTGGAAGCCATTCTACAAGCTCCTTCGCCAACTAATCTTAAGCAACTGCAGTCTTATCTCGGGTTATTGAATTTTTATTCACAATATATATTCCAAATTTGTCGTCTAAATTACGTCCGCTTTACGACCTTTTAGGTAACCAAAAATTTATCTGGAATTCAACTTGTCAAGAAACTTTTGAAAAAAGTAAGACATTTTTAACTAATGAAAGTTTATTGGAGTTGTATGACCCCAATAAACCTATTGTGGTAACGACAGACGCATCACCTTACGGGGTGGGTGCAGTGCTTTTGCATGTAGTAAACGGTGCTGAAAAACCTGTAATGTTCGTGTCCAGCTGAGCAAAACTATTCCCAGCTTCATCGCGAAGCATTAGCAATCATTTTTGCAGTAAAAAAGTTCCACATTTATATCTATGGGCAAAAATTTACGTTATGCACTGATCATCAGGCTTTGCAAGAAATCTTCAGTCCAAAGAAAAATAATTCAGCCGTTTCAGTCTCTAGGCTTCAAAGATGGAGCATAATACTGTCGTCGTACACCTATACCATTCAATATCGTAAAGGAAAGTCTTTGGCACCGGCCACCTTGCCTTATCAAGGTTACCATTAAATAAAAGCACAGGGGTTGAACAAATACCGATAAATTATTTATCTGAAATGGAAAGTCCTATGTTAAATGTGTCCGTCATCCAGCATCACTTGGCTCATGATGACGAGTTAGCAAATGTGTATAAAATTATGCATGATAAAGAATATAAATATGAGTTTTCATCCAACTTGTTTAAAAAGGTACAAAATAATTTATCTATAGAGAATAAGTGTTTATTTTATAGAAACCGTATTATAATTCCTAAATGTTTAAGGAACTCTTGCCTTAAATTGCTTCACGAAAACCATTGTGGTATTAATCGAATGAAAATGCTAGCTCGTTCATATGTGTGGTGGCCTCTAATTGACCAAGACATTGAGGCATGCGTGAAAAGCTGTCAGAGTTGCACTTTTACTGGAAATGTGAAGAAAGAAGATGTGACTTCGAAATGGCCTAAAACACATTTTCCTTTTGAGCGAGTTCATATCGATTTTTTTTATTTCCAAAGCAAAAGTTTCCTCATTATTGTCGATGCTCACAGTAAATTTAAAGACATACATTTAATGAGTTCAACTGACGTTTGGAAAGCACTAAATGCACTCGATAAAACCTTTCGAATTTTTGGATATCCTAAACAACTTGTATCCGATAACGGTCCACCGTTCAATTCTTTTCAGTTTAAGTCATTTTTTAAGAACAAAGATATAGAAGTTTTAAAATCACCAATTTACCACCCACAGTCAAATGGGTTGGCCGAGCGTGGTGTTCAGTCTGTCAAAAATGTTTTGGTTAAGTTTTGTTTGGATAAAAATAACACAAATTCACTTCAAAATAAGATTGATCATTTTTTATACAATGATAGACATCTAAAAGTCCATCGGAAATGATATTTTCATATAAACCTAGGTCTAGTTTAGATATTGTAAACAATAAATGTAAAGAAAATTTTGATTTTAACAGCAAATTTTGTGAACATAAAACTTCTTTTACACAGAAAACATCAAAACAAAGTGAAATTGTTAAAAGAAATTTTAAAAAGGGGGATTTAATTTTGTATCAAAATCCACATAGACATTGGATACGCTGGATACCAGCCCAGATTATGCAAGTTTTTAGTAACTTAAGATATTTGATTAAAGTAAACGGTTTGATAAAGTATGTACATCAAAACCAAATTAAAGATGCAACTTCAAAAAATAATTTTTTTTTTATCAAACAGTAATGTAAAAGAATTGGATAAAAGCAACGAATTAATATGCAATAACAAGGAAAATAAATCTTTCGAAAATTGTAACAAAAATCTTGTAAAGAAAGAAAAGGAAGATATGGAAAGTCCTTCTGAAACAAAAAGTAAAAATGAAATTAAATTGCGAAGATCTAATAGAGTAAGAAAAGTTGTTAAAAGATATATATCTGAATTTAAAACTAGTAGAAAGAGAAAATATTAAATTAACATTTTTGATTTTGTAAAAAAAAAAAAAGAAAAAGAAAAAGAAAGAAGTTATCATTTTAAGAAGGGGAGAGTTGTTATACACGGCCTTAAGCCAACCCTGTTGCATTAAATAGAAAGTGTTATAAAATGACTCTTTTCCTTGGACATCCGTTTTTCCGGTATGGCTTGTAAAAAGGGAGAATCAAGTCTCCTTCTTCTTCAGCCATTCAAGCCGACCACACGACGGTTATTAAGTACCTCTAGTTATAATATATATAATGTAAATAATCGAGTTTATAATTTGTAATATTGTTTCTGAATAAAATAGTAATAATTAAATAGTCAAAGGTTTTCTTTAACGTGAACCAAACTAAACATAACAATTATATGTCTGATAACTCAATTTAATAAATGCATTCTTTGGAAATACATACAGTAGAACTGCATGATCGTATGATCTGCGACACTGTTTGAAATGTTTAACGTTAATTTATGTAGCTACACACAAGCCTTTTGTTCTCGCATTGTTAAGAGTTAGTCTAAATAGAGCGTTCAAAGTCGACTGATCACTCTTTTATTTTATGTGGCAAATTATGTCGTTTATACGAAATGTCTTACACGCTCGTATCTTTTTTCTGGGCCAAAAACAGTATATTTCACCAAAAAAATAAAACAAGGAGTATATCGATTTAAAAAAAAAACAGTATTTTGCGTATTTTATTCGATGAAAATTGAAAAAGATAGGAAGTTAACCACCGAGCAATTTATTTCCATCATCTGAATCGTATTCGTCTTCCATTTCTGTATCTCCTTCTGGGATTGTTGTTTTGTATTTGTCCTTTGAAACAATTAGACGAAGCAATTCCGGCTTTGTTTTGATGTATTCAAAGAAATAAACTCATGAATATCTTTAGTTGCATTACGCAGTATTTTCAGGAAAAAGTTGTGTGCAATTTTGGAGTCTAAAAAACAATATAAAACTGTATAAAAACAAGAACTCGCCCTAACAGATCAAAAACTCAAAATAAAAAAATCGTGTAAGGTGTAAGAGCCCATAAACGGAACTTGCGAAAAATTATTTTTACTGAGAGCTTATGCCTCAGCAATAAACCAAACTGTTGATATAAACGAGAAATGTTCGTGCGACCCAGTCGTGCACTTTATTCTTAAATTAGACTGGTCAAGCAGTGACTTCAAGTGGTGCTCAATATGCCCGACATGACAAGCGAGTGCTTGCTGCCTAACTTAAATAATAGGTATTTATGTATAATGGCAAGTGGTTTCACCAAGAAGGCGCACATGTCATACAGCCCGTGAAACACTTTATTACTGCATAAAACATTTTCTGTAGTATAGGTATACTCTCTCGCTTCGGTGATCAGAATTGGCCCCTTTGATAGTGTGATTTAACAGCATTTAATGTCTTTCTATGGGACTATTTGAAAGGTTCTATTGGCAATCTCCATAATACAAAACAGTTTTGTTACGGATAGACAAGGCTCAGGCCAAACGGCTTGAAAGAGATTTATGTATTTTACTGCGATTGAAATGTCTAAGCAATGACCAATGAACAGCTTGTTCGTGTATGTGGAGCTCTTCGCACTCTTCCTTCTGCAGCACTACATTTTTGTTCCATCTGTCTGATAGGGAAACACGCAAATAGGCTCGGAGTACCTTCAAACGATTTCTGTATAAATTGTAGAGATATTGAGGATGAGGTTATCCTCCAACTATTCTGTACCTGCTCCGCTCTCTCTCAGAGGAAAAATTACGTGGGGCTTCCTACTTTAATGATACTATAGATTTTGTACACACCGACATAAAAAGTCTTTTTCGCTTCAATAGAAGCTTAAATTGGTTTTTGATCTTGGTGGTATCACAAAGGACCTATTACTGGTCTAAGTGTTCTGGTAGCTAATATAACCTAACCTTACCCCTTAACCATAAACTAACTACTAAATAGACTGACAGCTGCAGCCAAAAAAGAGAAATCGCCTACAAGCTGAATTTGGCCTTGGATGTAGCCCAGTTTGAATTGTATTTGTGCGTATGTTAATCAAAGGGGCTCACTCATACTTGAAAAAACCAGCCTACACTCTTCCGGTTTAAACCGGATGTCGGTAATCTAAGGCGGGCTTTCATTTCGTTGTCGTGTTGCGGCTGTGTTGGGCAAATAACAATTGATCTTATGTCGTTTTCGATTTGGCTATACAGATTTCTGCTGCCAAATCGAATATAAAATCCGAATTTTATTGGTTCCTATGTGTATTGAGTTGGCCGCAAAAATTATTTGTTTCCACTTCCACTGGAAATCCATTTGAATTGATTTGTACACATTTATAATAACTCATTTCGAAATAATTTAATATAAAAATCGTTTCCATTCTCGAAAAATTAATAATTCAGTTAAAAAAGCAAATTTTCCAACGATAAACAATTCGTAACCGGCCACTGTGTGTCATACACTTTGGTATTAGTGAATGTACCTGTTGCATGCGCAAAACTCCTATATCTTACCCGCCTATCCTATCTTCCATTCATATAATTCTTCTCAAAATACAATATCTTGTGGGAAACGCCTAAGCGAACATTAACGTCTATTCATCCGGTTGTGAATTTTTGATTCAAAACTGTCCTCGGTCTCAGTCGATTCGTTAAAGCCAACGAACCACTGGTTCCAATAAAATAATAAAATAAAGAAAAATCAAATAAAACTGTTGCATACACCTAGGCACGGAACACAGGAAGTCATAGGCTCTGCCGAATCCCTGGGGGAGATATTTGCTAAAAGAAGCTTAGACAAGACCCAATGAGAAAAAAAACCATTATTTTAGGCCGGTGACGTTGTCAGTTTGGCAGCAGGTTAATTGCGCAGTATATTTGTTCGTAGGTATCCCATAGGAACCGAGAGAGAGACAAAAAGGGGGTAGTCAAACTGGTTTGTGCGGTGGCGTGGATGTCCTATTGGTCGCCGACGTCGACTCATCGTGCCGTTTTATTTTCCTTGTGGCAGACAAGTTTTTTTATATGAAGTATCGCGCGATGGTTTAGTGGTGTCCCTCGACGTGGCAATTTTTCGTTGGTTTGCTAATTTTTTTTCTACCTTTTCGAGCGAAGCGTAGTATTTTTTTTTTGTTGTTCGTTTCCATAGCGAAGTAGTGTGGTACAGCCTCGGTCTTGGCTGTAGAGTCAGTTGGTATTTGGACGCGATCGGGAGCAGTACAGTGTGGGTGGTCTTGCGCGAGATTAATTTGAAGATTTATTCTTCCGAGAACTATTAGAATGAGAAATGGATTTCTACCCAAAGAGAAAATTTCTCCGTGTGCGCGAAAGTGACCGTTAAATTAAAAGTGACCCCGTGGTGGTAAATGATTCAGTGTCTCTGCGTAAACCTCCCCATCGGGCCGAGAAACACTGGCAGAAATATTTTTTTTTTGCGTAAAGACCCAATCGCCTCCATCATTTTGGCCTGGCCTAAGGGCACGCTACCGCCGATGGTGAAAATAGTGACAACTATGGACAGTGAAGACCTCGTGCACGTTCTCCCCCGACCCCTTGGTGCTACCCAGTGAACCCGTGTTACGCCGGCGGTATGACTCTGTGAAAGCCCCCCACTCCGTATTAACGACCCTGCTACCACGCGAATCAGTCTTCATCAGCACATGGGCGGCCTAACGACCCGACCCTGCTACACGCGAATCAGTTCTTCATCATCACGCGGGCGGCCTAACGACCCGACCCTGCTACACGCGAATCAGTTCTTCATCAGCACATGGGCGGCTTAACGACCCGACCCTGCTACACGCGAATCAGTTCTTCATCATCACGCGGGCGGCCTAACGACCCGACCCGGAACCGCAGACATCCAGCAGGACGAGCTTCACCCCCCCCCCCCCGGACGACGGCCATCATCAACTCAACCTAGATTTAGTTTTTTTTAATTAATTATCTTGACTGTGTCTTGTTTGCAAAAAAAAAAAAAAAAAACTATTCACAACGCGCCTTCTTGTGCGATTTTTAGTATTAGAATTTTTTTTTTTCGAATTAGTAGTTTAAGTCTGTTCGATTCCCCCCCCCCTCGCGTAACTATCAGCATTGTTTCTTTCGGGAGAAGAGTTTGGCGCGTAAAAATATTCAGCGGCGGTCTTGCCTGACGTGGGCATAACCGAGATTCAGGCGATTAGGCGTCCTACCGGAAATCCCTTTAACCAAAACAACAAAAATTTTTTGAATATCTTTCCTTTTGTCTGTAGCGCGAATTTCTAGAATTACGTTATTCACCGATGCCTCAGGAGATGCTGTGCACACCATCCCCCCTGCAGAAGACTCCGAAACATCCGCATCCCTTACGGGTAAAGTCATGGTAAGTCCCCCTTTTATGGGAATCATATGTTTGAAAATTTTTTTTTGTTTTGGTCATTTCTTCTTGGTACAAATTTTGACGACTTCGAATAATAGAATAAATGCATTTAAACTCGCGTCCCCACACCTTTTTTTTTTGTGTGGAATCGACCTTAATAGCTTTAGCTAACCGATCCCCTCGATGCTGATCTGTTACCAGGATGCGGATATATCTTTTGCATTTTATTAGTACTTTGTTTACTTTTATAATTCATTACCTGGTGTATTTAAGATTGTTCGGTTAACGACTAAATGAATTTTATTTCTATAAGGCGATATTCATAGTTCAGGCAATAGCGCTAGCCTATAGATTGTAGCATGTAAGGATTAGATATATTGTGTAGGTATTTTCCACCCATGTAAATTTACGTAGACTTAGTTAATTGAAATTAAATGAATCCAACCTATGGGTAACGCTGAAATTCCGTAAAGAATTTGGTCTTGGTTATTGTTGTTGTTTACCTAGGACGGGTGTTTCCTAACCCTCTCCGACATATGGACCTGGCGCCGAATGCAGCCAGTTACTCGCGTGGGGAGTCCGAGATGACCAAGTTACAAAGCTAAGTATTTTCAGGAGGTGTGGACAGCGTAAGCATTAGGATGTAGTGAGTCAGGGTTGTTTTATTTTCATAGGGGTGACTAGAGTATAACAGAGGAAATTAGTCACCAAGGTGGTAGAAAGGGAGTATTATTATTAACCCCCTTTCACCATAGGGGTGGGTTACCCTCAGAGAGAGACACCCCATCTCACTCTCTCGCGCGGAATCTGGAATGCAACGTATAGGACCACGGGATATCTATTGAGGTCAGTAGTAAGCAGAAATGTAGCCAACCTATGACAGTGGGGGCGAACCAGAACCATTTGAGCTCCTTTCATTTTTATCAGAAATTCTCAAACACCACCCGGAGACAGGCATGTAAATATGTAACACAGTTCGATTGTGTAGGCGGCAAGAACCCCCCCCATTCCGACGAGCTTAGGACGGAGCACGACTAGCATGCCTGAGCTGCATACGCATCGAACACCCTTCTATGCGGTGGCCCGGACTGACCCCCTCGTAGGTCCTGTAGTGCGCGGGGTCATAGGGGTATCGGAGCGTAGGAGGTTTTTGATTAGTAAGCCGCGTTAGTCACCGAGGTTATTAGTTACTCGCGGCCCGTATTTGTATAAGGATATATTTTAATCTTGCAAAATCAGTTCAGCCCTATGGTGTTGATGACTGATTAATGAAAACCTGGCGATCCGAGGCAAGGGTTGCTTGCGGAGCGACCAGTTATATACCTATATACAGATATGGTTACAAATTAAATTTTTAAATTACGTTACAGGATGGCGCCCAACGTGGGGCACGAATGGTTCGTTAGGTCCACGTCGGTCAAGCCAACGTGGGGCCCGAATGGTTCGTTAGGTCCACGTCGGTCAAGCCAACGTGGAGCCCTATGTATTTATTGTCTATATCCCTTTCGCAAGTCTTAGTCACTTCCTATAGGAATGTATACGATTGTTCAACCATAATTTTACATTGCTATGCAAAATTTTTTTTTTGTTTTTTTTGGTTTTTTTTTCGGCAACCCCTGATGGAGTATGCTCTCAGGTGGTCCAGCCTGAACCATGGGTATTTACACCAGGGCTTATGCTCTGCTTCCCCTTCTTTTTACTTTTGCTGGTAGTCCGTTTAATTTCACGGCGGTTAGCCCAGAATTACGCATTGCTGCCAGACAGGAATGTTAGTTCAGTGAGATGTCCTGTAAGGTTTTATCTCTTGGAGGTTTAGTAGTTGACCGGTAGTTTGGTGATCTTGATCCCGATCTACGTCTGTAGCAGCGCACAAGTACCTTCTTTGATTGTAATGATCTTTTGGACATTGAAGAAATATACGCCGAAGGAAAGTCAAGTATGACCGACCTTAATTATTTACATGTCTTCTCGTGTTTATCTAACATCGGAAATAATTACCATCGATATACCTGCAGCGCTCTGTCCGGTCAGTCAGGTGAATAACCACGCTGATGTCTGTTGCTGTTGCGCTGGGGTTGATAGTTCGTAGAATATTTTTATTTTTTTTGCTACACCCGTTCGTTCCCTTATGACTTTGGGTTTTCCTGAAGATTTTTGGGATCAATATTCTGTCTTTGTCGATGCAAAGCAGACCACTAGTCCCGGTCTAAGAACTGGTTGCTAGCGAAGCAGAATACATCTATTTAACACGGAAATATATTGTCGGTTCCATCGTTTGATATCCCCTGTAGTTCCAAATTCTGCTCATAGTTGGAGATACCTGGCTCCTACCCTATAGTTCGTAAGCGCAGTCCACACATCCAACTTCGTATGAATTTTTTTTTCCTGTCGTTGATAGCCTTCTTCAGTTGTTAGTTATTCCCAATTTATTACTAGCTAGAAAGTATAGTGATTATAAATTTGTAAGCTTAGATTGTAGTTTAGTAGTGATTTAAGACATATTGTAAGTTAACTTTACTCATAGCGTAGGTACTTAGAGTTTTTTTGTGATACTCCGTGTATCCGATGATGTCACTGCCAAGTCAGACTACTGACCGACTCTTACGTCCCAAGAAGGACAAAAAGTTAAAGGACACCCGACTATCCTTGGGCCCAGTCGCGAAAGTATCACGACCCAAGCCCCGTTCGTCCAGTTTCAACCCTGGTCCGTCTACGTCCCGAGAAGCTCTTGGTCTTCTCGATGATACACATCCTGAAGATAGGCCCATCCATGAGGGGCCTCTTACCCTACAAGCCGATTCGGATGTTGAGCTAGATGCTGAAAACCCTGATGTAGTCGATTTGGCACAATACGTGCAAGAAGTTGTTACGGCAACAGTAGGTCTAAGTCGCACCGACGACCTGCGAGTGATCAGGGAGGAGTTAGAAAAGAATAGACTAACTACTCGAAACGAATTAACCCATCTTTTCCATGACCTGCTGCGTTCCCAAACACCGACTAGAACGCCCGCGCCGGCCAACGTCATTGTACCGCCTCCAGTGCCACCCACACGGAATCAGACACGATTACCCGATATGTCTGTTCCTCCACCAAATGTTCGTAGCGAGAATGTAGATAATTTTATCGCTCAGTTAGGAAACATGACGCTAAACCAGCCCATAACTCCATCAGTCCTGGAGAGGACTCGAACCCCATCGTCAGCTGTTTCTAATGCCCACCACTTTCACAAGTGGGGTATAAAATTTGATAATCGGAAGATGTCAGTAGACGACTTTCTGTTTCGTTTACAGCGTGTAAAGGAGGGCTATGGAGCTTCATGGGAAGAGGTAGTTTTAAATTTCCATCAATTTGTTGAAGGGCCGGTCGAAAATTGGTTTTGGGTTTACTTGAAATCCAATCCGCATGTTGCCTGGCACGATCTTAAAAACGCCCTGATAGAACAGTTTCGAAGCCTTGAGACGGATTCCGAACTTTTTCGGAAAATGTCAGATAGACGACAAGGGCTCACCGAGCCATTTGACGATTTTTATAATGAGATGATGTTATTGAATTCACGGTTGAGAAATCCGAAACCGAATCGCGAGCTAATTGAAATTATTAAGCAAAATGTTAGTAAGCGAATGGGAGAGCTCCTTATAACTTTCAATACCCACAGCTTACCCGAGTTAGTGTATGTGTGTCGCACAATTGAGAAATATCTTAGCGACCATAAGACCCCCGCGGTACGACCAGTGCCACCCCCGGTATTTAGACGCCACGTTAGTGAGTTTGAAGTAAGCGAGGAAGGACCCTCGGGCAGTAGCGTAGCCCCGCAGGTAGAGGCAGTCGAAAGGCATAGAGTCCCAAATAGCCTTACCTGTTGGAACTGCAAGGTGGTTGGTCACACCTTCTATGAATGCGATAATCCCCAAAGAAACCTGTTTTGTTACAAGTGTGGGAAAGAAAATACCACCACTCCTAATTGCTCTACTTGCTCGGGAAACGGGCGAGCGAACAGATCGCCCCCCGGTGTGATTTGTTCCCAGGAGAGAAACCCGGCGCATTACTAAATAATACACACCCTACCTTAGTCGCAACTACTCCTTGTCCAGATATTACTAATAGAATAGCGATCCTCAAACGAGCAGTATCCGCTACCCCACAGCCACGGCAAGCCCCTATCCGGCCTAGTAGATCTTTGCATGACCGTGTACGGACTTATTATGCAACAAGGGATAAAATATTTAACGGCTCACCCGCCCCCGTTTCGACTCGGATACTCCGCCTTCGGGAAAAATTTAGGAAAAAGAAGCGCACCTACCAGTCCATTGCAGCCACTTCCCTCTGCAGTCCTGAGCGTGATCCTCGCCCCTATGCGTGGGTGAATCTCCTCGGACAAAATATTTTAGGTTTGTTAGATAGTGGTGCTGCGGTGAGTTGCTTGGGTAAGGAAGGTTGTCAGTTTCTTCAGGATAAAAGCTTACCATTCAAATCCATTCATTCGTTGGTGAAGACCGCCGACGGGAAACGTCAACCCATCATAGGACAAACTACTCTCGACATCTGCTATAAGGGCATCACAAAACCAATAACCCTATTCCTGGTACCCTCCCTGAAACAACCTTTATAATTAGGGGTGGATTTTTGGAAGGAGTTCCAAATCGCCCCCCATCTGATTTCAGAGGTAACCTCTATTCCGTCTGAGCAGCTAAGTAATGACCATTTTTGTAAACTATCCAGTGAGGAATCCGATAGATTAAGCCAGTCCCTGAGTTTGTTTCCCTCCTTTGCCACTGTTGGCCTAGGAAGGACAAACATCGAGGAGCATGTGATAGAGACCGGTGACGCAGAGCCGATTAAACAGCGGCATTATCCCGTTTCTCCGGCGGTACAAACCCTATTGTATGAGGAGCTGGATCGCATGCTGGACTTGGGGATCATTGAGGAGAGTTCAAGCGCCTGGAGCTCGCCAGTCGTACTCATACGTAAACCTGGTAAGAACCGCTTGTGCTTGGACTTCCGAAAAGTGAACCAAGTCACTAAAAAGGACGCGTATCCCCTTCCTCATATTGAGGGGCTGCTGGGACGTCTTTCCGATACACACTACATTTCGAGTGTGGATTTGAAGGACGCCTTTTGGCAGATACCGCTGGAGCAGAGGTCCAGGGAGAAAACCGCGTTTACCGTCCCCGGCAGGCCACTGTACCATTTTAGAGTAATGCCTTTTGGCCTCTGTAATGCGCCCCAGCGCATGTGCAGACTGATGGACAAAGTGGTACCGCACGAAATGCGAGAAAAGGTGTTTGTTTATCTGGATGACTTGCTGATAGTTTCTCAAACCTTTGAGGAGCATCTGAAGTTGTTGGCTGTTGTGAGTAAACGTTTGAGAGAAGCTGGTTTATCGATTAACATGAAAAAGTCTAGATTTTGTTTCCGGCAATTAAAGTACTTAGGTTTCGTCGTAGGGGAAGGCTGTCTCAAAACCGATCCCGAGAAGGTTTCGGCGATCCATGATTACCCGGTGCCTACCTCGCCGCGTCAAGTACGCCGATTTCTCGGCATGGCCGGTTGGTACCGCAGATTCGTGAAGGATTTCGCGACAGTAGCCACTCCTATCACTAACACTCTCAAAAAGGGAGTAAAATTCCATTTTAGCGAGGAAGCCCTTGCCGCCTTTAACCAACTGAAGGCAATGTTAACCACCGCGCCGATTCTAATTAACCCCAATTATGATAAAGAATTCATTATCGTTTGCGACGCCTCTGCCACCGGCATAGGATGCGTTCTCTGTCAGTGTGATGACAATGGATCGGAACGCCCGATCTATTATTACTCTCATAAGCTAAACGCCGCACAACGGAATTACAGCGTTACCGAACGTGAATGTCTAGCTGCCGTCCTAGGCGTGCAAAAGTTCCGGGCTTATGTAGAGGGGCATAGATTCAAGATTATCACAGACCATGCAAGCCTCCGGTGGCTCATGAACAAAAAAGATTTGGACGGTAGGCTGGCTCGATGGAGCCTCAAGTTGCAAAGCTTCGTCTTTGACATTGAGCATCGAAGAGGTTCGCTCAATGTAGTTCCCGACGCTCTATCCCGAATGTACGGAGTGGATGCGGTCGAGACAAACGCCGACGATGTACTAGATAGTACCCTAGACGTTTTACATGTTGATCTATCAGATCCTAGTTTCCGTTCAGACGAGTATAATAAACTCATAGGCAACGTCAAGCAAAACCTCGACCAACTGCCTGACCTCACCATTTCAAACAATTTGGTCTTCAAAAAGGTCAAACCCAGTTCTGGGCAACCATTATCGGAGGATCGAATTTGGACACTGTGGATTCCGGCGCAGATGACCGAACGTCTAATTTCTTTAGCTCATCGACCACCTCGAGCATCCCATGGCGGAATAACTAAAACCTTGCACCGCCTACGTGAACGCTATTATTGGCCTAATATGGCTTCACAAGTGAAAACCTTCATTAATCGTTGCGAAGTCTGCAAATCTTCCAAAGCCCCGAACACTGTTTTACGATCCCCATTGGGTAAGGCGTTCGTGGTGGAACGACCTTTCCAGCACGTCTTCATAGATTTCTTAGGGCCCTATCCCCGCTCAAAGTCTGGCAACACACATATTCTGATCTTACTAGATCAGTTAACTAAGTTCGTGCTCTTACAACCCCTCAGGAAAGCAACCACCGAAAACACCATCAAGTTTCTAAGAGACAATATCTTTTTACTTTTCGGCGTTCCGGAAACCGTACTTTCGGACAACGGAAAACAGTTTACCAGTCAGGAGTTTAGCAAGTTTATGTCAAGCTTTGGCATCCGCCATATAAGAACCGCTTCATATGCCCCTCAAGCCAATGCCAGCGAGAGGGTTAATCGCTCCATTCTTGCAGCTGTTCGATCCTACTTGGTCACAGATCACACCAAATGGGATGAGCAGCTCCCAGCCATCGGTTGTGCCCTGCGCACCGCTGTTCATGCCGCGATTGGAATTTCTCCATATGAAGCCCTCTTCGGGCAATCGATGATGGAACATGGCTCGACGTATGAATTGCTCCGTCTTCCAGATGGTCTAAACAACGCTGACCTTAGAGTGTTGGTAAAACGAGACAAGATGAACATCCTGCATGCTCAGTTGAAAAGGTCTTTGGCAGATGCCCATAATAAATATGAAAAGGTTTATAACTTGCGCAGCTCTAGCCGAAAATTCCAGGTAGGGGATATTGTGTATAAAAGAAATTTCCTTCTCAGTGACGCATCGAAAAGATTTAACGCGAAACTGTGCCCGAAATTCCAGAAAATGAAAGTTCGTAAAGTCATTGGGAATAACCTATATGACTTACAGGATATGAAAGGCAAAGGCGTAGGAGTTTTCCACATAAAAGATCTTCGAACGTAGTTTTGCTTCGATTCATTCCGTCATTCAGCCCGGCTAGCTCAGTCTGTTCATGAGTCTACCACAATTTTTTTTGGTTGCAAGCGTTTCTTTTCTTATCCCTTGTGCTCGTGGGCATTCGCAAAAGTAATAAGCTTTGTGGGAAACGCCTAAGCGAACATTAACGTCTATTCATCCGGTTGTGAATTTTTGATTCAAAACTGTCCTCGGTCTCAGTCGATTCGTTAAAGCCAACGAACCACTGGTTCCAATAAAATAATAAAATAAAGAAAAATCAAATAAAACTGTTGCATACACCTAGGCACGGAACACAGGAAGTCATAGGCTCTGCCGAATCCCTGGGGGAGATATTTGCTAAAAGAAGCTTAGACAAGACCCAATGAGAAAAAAAACCATTATTTTAGGCCGGTGACGTTGTCAGTTTGGCAGCAGGTTAATTGCGCAGTATATTTGTTCGTAGGTATCCCATAGGAACCGAGAGAGAGACAAAAAGGGGGTAGTCAAACTGGTTTGTGCGGTGGCGTGGATGTCCTATTGGTCGCCGACGTCGACTCATCGTGCCGTTTTATTTTCCTTGTGGCAGACAAGTTTTTTTATATGAAGTATCGCGCGATGGTTTAGTGGTGTCCCTCGACGTGGCAATTTTTCGTTGGTTTGCTAATTTTTTTTCTACCTTTTCGAGCGAAGCGTAGTATTTTTTTTTTGTTGTTCGTTTCCATAGCGAAGTAGTGTGGTACAGCCTCGGTCTTGGCTGTAGAGTCAGTTGGTATTTGGACGCGATCGGGAGCAGTACAGTGTGGGTGGTCGTGCGCGAGATTAATTTGAAGATTTATTCTTCCGAGAACTATTAGAATGAGAAATGGATTTCTACCCAAAGAGAAAATTTCTCCGTGTGCGCGAAAGTGACCGTTAAATTAAAAGTGACCCCGTGGTGGTAAATGATTCAGTGTCTCTGCGTAAACCTCCCCATCGGGCCGAGAAACACTGGCAGAAATATTTTTTTTTTGCGTAAAGACCCAATCGCCTCCATCATTTTGGCCTGGCCTAAGGGCACGCTACCGCCGATGGTGAAAATAGTGACAACTATGGACAGTGAAGACCTCGTGCACGTTCTCCCCCGACCCCTTGGTGCTACCCAGTGAACCCGTGTTACGCCGGCGGTATGACTCTGTGAAAGCCCCCCACTCCGTATTAACGACCCTGCTACCACGCGAATCAGTCTTCATCAGCACATGGGCGGCCTAACGACCCGACCCTGCTACACGCGAATCAGTTCTTCATCATCACGCGGGCGGCCTAACGACCCGACCCTGCTACACGCGAATCAGTTCTTCATCAGCACATGGGCGGCTTAACGACCCGACCCTGCTACACGCGAATCAGTTCTTCATCATCACGCGGGCGGCCTAACGACCCGACCCGGAACCGCAGACATCCAGCAGGACGAGCTTCACCCCCCCCCCCCCCGGACGACGGCCATCATCAACTCAACCTAGATTTAGTTTTTTTAATTAATTATCTTGACTGTGTCTTGTTTGCAAAAAAAAAAAAAAAAAAAAAAAAAAACTATTCACAACGCGCCTTCTTGTGCGATTTTTAGTATTAGAATTTTTTTTTTTCGAATTAGTAGTTTAAGTCTGTTCGATTCCCCCCCCCTCGCGTAACTATCAGCATTGTTTCTTTCGGGAGAAGAGTTTGGCGCGTAAAAATATTCAGCGGCGGTCTTGCCTGACGTGGGCATAACCGAGATTCAGGCGATTAGGCGTCCTACCGGAAATCCCTTTAACCAAAACAACAAAAATTTTTTGAATATCTTTCCTTTTGTCTGTAGCGCGAATTTCTAGAATTACGTTATTCACCGATGCCTCAGGAGATGCTGTGCACACCATCCCCCCTGCAGAAGACTCCGAAACATCCGCATCCCTTACGGGTAAAGTCATGGTAAGTCCCCCTTTTATGGGAATCATATGTTTGAAAATTTTTTTTTGTTTTGGTCATTTCTTCTTGGTACAAATTTTGACGACTTCGAATAATAGAATAAATGCATTTAAACTCGCGTCCCCACACCTTTTTTTTTTGTGTGGAATCGACCTTAATAGCTTTAGCTAACCGATCCCCTCGATGCTGATCTGTTACCAGGATGCGGATATATCTTTTGCATTTTATTAGTACTTTGTTTACTTTTATAATTCATTACCTGGTGTATTTAAGATTGTTCGGTTAACGACTAAATGAATTTTATTTCTATAAGGCGATATTCATAGTTCAGGCAATAGCGCTAGCCTATAGATTGTAGCATGTAAGGATTAGATATATTGTGTAGGTATTTTCCACCCATGTAAATTTACGTAGACTTAGTTAATTGAAATTAAATGAATCCAACCTATGGGTAACGCTGAAATTCCGTAAAGAATTTGGTCTTGGTTATTGTTGTTGTTTACCTAGGACGGGTGTTTCCTAACCCTCTCCGACATATGGACCTGGCGCCGAATGCAGCCAGTTACTCGCGTGGGGAGTCCGAGATGACCAAGTTACAAAGCTAAGTATTTTCAGGAGGTGTGGACAGCGTAAGCATTAGGATGTAGTGAGTCAGGGTTGTTTTATTTTCATAGGGGTGACTAGAGTATAACAGAGGAAATTAGTCACCAAGGTGGTAGAAAGGGAGTATTATTATTAACCCCCTTTCACCATAGGGGTGGGTTACCCTCAGAGAGAGACACCCCATCTCACTCTCTCGCGCGGAATCTGGAATGCAACGTATAGGACCACGGGATATCTATTGAGGTCAGTAGTAAGCAGAAATGTAGCCAACCTATGACAGTGGGGGCGAACCAGAACCATTTGAGCTCCTTTCATTTTTATCAGAAATTCTCAAACACCACCCGGAGACAGGCATGTAAATATGTAACACAGTTCGATTGTGTAGGCGGCAAGAACCCCCCCCATTCCGACGAGCTTAGGACGGAGCACGACTAGCATGCCTGAGCTGCATACGCATCGAACACCCTTCTATGCGGTGGCCCGGACTGACCCCCTCGTAGGTCCTGTAGTGCGCGGGGTCATAGGGGTATCGGAGCGTAGGAGGTTTTTGATTAGTAAGCCGCGTTAGTCACCGAGGTTATTAGTTACTCGCGGCCCGTATTTGTATAAGGATATATTTTAATCTTGCAAAATCAGTTCAGCCCTATGGTGTTGATGACTGATAAATGAAAACCTGGCGATCCGAGGCAAGGGTTGCTTGCGGAGCGACCAGTTATATACCTATATACAGATATGGTTACAAATTAAATTTTTAAATTACGTTACAATCTTCATATCGTGTTATATGGCCAAAGCACATTCACATATTTCTTTGCATACGTAAATATGCCTACGTTTTGCTTAATTCAAATTACTGATTGCCTTCTTACTTCCCTTCCACTACACAATAATTCCATTTATGGTTTAATGTGACAAGTGCATCGCATATTTCCAAATGGTTTTATATTGCAAATGCAAGCAAACATTTCTTTCCCATGATCGCAGTACTTCGCGGCGTGAATCGGACACTGCCAGCTTCTTCTTCAAGATAATGACACGTCCAGAAAAATTCATGTTTGGAGCCAGGGCAGACAGTTAGTATATTTTCGTAGAGCAGTGTTGTGAGTTCGATACCTTGCCTTGTTAAAGCAACAGTGAATAACGTAGAATAAAATATTTATGCAATAAGAAAATAAACAAAACAAGAACTTTATTCAATCTTGCATTGCCAATACTATATGAAATAAAATAAAATTTATCTCTACCTAATACTTCTCGGCGAGTGTTTTTTTTCTGTTCGATATTGCCGAACATCTAACTTTGAGAAAACTAAACAAAATTCGTTCTCAAGTGCACAAATGTGATAGTGTAAATCAGCAAATACAATCTACAAACATCAAAATCGTAACAAATTGGCGCAGCCGGTAGGATTAAGGAAGCAACAGTTTTAAACTGATAATAGCTTGAAAAGCCCTAATCCGAATAATTATACTGGGCAAGACTACCTTACCGTTAAACTCGAAACTGAGTCTGGTTTCGAGGGTATATGAATACGTAAATGAACCAAGCAACACCAACCAGAGGGGACTCAACTCCAGAAGAAAATCCCGCCGACCAACCAGGAACTTCAACAGGACAACCACCGCAACCACTACAACAAGCATTTTCACCTAGAAGACTTCGATCCGGGACGATATTGTCAAATAGTGTAAGTTTAAGTGATTATTTAGAATTAATATTAGATAAAGCGCGAAACAATGACAATCTAACAGTTCTGCAGTGTGAAAATATAAACAGAGAATTAGAAAAAAACCCGTGAGCAGAGACTCAGTAAAATTAGCCATCTGAAAGAGGCAACTGCACAATTTAAAAAAGAATTGTTAGATTTTCAAGGTCAAACGCACCCCCTTGCTATAGATAATAAGTTAACACGGAAAGATAGTAGTGAAAGTTATTTGGGGGATAGCGAAATTATTTTAAACTGGTTGGACATTTCCGTTAATGAATCTGAAGAGGAATTATCCATTGAATCGCAAACTATAGAAAATAAACCAGAAACAAATTTTAAAATGTCGGCAGATTACTGCAAAATCGCCAAACTAACTGCGCAGATAGTGCCACTATTTTCGGGTGAACAAAGCCCTGCATTGAGTACAGAACTACAAACGTTTCTAGGCTGTTGTAAGAAGGTACTTGAATGCCTACCTGATGCCGAACACCAAGCTTTTGTCCAAATATTCCCTACCAGACTGCGAGGGGATGCTTATTTGTTAGTCGCATCTAATCAAATAACATCTTTTGAGGAAGCAGAACAGCTCCTCAACCGCACTTATCTGCCCCGTGAAACGTACCAAGAAGTGGTAAATAAACTAATAACAATGAGACAGTACCCCTTGGAAGCTCTCATCGCTTTTACCACTAGGATAAAGCAGATGCTGCAACTTTGCAAGGAGGCAGCGGATCTTAAATATGGCTGTGTAGCAACTCCAGCTGTGAAAACACAGTTGGAAGATTTTGCCAAAAACGCTTTAAAAACAGGGGTCTCTAATCCGTATCTTTGTCAATATTTATTAACGGTAGGGGATGAATCTATAGACAAACTAGTGCAACGAGCATTAGATATGGAAAGGTTGCAACAAACTGTCCTTCCAACACAACAACTTGTGCATTTAAATGCACAATTTCAACCCCATACCAATCCAACTTTTAACAATATTTTCCCGAATCCGAGCTTATGGCCCGGAACCAATACTAGTTTTCACTTCAATCAAAGAAATTCCCATAGAGTTTATGAAAATTCCCCCTCAATCCAGGCGACCAATGGCCCGCCGGAAAACATACCCAGGGTCTATAACATACAAAAAAAATGTAATTTTTGTGGTCGACCCGGTCATGATGTCACCGAATGCTGACAAAAAATGAAATGGGAATCGGAGAACTAAAGGGAACCTTCGGAAGCCCAAACACGGTGTCCCCACAATAGTTCTTCCTCTCGACATAGGCCTAAACGGTCATGCAAAGCTAATCGTAGACACCGGCTCCGAAAAGGCATGCCTACTGCAAACACCTTTTGGTAAAGGAAACAGTGTTGGTACCTGCCAGGGACAGTTTAATGTTAAATCTAAAATTCCCTGCACCTTCCAAGTACTGGGTAAGACCGCAACGTTTTCGGATGACGGAATACTCGGAAACGACTTTCTATCAAAACATTGTAATGTAGATGGGCCTAACCATCAACTGAAATTCCCTTGTACGAAAACCAATGCACAGGAGTTTAGCATACCTCTGAATTACCCCGATTTTATTCCGAGTCCTAAAAGGGCAGTCGAAGTGGGACAATATACAGCAAAATTGGAGCCAACAGTCGCCCAATCCAAAAGCCGTATAGTCTCTAAGGCTTCTTGCACCCAAGAAGCTGACTGCGTAACCACAACAAAGGATGCTTGTTTTGTAGTAAAAAACAATTTGGATAGAAACAACGCCTACAACCAATTTAAGTGTTTTGATGTTGTACTTGAGAAGCCTATCTGTCTGCCTGAACGGTCACAAAAACTTATAACAATTCCTTTAGAGTTTTCGGAAGAAATGCTCTGCTTACCCGATAAAGTAGGTGATGTAGTCTTCCTCTCTAACTGTATTTTTCCTTCAGGTCAAAAGAAATATTTAATAAGTGCCCTTAATATTTATAAATAACAAAACAGTTATCATACACAAATTAAGGTTGCAACTAAGTCCAGCACAAGCCTATAAAATAATTCCTCTGGAATCCGAAAAGGAACATGCTCCAGCGACGAAACATTCAATTCAGCACGTAAAATACTTCATACCGGACAACGAGAATTCGGACGATCTACAACGTAACATGCGAATAGTAAAACTCGAAAACGAGCTCAACATAGGGAAAAATCTCTGTTCTGAAGAAAAGACTGCCATTGTTAATCTCTGCAATGAGTATTGCGATATTTTTCATTTAAAAGGCGATCGCCTTTCATACACAACTGCTCTAACACATGAAATACCATTGGTGCAGGACCAGGCAGCGATAAATCAAAGAATGTACAGACTACCCCAGATTAAAAGGCAAGTAATTAATGATCAGTTAAAGGAGATGTTGGAGGACGACATTGTCCAACCTAGCAAAAGTCCTTGGAACTCACCTCTCCCCAAAAAGCCGGGCCCGGATGGTGAAAATAGATGGCGAGTCGTGGTTGACTTTCGCAAACTGAATGATTGCACTATAGGTGATGCTTACCCTCTTCCTCGAATTGAGGACATACTTGATCAACTCGGTCATTCCCGTTATTTTTCCACGCTCGATCTAGCCAGTGGCTATCACCAGGTTCTGGTAGATCCGAAGGATCGACCAAAAACCGCTTTTAGCACCAACTGCGGACACTATGAGTTTAAGCGTATGCCTTTCGGCTTAAAAGGAGCGCCGGCCACGTTCCAACGCTTGATGAACTATGTTTTTACCGGGTTACAAGGTATTGAATGCTTCTATACCTGGACGACATCGTCATCTACGGGAAAAACCTCACGGATCATAACATCAAACTGAAAAGGGTTTTTGATAGATTAAGAAGAAATAACTTAAAACTGCAGCCGGAAAAGTGCAGATTCTTACAAAAGGAAGTAGTTTATTTGGGACATATATGTTCAGAATTAGGGGCACTTCCAAATCCTAGCACAACTGCCACAGTGCAACATTTTCCATCCCCTTGAACAGTTAGGCAGGTCCAATCTTTTTTGGGGCTCGCTAACTACTACCGTAAATTTATCCCACAATTTTCTAAAATAGTTCGTCCCCTCACAAACCTACTCCGTAAGGATGTAAAGTTCAACTGGACTGAAAAATGCCAGAGAGCTTTTCAAGAAATCAAAGAACTTTTGGTCTCACCTCCTTTATTGATCTATCCGGATTTTTCTAAGCCTTTTGATCTGACGACGGATGCAAGCGGTGAAGCGATCGGAGCTGTACTATCCCAGGGCGATGTAGGTAAAGACCAGCCCATTGCATATGCTAGCCGCACCTTAAACAAAGCCGAACGTAACTACTCTACTATTGAGAAAGAGTTACTAGCAATCGTATGGGCTACTAAAAATTTTAGATGCTACCTTCAAGGGCGAAAATTTACTGTATATACAGATCATAAGCCTTTAAAGGGAGTATTTAACGTGAAAGATCCTACAACTCGCCTCGTTCGATTTCATCACAAATTGTCGGAATTCGATTACGAAATAGAATACAAGCCAGGCAGACTAAGGCTGATGCCTTAGCCGAATTCCACAATGTAATGTTGCGAAACATGCACAAGAACGGCAACCGAAACAGTGTATAGTTACAGACAAAATCCTAACATATGCCGAATATGAAGCCGAGAAAGCTAAGCCAACAATTGAAGAACCTGTCGAGTGCAAGTTTTGTGCGAATTTAAATACATCTCAGTCAATTACACAAGAAACTACGGAGCCTTTTATAATTGAAATACAAGCCGAGGTGCACCAACCACCGAACAAAGTCATGGACATTCTACCGATAAAAACAGCAGTATCTAATGCCCAAGCGATTCTGAAAAATCAAAAGCCTCCTTTATAACACAGAGCGCAATGGAATTACAAGCAGTAAATACAAAACCCATAGAAGAAATCAGTAGCCCCGAAGAGATACAAACCATTCTCAAGGACTACCATGACTCGATGTTTGGTGGTCATCAAGGTGTAGTAAAAACGTATAAAAGAATTCGCAAAAAATATTGGTGGCTGCACATGCTCAGAGACATCAAAACTTACATCAAAAAATGTAAAAAATGTTAGACCATGAAAGCAACACCTTTGATACGCATGCCAATGATGATCACTGATATCGCCGAAAAACCTTTCGATAAAGTCTACTTAGATATCGTAGGCCCATTAGAACAGTCAGAGTCTGGAAATTTGTATATTCTAACCTTTCAGGATAATTTGACGAAAATTGTTGATTGCCATGCTATGCAAAATGCAGAGGCCCAAACCGTGGCTCAGGTTGTTTTCGATAATATAATTACACGTTTCGGTATTCCTAAACAGATTGTCACGGATCAGGGGACAAACTTTTTTCAGTGATTTATTTAAAGGGTTCTGCAAACTGCTTAAGATAAAAAAGTTGCAGACCACAGCCTACCATCCCCAGTCAAATGGTGCACTCGAACGAGCACACCGGCCAATAGTGGAGTATCTGCGAAGCATAACTGACGAAAACCCCAGGTCGTGGGATCAGTTCTTGCGAACAGCCACCTTCGTTTATAATAATAGTATTCATGATAGCACGAAACTCACACCCTTGGAATGTCTCTATGGGTTCACGCCTGACATACCTTCTAACCTCAAAAGAGATCCTGAACCCATATACAATCACGAAAATTACTGCCATCTTCTAAGATATAGACTTCAAAAATCATATTCCATAGCCAGGCGCAACCTCTTAGCAAGCAAACACAAGTCAAAAACCTATTTTGACAAAACAATAAGACCTCATTCATTTCACGTAGGGGATAAAGTACTCGTCAAAAGCGAAAACCGAAAAGGAAAACTATCACCCATATGGAGAGGGCCTCATACAGTAACAAGTATAAAAGGACCCGTAAACACAGCTATCAAAGTTGATAGAAAAGAAATTGTGATCCATAACAATCGGTTAAAGCCTTACTACGAATAAAAAAAAAATAGATTAACACTTGACTTTCCCACCACTTTTCCACCATTTTTTTTTTACATCTTCTTTTTCATTTTCCTACAGTACATTATGCAGCTCATGATTATTTTCTTAACAATCATGCTTCCCCTTGGTCAAGCTTTCGAGCCACCGTACACGGTGAATTCTCTCAACAGAACAGGAGTGCTATTTGAGGGTTTAGGTGACTTATGGGTCTACCACAACACATGGACCGTTCTCACAGAGATAGATTTATCCGAACTGAGCAACCAAACAATGCTGGCGGAACATGCGGAACACCTTGTCAGCCAACTGTGTAATACCAAAACTAGCACAGACTATTGCAAACTGCAACAACGGCACATACATGCGGCGATGGAAACCATTAAAAGTCGTACCAAAATAATCCACGAACTACTTCCGAAATCCAGGCAACCGAGGTCCCTCTTCAATGGCATCGGGAACGTTTTCCATTACCTTTTTGGCACAATGGATAATGAAAATGAAGAGGAAATTTACAGCAAACTAGAAGACCTACAAAGTGACGAACGAAAACTAGCTGAACTTAACCAGCAGCAAATCTCGATAGTAAGCACTACCCTGAAACAAATACAAACACCTTTAAGAACGCTAATGGACAGACAGCAACAAATTGGTCTCAAAATAAACGAGATCATACACCTGACTGACGACTTTACTAAAATACAGTTGAGACAGGAAATTGTAACAAGTATCCTTCTACAAGTCCTCGAAATAGAAACCCGCCAAAGTACCCTAATTGATATCATACTAGCCTCCAGAAACAACGAAATACATCCATTATTAATATCCCCAAATTCTTTTTTAACTATTTATAAAAGGTCGAACCCAATCTGCGAAGACAAATGCTTGTCAATGTTATATCAAACAGCAGAAGTAAAATCAAATCTCTTACAGGAAAAACTAGTAGTTAAAATTATACTACCTATTTTTGCATTACCCACAATGCAATTTTTTAAAATTCTTTGTTTCCCGATACACCTTTCAGCGGGCCACTCATTAGTACCCGACATAAAGTATTCACATATAGCTACGCAAACAGAATCCCAGGAGTTTCTCTTAATAAAGGGTGAAGAAGTCAAATCTTTTATCACAAATACCCGTGGGTTGAACGTTACCACTCATGTGGGAAAACTAGAGATTCCCATAACACGAGCAACAGCCATAGACGAATGCATCGTAAAAGTATTCTTTAATCCTCTTAATGATAGCATCCAATGCCATTATCGAGTACAATATCCCTCACAGGATACATTAATCAAAATGACTAGGCCA
Organism: Cheilosia variabilis; assembly: GCA_951230905.1. Lineage (NCBI taxonomy): Eukaryota > Metazoa > Arthropoda > Insecta > Diptera > Syrphidae > Cheilosia > Cheilosia variabilis. The sequence continues at coordinate 58,679,610 of OX579676.1, forward strand.
AATACTTGGTTGTATTCAGTTACCACACCTACCATACTACATGTAGCCTGTTCGAAAATATTATCAACGCCAAGACTAACAGGACAAGGTATACTAACAATAAATGAACCGTGTGAAGTTCAAGTTCTCGATAAGACGATCCATTATCAAGGTAATTCAGGACCCACTTTGTTCATTGTTCAACCGAAATATTTCCCCCCCGCTAGTAAGGAATTCTTCAGCTTAAACCTTACTTCCCTTATCCCCAGTGCTGTAAATTTGAAACAAACGCGATTAATAATAGGTTCAGATACCAATGAAATAATACATAAAAGCACTCAATCCTTGGAGGAGATACAAAACAAGTTAGAGCAACTAAAAGATAATACCAAAGCTGTTAATCACCGCACCCTATCCATAACTTCCCTCTCAATTTCCAGTCTATTAATAATAGGAATAATTCTAGTCATCGCTTATAAAACTATACCCAAAATTTTGAGAAACTGGCAAAGTGAAAAGGCTTTACCGCCCAAAGATATAGAAATGCAGGTTATAGACCCCGCTACGGAGCCCTCTAAGAACAGTACACCTTCATGTAGTGAGACCCCCAGTAAACCGTTAACTCGATCACTTACACTACCAAAATCCGTGCAGTTAGTATAAAAAAAAAATTTGTAAAAGACTATACTTACAACAATTAATAAGTAATTAGTAATTAGTGCAAATTGAAAAATTTCCAAAAAGTTTAGCGTAAAAAAAAAAATTTTCTAAAAATTAAACTAAAAGTAACAAACAAAAATTGTAAAAGACTATACTTACAACAATTAATAAGTAATTGGTAATTAGTGAAAATTAAAAAATATCCAAAAAGGTTAGCGTTAAAAAAAAAAAAAAAAATTCTAAATATTAAAGTAAATGTAACAAAAAAAAATTAAATATATTCATTCCGAGTACCTATTTAAAATTAAAGAAAAACTAAAAATAATGGTAAACTAGGCAAAAACATTGTTAAATTGTCCTGTTCTGCTTTCAAACTGGTACCAAATACTGGAAAATATTTTCCACTATACAATAATTCCATTTATGGTTTAATGTGACAAGTGCATCGCATATTTCCATATGGTTTTATATTACAAATGCAAGCAAACATTTCTTTCCCATGATCGCAGTACTTCGCGGCGTGAATCGGACACTGCCAGCTTCTTCTTCAAGATAATGACACGTCCAGAAAAATGCATGTTTGGAGGACAGTTAGTATATTTTCGTAGAGCAGTGTTGTGAGTTCGATACCTTGCCTTGTTAAAGCAACAGTGAATAACGTAGAATAAAATATTTATGCAATAAGAAAATAAACAAAACAAGAACTTCATTCAATCTTGCATTGCCAATACTATATGAAATAAAATAAAATTTATCTCTACCTAATACTTCTCGGCGAGTGTTTTTTTTCTGTTCGATATTGCCGAACATCTACTTTTGAGAAAACTAAACAAAATTCGTTCTCAAGTGCACAAATGTGATGGTGTAAATCAGCAAATACAATCTACAAACATCAAAATCGTAACATACCTATGTGTGAAATCTGAGAAAAAATCGAGATTTCTCTAAAGAGTGTCAGATCAAAAAAATGATTTTTTTGGCAAATCGAACATAAAAAGCAATCTCGATAAAAAAAAAATTATCTTTTTGCCAAATGGAAAACGACTTAAGAGTTTATAAAGTATATGAACTTTATAAAATGAACTAAAACGGTTTTTTTTACTTTTGTTAAAAGAGATTTTGTAACTTGAAACTTTTTTTTGTATATTTTAAAGGATATACACTTTTTCTTGTTGATTTTAATGCTTTAAGTTTCGAAATCATACTGAAACAAAATGTTTTAACGCTGTTTAGGGAAAACATTTTTTTTATGTCATGGCGGAAAATATTTTTTAGTTTTAGCATAAATTATAATCTGTAATTAGTACATAAAATGAACAATATGCATTTGCTTAATTCTAAAAATTAATTCGATATTTTTATTGCTTACACTAGCCGTGTTTTTTTGAGCTCCGATCTCAGCAAAGCAAAGTAAAGTGGGATTTTCATCATACAATTACAACAACTACGCTCTACTTGATACTTCGAGACGCAGTTGTAGTTCTTGTAATCGCGTGCTGAAAATCCTACTTTACTTTGCTTTGCTGAGATCGCAGCTCAGAAAAACACGCCTACTATTGCTGTCAAATTTGTATGCATTTGGCTTTTTCTTGCACCTAAAGGCCATAAGACAAAAATCCTCGTAGATCGCATTATATTTATGTGAAAAGCACAAAGAGTGCACTTATTTGTGTCAATTAATAATTTATATTGTCTTTTTGTTAGAGTTTAATCACTTTTATTTGCTTTCCGATATTAATACTTTTTTTTAAATATGAATAGCATTTGCATTTTTACTGTTCCTAAGTTGTGTTCAACACTGTTCAGTGTTATTAAACGACAGAATTTCCAATCATATTTTAATTCTGTACAAATATGGTATTAAATAAACGAATTTGGAAACATTCACCAAGCCTAATAGAAATTTATTCAATGTTCACGAAAATTATATAAAATTCACTTATGCCCTAGTGGAAGCTTGGGTTCAACTCGTATGTTGCTAACTCATTTTTTGAACAACCCTCACGGATTTCATTTATGCAGCTGCATGAATTTTGCTGTCAAAAATAGAATTCATGCAAATAAAACTAAAAAACAACGGAAATGTTAATGGATGAACAGTTTTTGGTGCAGAATATGAATAGAGAACAAGTTATGCTATCTAAAAAAACAATAATCAACATGTACTTTTTTACATTTATTGTTATAAATCTATTTACAAATTGTTTGTTATTGAAAGAGTGCCACCCGGTGGCCATTAATACACGTATTCTCAGTCAGGAAAAAGAAGAGAGCACGAGAGAGGGCTCTCATTCGAAATTTGCGGGGAAAATCGGGTAGGGGCACGGAAGCTGTCAGTCTATTTAGTTGTTAGTTTATGCCCTTAACTTACTACGGATTAATTATAGACTAACCAAACTAGACAGCCAACTTCCCGTGCACCTAGCCGATTTTCCCCGCAAATTTTGAATGACAGCCCTCTCTCGCGCGCTCTTTTTTCCTGTCTGGGAATACGTGTATTATTAGTCGCCGAGTGGCGCTATTTCTCAATTACAAACAATTTGTAAATGGATTTATAACAATAAATGTACAAAAAGTAAATGTTGATTATGGTTTTTTAGATAACATAACTTGTTCTCTATTCATATTCGGCACCAAAAACTATTCATCCATTCATTTCAGTTCATCCACATTTCAGTTGTTTTTTAGTTTTATTTGTACGAATTCTATTTTTGACAGCAAAATTCATGCAGCTGCATAAATGAAATCCGTAGGGGTTGTTCCAAAAATGAGTTAGCAACATGCAAGTTAAACCGAGCTTCCACTAGGGCATAAGCGAATTTTATATAATTTTCGTGAACATTGAATAAATTTTCTATTAGCCTTGGTGAATGTTTCCAAATTCGTTTATTTAACACCATATTTGTACAAAATCAAAATATGATTGGAAATTCTGTCGTTTAATAACACTGAGTATTGAATAATGTTACTTAGGAACAGTAAAAATGCAAATGCTATTCATATTTACAAAAAAAAAAAAGTATTAGTATCGGAAATCAAAAAAAAGTGATTAAACTCCTAACAAAAAGACAATATAAATTATTAATTGACAAAAACAAGTGCACTCATTGTGCTTTTGGAATACAAAATGTGATCAAAACCTTTTTTTTCCGAGTATTTCACATAAATAAAGGGTTTTTCAATAAGAGCGCTACAAAAGCGTTTTTATTTTTTAAATAAAACAAAAACGGTTTTGGATATCAATGAAATTCTTCATTCCTGTGAAAGTACGTTCGATGCCATTATGTATGGAACTCGATTTCTTTTGCATGGCCACCACGGGTACGCTTGCAGAAGTCCAGACACTAAATCCAATTCTCGACGGTTTTCAAGCATAAATCGGCCGATACTGCTGCAATTTCACGTTCGATATTCGTACGAAGTTCATCAATCGTCGCTGGCTTGTTGGCATAGACCATAGACTTGACGTAGCCCCACAGGAAATAGTCTAACGGCGTCAAATCGCACGACCGAGGCGGCCAAGCGACTGGACCATTTCGTGAGATAACACGTTCTCCAAACTTGGTTTCCAATAAATTGATTGTGACATTCGCTGTGTGGCTTGTGGCGCCGTCCTGTTGGAACCACATATCCTCCAAGTCCATATCATCCAATTGGGGCCAAAAATATTCGGTTATCATTGAACGGTAGCGATTCCCATTCACAGTAACGTGCCGGTCTTGATCATCACGGAAGAAGTACGGCCCAATGACGCCGCCGGCCCATAAACCACACCAAACCGTATTTTTTTCGGGATGCAATGATGACTCATGGAGTACGTGTGGATTGCTGCCTGACCAATACCGCATATTTTGTTTGTTGACGAAGCCATTCAGCCAGAAATGAGCCTCATCGCTGAAGATGATTTTTCGATGAAAATCCGAATCATTTTCAAGTTGTTGCTCAGCCCAATTCATGAACATACGACGCTTCTGGTGGTCAAGCGGCTTCAGTTCTTGCGTCAATTTAATCTTGTAAGGATGTAGGCCAAGATCTTTTCGCAAAATTCGCCACAACGACGTCAAAGAGATGCCCAACGCTTGAGAACGACGTGTGAGAGACACATTTGGGCTTTCTTCAACTGAAGCCTCAGCGGCAGCAATATTCTCGACACTACGGGCACTTCTTTGTCTCACTGGCACGGGAACATTTTGTACTGTGCCTGCGGATTCAAATTTTTCCACTAGACGCTCAATTGTTGATCTGCTAGGACGATTATGACGACCATAAATTGGACGTAGCGCTCTTAACGTTGAGGCCACTGACTCCGAATTTCGGTAGTAAATTTTAATAATTTCGACTCGTTGTTGGCTCTTATATTTCCATCATGAAATGGCAAACCTTACTGAAGAGAAATGTCAAAAGAGCGTCGGTTGCTGTCCCTGTCGCTCTACTTTTGTAGCGTCCCCGTTGAAAAACCCTTTATAATACGATCTACAAGGATTTTTGTATTATGGCCTTTACCAGAAAAAGCCAAATGCAAACAAATTTGACAGCAATAGTATAAGCAATAAAAATTAATTTTTAGAATTAAACAAACGCATATTTGATATTTTATTGTTCATTTTACGTACTAATTACAGATTATAATTTATGCTAAAATTAAAAAAATATTTTTCGCCACGACATAAAAAAAAATGTTTTCCTTAAACGGCTTTAGTTTCAGTATGATTTCGAAACTTAAAGCATTAAAATCAACTAGAAAAAGTGTATTTTCTTTAAAATATACAAAAAAAAAGCTTCAAGTTACCAAATCTCTTTTAACAAAAGTAAAAAAAACCGTGTTAGTTCATTTTATAAAGTTCATAAACTTTATAAACTCTTATGTCGTTTTCGATTTGGCAAAAAGATCAATTTTTTTTTTGATCGAGATTGCTTTTTATGTTCGTTTTGCGAAAAATCTGACACTCTGAGAAATCTCGTTTTTTTCTCAGATTTCACACATACTTTCACTAATTCCAATGTATATGACACACAGCTGTCGGTTACGAATTGTTTATCGTTGAAAGGATTGCTTTTTTAACTGAATTATTCATTTTTCGAGTATGGAAACGATATTTTATATTATATTATTTCAAATGTAAATGTGTAAAAACCAATTGGAATGGATTTACAGTGCAAGTGAAAAACATTTTTTTTGCGGACAAAGATACACAAGAACCAATAAAATTCCAATTTAATGTTCGATTTGTCAGCAAAATTCTGAAATCTCAGATCAAAATCTGAAAAGTCAAATTGAAAACGGCATTAAATTCAACTGTGATGTGAACGCCGTGTAACTAATGGGCACAAAATATGCCGAACACACCCGCCCCCACTTGAAATCCCACCAGAAAATGGCCGCCCGATGGCATGAAGTGCCATACATTATATTGTATAAGTATTCGTGCGGCAGCAATGGCGCTCCTTTGATTTGTACAGGCACGAGTACTTATGCGATATAATGTATGGCAGACAGCTTGTAGGCAAATATACCGTTTCTGCTCTCAGTTGGCTGTCTAGTTTGGTTAGTCTATGGGATTAATGATGAAACACGTAGCTCCGTACTTTTCAAAATTCTTTCATATAAGAAATTACAAGATCACGTTCCTGCATTTTGGCGGCCTTTTCAGGAGTTTCAAAGGACAATAAATCGTATTGACTTAGGGCCGTTTTATTCACTATCGTTCAACTTGCAGATAACTCCGAGGCTGGTCAACTTCGGAGTTGATTTGAAAGAGAGAGTTGAGCGGCAAGTTGAAAATGGCTTTTATTCATTTCGTTAATTCCCAACCCCGCAGTTGAAATTCTGAAGTTGGCCTACTTGCTGTTTCAAAAATATCCCTGCGATATTTGTGGCAGATGACACAAAATATATCAGTTTCAACGTTGGATTTGGATTTTATTGGGAATTTTGCTTTCGCGAAAAAGTCATGCGCTGTTTGCAGCAGTTCCCAGCGCAAGTTTGTTACTGGCTTAAATTACGCGACCTATCGAACAAGAAAATCACGAACTTAATAAAATATACAATAAATTCCAACTCCCTAGCGATGCACAATAACTTCTCCAGACGCACGGCACGAATTCATAATAAGATGGAGCACCAACATTGTCGTCCGCTTTGAGAGACGGAAACGATAGATAAAGTCATCTTCGTCCCATTTTGCAAGTCCGTCTCCTTGGTATTATCTTGTATTGCCTTTGCCGTCTCTCAAAGACCAAATTCTCTTCCTCTCCATCCTCTCCACTGTTGGAATCAGACTATGGCCAATTCTCGCAACAATGATTTAAACGATATATTATTTAAAATTTTAATTAATTATAATTACTTTTGTCACCTGATTTGAAGAGCTAACAGTTAAAACCATAAAAAAAAAATAATTTATACATAAAATCCCAAGTTTTCTTTCCCAACTTCTACAATTTCGGGGAGTTGAGCAAGCCCAAAGTTGACCAACCTTCGAGTCAACTTCGAGTCAACTTTGAATGAATAATAAAAGCAAATTCTCAAGTTGAAAATAAAAATGTGTTCAACTTTGAGTGAATAAAACCGGCCTTAAAACCCTTCGCGTTTGTAGAAAATATAAAAGTCAGAGTTCAGATTTTTGTATGAATATTCAGAATTTGTTTCGAAAATCAAGTAAAAGATGCGAATTTAAATTGCAATAAATGTAAGTTCGGGAATAATTGAAACAAATGAATTTTTCCCTAAAAGAAAATCACGTACTTTATTTCTTCTTCAAATGGTGAAAATTCCACCATTATAGTGACCTGGCTTATACACCACATATTGGAAAACAAATTATCTATATACAGTACAGCTCACAATCTTCGCCTAATTATAAATAAAATGTATTTAGTTTTGCTACCCATAAGCAAATGATACAGGAATTTTTTTATAAATTGAAATAATGAAAACTTTTTTCTGTAGAACAATAAGTAAGTTTTTAAGAAAAAACAAACTGTAGGTATAAAACTGTATTTATTTAACGACTGTGCCAATTTTTTCATTCTCTCAATATTTCCTCCAACAAATGGTTCTTTATATCAATTATGAAACTGTCAACGGAGAAAATTGTTAAAAATAATCTTGATTCATCCATCGCTGAGCGAGGGAACTGTTCCCTCGGTGCAGTCAAATACCTATATTCCACGGAACTAAAGCCCACGGGTCTTATTTTCCCAAAAAAAATCACATACTTTATTTCTTCTTTGAAGTAGTTGTGGGCTTTACACACTAGAAAACCTTTACACCACACCGTAGTTAGTGGCATAAAGGCCCGCACTACTACATAATGATTCAGTAAGGGTGATTTTTTAGCTGGTTTGGTTTTGGCAACACTGGTTTTGACAGCTGACGTGTGTTTAGTACCTTGTGTCACTGTCAAACAGCTTCAGTTTGGTTTGCAATTTAACCATGGATCGTCTTACAAATGAACAACGCTTGCAAATTATTGAATTTTACTATCAAAATTCGTGCTCGGTTCGAAATGTTCATCGCGCGCTGCTTCCATTTTATGATCGGCATTCTCGACCTTCTGAGCAGTCTATTCGGAAGATTGTGACCAAATTTCGCACCAAATTTACTTTGTTGGACATTAAACCACCAACACGTTTACGTACTGTGCGTAGTGAAGAAAATATTGCGGCCGTATCAGCTAGTGTGACAGAAGACCGCGAAATGTCGATTCGGCGCCGTTCCCAGCAGTTAGGCCTTTGTTACAGCACTACGTGGAAAATTTTGCGGAAGGATTTGGGCGTAAAGCCTTTTAAGATACAGCTGGTGCAAGAACTAAAGCCAGCCGACCTACCACAACGCCGAATTTTTGGTGAATGGGCTCTTGGAAAGCTGGCCGAGGATCCGCTTTTTTATCGAAAAATTGTGTTCAGCGATGAGGCTCATTTTTGGTTGAATGGGTACGTAAATAAGCAAAATTGGCGCATTTGGAGTGAAGATCAGCCAGAAGCATTGCAACAGCTACCAATGCATCCCGAAAAAGCCACTGTTTGGTGCGGTTTATGGGCCGGCGGCATTATTGGGCATATTTCTTCAAAGATGATGCGAATCGCAGCGTTACTGTCAATGGTGAACGCTACCGAGCGATGATAACAAACTTTTTTTTGCCCGAAATGGAAGTTCTTGACTTGCATGATATGTGGTTTCAACAAGACGGTGCCACATGCCACACAGCACGCGAAACAATGGCGCAATTGCGAGGCGAGTTTGGTGAACAGTTAATTTCACGTTTCGGGCCGGTCAATTGGCCGCCTAGATCGTGCGATTTGACACCATTAGATTATTTTTTGTGGGGGTATGCCAAGGCTAATGTGTATAGGGACAAGCCCGCTTCGATTGACGCACTGGAAGCCAACATCCATGCATTCATTCGTGAGATACCGGCCGATATGTGTGAAAGAGTATGCCGAAATTGGACTCAGCGGATGGGCTACCTGAGACGCAGCCGCGGTCAACATTTGCATGAAATTATCTTTCAACATTAAATTGCAAGGTTCAAACTATCGATTCAAATAAATATTTCATTCATTTTTTCGAATTTTTTGTGTTTTTTTTTTTTAAAAAGTTCTAAACCTCTTAAAAAATCACCCTTTACAATATTGTAAAGTAAATTCAAATGCAAAGAAGAGAGTAGTTCGAATATAACTTTATATATATACAAACATATCATTTTATACACCTCAATGCGTCTGTGAACAACCACTTGTTGATAGGTTTCGCGAAATGCCAAATATTTGTTGATAACAAAACTTAATTCCCGTATTTTCGTCTCTTCGTTGTATCGATGTTTCTTTCTAAGCATAGTATGCTGCTCGCGCTTAAATTAGGCCCCCATACAAAAATGTCTCCAAAGATAAAATTAAGCAAAGCAATACGCAGTTCAAGCTAAATTTGTACGAAAAATCTCTACAGAATTTAAGTAGGCGTATTAATGCAAAATTTATCCACAGCTAAATTTTGACAGATCAGGGAAAATATCGGTATTTCAAACGAAAGCAAAAAAACAGTATGGAGAATCGTAAGTTCAACACAAAAAAACTCGTTGTTATTAATTTATTTTCGTTAAGAAATGGAATATTTTAACGAGGAGTACCTCGAGGTTTTTGAGGAAGCACAAATAAAAAAACGAAAAAAAAAATTCCAACACTGTTTTTTTTTCGACCGGACCTACACTGTCAAAATTTAGCGAACATTAAGCGAAGCGGTGGAGAGAAACATTATAGAGGCGTTTAATTTTAGCTTTCCTGGAACAGCATACTAGGCATAAAAGCCGGTAATGATTGCAATAAGTTAATATTATTATTGTTATATTGTATCTACTATCAATGTGCTGAAATTTGTTTGTGCCGATTAAGTGATTGTTGAATTTGTTAAGGGCGGTACAGTTTTGCAGTAGTTTTTCATTGTCATTTTTTTGCACACAGTCAAGCTCACAGGAGTTCACCGCTGTGTTAAGACCAGCAGCAGATAACGAATTTCTATTTTCTTTTGTAAAATATGTTTGCGAAAATCTACGGTGCTTTTAAGCCAGGCGAGAAAAAAAGGGAATTTTTTGGCACTGTTCCAAAATTTGAACTACGTAATTATAATTTGGTCGTTCTTGTTTTCCTGTAGATTATCTTATTTGTAAAATACATTTTAAATATATATAATGGTAAATAGTGCGGAGTTTTATTTCAATGTAAAATTGTAATTAAAACAGACATGACAAATTATTAAAGAAGGAATAAAGCCCGTGGGATGTTTTTTTTTTGGGGGAAATAAGAACCAAGAGCTCTAGTTCAGTGGGGGCTATTTCACTGCACCTGTACCCTCACATGCCATAGGCTGGCGTTTAGTGTATTCTGCGTACACATCAGTCAGTTAAAAACATCAACGAAACCGATGCGATAGATTTAATTGCTAAGAACCCATACTCCATCTTCCGCTGTTATTGCAATGTTGCACAAAGAGCTGATGTGTAGCAAGTACGTCAACATTAATATGCAACACGGACAAAACATGAATAAATAAAATTCTGAGTAATCATTGATTAAAATTTCACTACATTGGATGGTTTTTAATAAAGCCACAGACAAAGTAGGTATTCACAGGCAGGAAAGTTAAGAGTGCGCGTGAGAGAATTTTCTTTTAAAATCAGGTGCGTGCAAGGAAGCCAACGGTCTATTGAGAAGTGACTTACCGGCGTTTCCCAATTTGAGTTTTACTGTGTCCCAGGCCTTTATCTTAGACATGATTACGATAAATGATGCAACAAATACCAGAACTACTTGACCGACATAGCCCATTTTCAATACCAACGTGACGACGATAGAAATAAAGTCCTTTCACCAAATTTCATTCGACTATGTCAATTCCTTTTAGCGCTATCGTGCTTTCAACAGACAGCCGGACATGGCTAAATCGATTCAGAATGTGATCCTGCTTCAGAATATAAAGGGTGATTTTTTAAGAGGTTTAGAACTTTTTTTAAAAAAAAAACACAAAAAATTCGAAAAAATGAATGAAATATTTATTTGAATCGATAGTTTGAACCTTGCAATTTAATGTTTAAAGATAATTTCATGCAAATGTTGACCGCGGCTGCGTCTCAGGTAGCCCATCCGCTGAGTCCAATTTTGGCATACTCTTTCACACATATCGGCCGGTATCTCACGAATGAATGCATGGATGTTGGCTTCCAGTGCGTCAATCGAAGCGGGCTTGTCCCTATACACATTAGCCTTGGCATACCCCCACAAAAAATAATCTAATGGTGTCAAATCGCACGATCTAGGCGGCCAATTGACCGGCCCGAAACGTGAAATTAACTGTTCACCAAACTCGCCTCGCAATTGCGCCATTGTTTCGCGTGCTGTGTGGCATGTGGCACCGTCTTGTTGAAACCACATATCATGCAAGTCAAGAACTTCCATTTCGGGCAAAAAAAAGTTTGTTATCATCGCTCGGTAGCGTTCACCATTGACAGTAACGCTGCGATTCGCATCATCTTTGAAGAAATATGGCCCAATAATGCCGCCGGCCCATAAACCGCACCAAACAGTGGCTTTTTCGGGATGCATTGGTAGCTGTTGCAATGCTTCTGGCTGATCTTCACTCCAAATGCGGCAATTTTGCTTATTTACGTACCCATTCAACCAAAAATGAGCCTCATCGCTGAACACAATTTTTCGATAAAAAAGCGGATCCTCGGCCAGCTTTCCAAGAGCCCATTCACCAAAAATTCGGCGTTGTGGTAGGTCGGCTGGCTTTAGTTCTTGCACCAGCTGTATCTTAAAAGGCTTTACGCCCAAATCCTTCCGCAAAATTTTCCACGTAGTGCTGTAACAAAGGCCTAACTGCTGGGAACGGCGCCGAATCGACATTTCGCGGTCTTCTGTCACACTAGCTGATACGGCCGCAATATTTTCTTCACAACGCACAGTACGTAAACGTGTTGGTGGTTTAATGTCCAACAAAGTAAATTTGGTGCGAGATTTGGTCACAATCTTCCGAATAGACTGCTCAGAAGGTCGAGAATGCCGATCATAAAATGGAAGCAGCGCGCGATGAACATTTCGAACCGAGCACGAATTTTGATAGTAAAATTCAATAATTTGCAAGCGTTGTTCATTTGTAAGACGATCCATGGTTAAATTGCAAACCAAACTGAAGCTGTTTGACAGTGACACAAGGTACTAAACACACGTCAGCTGTCAAAACCAGTGTTGCCAAAACCAAACCAGCTAAAAAATCACCCTTTATATACTTTATGAGGTCTCCGGTGACTCCTTCTTGGCGTTACAAATGCCCTCATGTGGAGGGTATAAAAATGGGTACAAACCTGTTCCATTTATTTATTTGCTTTTATTCAATTATGTCTGTGTGAGCATTTCAATTCAACGCTGTTTTAAATTGTAATTGAAATGGTGTAAGCGTGATGCAATGAATGACATGAACGAACATGAGAACAACCAATGCACACTCTCCAACACACTGTGAGACGAATTGTATATTATTTTTAAATTGATACTCTTATTAGTGCAAACTATGTAATTCGTTTCATTGCATGTAGGTATAAGTCCGTATTGATTGAATTTTCCCTACGCAAAATAAAAAACCCAAACAAAAGAACGTGAGCAATTTCTTGCTACAATAAAATGCCAATATGGTGCCACACAGCCAGGTGAGAATTGATTGCATGCAAACATCGCACAGTCAGACTACCTTTTATTGCAAAAAGTGACTGAAAAACAACCAGCATCTCACCAGCAGTACTTTACTGTATCTTTTAAAAAACGAAGACAGCAAATCCACAGTTCAGTCTTCAGTAACATCTGTTCACGACTAAGTATGCATTTGAGTCGATTGATTTGCAACTCCATTTTACTCTAAATTGAATTATGTAAGATAAGCAAAGTCTGATGCATGCTAGGAGCAAATTACTTTGTCTACTATTTATTCTGTTCTACTATTTCATCTAGCATGTAAGAAACGATGGTTTATATTAATTACCTACAATAGTTTGATTTAGTCAGTTACGTCTCTTTAGATATTAATGTGTATTCGTATAACGGAGACTTGTATCAATATACAAATAATCGAAGCATGCACGCCTAATTAATCTGTAAATAGAATATGCACCGTCGCGATAAATAGTTCAGACTTCATTTCCAGAAGTTGTCGTATGGGTAAAATGTCTTTCCTACCTAATCCACACTAGATTAGATTAGGTAAAGATAATCCCGGACTACCGCTTATTCATGATTTCGCCGTAATTTGTTATAAAGCGGCTAACTTTTTAACACAAAGCTTCTCAGCTTTAAGATTAACCTATAGGTAACGCTGTCGTTTTTTATTGAAGCAAGCACAGTCGCAGAGTAGGTATGTGATCGGGTATTGATTCGTCTTCAATGCTTTCTGTACACATTTTCGTGTGCTATTCACACACTTGGAAATAAGGTAGAACGAATGAGAAAAACACAGTCACGCTGCTGGAGATGCATGAGAAGACGAGAGAGATGTACTAGGAACTTCTCGATAAAAAAAAAAAATGGCTCCGAACTGTAAGCCCACAAGCTCTGAAAACGAAGTTTGAAACAAAAACGCCTAGCTGTGGGTCTCAGAAGCTGTCGGACGGAATTGCGCAATATCTACATAAAATTAATGAACATCTCGAAGTCATTTCTCGTATACGGAAATAAAATATACAATTGAGCCCGAAAAAACACAATAGGAACTAAGATTTGCTTACAGTCCACACCATTCATTTTTCATCCCTGGTATAAGCTAGGTTTTTAACTAACTATATAGCAAATTGTTCGTTGCTCTCTATACGGGGTGTTGTATCAACTCTCTCCCTAGGCTAAAATGGAACAAATACAATACAGGTATATGAGAATTGATACAGCCCTGCCAGACGCGCATCATGTAAAGTTGTTTGCAAATACCTATAATCAATATGATTTGTAAACAATAAGTTGTGATCGTCATTTCACTCGTTCAGTGCCAAGCTATCTTTGTTTTTCCAATATTCAGTTTAAGTTTATTTTCGGTAAGCCAATGGTACTCGTACGTAGAATCTTAGTCTTTCTGCAATTTTACTTTACTGTCTATATTTATTATTCTTACCGGAGATGTCAACATCTGTATCGTTCTCGGAAAAAGTTGCTATATCTTAAAACGCTCATATCCTTGAGGCACATAAAATTCAGCTTCAATTGCTTCCGACACTTTTCCATTGAGTTTTACTCTTTGTTTTCGATTTTTCGGATACGATTCGAACCACATCAATTCTCCGTCTCCCCGTATTTCTTCATTTTCGTAAATAAAATCACCCTTATTGCGAAGATCGTTTGATAGATTGACGTTTGATACAATTTATCAAATAAAAATCAGTATTGCGAAAATGAATTGATAAAATATTGTGCTATTGTGAATGCCTTCAAAATAATTCTATTATTGTGAATGGGAATGTGCGTCTGACATATGCTTTTTTTTTTTTTTTTTTCTGAGGAAGGTACAAACAAAATTAGAAAAATTAAAAACAGATTATAAAATGACTGAACTATATTTTGATGAAGATGAGGAGTTGGATAATCCTACTATCCTGATAAAATTTATCACTTATTTTATTCGAAAGTCACATTTTTTAGTTATTTCTTTCGGTAGCACAAACTCATCAACTGCAAATTTACGATTGAAAGAAAAATTGACAGCTGACAATAAAATCGATGAAAATTGTTGCTCGCAATACCGATTTTTTTCATTCACAATAGATTTAAAAAAAAACTCACAATGTAACAACAATATTGACAGTCAAAATACCATTTAACAAAATTGATTGATAAATTTCAATTATTAATTGATAGTTGGTCTTCGCAAGCAGGGTGAATATTTCTACTAACAGTCTCAAACGCTCGTTTCAAGTCAAAAACATACAATAAACAATTCTGTTTTTGACAAGGTCTTCCTTCCAAACGTAAAACCTAGATTGATGGCAGTCTCACAGGAGTAGCCCTTTCGAAATCCAGACCATAGACAAATCATTATAGTATGATTTATCTCTGACCCAGACTGCAAGTCAATTCTTTACAATATACAATAATTGTTCAAATACCATTTTTCAAAAATCTTTTCACATGGCGTTCACTCCTGACATTTAACTTTTTTTTCCAATTGGTCTTATCGAGGATTCTGCACAAGTATGGGAATTTACTGGAAGTTAATTTTGAAGAATTGGACCAATTAATTTAATTTCACTTTTGCTTTGTTTAAAAATTCATTTTTTTGTATTTTTTTTTAAGCAAAGGGATCATAAATTTTAGACATTTCATTTGGCCGTTTACAGTGGCGTATTAACGTTCTCGGCGCCTTGGGGCACGCTCAGTGTTTACCGCCCCCTTTTTTATACTTTCCAAGGATCGTAATTTGAATGGGCTAACATCGGCGAGTGATGAGTAATCGGGTACAGCTGCCCCGGAAGTGAGAAATGGTTCAAAGGTGTTATGGTGCATAATTTACACTTTAACATTGTATTACATAAATTCTTATAAGTTACAATCTATAAATCTAATAAAGACTACGAATGACTTAATGCAGTTCTTTTCAAGCTTAGTGGTTCATCTGCCACTGGCCGTGTAGACTTCACCGCTCCGCCAATTAAGTATCGTTAAATCGAAACTAATGACCCGACAATAGTTTTCAGGAAATTAAGAGTTTTGAAATTTAAAATACATACCTATATATTTTTATTTTATAATGGGTTCAAAATCCATTTTACATTAAATATCAACAATTCACAATTGTTTTACACGTTTTTTTGACACTGACAATCCAATTGACGACACAAGTAACGGCATTTATGACATTAACGTCATAGACGATATTAACGACGCTGTTGTTGACATAACGAAGTCGACAAATAAAAATGGCACGTTGTGGAACAACACACACTTGCGTTTAAATATGTATTTATTGTATTTATTTCAAATGGCAAATGTATCACACCTTAATTCATAACAATCATTTCGTGATCACTCAGTTAAGTTAAGTTAAGTTCTTTGACTGATGGTTGTAACAACGTAATCGATTGATTTGTTCGTAGTTCTAGTCTATTCGTTTACAATTTGAAGGGAAGCATTATTTCTAATAATCTCTCTGTCTTCTCTCTAATCTATTATAATGTACTAGAGCTCATCCATCAATCTACATGATGACAAAAATGTTAATATTTTTCTGTACTTTCAAATAGAAAATGCACCATAACCCATTAACTCCAGATTGGGATGTGTAATAATATTAATATTCCTGCGGTGTACGAAGTGTCTTGACCCAGTTTTTTGCTTTGGCAATAAAGTACTTATTTAATCAGTTTATCTTGCATTGCGACAAGTAATTTGATTTGATCTATTATTGAGGCACTTAACTGAGTTACAATACAACTAGGGAAGTTCACTAAATTTAAATTGAATATCGTTGCGATTGCTTAAGTTCCTGCTTCTTGATTTGGACGAAACCTTTATCAGATATTTGGCTACAATGCTTTCACTTGATTTCAGTTGATGTCTACTTCGAATATTTGAGTATCTTACATTATACCTTCGTTACATTTATGAATACCATATACCTGAACTTGTGCAGCAAGCAACTTCTTTAAAGTAAGTTAAACGTATATCAGATGTTTTTCAACGTAAACACTTCACATTTACTTAAAAATGTATATCTAGAGAGTTAGTCAACAACACACTGTAGACTTTATTGTTATCACAATGATCACTCCGCTGGTAAACGATACAGACTGTAATGTTGGGACCTACTGCTTATTATTTGACCAGAAGTGAATCTGTTGTAGCTGACAGCAAAACGTTTGTGTTAATATATTGAAGGAAATATTTGTTAGTTCTTCAGAATTGCTTAAAATCGTAAAATAATCGTACTCATTTTCGATAGTGGTTGGATCGAGTACAAATATCCATATGTATACAACTCTCAAAATTCGCGAAACAATATTTTCCAACCCAAAACATTGTGTAACTAGCTAAGGAAGTCTAAAAGAAGTGGGAATACGGGTGACACATGCGATTCTTTTGTACCTATTGTAATAGAAAACGGATCAAATAATATTGGTTTATAAATGGTCTAAAATATTTGTTGGTGTTATTGCTTACTACAATAATAGATACTTACATTCAAAATGAATATAATCTGCACGAATATTTCCAAAAATAATATCTTCCAAAAAATATTTACGGTCCACTATAAATTTACGAAGCACATTTTGACTTTATGTTCTTGTTTGCTAAACAATTTTAACACCCCAACACGAAATATTACGCTAACAATAACCTTGATCATCAATAATGATGAATGTATAATTATTCTATCAAACGAGTCAGGCAAACATAACTGCAGCCCATCGCAGTGTAAATAAAGGTGCTTTTCACAGTAAACACATCGTTGAAAACAAGCATGTTCACGTGTTTTACACAATGTACTTAAGTTACATCGAACTTAAATTCCAAGTCGTGAAAATAACACTTTTGAGTATATGCAGCCAGTTTGGATATTTTACTTTTAAATGTTTAAAGGTTATTTAACAGCGGATACCTCATCCTTTTTACGTTGCCGAATTGAGTTGTATGCCTAGCAGAATTGTTCAACATAAAAGTCTGTTATTATGAGGGTGGATGGAGTTGTTATTTGCTGTTCCTTTATTCTTCCACTGAGGAAAATTTAATTAAGCTAATTTATAATTCAGCCTGTTTAATTCAATCGAAAACAGTCAAAGAAAACTGCATTAAAAATAAAAAAAAAACAATCTAGGGATGTTTGCTTTGTCGATTTTTTTTTGTTTAAATGCATGTACATAAACATCTTGTATATCTAACGATCATTGTAGGTTGGTGGTTGATTGCGTACTGATTTACAAACAAAATCTTTAAGTAGCTGAACCTAGTCAGCGATCAGTGGGTGCAGTAGTTTAGTGGCTAGTAGGTCTGTTTATTGTACTGCTGCTGACCATAAGGTTTCTGTTCTTCTTTTAATTAACGGAACGTCTGACAACCTGTTAAAAGATAAAAGCTGATAGAATTCTGTACAATTTATGAAAGTCAAATAATAATACAAAACGGTGTTTTTTGTTTTTTCAAATTAACTTTCGGGCAGTACCTAGCAAAATGTGACAATCGCAGGTAAGAATTGGTACACCAAACACCGATAACTTAGCTTTGAAACGAAGTTTTCGACGCTGATATATATATATATATATTTCGAGAGATAATCGAATCAGACCACCATTGTCGGGTCTCTTTTCGTCTCTCTAC
Organism: Cheilosia variabilis; assembly: GCA_951230905.1. NCBI lineage: Eukaryota > Metazoa > Arthropoda > Insecta > Diptera > Syrphidae > Cheilosia > Cheilosia variabilis. Next base: position 58,698,087 of record OX579676.1, read on the forward strand.
CACTGTAAATCTTACTCAGAGAGACTCTCTGGATTTCTCCACAGTTCTTCTCTGGGCTCAATTCCTAGTGTTAACGCTAGCATCTGTTTATGGGAGATCCGTTTCATCGACTGGGTCTCGACCCATTGATGTCCCAAGATCCTCATTCTTCTGCCAGCCAATGCCGGGCATTGACACAGTATATGTGCCGCTGTCTCAGATTCCTCCAGGCATAGTCTACAAGTATCATCCTCTATAAGGCCCATTTTCCTTAAGTGATACCTGAAATTACCATGTCCTGTAGACAAAGCCACCAACCATTTCAATGTTCCTCGACTCATGCTTAGAACCCTTCTTTAAGTGGAGCAGGTCGGCCACTTTATTGCCATTTTAGCTTGTCTACATTGTTCCACGGTTGACCACCTTCTCAGGTGTTCTGCCGTGATCCATTTGTGGATAAGCTGTTCAACCATTCCTCTGCCAATTGAAGAGAATGGTTCTGGTCCCAGCAACTTTTCAGTTGACCCCTGTTTTGCAAGGGAGTTCGCCTTATCATTGCCTTCGATCCCTATGTGTCCTCGTACCCAAGTCAGTGTTACTTCATTTTTAGATGAACACTTATTGAGTTTAAGTACGCATTCCAGTGCCAGTGATGTTGTGATGTTTGTTTGTTACATGCATCTGATCACCGCCTGATTGTCCAGTGCTATAAGGATATTTCTTCCTTCCACCTGACATTCAAGCAAGTAGTCCAACGCATAAAGCAAGGCAATCATCTCAGCCTGGTATACTGAAGTGTATTTCCCGAGGCTAATGTGACGGGCAAGTTCCAGTTCTTCTGAATAGATACCGGCCCCCGCCCCGCCATCCATCATGGATCCATCCGTGAAAATGACTATTTCACCATTTCTTTTTTCTGGAAGTAATCCGTTCTCAATACGAGTTTTGTGATTTATTTTCATAATACGCACCCTTGTTATTCGATCCATAGGCATGTTTAGCTCCCTAATCTCGTCTTTGACAAGTTCCAGGATCTTCCTATGTCCATAGATCGTACCACGATGGTGCCATTTCGCATCTCGATGCAAGCGAAGTGCCGTTTGGGCCGCTGTTTTCTTTTCTAGCGGTAATATCCCCATGATGACTTCCAATGCGCATGTTGGGGTTGTACGTATTGCACCTGTAATTCCCATACATGCTAAACGCTGAACCCTATTCAGGTGCTTCCTCACAGTTTTCTGAGAGGCTTTCGCCCACCATACAACCGAGGCGTACGTGATAATGGGTCTAGTTATCATCATATACATGCAGTATGTCAGGCGAGAGTCCCCACCTCTGTCCACATACACGTTTGCACTGATGTAGTACCCTTTTTGCCTTTCGGACCTTCTCCTCAACATGGTAATTCCAAGTAAGTTCAGTATCTAGATAGACTCCCAGATACTTAACCTTCTTAGTCATTGATCCGAAAAGTGTTAAGGGCCGAAATTCCAGATTTTTCCTCTTCCTAGTGAAGACTATTAGATCTGTTTTCGCCACATTAATGGAGAGCCCTTGTTGCAGACACCACCGCTCAACCACTCTGAGTGCGTTCCTCATGATATCTGCGGTGACGTCCATGAATTTGCCTCTGGCCATTATTGCTATATCGTCGGCATATCCCACTGTGTGAATGCCCGTCGCCTCCAGTCGGTCGAGAAGAGAGTCCACAGTGATATTCCACAGTGTAGGTGAGAGAACACCTCCTTGTGGGCAACCTCTGCTAACCTTTCCTCTGAGTTTTGAGGTTCCCGTCTGAATATTAATCGCCCTTGTATTCAACATATTGTTCACCCATCTTACCACCAGTGGGTTAACCCTACGTTTTGCCAAGGCTTGTTTCAGACTTTCAAAGCATATCTTATCGAAGACACCTTCAATGTCCATTATAGTGGACATCGCAATGCCCCCGGTATTTAGCTCTTCCTCCGCAACGCGTACTACTTGATGTAGCGCTGTTTCTGTAGACATACCTACCCTGTATGCATGCTGTCTACTATTTAAAGGATGCATCTTAAGCGCAGTACTCTCCATATAGTCCACCATCACCCTTTCCATTATTTTTAAGAGGAAGGATGTTAGGCTGACTGGTCTGAATGACTTTGCCTCGGTGTAGTCCTTTTTTCCCGGTTTTGGAAGGAAGACCACATTTGCTTCCCTCCACACTGATACTTAGCACTCCCTCTTTGCCTAGTGAGTGGAAAATTTCTGGACGGAACTATTTTATTACTATTCTATTCAGTGGCTTGTTGGGGATTTAGCAATTCAAATAGGTTCTCTATAAGAAATACTTCTGATTGCAAAAAAATTACCATCTTTCTTCAATGACAGGTTAGGTAAGGTTATAAAGAGCCGGAGACCTAATGGGTCCACTGTGAGTCCCCTGTTAAAGGTGAGACTGAACGATGCATGACTTCATTGGTTCCCCGTCCTATTATTATTTCAGATTTGATTCTGATGGAGGATCGAATTAGTGCCAGACTGCTGTTTGTTTTCTTTTTGTCGAATTTAGGCCTAATTTAAGTCCAATTTAGCTCTTTCTCTTTTATACCGTCGATTTTGCTATTAAAGTCGGAAGCAGCATAGATGTGTCCGCCTCTCTGATGTTGTGCGCAATGTGTCACAACTTTTTGACTAGATTTTAGGGCTGTTTGACTCCCAACAAAAACAGTCGTTTCCAAGTTCATTAGAAGCTTTAACAGAGAGCTCTAAAGTTCTTGAAGTTCTTGGGGCTTCCGTTTATAGATTTAGAAAGCCTGAGGTTTAATTAAGCATTAAAAATATTGTAAGTTCCCTCTTACCATTAATATAGCAAAACAAGGGTGAAATTAAATTACAGCGTACAGCATTTATAAAAGCTGCACATATTAAAAAAAAGTTTACATATATATGTACCAAAAGCTTCAGAACCGTTTTCAAGAAAATAATAGAAGTTCAAATATCAAAAATTTTCTGGACGTCTGTCTTACTTGATTTATTTTATCGACTATCATCGTAATTACCATTTAATTGACTAATATATCGGCAGCGACATTTAGAGCCTTTATTTAAATTTTTACAATATACATTTTAAAACGGTTTAAGCATAGACTAAATATCAGTGGAATTACTCTTTATATTCATATGCATTTTTCTTTGACGGTTCGTTCTTATTGACATAATAACGTTTAAGAAATGCCAAAATTGCACAGAAAAATAAATTATTATTTTGCTAATACCTACCGTCAAAAGAATTCTTGTATAGGTACTCGTATCATCTCTAAACTTGTTTCATTGGTTGATTGGTTCATTCTCCCTAACAGGAGGAATGGTTATAAATATATCCAACCTGCGATTCTATAACTTTTGACACTTTATAAGACGCTTGTCCAATAGGTACTAGTACCAAGAAAACCATACCAATTTGCCAGTAAAAGTCGCTTTAGAGAAGTTAGTTAAAGTTTTTTCTTATAATAACACTGGAAATGCTTTAATTGTGTGCCACATTATCATCGTCTTTTAATATGGACCCCGATCCTCTTTTTAGTTGGGAGTAAAACCGTTTTAGGTGGTATCACTTGCCTTCCTAAAATATGAATTTTTTGTGATTCCGAGAAATTCAAAAAGTGAATATTTAACTTCTGATACCGGTTACTTGTGTATATACGATTCTACCAAACAGTGAATACTTAAAAGCTGGACAAACGCATTAGTAAAGCGACTGACATCAATGTTATTATTATCAAGCAATCCTCGCTGCCGTGTTTGGGTTCTTAGCTTGCAACTTCTTGGTAGGCATTCGTCATTTTAGCAACCCAAAAATATTATAAGAGTCTTCCATATAAATTATCAGCACTGTACAGTTAAAATGCACTGTTTTCCATGCGCTCTACATGTCCTTGCCATCTTAGGCGACAGATGCACTATTTTTTGACTAGGTCATTGTCGCTGTACAGCTCGTACAGTTCGTCGTTGAATCTCCTCTTTCAAAGCCCGTCAACGCAAACGGGACCGAAAGTTTTACGACGAATCTTTCTCCCGAAGCATATCCAAGGACGTCCTCAACCGCTTCAGATAGAGTCCAAGCTCTACTATACTCAATTGTCTTCTCAGCCCAGAATAACAGCGATTGGCAAGAGTTGCTCTTCGTTTGATTTCTGATGAGATATTATTATCGGAGTTCATGGCAGAGCCGAGGTAGACAAAGTCCCTTATAGCCACAAAGTTATAGCTGTCGACTACGACGTTCTGTCCAATTTTTCGATGTTGTGTGACCCTTCTCGGTTTTGCCCTCATCTATCGCCAATCCCATTTGGGCAGCTTCCGTTTGAATACCAGTGAACGCACCAGTGACCGCCCGCTGTGTTCTGGCAACAATGTCAATATCTTCGGCATACGCTAGTAGTTGCGCAGACTTTTGAAAGATTGTGCCCCCGGTGCTGACTTAAGAGTTTCGCACAATCCTTTCAAAAATGAAGTTAAAAAATCACATGACAGCTGTACCTTATCGATGAGAACGGCCATCTGACACAAAATAAGAAAGAGACTCTTCAACTCTTACTTAGAACACACTTTCCCGGATCAACCATAATTGATCCGCTCACATCAAACCTATCCCCCCGACTTGAGCGGATCTGTCTGCCGACGAGAGGGGACTGGAAAATTGCGAAACAAATATGTAGTACCAATGCCACTAGATGGGCCATAACCTCCCTGAAGCCTTACAAAGCAGCAGGGAAGACGGCATATTTCCGGCACTACTATAGCAGAGAGCTGACACACTTCTCCAAACTATTCAGCTGTAGTCTGGCCTACGGTCACATACCGGAATCCTGGCGAAAGGTCACAGTTAGATACCTACCCAAGTAAGGAAGAAATTTGGATTCTAGCCCGAAATCCTTTCGCCCCATCAGTATCATGTCTTTCATTCTTAAAAGCATGGGAAAACTAATTGATAGACATAGTAGAGATGTAGCTCTGAAAAACTTTCCGCTCAGTAAGTTTCAACATGCCTTTTAACCAGGTAAATCCACCGAGTCAGCGCTTAATGACTTAGTAACCAAAATTGAATCCTCCATCAACCGTAAGGAAATCTGTCTTGTCGCTTTCCTTGACATTCAAGGAACTACACATTTTTTGAGTCTACCAACAGGGCTCTCAACAATATGAATCTATCTCCTATCATAGCAAAATGGATAATGTCAGTACTGAATGACAGAATAATTCAGACCCGCATCGAAGATGTGGAAATCGCGGCAACCACAACTAGATTGGACTTGCTCCAATCCTCAGAAGATCTGGGGATACATGACGTTGGGTATGCCGATGACGTAGCAATGGTCGTCAGTGGCAAATTCGAAAGCACGGTCTCAGAAATACTGCAATACGCTTTATCTGTTGTTCAGAGATGGTGTAATAAAGAAGGTCTTTCTGTAAATCCGAAGAAGACAACTATTGTCCCTTTCACGAAACGGAGAAAACTAGATCTCCTTACTCGCCCCACCATAGATCTTTATGGATCTGTAGTCGAGTCTGCGGTAAGAACTTGTGTCTTAAACCTCGGATGGTGTATTGGCTTTACTCGCTCGTATTTAAGCCAGAAGTTACATATGCTGCCGTGGTCTGGTGGACGAAAACTAAAGAAGTCACCACAGTCAAAAAGCTAGACAGAGTTCAACGTTTAACTGGAAACTGCATGACGGGCTGTTTGCGCTCCACTCCGACAATGGCGCTTAATGTCATCCTAGGTCTAACTCCTCTCCATATACATATTCAAATGGAGGCTAGACTAAGCATCCATCGCCTGTACCATTCCAATAACTTTGAACCTTATGCATTTCAGGGAGGTCATTTGTCCTTGCTCGACACAATGGAGCCTTCAAGCCCATTTAGCATGCCTCTTGATGACATGCTACCTGAATATGGCCACCATAAAAATTTCTCCATAATTATCCGCCCTAGGAATAACTGGGAAAAATATAAACTCAATCCATCACGACTTGACGTCATCTGGTACACAGATGGTACTAAGATGGAGTCGGGGACTGGCTCTGGAATTTACGGTGAGTCGCCCCAGGTGAACTTGTCAGTCAGCTTTGGGAAAAACTTATCCATATTTCAGGCTGAAGTCCTCGCAATCAACCATTACGCTAGAATAAATCTGAGTTCTAACACACGTGGAAAAACCAGCTCTCAAAGCCCTTGACTCATCTGTCATAAAATCTAAACTTATCCTAGAAACATTCACAACAATCTATGAACTTTCTAAGAAAAACCTAGTCATCCTCCACTGGATTCCAGCCCGTAGAGGATTTGAGGGTAATGAATCAGCTGACTCACTGGCTAAAATCGGAACAACCACTCCACTTATCGGACCTGAACCATTCTGCGGAGTCAGCAAAAACCATTTCAGGAACTATATTAAAAACCTTTCTCGTACCGAGTCAAATGAGATCTGGCACAGTACAACTGGGCAAAACTGCACCAGACAATTTATCCCCAAATTCTCCCCCAGAAAATCGCTCTTCCTGATTAATCTGGACAAAAATAACCTGAGAATACTAACAAGAATAATCAGCGGCCATGGCCTCGTGAAAAAATTTCTCCACCGCATTGGCGTCTCACCGGATCCTATTTGTAGACTTTGTCTTGAGAGTGATGAATCCTCTCTTCACATACTCACAGAATGTCCGGCTCTATGTCGTCTCAGAAAAAGCATCCTTGGCGATGAAATTGTCAATCCAGTAACCCTTTCTGACATACACCCAGAGAAGATTCTTGTCTTCCTAACTGCCTCTGGAGTGAAAAGATGGCTCTAGGAATCTACCAGGGTAGGCACAATAGGATCCTTTAAGAAACCGCAGTGCCAGGGCCCCCTAATCTAATCTAATCTAATCTCAGTATGTAGTATCATTACTTAGCGTTAGCGTAGATTTTATAAAATCAACATTTCTTGTTTTTTCGTCCTCCGTGAAATACAATTGTGTATAAATAGATACATACAGACTTATGTACATTGTACATAATGGTGGATGGGCAGACATTAGTAAATAGAATGTTCTATCAAACTTGCAACGTAATTTTAAATTTGTGACGATCCTCCCTAGAGTTCTATTCTCATTTGCCATCTGCTGTTCTTTTGTCCGTAGAATGGAAAACTATTTTAGCTCCCATTTACGTTGTCGAACTTTGGAGGGACAAATTTACATTGACTTGGTCAACGTATTTGATTCTGTCGTCGTCTCCGGTCCGAAGAATCGCCAATTCCAAACCCAGAGGGGCCAATGCAGAAACTTGACCTTTAGTGACGATTTCACGTAACAAACTAGAAGGCACAATTCCTATCAATTAGCCAAATACCCACTAGAGCCACTAAAATAAGTGAGTCGACTACATTTTTTAGAAAGCAATGTTTTCTTCCATACATTCAGCAAAAAGTGGATTAAGGAGCAGCATAACATCACTGCACTCTGGCATGCAAAACCGCAATCGACAGATTGAAAAATGGAGTCTCTATGAGTTGATTCGAATATTCAAGAAATCAGACTTTGTTGTGAATAATTAAGATTCAAGTACCTAACAGAAAGACTTAGATTCAATCTTGTCCACTCCACTTAAATATGCGTCACATTCTCCATTTACAGATTAACGAAATTGCAATGTGTTCAACCTCATTGCGCAAGTCATTATGAAACAATCAAAAATATTCAAGTGAAAAAATTCATATTTCAAGGGCATAGAACAAGAGTGGTTTTACTCGTTTATAAAGGTATTGATTTGTTACAATGTCAAATAGTTCATTGTCTCAGATCGCGAAATTTGTAGGCGATGTTAACGCCCAAACCCGCATTCAGAACCACAAAACAAATACATTTACTATGAAATTTTGTTAACGATTACAATTATAATATTGCTCTGTTTACTCACCGTGAATAGACTCTAGATGTATCTTACTGTGTTGTTGTTGTCCACAAGAGTACTGAATTATCTACGTTACAGGATATTTGAAATGGTCACAGGCTTAATTTTTCATTTATGATTCTCAAAACCGTTAATTTTAATGTTATGCGAATCAGTGTTTAAATATTTCTATTAACTTTGGCACTAAATATGATAGGTGATTGGAAGTACACCTTGTACTTCGTTGCAACAGTATTCAGCTCACAAACAGTTTCGCATATGAAATTTTCAAGCGATATTGACTATTTAAATAACTATCAGATAAGCAAATAAACAAGGCCTTTAAAGACACCCAGGGATCCACTCAACATTTGTTTGCCTTTATTGCGCCACTTAAACATTCCACTTATGACGGATATATGTAGGACGATCGTAAAATATGCATGACATCAATTCACATATCCACTAACAACTCTGTATTGTGTCGTAACTATTAGAACGGTAGTAGGGATATTTTGGGGACACAAAATATTAGTCGACCGAACGTGAATACAAAATCCATCAGACTGAAATATGAATTCACCCTGTTGCTGTAAGGACGATATTGGTGCTGGTGTGCTGGCTAATGGGGATGGCCCACCTGATGTTCCACGGGAAAAATGAACTTTGGAAATTGGAGACTGCGCCATAAATATTTCATTTCGAAAATAAAAGAGAATTTGTTTATGGTGTTCTAAGAGGTTTGTTCGGCTCAAACACAAATAGATACTTTTGCGAGGAGAAAATAGGACACCGAGGATGCAAATGAATTGGACAATCTCACAGCTCTCGAGTTTGTATGATTGTTCGGTTAATTGCTTCAGGGTGACATGAAGTGGTTATGGTTACCTTTCAAGTTGAATCTAGGCTGGACAGTGGCATTCAGTAGAATGCCTAGGTACTTGAGTTAACCTCATGAAGTTACATACTTTTCGTTTTTCATAAATTGACTCTTTGTTGAAATAGTAAATAATATGAATGATGTTGTGATCCGCACAACCATACCATGACCCACCCTACTCATCACCTTCTCATGTTTTCCCACTCAATCCATACACCAAATACACTACCAGAGCGCCCGGCTATTAATAGATCATTCGCTTTGTTTTCATTCGTTTTCCTTTTGCCCAAACGCCCCCCAAGCGCAATGAGTCAAGTGCCTATCTACCCAAAACGATACACTCGTAACCCAACTCCGATTGCCCAGCGGCACGCCAACATATGGCAAAACTGCAATAGTTGCATATCGGAGTTTTACTACGTTGAGCTATCGGGGACGTAATAATAAATTATGAATGGATGACACTTGACACCAGCGTAAGGCAAATGACACCCAAGATGCCATTTGGGTACTTTTAATGGAAACGGAAAACAATTAAGCAATACCTAAAAATAGCGCGTGTGCACATATGGTAACTGTTAAGGAAACTATGGTGCAAGGAGGGGGAAGATAGTAGACGGGTCATGAAGATTAAATGTATAAAAGGCAAAGGTTGTGAGCAGGAAGGACAGAGTTAATTAACTAACGTAACCGGTCGCAGCTAAGCTATAGACAGAGGATCAAGCTAGTCTCTCTTTTTTTTTTAAAAACATTAATAATAAAAGAACTGAGTCGCAGCCAAGCAACTAGACAGCGGGCTCTGTAGTAGATATTAAAAGCCAAAGAACGTTTTTTTATTTTTTAACTCTCCGTTTGATACTCTTCTCCTACGGGAAAGCACGGTATCAAATCGTAACATTGGTGGCAGTGGTGGGATGCCCAAATAGAGGTCCCAAATACCATAAAAAACCAAACCAACAAATCTAATTGTATTCGAGGCGTACTGGGGTTAAACACCAGTAAAGTAAAGTAAAAAAAAAAACAGTTTATAACAAGTGAAAAGTGAAAAGTTCCATAAAAATAAGACCTGGCGAATTCCTTTCACGGACGCCGTTGGCTAAGATTGGGCAGTCGGTATCCAGCAACAACAACAGCATCAAGACACCAAGTTATAATAAGGTATTTTAACTGAGACAAACATTTTTTTTATACACACTACCACCATACATACATACTTATATCGATGTATATCATTATTGTTATCTCCTCCCATTCCTTAACCCCGGTAAAGTTTTTCTCCCTTGGGTTCGTGCATATTCCGTTTGTTCGCTCTTTTCGCTCCTGTAAGCAGTCAAGATTAAAAGAGTCACGAGGCAAACCAGCAGGCAATCTCAATCCGTTGTTGCCCTGTTCCAAAGTTTACCTTTCACCCCTCGAATCGATTCCCCAAGATCCGAGCAATATGGACATTAAGATAGGAATAACCGATGTGTTCAACATCGTACCAATTTTCGATGGGAAACCATCAGAATTAAATAAGTTTGTGTCCTGTGGTGACATCCTTTTTGCTGCAGTTAGAAGTACTGACCAGGCGATGTTTTTAAATATCGTCAAAGCTCGACTTCAAGGCCCCGCTTTCGAACTAATACAGTTCAGTACCATCAACACATGGAAAGAACTAAAGTCTATGCTGGAGACAGAGTTGAAAGAAACAAAGTCTCGATCCTCCGCTCAGAATGACCTCCTAGCTGCGAAACAAAGGCAAAGGGAGTCAATTACAGAGTTCGGCAACAGGGTGTGCACTTTATTAAATACACTAAAATCTGCCACTCTACATAGCACAAGTGATATCCCAGTACGAACCTTTCTGAATGCCGAAAATAATAAGTTGGCAATACAGGCATTCGAGGACGGCCTACGAAACGACAATCTAAGGATCATGGTCCAAGCTCATGGGGAAACAGACCTTAAAAGAGCTATCACCTACCCAGAAGACCATGCTACAAGATTGGAGAGGCTAACCGTCACTCAAAAATTACCTTCAAGGCCCCCTTACACGCAAAAACCCGCAAAAACCCAGGCCACACGAAGCAAACGTGTTACTGAAACCGGCAGTTTCCAAACCTCCCTAGACCACCCATTAAACAGGAAGTAAATTTTATTAGGTGCAACTACTGTGGGAAACGTAACCACACTCAAAATTAATGTAGATTGCGTTTGTCCAGAATTGAACCTCAAATGAACTACCCTCAAGGTGCACCGGCAGTACAAAGTACGCAAAATAATGCGTGGTCCAGAGGCAATAACACTGCTGATCCCGGTTTTAGCGGAAGACCTCCCAACAATTCCTGGCCCCAAGATAATAGCGGCGTAAGATATTCCAACGCAAATCCGATGCCCGAATCGGGAAACGAGAACTCTCGGGAGGAAGTTTCTCGTATCGTTCTATCCGGAATTCAAGGAGCCAACGATACGACTCAGATTTAGTCCCTCGGATAAAACATACACTACCTTTCTGATAGACACGGGAGCCGATATTTGCTTGCTAAAAAATTCTCAGATAAATGGTTTGGAAAGCGAGGATGGTCTATATACCATCTCCACCATAGCCGGGGACTCTTTTAAAATCCTGGGACTGGTAAATGGTACTATGGAATTGAAGACACCCGAACATTCCATGCATTTAGATCATCCTTTCCACCTACTTACCAAAGAAATCAATCTACCATATGATGGTATAATAGGTAAAGACTTTTTAACCAAGTTTAAATGTGTAATTGACTACAAGAAAAATCTACTAATAATAGCTAAGCCCAGTTTATTAGAAGTAGGGAAGAATTTCACTTCAGGTTTTCAGCCAAAAGACTCAGCAATAGCCAATAAGACTGAGCAAAATAAAATAAATAACCCAGCACAACGTAAGACTGAGGACAAAAGAACCTCAGCAGAAAATAAGACTGTGGTAACCATAGACTCAGCAATAGCCAATAAGACTGAGCAAAATATAATAAGTCCAGCACGAAGTAAGACTGAAGCCAAGAAAGACCCAGCACAAAGTAAGACTGACTTCAAGAATAATAATAAAGTAGATAACGACAATTTCGAAGATTCAGATAAAATAACAGTCATTCCTTACGAGGAATTGTCTACGGGCACAAGGGCTGAAAAATCGAATTCCAAACTAACACCCATATATGAGACCAATTATCATTCAACCCCGAAGCCAACAGGTATTGAACGTTCAGTTAAATGATAAATACGAATCCACATTTGGAGATATTATCATACAAAAGAAGCAAATCATGCCAGGTTTATATGTGGGCGAAACTTTAGTCAGACCCAACGACTCAAGAATAAAAATATTAATGATGAACAGGTTGGAAATTGAATAACGAATAAACATCGAAGATCTTGATCTTGAATGGGATAAGTTGGATAATTTCAACCTGGTATCCAACCAATCGAACGACATAATTAAAGGTAGATTAAATACACTGCAATCCGTCATTGATCTCAGTCACTGTAACATGGAATGATTTATTTTTTTCTTGAAGGCGATAACCTTACATTTACAGAGACATCGAAACATAGGATCATAACAGACCAAAATAAACCTCCTTCATTTGTCAGACCATATTGGCTTCCTGACTCACACAAAACCGAGGTCCACAAACAGGTGAATGATATGCTACAAAACGACATTATTCAGCCAAGCGCTAGTCCATGGAATTCTCCTCTACTTCTTGTACCCAAGAAACCAGACAAGGAAGGCAACAAGCGATGGCGAGTCGTAGTTGATTTTCGCAAACTAAATGAACTAACAGTCGCCGATGCATATCCTCTACCAAACAAGCGGATTTCATCAAATCCTAATGGATGACGAAGACAGATGCAAAACTGCTTTCAGCACTCCATATGGACATTATGAATACAATCGTATGCCTTTTGGCTTGAGAAATGCACCCGCAACTTTCCAGCGGTTGATGAACACTGTTTTGATTGGCCTACAAGGTTTTGACTGTTTTGTTTATGTCGATGACATAGTCCTTTACGGATATGACCTTAAAGACCATAATAACAAACTTACAAGGATATTTGACCGCTTACGAGAACATAATATTTTGGTCATATTATTACTAAACCCGGTCTAAAACCAGATCCCGAAAAGATTAAGGCAGCAAAAACATATCCAACACCCAAAAACGTAAAAGGAATAAAATCATTCCTTGGATTCATAGGATATTATAGACGGTTTATTGAAAATTTCTCAACCATAGCAAAGCCACTAACCAAATTGTTGAAGAAGAATGCCGTATTTAAATGGGATGCATTCTGCGATGAGGCGTTCCAAACTCTAAAAGGTAAACTTATAAAACCTCCCATCTTAGCATACCCAGACTTTAGCAAAGACTTCATAGTGACAACCGACGCCAGTGACATTGGGCTGGGAGCCGTACTATCACAAGGAGACATTGGTCAAGACAAACCAATTTGCTATGCCAGTCGAACACTGAACGACGCCGAAACTCGGTACAGCACTACCGAAAAGGAACTATTAGCAATCGTCTATGCTGTCCAACAATTTAGACCTTACATCTACGGATGAAATTTCATGATATGTACGGACCATAAGCCACTATAATGGCTTATGAACCTTAAAGATCCGACGTCAAGACTAGGTCGTTGGAGAATATTACTAGCCGAATACGAATATAGCATTGTGTACAAGGCAGGAAAATACAACTATCTACACACAACAAATGGCTATTTTCTACAATAACCAATTATGAAATCGATGAAATTTGTGAAAACGACTTAACAACGTACACCCTTCAAGGCACATCTATGGTTGAAATCTCAGGAAATTGCTACATTAAATCTAAGGACTTGATAATACGTTCATTCAATGAACTAAATATAATTTCACACAATTCCTATATACCACCCATTAACATCTCAAAATTTTTAGCCAACATTACTCTTCCGGCAATCGACAGACCGAATCCATTGGCATTTGTGAAATTCTCTAGCCAAGATGGTTTTAAACTCATTTCAGAGCAAATAAAAACCCTTAAGTCCGAAGAAAATGTACCCCTAATGCCAATAACCTCGCATAATATCCATCACTACACATTGATTTACGCTATACTACTGCTGATTTTTAAAAAAAAGAGAGGTAAAAAAACGGGAAATGCTAACCCGAACCACGAGGCTATAGAACCTTTACCAACCACATCCCAAGCCCAAACTAAACATGAACCCCTTTCATCTTCAGGACCGAAGTTAGTTTTAACTACCGGTGTTTAAAAATGAAAGTATTACCCATTCCATTTCCATTTCCAAATTATAAGCAAATCTATTATACAAAATATACGCTATTTTACCTTTATGAAAAAAAAAAACATGTGTATTTGAGGAACCCAATTGTTATTAAGATAAAAAAAACATTTTTTATATATTACTTTTATATACATTAATTTTATACAAAAAAAAAACACACTATAACCTAGCATATTAATTTGAAGAACCCGATTGTTTTTAAGTCAACAAAACGTTTTTATTACTTTTATATTACTTTTATATACATTAATATTAATATAATTTGAAGAATCCGATTGTTTTTAGGACAATAAAACATTTTTTATATACATTACTTTTATATTACATTTATATACATTAATTTTATACAAAAAAAAAACACTATAACCTAGCATATTAATATAATAATATTAAGAAAAATAATATGTAATAACTTATAATCCAACAGGAAACCACGAACCTCTTTAAGGGTGGAATTCTCTGATAACTCTTGAGTTAAGTTATCTATTTCAAATCATGTAATTTTTGTAAGATCTTTCTTGTTCACACCCAAGCCTTCTTGCAGAAAATTCTAACCCTTCAGGTAAGAATTTTCTTTTTCTAAGGGGGGTTGGGATGTTGTGATCCGCACAACCATACCATGACCCACCCTACTCATCACCTTCTCATGTTTTCCCACTCAATCCATACACCAAATACACTACCAGCGCGCACGGCTATTAATAGGTCATTCGCTTTGTTTTCATTCGTTTTCCTTTTGCCCAAACGCCACCCAAGCGCAATGAGTCAAGTGCCTATCTACCCAAAACGATACACTCGTAACCCAACTCCGAATTCCCAGCGGCACGCCAACATATGGCAAAACTGCAATAGTTGCATATCGGAGTTTTACTACGTTGATATTTTTTAACTCTCCGTTTGATACTCTTCTCCTACGGGAAAACACGGTATCAAATCGTAACAATGAATTGGGTTGACAACAAGTAATAAGATTATGACTTTAGTATTTAAAGATTACTTAGTTTGAAAAAGAAAAATTTTCACGATTGAAAGTTGATTGATTGATTTAAAGTACGTTTACAATATTTCATTAACCTACGGAAAGTATTTAAGTACATTTAGCTGAATTTGAACTCTTCTATGTAAGTATCAATTCACTTTTCTAACGCTGATAGGCAAGTTTTCCCAAAAGAAAAGCTAAATGCAATTTCTAACTGATATCTGGAAACCATGCCGGCACCACACAATCTACAAGTCCTCGCAGGATGAGGTAGATTTAATTATGTAAGGGGCCCAAAAATTTGATGCCCGGTCCATTGTAATACCGATGAAGAGTACTTTTTAGCTGTGATGGTTGTACAACACTTTCATCTGGTGGTTGTGTCTTTATGCTCAACGCTGCTCGAACCTGTACGGAACCAGCTAACACCAATACAGTCTTTGTGGCTCACTCTTTAAGCAGTGACACCCTACTGAGCTGTTTACAAGATGTAGCTAAAAATAACAAATGAACGAAATGTTATGTATGTTATTGATTAGCATACAAGACACTACTTTTATTGAATTTGTAAGATATCCGAAAGAACTGTGATTTTATTGCCATAGCCGTTTACTTGTGGTTTGTAGATTGATTAATTAATTAGAACATTTGCTTAGGCTTGGCGCACACTGGGTGCAATTTCACGCAACGTTCAATGTTTTTTTTTAATGATTTTGAAAGCCTAAAGCTCTCTAAAAATTAAAAAGGGAACATTAAAATATATTTTACAGTGCAAAATTTATTTCTTAAAATACTTGTTGCATTTTATATCTCTGACTAATGTGTTTGATAGATAACAAAATGTTATGAATAACCTTATCAACTTACAATTGAAATGATTTTTAAACTTTCGCAATGTACGTAGTAAGAGAAAGATATTGGGCCTTACCAACAACTAAACCGTAAACTCGAGTTTAACTAATTTCGAAACTAACTATAGTTTCGACTTTTAATTTGTAGGTACCAACAATCAAAGTAATCGGAACTTTAACTACATCTGACTTTATAGCAGAATTATAACAGTATAACTCAAAAGCATTATAATTTTTTTCTGAGCTTTCAAATAATTTGTTGAAATTGGCAATTGGTTGTATTTTGAGTGAAACAGCAACTGTTTCCCATGCTTGGTTTTTTGACTGTATCATTGCCTGTCCATTTCATATTTCATATTTTGATCATATTTATTTATTACAAAGAATGGTTTCAGAGTAAGATTACATCTTATAAGTTGTGAAGGCTTTACAAAGATTTAGGGTTCAAAAGCAAATTTAACATTATGAATTGGTGAGGACTGATTACATGTAAGTTAGTTGGAAACGTACATAAGTAACACGAATTAATAGCCACAACAGTAACAATAACAATATGTAACAATTCCATTGCACATACGGACCTGAAAATATTCACAACATTCAAATGGAGTGAGAAACAGCATTGAAAAAAACTATTAATGAAATAATTTTTGTTTGAAAAACAAAAAAGGTAACATATAAAAAAAGAACTTACCAATTCATGACTTTTCTTCAGACTGACGTTTAAACTTAAATAATGGGTTAGACTCGACTTTCTCCGAATCGAAAGTTACAGTCTCGATTATCTTAAAGTCGAAGATAACTTGATTATTGGTACACAGTTTATTTTAATTTCGACTATTGCCCTAAAGTCGAGTTTAAATTTGGTTGTTAGTAAGGCCGATTGTATTCGTAAATTTCGAACTCTAGATGTTAATCAATTCTGACATTGCGATGATGGAGGAACTCAAAAAGTGGGTCGCGAAATTCTGTCCGTCTGTCCGTATGCTCCCGAGGCCTATAGCCTAAACGGCTCCCCTGATTTGGTTCAAACTTCAAATTTGAAGTTTTTGGGCCTAAAATTCGGGCCGTTTTTTTTTAACCTCAATATTATTGTTACTTCCCATAAAAATTATTCACGATTGTAACAAAAAATGCATTCCAAATGTAAGATGGTCATTTCTAACTTAATGGCAAGCTCAGTTTTTCTCTCAATTTTGGTACAATAACTTCTAAAAAAAAGGCATTTTAAATTTTTTCATAGTTTACTTGAAAGCGCACATACCTGACAATTGTTCATATCTCGAGAACCCCATTAGTTTCATATTTTGAGGAAACTATAAAAAACCAAGTAATGCTCAGATCCTAAACTATACCTTGTACTCGGGATCGGCGTTCTGTAAGGCTAAACGTTCAAACGTGTTCGTGTGCACGAAGAAATTTCCTTGTGTAACATAGGGCAAATCATTCGTGCGCATGAAAACGTTTGATCGTTTCGCCTTACAGAATCTGACCCCTGGTTTTAGCTTCATAGTATTTTTCGAACTAAACAGTACAATACCTGTTACAATTTTCTCAGCATAATATTACGAAAACAGATCTATAGATTTTGACGGGAAAACAAAAACGCTTATTTAAGTTTTATTTTAACATTTTATGTTTTATTTAAATATGGACGTTTATGCACCTTTTTTTTGTTCTCTTCGTCCTCGCTGGAGCTGGAACGAACTCTATTTCTTTTTTTTTTTAAATAAAAAGTACCTAATAATTATTTTATTAACTTACCCATAAACGTGAGTGTCTGCTGTCCAAAAAGAGAAAAAAGCAGATTGCGAACTTTTTTTTCTGTAAAAAAATGAATTTAAGGCAAACAACATCGAAATATAAAAATTATTAACTTACATCATCAATTTTGCCGACGTTTGCTTCTAGTTTGGTAAAAATCATACCTGAACACTTCACAAACTCGCAACATGTTTTTACTTTTTCCTTGATGATATCGATATGACATATGAAACGCCAAACGCCAAACGCCAAATAATGAATGCATTCAACATGAGTTTTAAAAATAGTGTAGTCTTTCAAAGACTTTATTAAAATAAAATTGTAAATGTTTTTTTTTTTAGATTGTTCCCCAAAAAACCCCTCCCCTTTTTCCCCTTTTGTTAGAAAAAATCGACAAAATTGCCGACTTTCCCCAATCTGGGATCACTGGCGATATTTGATAGCTTAGGCTATTATTTTGCTTTCGAACAGTTGATGTTTTGAATTCTATCTATTCTATCTCCAGCTAGAATTACTCGTATGCCAGTGATCACCAATTTTGGTTTTCGCCTTTTGGAAAGTAGGATATCACAATAATTGTCACCCATTATCTTTGCTTGTTAGTATTTCCCTTATCTTATAAAATGAATTCCTACAGCCTTATTTATAAACTCACCGTAGAGTCTGCTTATCTTTACGCACCCTCTAAAATGTCCTTAGGCAGGAAAACGTGATTTATAAACAAAAAGCACTTTGCGTAAACCCTGCGTAACTTTAAACGCAAAAATTTTCGTTTAGAGGTTGCGTAAAGCTTTCATATTTTTATTTTCGTTTTTGAAATGTAATTTTGTTTACATTTTTTTCGGGGTAGATTTGAAAATTGAAAAAGAAACTAACAATTAATTTTGTTAACGACATTGATATGTATGATCGACTTAAGAAATGAAAGTTCAATTCCAAGAAGGCGAAAATTATATAAAACCAGGCTCAACCCCAATTTTCCGACCGTTTTCTTTTTATTTGCTGCTCCATTTCATAGAAATAGCTGATATCATTCCGCAGGGAAAAAGTAAGAGATTTATGTTTTTTTGTAATAGTTTCCTACTTATTTAGACACCAACCTTGCGTAGTAAACAGTCAGGGGACATTTTTTTATAAATAATAATTTCAGCAAATTTAACTAAACAACATCGTAGAGGCGTCGTAGTAAATACGGCTGCTAATGTTTGAAAATTATTATTTTTTTAAATCCCTAATCACTTTGCCTATGAAAAAATTTAAATACGAACTTTCCTTGCAAAACTCAAACAACATATATAAAAGCTTTTAAAAAAAATAAAATGTAAAATCTTCGTTTCGGCAATATAAAAGTAAAGGACAGCCGATGTTTTTTATTCATAATTGCTTCGACAGGATCGTCGAGGTTGGGGGTTATTACTCTTACGCTGCGATTGATGGTTTGGTGGACAGTCAAGGCCTTATTTTCCCAGCACAAAGAAGACATCAAAGAAGAAATGCAGTTGAACATGGTAGGATGGCCTCTTTAAAAAAAATAGAGAGCGTATATCCAGAGTAGAAGTAATATATTATACTGTATACAAAAAGTTCCCCAATCTGGGATTGATTTCCGCTTCTTTTTGCACTGGGAATAATTGAAAACACATCCAATCACTTCAAGTAAAATAGGCATGGTCAAGATACAGAAAAAAGGCGATATTAAGAACTGTAATAACTGCCGTGGTGCCACCGTTTTGTCCGAATTCCCGAAGCTAACGGCACATTGGCAACTATCATTCACGAGAGGATAAAGTCCCAGGATTAATTTGACGCTCAAGAGGGGTCGATCATAATTATGTTAATCATATTAACACCTTGCGAATCGTCCTTGAACGTCGGATTGTTGCTCTACCTCATGTTCCTGGACTTTGAAAAGGCCTTCGATTGCGTTAATTGTAGTTGGACATGCTTGATATGAAAGGCATCCCCGAAAAAATGTTTGCTATAATTAAAGAGTACAACAACGCAAGGTGTTTCGTTTTGCACAATGGACAGCATTCCGATGCATTTAATGTGCTGCTTGCCACTTTTGCTCTCAGCAAAGCAGAGCAGAGAACAAACTGCAGCACACAATAACAAAAACTATGTCCCACTTGGCATTTCCAAAATTCACATTAGGTATTTATCCCAAGTGGCAGTGACTACACATCAGCAGCTTTACTGAGATATACCAGTTAAGTTTATGTGAATAATTTCTCTTAAAATGTAATGCGTTGTGTTTATTTTGCTTTCGCTTATTAAAGTATTGTATTCACTCACTCTTTAAACCTACCTACATATTAATTTACAGAAATAAAAGCAAATGTTAATTTTGTCGCTTTAAAAAAAAATTAATTGTTAGCGTTTATTGTTGTATTCTATGAAATTGAAAATCAACCACTAATTGTTTGTAATTTTTTTTTGTATGCTTTTTTTATCTTAGGAAGAAGGCAATTTCGGTGCCTGAAAGGTAAAAATTTGTGCTAAAAATTTTAGGAACGGAGCTTAAACGCCAGAGAAGAAGCTTATTGGAACCAAAATAAAAGAATTGAAAAGATCTCGGCCAGAATAATATCCAACAAAAACAGCAAATTTCCAACTACAGTGAGTTTTTCGATGACCCATGGTTAACAAGTACTGACATGGCGGTACATTCATCAAATACAAAAGCAAAACGTGAGTAGTTTATTGCATAAACCACATTGTATATATTGGGAAGCAACCAATTGCTGACAAAGTCTTGGAAACCAATCAATATTCTATCACTAGCTTAGAGGATCCAAAACAAATTTCCAGAAAATTATGAGAATTCAATCTTCCTTATTTGGGATTACGATGAGAAACATTAAGCTGCTGAGCAACAATAAAGTTGAGCTGCCAGACAACAAAACTTATATGCATATGATAGACAGCAAAGTTTCTCACTGTGTGGAGTCACACATTAAAATGCCTTAAAAAACATCAGACATAAAGGGTGATTTTTTAAGAGGTTTAGAACTTTTTTTAAAAAAAAAACACAAAAAATTCGAAAAAATGAATGAAATATTTATTTGAATCGATAGTTTGAACCTTGCAATTTAATGTTTAAAGATAATTTCATGCAAATGTTGACCGCGGCTGCGTCTCAGGTAGCCCATCCGCTGAGTCCAATTTTGGCATACTCTTTCACACATATCGGCCGGTATCTCACGAATGAATGCATGGATGTTGACTTCCAGTGCGTCAATCGAAGCGGGCTTGTCCCTATACACATTAGCCTTGGCATACCCCCACAAAAAATAATCTAATGGTGTCAAATCGCATGATCTAGGCGGCCGGCCCGAAACGTGAAATTAACTGTTCACCAAACTCGCCTCGCAATTGCGCCATTGTTTCGCGTGCTGTGTGGCATGTGGCACCGTCTTGTTGAAACCACATATCATGCAAGTCAAGAACTTCCATTTCGGGCAAAAAAAAGTTTGTTATCATCGCTCGGTAGCGTTCACCATTGACAGTAACGCTGCGATTCGCATCATCTTTGAAGAAATATGGCCCAATAATGCCGCCGGCCCATAAACCGCACCAAACAGTGGCTTTTTCGGGATGCATTGGTAGCTGTTGCAATGCTTCTGGCTGATCTTCACTCCAAATGCGGCAATTTTGCTTATTTACGTACCCATTCAACCAAAAATGAGCCTCATCGCTGAACACAATTTTTCGATAAAAAAGCGGATCCTCGGCCAGCTTTCCAAGAGCCCATTCACCAAAAATTCGGCGTTGTGGTAGGTCGGCTGGCTTTAGTTCTTGCACCAGCTGTATCTTAAAAGGCTTTACGCCCAAATCCTTCCGCAAAATTTTCCACGTAGTGCTGTAACAAAGGCCTAACTGCTGGGAACGGCGCCGAATCGACATTTCGCGGTCTTCTGTCACACTAGCTGATACGGCCGCAATATTTTCTTCACAACGCACAGTACGTAAACGTGTTGGTGGTTTAATGTCCAACAAAGTAAATTTGGTGCGAGATTTGGTCACAATCTTCCGAATAGACTGCTCAGAAGGTCGAGAATGCCGATCATAAAATGGAAGCAGCGCGCGATGAACATTTCGAACCGAGCACGAATTTTGATAGTAAAATTCAATAATTTGCAAGCGTTGTTCATTTGTAAGACGATCCATGGTTAAATTGCAAACCAAACTGAAGCTGTTTGACAGTGACACAAGGTACTAAACACACGTCAGCTGTCAAAACCAGTGTTGCCAAAACCAAACCAGCTAAAAAATCACCCTTTATTTTCAAACCCAATGATATGAATTCCTTTAAATTTGCAATTTTGAGAGATATGAAAACTGAATATACAGAAATTTTAAAAAAATCTGGGATTGAAATCAAATTTTTAAAATCGAAATTTAAACATAGGTACATAATTCTTATATTATAAATTGTATCATAAAACATATTAAATGAATTTCTAACTAAACAGATTACAAAGTTCATGTCAATTACGGTAACCTCTGGTACAAAGACTGCTAGTAAAGTAAAATGAAATTCGACCATAGTATACTTTCACAGGGGTTGTTGGCAAAATATTCCTTGACTGGCCGTTGAGGCGCTGAAAAAGACGCTAAATTGGCGTTTATGAAATTTTATTCGGTTTTTTCATTGTTTTAAAAAGTGAAAAAGTGATGCCTATGGCACACAATAGATTTAACAAAGTAGAATGTGAAAACTTTGTGAGGCTGAGGAAAGATCGCCGGACCTGTTGCCCCAACTATTTACTCTTTTTTCTTTATTTCAAATATTCGGTTTAGTTTACAATTCCAAGTCATAATTAAAACAATTTTTCAATTAAAATTATTTCGTCTTAAAACTAGTCTTCATCATCTGGATGGGCACGGTCCTCTATTGCGGTTCTGGTTGCTGATACAGGCAGCGTTACCGCCTTGCTACAATTGTAGCGTTTGTACTACATTTTGTTGGTCAAAAAAGTGAGTACGTACAATTAATAATTCTGTACTTTGTACTACAATTTCATACTTTAAAAACAATAAGGAAATATTTATAATTTATGAAATTATTTTTTATTTGCTTAGTACGTCAGAATCATAATGAACTTACATTCAAAATTCTGCTATCATAATGCCATTATCAGTATACATTATACAATGTAATTTGAACTTGCAATAGGTATAGTTCTTGTTTTTATTTTTGATTGTACATATATACAAAAAAATCAATTATAAAGTACTTAATTATTTGTGTTTTTATTTGTTTTTTCTTTTTAATTGTACTACAATGTACTACATTTTAAGCCCCCATGGGATACGGGGTTGATAAGGTTGCCTCCTGGCAATCTGTTACCTACCTATAAGCAGTGTTGGGTACAAAAAAAGTGCTGCCAAATTGTTCACATTCTACTGCATTCCGAATTGAAAGGTTTTTCAATGCAAACATCATGCTGATAAAATTTGTAATAAACTGCATAAAGAAATTATAAAATACAAATTTTGAACTGCAACTAATTTGAATTAATTGTACCTAATGTACTTTTTATTTTAAAACGGTCACAAAAAGTTGCAAATATACCTACAAAATAAACCCTGGTTGGTACAGCCATATGTTTACACAACAAGCACTGGGCTACTGCGGGAGTGTACACAATATTATCCGGCATGCGTGCGGGACGGAGGACGGAGAAGTCTGCGATTATGCGAACGTGTTCTTAGCGCATGTGTAATGCACCAGCAAAGCTGGGCCTGTACCACAAAACTACAAGTTAACAATTCTACAGGCACTTGTTAAATATACCGATTTAACAAGTAAGTAGTTTTAAGTAATTACGGTGCCATAAAAGAAAACCGCTTCACTTGTTAAATATGCAAATTTCCCTTCTTTGTACAAGTCATTGTCATCATGTACGGCTAGACGATGCGCAGGAGAATTAGCTTAGCAGGCAAGATAAGTACCTAAGTACATTATTTGAACAAGATTATCCACCACACTAATTGAAACGCGGAATTTTTCGACAAATATATTTTTGTCAGGTTCAAAATTAAAACGGGGTCTATAAACCTTAAAAACGCGATGTTGTTGTTCATCATCATCACTTTCATCTGATTCAAAAACGAACATATTATTTTTAAATAGTCTGCACTTGACGCACGCTAATATGACGTACTGACCTATAAGTTAAAACAAAATGTTAACAGTATTTCTACTGTACTCTCTCTCACTCTCGTTGCTTTACTGGTGGAAATAAAGATTTACGTACACAATTGATGCTTCTATGATACTAGAGTAATTAAATTAATATTTCCTGAAGATAAGCGATTCAAATTCCAATTTGAAACCACATAAAATCTGACTTGTAATCACAATTTTCAATTCACACGTTAAGTTTTTCTATCTTTATAACAATCGTTTTTTAAATTTTGTCTACACTTGTAGCTTTGTGGTACAGAAAGTGGGGAAATTTAGAATTTCCCACTTGTTAAGGTTTGCTTGCACAATTGTTAATTGTTAATTGTTAAATTCACTTGTAGTTTTGTGGTACAAAAACCATTGTTAATTGTTAAAATTCACCTGTTGTACAAGACTTGTAGTTTTGTGGTACAGGCCCCAGGCCGAACAATTTAACGGGCGGTATCTGGAAAGGAATGATCTCAGGCTCGTTACAAATTCGTGATTACAACTTTTTTAAAGTAGATAAATGTTCTATAACATAGCACCATGAGACTTGCTCGCAAACTGGATACACATTTTATTTTGAATTTTTCCGTTTATGTAATGTGTGTTAAATTTTCTTTTAGAAAATCTGACGTTTCTGAAATAAACAACTACATGCTGCCAAGTTCCGCAATTTAATATCTGCCCAAAACCAAAAATATATTACTATCAACAATATTTGAAGTCCAAATACTTTCACATGATTAATAGTCATAGGTTTGGAGGTAAGAAAAATTACGTACCCTACATTTACATTATTAGTATTAATCACGCTAATTCTGAGATTCGATCGAATCGAGTATTCCTCGAATTTAAAACTCTCACTCGAATGAACTCCTCACATTCTTAGTTTCGAGGGGAAGGAGTTCATTATCGAATGATTTCACTGGATGAACTTGATTTTCGAAATCATCTGTTTAAAGTTTTAGCTGTCAGATTGTAAATTTTTTCTCTTGCTTTATATGTATTTTTGCAGGAGGAATCGGTCGAATTGAATCCAAAAAATACACAAATCGAATTTATTTAATCTGCCGGACGACATGTAAGTTTGTATTGTTTCGCTTAGAAATCATACAAATTCTTTTTCCAAAATGGATAAATAAATAAAATGGATTGCGACTTGCAATTATTATTACAATAAAATAATTTTGTTTGTTCATAAACGAACAAATGTTGCTTCCTAGTTCATAATATGCGTTTTATATACATTTTGTGGTAAAAGTAAGCAACATTTCTTTCGATTTATTTAAAAACAATTCAACTTACATTTTTAATACAGCTTTCGGCCACAAATTTCCGCTCGAATGAAATTTGACATTTAACCTAATGCAATCCAAACTGAGAATGCGGGGAGAAATTAACAAAAAATGAATCTCTATCGAAATCGAAAGTAGGAATGTCAGTTGGAAGAAATCGAATAACTTTGGATTCGATTCGAATCTCAGAATAGAGGTGAATATTTTTTCTTTTTTCCATATGTATGTATGTTTGAACTTTGTACAAACAATTTCATTCAAAAGATTATAGATTTACTTCAAGAGTGTGAATTAGTGGCATTCAAGCAAATTGATCGCGATATTTTAATCAGTTTACATTTATTTTTTAATAGTTTTTACAAAATAGGAGGATTCAATTCATCTTCAGATCAGATAGCCACATACATATATATAAATTTTGGATGGCGAAATTGGACGACCAAAAAAATCACTGCTTTTCTTCATAATACTTGATACTAAAATGCACAAAAATAGCCTTGAAACCTTGTAGCAAATTGCATTTCGCCTTGTTTAGTCATCTCATAAACGACTTGTCTTTGATATTTATTTTTAATATAAATCCTTTCGATATCTGCACGAATAAATAAATTGATTAAAATCGTGAATCATTGAAGCACACGTTAATTTTGGAAGCTCATTCAATCGCTTTGTCACTTACTATATGTCCATACGGGTGGAACTGCATGGCATAGGTCAGTGATAGCGAACTCATGGCACGCATATTGGCATATTCTCCAAATAAAACTTCTGAAGCGTTTAGATGTTTTCAACATTTTGGTGTTTACGCCTTTCGAAAAACTAAAAAAAAATAATTTTCTAACAGAACGATGGAGTTTAGTTGGTTTTTTTTTATTGGATGATTTGGATATTTCAAGTATTTGTCTTGCTAATAGTTTGGTGCGCAAATTAAAGCTTCCATTTACCTACCCAAGATTCAACCTCTTAAGCATCGTTCATTGGTCATTGGTCGTTCGGATACCTAGTTTAGTAAGTCTGACAACTGACCGACTAGATGTATTTTAGTTTGCTATTGGCCTTGAGTGGTCACGTGGATAGTTATTTTCAGTTGACGTTTATGGAGGGGTAACAAATCTGCTCAAGAAAATCGTGCCTGCATACTCAGTTGACATTTCTAAGTGTCAAAATATGAAATAAAATTTAATATAAGCCGCGAGAAACAAATAAAAAAATTAAAAATAAAAATGCAACTTTTAATAACGAAAAATGATGTGCAATACGAAATAAATGCGACTGAAGACATATATGCATATGTATAATCAAATAATGACAGGTATAATGAATATAATTTAAGCGAAACAAAATTATCGAAAAAAAATTTCAGATGATGGCTTTGCTGACCGCTATTTTGATTCTGTTCTTCGCAGTCAAGGAGGAATGAAAAACATTAGTGGTAGTTATTCTCCTCCATACATCATTGTATATATTTTATATAATGTGAAGTGATTCCGACATGATACTGAAAATCCAGGATAGCAAGGACAATGTATTCGACGACCCTGAATTCGTCTTACTGTTGCTCCACGAAATTATGTACATTATTGCCGCATTTACACGGTCACACATTCCTAACACGGAAAATTAAAGGGATGCTAAATACTAAATAGCCATGTGACTGAAAGGGACGGCATTACCTAACACGCAAAAAAACGTGACACGTTTTTTGGTCGGCCATCTTGTTTACGTGTTAGGAATTATGGGAAAGCTATGCATGTTGATATTTTTATAGCGATGGCTTACGAAATTTCGCTTTCCTATAAAACAAAATGGCTTCCGGAAGTGATGAACGGACAATTATTTATTTATTTCGTATAATTAATTGATGTATTGTTGGTTTAATTTACTGAAACTAATAACCACTCTTATTTCACATGTTTTAAATCAGAAATAGAAATGTTTTCAAGTGATTGTAGAGATGTTTTTCGCCGGAACTTGTGTTTATTTCCGTTTTACGTATCTATAATTATAGGTAGAACATCCATGACACTTTAGGCGTCTGATTTGCGATCTCATTCTTACGCCTTTATTAGCATGGACTGCGGACAAACGGATCTCTCTGTCCCGTATCGTGCAAAAATGCGCTTGCGTGATGGTGTAAATTATCTTTTTATTTTGAAATTTGGTAGTACCGAATATGATAGCTTTTACGGTTCTCTGGAGACAGGTGCGAAGATGTTCTTGATGGGCATTCCTTAACCACTGCCACTTCAGAGAAAAAATTGGCACATCTGAAGACCACTTACACTTACCATAAAATTATGAACAACTAGCTGACCCGGCGAACTTTGTTCCGCCTTAATGGCAATAAATAAGCAGATTGTGTTTTTTTTTATTGGAAAAAATACAAAAAAATTAAATACCTACATTAATCATTCATTATTATTTCTGTATTTTAGTACATAGGTTGCTCTTCACTTAAGTACCTTGTGATACACGACATTTTTTGTTTTATTATCAGGCGCAAAAACAAACAACGCAGATGGTCTTCCGACCCGTGAACATGCCACGTATAATTGACCATGGGAAAAACATGAATGTTCTAGATTTAAACCACAAACTTTTAAGGATTGGCCTTGTGATTTGTTGATGGTCATGGCAAATGCAAGACGTATCGGAAATTGAAGTCTTTTAAATTCAAACGGCTTATCGGTTGGGATCATCGGGATCCTCGGAATAAGAACTTCCTCACCTTTGAATTTTCCTATCATTATCGTAGCGTAAATTACATTGTTCATCAATTTTCTAACCACCAAACGCGTACCGTTGCACAGTTTTGGTTGGTTTATGTTTCGAAGCATGATTACTACGGAGCCAACCTTAAGGCGTAAATTGTGCGGTGGTAAGCCAGGCACGTCCAAAGAGTTTAAAAATTCAATTGGATAGCTGGTGGCTTCATCTTCATTTGTGACGCAGTCAATAGATTTGAATGAATGCATTGTTCCAATGATCTTATTTTGAATTATGTAAATAGTTCAGGTCATCTACATCTTCAGATGCACCGCCAAATGCATAACAGTAGGATGACGTTCGTGAATTGGTAATGCGAATAACAGTTCACATAACGACCAACTTGATAGCGTGAAATTTCATCGTTGGTATTCGAGGATTGCAATCCAAAAACCGCCATATCACTGCCTTTCGTGACATATTTGCAAATATATTTTATGGACTTAACTGAATTGCAGTATTCAACGTTGCAATGTGTCTTGAACGTTTTAGAAATAAGTGGCGAATATGGAACAATCCAACTGTTGACGACAACGAAATCCATTCTTTTCACTTTCGTTGTGACAGTTCGACCGTTGTCATCTGGTGATCGACGCCGATACAGCGGATAACCATCGTTGCCAGTGACAGTCTCCGCCGTTAATTTCCGTGGATATCGTTTAGAGCACTTTCCATCGACCATGCAAGGTGATTGGGGATTGATGGCACCACACGGTCCATGAATCATATTAGTAGTAACAACATCATGTAGGTCTGGATCGACTTCATGATCAGGAATCTCGGCACATATGATATCATCTATTTGGTCAGGCTGAATTCTTTCCACTAACCAAATAAGAATGTGTGCGTGCGGCAGGCCTCGCTTTTGCCATTCGATTGAATACATCCAGCATCGAGTATCTCCAAAGACGCGTTGTTTAACAATAAAGTTCATCAGGGACCGAATTTTTTGCCTGAATATACGTGCTGTGATGTCGTGTCTATCACTTGATGTTTGTCCGGGAAGCAGCAATTGAGTAATTTCTATCCATTTTGGATTACAGGTAAAAGTAATAAAGAGATCTGGCCGACCGTAATGACGAACATATGTCATTGCATCTTGTGCATATTCATGCATATGACGTGGACTACCAATGTACGTCGCCGGCAGAATAGTTAATCGACCAATATTAGCTGCATTTCCTTCTGTACTAACTGCATCACGTAAATGGATGTACTCCTCAGAACGCAGTTTGGCTTGGTTCAACCTAATGAATGTTAAACGTTCCGTTTCTACTTTTACATACATGTCAACGCAATACTGCTGAAACAATCGACGAAACCGCAGCAAATAGTTGTCAGCATTTTGACGAATCATCAAACGATATGCGTAATAATTCATTGAGCTAACTTTCTTTGTAGTTTCTTCACCTGAAATTAAAAATTTGATAATTAACCATTTCAAAGGCAAATTTCAAAGGCAAACAATACAGACATTAACCATTTTTCTAATAAGCATTATTTTAAATCAGTGTCTTTCACAAATAAATGAAATACTAACGGAATCAGAAGATAAAAAGGGGAGAAGGAAGTTAAGGGAGCTCAAAACCAACCTGCGGAGTTGAGAAATTTGATGATTTTATTAAAATGGATACTTTGGATAGCCGAAAGGTCATCATAAAAGGGATGACCTAGTGCACTGAGTCTGGTTTTTGCTAGTGCCGGACACTCACAGAGAAGATGAAACACTGTTTCACTCTTGTTTGTGTCAGTGCAGCTACGGCAGTGGGTGTTATGAGGGATGCCAAGCTTGGCCGCGTGAGTTCCTAAGGGCCAATGGCCCGTACTAATTGCCGTTAGTCGGGCGACATCTACACGCATTCTAGATAAAAGGCTGTTACTTCTGGCATCATCGTAGGTTGGCCATATCTTTCTTGAAATGATACAGCTCGTCAGATTCACCCATCTCGTCTCCGCCCTTGAGGAGAAGTACAGGAACATTTCTCTCTTAACGTATCCCAGTGGAGGGGAGACTTCCTCCGGCTGCGACACGCACAGAGCAGAGCCACATCTGGCAAGTTCATCGGCTTTTTCATTCCCGTCTATGTTCCTATGAACGGGAACCCAGACGAGATGAACCGATGGCAAGCCCTGGTCAATGTCTCCCTGCAATCCACAACAAGTTTTGACGTTGATTTAGTAGAACCGACAGCCTCAAAGCGGCCTGGCTGTCGACGAAGATGCCTATTTTTTTTCTGAGTGTAGTTATGTTAAGGAGCAGTCTACACGCCTCCTTGATTGCGAGTACTTCCGCTTGAAAGACGCTGGCTGCGTTGGGGAGGCGGAAGGATGTGGAGATGTCTAACTCTGCTGAGAAAATGCCCGCTCCCACTCCAAAGTTCATCTTGGAACCATCTGTGAAGATAGGAATGTCGAATTCGTTTACGACCGCGTTCTCCTCCCATTCTGATCTAGAGGGGAATCTAACAGAGAAGTTTTTATGGAAGTTAAGTTTGGGTACTGTGTAGTCTGTAGATAAGCGTCCTATTCCGTCGGGGAGGGACATTAGGATTCTGGAGTGGCCATAAGGCCTTTCTGACCAACACTTGGATTCCTTCAATCTAACTGCACTACACGCTGCAATATTTTTTATGTACAGATCCACCTGCAGGAAATTAAGAATCACATTGAGCGCTTCGGTCGGACTTGATCGTAAGGCTCCCGTGATACCAATACCAGCTGTCCTTTGGACTCTACCTAATTTCGTGATGTTATAAGCTTTACTTAAGGCGGGCCACCATACCAGTGATCCGTATGTGAGGATGGGACGTACGACAGCTGTGTACATCCAACAAACCATCTTTGGTCGAAGACCCCACTTCTTGCCGAAAGTTTTACTACAGGCGTAGAAAGCTATGCTTGCCTTCTTCACTCTGTGTTCGATATTTGACTTCCAGTTGAGTTTAGGGTCGAGGATGACTCCTAGGTATTTGGCACTGGAGGATAGAGTAAGATTTTGGTTATTCAAGCGGGGAAGTGAGAAGGTTGGTATTTTGGTTTTGGTGGTGAAAAGCATCAGTTCCGTTTTACTTGGGTTAACGCTAAGACCACAACTTGTGGCCCACCCGCTAATCTTACCCAGTGCTCCTTCCATGATTTCACTTATCACGTTCGGAAACATTCCTGATACTAGAACAACCACGTCATCCGCATACGCAACGACTTTAATACCTTCACTGTCGAGTCTTGACAGAATTTTGTTGAGTACCATAATCCATAAGAGTGGCGAAATTACCCCACCTTGAGGTGTTCCTCTGCTTACTGATTTGGTTAAAAGGGTGTTACCAAGTTTTGCTTGAATGATGCTTGCTTTCAGCATGGAAATGATCCATGAAGTAATGAAATCCTCTACCCCAAGTTCTAAGAGAGATTTCTGGATCGGTTCAGTGTGTACGTTGTTAAAAGCGCCCTCTATGTCTAAGAAGGTAGCTAAGGTGTATTGATGATGGGAAAGTGACCTTTCAACTGTACGCACTACTTCATGGAGAGCGGTCTCCGTGGACTTGCCATTGAGGTATGCGTGCTGTGAGTGGCATAAGGGAGACCTTTGAAGGCCTGTTCTTATGTGAAGGTCAAGTATACGTTCTAATGTTTTGAGTATGAAGGAGGTTAAGCTAATAGGTCGGAAGTCCTTCGCAGATTCGTGACCTCTTTTGCCGACTTTCGGAATAAAAACTACTCGGACATACTTCCAAGATTGAGGTATGTGATTTAGTAGGATACTGCTTCTGTAAACTTTAACGAGTAAGGGCAGCACTATCCCTTCATGTTTTTGCAGCATGATGGGGAGAATGCCGTCCTGTCCCAGTGATTTATACGGATCAAAACTGTGAATGGCCCAGGAGATCTTTTCCTTGGTTATAATGCGTTCAACTTCTTTCCTGTGCGAAGGAAAACTCCCCCGCGAACTGGACGGAGTTTTGCAGTGGTCTTTACAACCAGGAAAGTAAGTGTCGAGTAGAAGTTCTAAGGATTCTTTAGTTGACTCTGTCCAGGTTCCGTTCGATCTCTTAATGAAAGATGGACTTGAGCGTTCTTTGGATAGAATCTAACTGAGTCTAGCAGATTCCTTTAGAGTATCGATAGATTGGCAGTATTCGGACCATGCTTTTGTCTTAGCTGATCTAATAGATTTTTTGTAGAACTTTAGGCAGTCTTTATAAGGTTTCCAGAACTTATGCCTGTAGCAGATATTGAAAATGTCCCTAGTCATCCTTCTAAGGATGGTTAGGTCCTCATTCCACCACGGCGGTAAGGTTTTTTTCTGTATTTAACGGGGCACGATGCCTTAAAGGCTGTATTCATCGCCCTTTCTAGTGCGAACGATATTGTGTCCAGTTCTGCACCTGAGTCAATTTCTAGGTGTGGGATATTAGGCAGTTTAGATTTTAAGATTTGACCGAATTTCTTCCAGTCAATTCTTTTTGGGTTTCTATATGGGACTGGAGTATCTACCTTGATACTAAGATTGAAGAGAATCCACTCGTGGTCTGAGAAGGACTTTAAGTTGGAGACTCTCCAATTCTCAACCCCCAAGATATCACTGTTTGTTTTGAGTGTAATGTCTAACACTTCTTCCCACCCATTATAATTTTCTGTGCTAGGAAATACAAAGGTTGGGGTGTTACCTACATTACATATGCATAGATCGGCAGTTAAAAGAAAATCAAATAAAGACTCACCACGTTCATTAATTTCCTTGCTGCCCCAGAGATGGTGTCTTGCATTAGCGTCACAGCCAATAAAGAGGTTGCCTTGCCTCGCCTGTATCGCTGCAGTAAGCTGCTCCACTTCTTCTGGCGGGGATGGTCTGTCGTGTGCCATATAGGCGGACGATATGAGTGAAGTAAGTCCTTGGGCATGTTCTACCTCAACAACGGTTAAGTCACCCGAACTAAAATTGGGACATAGGAAAGCGTTAATGTATTTTTTTGCTAAAATGCATGTTCTGGGCTTACCGACGTCTCTTTTGTAAAAAAAGGTTGTAGTTGCTGTCTGAGAGGCCCATTATGGTCGTCCTCTTGACCCACGGCTCCTGAATTATGCCGATGTCAATGTCTTCCTCTCTGAGGAAGACCAAAAGATTCTCCGATGCACATTTCGAGTGCTGGAGATTCGTTTGGATGACTTTCAGCATATGGTTATTGGATCTTGCTAGCGATCGCCAGGTCCTCCAACGACTTCAGGTCCTGTCGAACTGAAATTTTTTAGTTTGGCTAGCCTTATGCCAAACCTGAGCTTGAAGTCAGCCGCTTCTAGAGCCCCTAGGCACTCCTCGTTGATGAGCAGCAGGTAAGATAAGCTGTTTTTCTGGGGAGCTTCTGCCTTAATGACAGCCCAGTCGTCCATGGGTATTTGCGGGTTTTGCATCTTAAGGCACTTCAGAAGACTCTCAGAGTCTATCTTCATCACAGGTAACCAAATACGTGCCCTGGTTCTCGTGGGGATATCCCTGGCTGGGATGAGCTTAAGCTTTAAGCCATCCCAAGCTTCGCCAATCTTGGCTATGCAAGATCCAAGAAAATTCTTGGAGTATTGGTCCACGCACTTAATCACCCGGTACCCTCGAACAATTTCCGCGCAGTCAAAACCTGGTTGTCTACTATCAACACCAGAGAGAACATGTTCCACAACCATCTCTGATAGTTTGGCTTCAATTCGACTCCAGTGTGACATGATTGAATTTCCACTTTTAGACAACTCGTCTATGATGGCAACTTGAAGGTGATCCCTCACCACCTCGGTGAAGGTCCTGTTTGCCTGAGAAGTGGATGGGCCTTGAAGGTTGTTGAGTCTCGGAGCAATCTTCGACTTTTTAGAGGCGTGAGAGGTCTCATCTTGGGACCTGTTTCTTTTCACGCTCTCTTTTTTCTGTTGTGATTGCTTCGGATTGTATTTGATCTTGTCCTCCTTATCCCTCTCGTCAGTCACACCAGTCTTTTCGTTCTTCGCAATCTTTGCAAGAATAAAGACAGCCCTAGTATATCTTGACTTCAAGATGGAGCCGGAGGACTTTTTGGATTTGAGTGCACTATGGCTGGTGCTCCCAGTTGAGGCTGAATCATTTTTATTGGGTGGCTTTTGGATACTATGTCTGGTATCCTCGGCCCCTATTGTTGCCGTAGCTATGGATGAGGTACTTGGTTGACTGCCTGAAGGAGTACTATGGCTGGTGCTCCTTAGGCTTGAGGGTTCAACTACTGTCTCCTGGCTGGAGGCTAGTAGATTTTTCTCGGAAGAGGTCCCTAAGAGGGATTCTTCCTTTTTTGTTTTTTTAGTTTCTGTTTCTTTTTTGTTTAAGTTTTTGTTCATTTTAATTTTGGTCCCACGAGTAGGTACGGAAAGAAAGTCGATCCCGGCAGAGCCGACTTACCGAGATAGGACACTTATTACAACCGACCTTGCCGAAGCGTCGGAGGGAGCTCGTTCGCGACTGGTTTTACCCCCAGCCTTTCATCCTTGGGTACGGTTTGCTATCTGCTCACACCACCACTGGAATTAGGTTGGATTTAAAGGTTTACTCCTACCTCAAACTAATGGATCACGTCAAACGATTGAGACGTTAGCGTAAATCCTTAGCTGACACTAACCATTTGACCGGTTAGCCATTTTCAGGCGGGCCCCCACGTGAAGGACTGAAGAATGAGGATTTGTGCCCAGCCCAAAAAAAAATTATATTCCCCTAGTACAAAATAAAAAAAAATTGGAAAATTTGGAAAAATCCATATATCCCGTTCGAATCCTACTATGTCACATAGCTCATTAGAAGCGTGTATTCATTAGCTATCAACCCAATTCATAAAATAATTTGTCGCTCTTTTCTAAATGTGTCAAAAGCTAACAAGTTCATTTTGCCAAAAAAACCCAAATATTCCCATAGTACACAAAAAAAAATTGGAAAATTTGGAAAAATCCATATATCCCTACTATGTCATATAGCTCATTAGAAGCGTGTATTCATTAGCTATCAACCCAATTCATAAAATAATTTGTCGCTCTTCTCTAAATGTGTCAAAAGCTAACAAGTTCATTTTGCCAAAAAAAACCCAAATATTCCCCTAGTACAAAAAAAAAATTGGAAAATTTGGAAAAATCCATATATCCCGTTCGAATCCTACGGGAAGCTCATTAGAAGCGTGTATTCATTAGCTATCAACCCAATGCATAAAATAATTTGTCGCTCTTCTCTAAATGTGTCAAAAGCTAACAAGTTCATTTTGCCAAAAAAAAACAAATAATCCCCTAGTACACAAAAAAAAATTGGAAAATTTGGAAAAATCCATATATCCCGTTCGAATCCTACTTTGTCACATAGTTCATTAGAAGCGTGTATTCATTAGCTATCAACCCAATTCATAAAATAATTTGTCGCTCTTCTCCAAATGTGTCAAAAGCTAACAACTTCATTTTGCCAAAAAAAAAACAAATATTCCCCTAGTACAAATTTGGTAACCCACAAAGTATGCATCAGATTTGGAATGTTGTAAATCCTGTCTGCCAATTTTTATAAATCCTGAAAATTTGTAATACCCCTACGATCGAATTTCACTAACCCTGAACGTATGCATTGATTTTAACTTCGAAATTTCCATACATATACTGGTTGATTAAAAATGAATCGTGTACAAGTCAACCCCAGACAAGTGTGGGGGGTTTATTGCTGTTGCCCACAAAGAGAAAAAGTCGTTGAATGCGTTCAACTATTTATTTAATACAAAATGTATTTATTTGTAAGAATATTACAAAGAGAAAATAATTCAAAGCGCGTGGCTAGACAACCTGTGACAGAGAGTCATAAAGTGAAAAAGTAAAAAGTGACAGCTAAACAAAAAGAGAAAGAAGATTGCTAAATTACTCGTTGGTTAACGCTGTTGTTTTTTGACAGTGGGTTTGTGCCTGTGATACGATAGCCGCCACATCCACTCCCCCTCCAGTGACCAGCCGCGAAGAGGAAGGGAACGATACCGATTTTCTTGAGTAAGTTTTGAGCGGTCTATCCATCGTTGTTGATGTGTTTTCTTCAGAGGAATGCAACGGTTCCGGAGTTGGTCGATCACTTGGTAAAGCTGGGTCTGTCTTAGCGATGAATGCGGGCTTCAAGCGATCTGTCGAGATGGATTTCTCAATGCCATTGATGCGAATGATGAACACTCGGTCGTCGATCCGTTTGATCACCTCATGCGGGCCCGAGTACGGTGGGTCTAGTGGTCGTCTGACGGCATCCACTCGAAGAAAAACGTGCGAGCATGAAAACAAGTCTTTTAGGATAAAGAAACGTGACTTCGTATGATGAGCCGTGGGTGTGGGTCGTACCTTCCTGATATGCTCCCGGAACTTCTTTAGAAATATTTTAGGGTTGGCTGGAAGATCTGCTGTGAGAAAGAATTCTCCTGGTATTCCTAAGACCTAAGTCTGTGCCGAAAAGTAGTTGGGCTGGTGATGCATTGAGGTCTTCTTTGATGCAGGACCGAAGGCCAAGGAGGACTGTTGGAAGTAAATCAGGCCAAGGTGTTGGAGCGTGACACATGAGTGCGGCCTTGACGGTACGATGCCATCTCTCAATGAGTCCATTGGATTGAGGTCGATAAGGTGTTGTGTGGATTTTAATGGCTCCAACCATATTCGCCAGCGCAGTGAAGAGTTGAGACTCGAACTGTCTTCCTTGGTCTGTTGTGATGGTTAAGGGAGTTCCAAATTGGGCAATCCAGTTGGAGTAAAACGCCGTGGCGACTGTGTCAGCTTCCATATCAGCAAGTGGTGTTGCAACAGGCCAGCGTGAGAACCTGTCAATCATGGTGAGGCAGTAACGAAGGCCTTTAACTGGAGGAAGTTCTATGAGATCCAGGTGCACATGATCGAAGCGATTATCCGGTACTTCAATGTGCAAAGGTAGGTTGCGGTTGTGCCTTTGAACCTTGGACTTCTGGCACGGAAGGCATTCGCGTGTCCATCGAAGAGAGTCTCATCTAATCCCTGGCCAAATGAACTTTTGCTTGAGTTGGCGAGCGGTGACACGGCCACTGGTATGAGCGAGACCGTGTACAACGTCGAAAGCACGCTTTCGAAGAGACTGTGGAATGAATGGGCGAATCCATCCGGTGGATATATCACAGTAGAGCGGACGCTCTTCGATGACAATTTTCTGGAGCTTGAGTGAGGAGTGCCCTTTAATTTGTTCGAGCTCCTCATCACACTGCTGTGCTGCATGAATGGTTGTAACGAAATTCATTATGCAAGGAATGGCTGTAGGTACACAGACACCGGAGGACTTCATCCACCACTGTCTGCGTACCTGGGTCGGGCCGTAACCGCCAAAAAAAGGGCGCTCGAAAGCGCGGATGTAATAAATAAAAAGACTTGACCCCTTTCCCTGAAACCTTCAGCTTCGTACGCTACCCTTATGACCCAAGGTCACAGGATGCTCAAGTCAGTCCGGGCAGTGAAGACGAAAGGGGTGTTCGGAGTATACAACAACGTCAGCATGCTTGCACTAGGCACGACCTAGCTCGTCGGATATGGGGGGGGGGGATCTTGTTGCTGTGTACCGAACATTGTTACGTATTTATCCATGCTGAAATAAGGAACTAGTGTTATGTTCCGAAGAATGTTTGAAAAAGTAGGAGCCCGATTTGTCCTTTCGCATTATCTGGTTAAGTAGAATCTTCAGTTGAGGAAAACCTAAGCTGGAAATGTTCTCCAAGAGCGGACCCACCCCTGCATTATCTCAGATGTTGTCGAAATAACACGTCCATGGCTTCCGCAGCGCGCAGTATTTGCGAAAGCCCCTTAATCGGTCCTCTCAGGTACGTTATTAACGTACAAATCTTTCCATCGATGAACCTAAACCACCGTCACACCCTCCTTAGAAAAAAAATCTCACTCTACGCACCTCATGATGTTGAGATACAAGAACAAAGAAATAGCTTC
The DNA here is from genome assembly GCA_951230905.1 of Cheilosia variabilis. Taxonomy (NCBI): domain Eukaryota; kingdom Metazoa; phylum Arthropoda; class Insecta; order Diptera; family Syrphidae; genus Cheilosia; species Cheilosia variabilis. Next base: position 58,735,981 of record OX579676.1, read on the forward strand.
CCCTTGATTTCTTCCCATCGACTCAGATAGAAAATCCGAACGATATCCCGAAAGGCGATAACCGGCAACAAGAATAGTCCAACGTTCTATATGACATACTCCAAATACCTTTATTACAATCCGATTGTTAAGATCATACGTTTAAGTAAAATTGTTCAGTTATACAAGTTTAAATTCAATATCGTAACAACCAGGTAAAACGCACCGACGGTATGTTTGCTAATATCTCTTACTTAAACCTAATAAACGCATCAAACACGGATGAATAAGATTGTTAATCTCTCAAAAAAAAAAAAAAAACTAATAAACACATCAATCACGGATGAAACTGGATTCCTAATCTCCAACATTAACATATCAAATGTGTACAATTTTTAATGGCATATCTTAAACTTAGTTGTCTCTTTAGATTTGGCTACATAATTTTACTGGCAAAGTCAATGTAATATAGCAGTTTACATCAATTTACAGCATCCTAATTCCTAACGCTCAACAAAAATTTGTTATCAACACTGCTGTTACGTCTAATGTGTTGCGCAACTTGCGCTTTCTCACAAACTGCTTTGTTGTGTTTTTCCTATTTTTTTATTTGTTTTCCTTTTAAGAATCTAAGAATCGCCTATGCGGCACCGGGTAAGCAAAAATATTATAAAACAAAACGGAAACGTAAACAAAACTCTCTTAAGGAAGAGAATACCACAACGTAATTTAAAAAAAATTCTCTAATATTACCCTAATATGATAAATAGTTTTCTCAATACATATATGTACACAACTATAGATGTCATTTAGTATGAACACTCACCGATCTTTGTATTTGTTGTTTGGAGACTAGCTTTACTTAGGTTGTTAATCCAGGGGTGAGGAAGATGTTGTGCACAGCATTGTCCAGCCCGTGGCGATGTTTGTATCTTTGATGACGGTGTTGGAGACTTTAATAATTAGCTAGGGAAGAAAGTTATGTACTGTATTGCGAGAACTTTACAAAATAACAAAAAAAAACTCATTGATTCCTATGAAGGAATATACTTAGCCAGCGTGTGATACATATTTTGATTTTTTTTTTTTTTTTTTTGTTTGTTGATGCTCTGGTTGTTATCAGTGTTACAGGTAGATATGCGTTTAATGGTAGGTTGGTTGATGAAGAGTCCGGCTGGGGGTGAGGGTAGGTGGAAGAAGTTAAAGATGATTCGCGACGATGGAGTTTGATGTGAATCGATCGGCCCGATGATGTGTCGATGGTAAGGACGCCGACAGGGCGAGGAACGGAATAATAACTATGGTGGCGGATAGAAGCTTCGCTTCGTTTAATCAGATCGGTTGGCCGATGGGATGGCCTTTGCTTTTTTTTTTTTTATATGGTACAAGGTGTTATTCCCCTTACGTTGTTCCCGCACCTGTCGCGTTTCGACGGGCTGTACCGCGAGTGGTAAGTAGTGGTTGCTATGTGTTCGGCGCCTCCGAAGATGGTTTTGCGTAGCTTTCGGATATGACGAGCAGGTGAACTGTTGGAGCTGCTGCTGCCTCGGTGCTAGCCGATTATCGAAAAATGTTACCGCCAAGTTCGGGTCCAAGAGAACGCAATGCGTCTCGAATGGGGTGCTTCGGTACCGATCTGTGAAAAATTCGATACCTCGTGTGATGACGAGTGTAGGGACTTCGAATTAACTCTAACTCACCGATTTTAATGTTATTTGAAGGTTAATTTAATTAAATTTATTCAATCCGTAGGACTTCTGGTGGGGACTGTACCATTTGGTTTAGGATTCCTTTAGAGTCCTTTAACCACACTGGAACTAATCACACTCGCGGACAATAATTCTCAGTTATTTTTCTAGTTTTGAAATAATGCAGAAAAAAAAAATAGATTCAGAGTTTTATTTGCCGAGCACACCACCACTATTCGTAAGAAAAACGCAAAATGACTTGTCAGTCGATTTATATAACCTCGGGTAACTTTTCTAGCGGGCTATCTCAGACGATATACCCGTTTTTACACTATTTACTTGCACTTCTCCAGTCGGCGTTGCTTCCAGAGGTACATAAATTGTACGTGCGGTACTCGTATATATCATGCATCCCTTTCCTGTGAGAGTACGATATTCTCCGCCGTTCCTGAACACTTAGTAGCGCCTAAATCGATACCCCACATAACTCCTAACGATAGTTTAAGAACATCGCTTATCGGATACACCAACCATAGCAACTATCTGTGCTCAGTCAACAGTTTGGGCTATTTAAAGCACAACAAAAGTTTAGACCAGTTCTTTTTATGTTATTGTTTTCTTTTCTTTTTTTTTTTTTTTGTGAGATAATTACGAATTTCGATGGTTCCCTACAAAGCTTGTTCTTTTTTTTCACAGAGCAATCGAAACAAAAGAAAAAGAAATGGAACCGGAATATCAAATTTATAGCTATACCGACCCACTCCTGAGTAGTCTTATGCACAGACTGAGCTAGCCTACAACAGGAAAGAAAAACCAAAATTGGTCTATTATCATTTTAAATCTTTGCTGTGGTATATCCCCACCCTCTTCCCTTCTAGATCTTCGAGCTCATACAGATTATTCCCTATGACTTTCCGAATCTTCATCTTCGTAAACTTTGGACAGAGTTTAGAGCTTATGTGTTTCGAAGCGTCGCTTAAAATAAAATTTCTTTTAAAAACATATTCACCCGCCGCGTAACTAGCTGTCTTACTTCGGGTATTGTAAACCTTTTCATACTTCGAATGTGCCTTCACTAAGGATGCTTTTAAGTGCGTGTGTAAGACATTCATCTGATCCGACTTCGATAACAGGGTGATTTCGGAGCTATTTAGTCCATTTAGGTCTCTCAGGAGCCTATAATCGGATCCATGCTCTATCATTTCTTGGCCGAATAGAGCTTTGAAAGGGGACATACCGATTGCCGAGTGAACAGTGGACCGAAGGGCACAGGCGATTGATTGGAGGTGTAAGTCCCAGTGTTTTTGAGCAGGGTCAATGTAAGAACGAATGGCCGCTAAAATGGATCTATTTACTCGCTCACTGGCATTAGCTTGTGGAGAGTACGACGCGGTTTTAAGATGATTAACTCCAAATGATCTCATGCACTTTGCAAACTCCTGGCTGGTAAATTGTTTGCCATTATCTGACAAAATTGTCTCAGGTACCCCGAACACACAAAATATTTGTTCTTGCAAAAACTGCAGGGTCGTCTCCGTTGTCGCTTTTCGAATAGGTTTTATGAGGACAAACTTCGTCAATTGGTCTAACGCAATAATTATATGCGAGTTACCACTTTTAGAACGAGGGTAAGGTCCCAGAAAGTCTATGTAAACCAGTTGGAACGGTCTTTCTACGATAAAGGCTTTACCTAATGGAGGCCTTAATACGCTATTAGGGGCTTTAGTCGTTTTACAGACTTCACAGTTTGAAATAAAGGTCTTTACTTGTGTAGCCATGTTAGGCCAAAAGAAACGATGACGTAGCCGATATAGGGTCTTAGCCACACCTCCATGCGAAGCTCGCGGCGGCCGATGGGCCAACGCTATCAAATTTTCGGTCAACTCAGATGGAACCCATAGTTTCCACACCAGATCATCCTCGAGTGGATCCCCTGTGCAGTGTTTGACCTTCTTGTACACGAAATGGTTCGAGACTTGAAGGTCAGGTAGCTGATCCTTTTGCTTTTCGATGGTTTCTATGATCTTGCAGTACTCCGCAGATTGAAAGCTGTGGTCTTCAAGATCAATATGCAACACATCGGAGGAATCTTTCAACATAGAGACATCGCCTTGCAGCTCGTCTAACTCGTAAGCACGAGATAACGCATCCGGGACAATATGCTGTGATCCCTTACGGTGCTCTATGCTAAAATTGAATCCTTGTAATTTTAAACTCCATCTGGCTAACCGTCCACTGAGGTCCTTTTGACCCATCAGCCAGCGTAGGCTCGCATGATCGGTGACGATCTTGAATGACTGTCCTTCTACATATGCGCGGAACTTCTGGACGCCCATTACCGCAGCTAAACACTCGCGTTCGGTTACGCTGTAATTGCGTTGTGCCGAATTAAGTTTATGTGAATAGAAATAGATGGGGCGTTCATTTCCCTCCTCGTCCAACTGACATAAAACGCACCCTATACCTGAATCAGATGCATCACAAAGAATGATAAAAGGCTTAGCGAAATCAGGGTTAATTAATATCGGCGCGGATGTAAGAGCGTCTTTAATTTTATTGAAGGAAGATATTGCCTTATCATCGAAGCAGAATTTCTTTCCCTTTTTTAGGGTATCGGTAAGCGGAGTTGCTAGCGAAGAGAAGTCTTTAACGAATCTTCTATACCAACCCGCAAGACCTAAAAATCTCCTAACCTGCCGCGCTGAGATCGGAACAGGGAAGTCGTTCATCGCTGAAATCTTAGCTGGATCTGTCTTAAGACATCCTTCTCCTACAATGTAACCGAGGTATTTAAGTTCCCTGAAACAAAACTTGGATTTTTGAACGTTTATGGTAAGTCCTGCCTCTTTCAGCTTTCTAGCTACAACTTTAAGCATATCTATGTGTTCGTTAAATGTGCGCGAGATTATCAACAAGTCATCCAGATAGACAAAGATGTTTTCTCTCAGTTCATGCGGGACCACTTTGTCCATCAACCTGCACATACGCTGAGGCGCATTGCATAGGCCAAAGGGCATGACGTTGAACTGATACAGGGGTCTGGCGGGCACAGTAAACGCTGTCTTTTGCCTGGACGCTATCTCCAACGGTATCTGCCAGAAGGCATCCTTCAGATCCACACTTGAAATAATGTGTGTATCCGACAGACGCCCTAGCAATCCCTCTATATGAGGAAGAGGATACGCATCCTTTTTTGTGACCTGGTTTACCCGTCGATAGTCCAAACACAACCTGTTCTTCCCAGGTTTTCGTATAAGAACTACCGGCGAGTTCCAAGCGCTGCAGCTTTCTTCGATCACTCCCATCTCCAACATGCGATCCAGTTCCTCATACAGAAGTTTCTGCACCGCTGGAGAAACAGAGTAATGACGTTGTTTAATGGGCTCAGCATCCCTTGTGTCTATGATATGTTCTTCTAGGAATGTTTTTTCAAGGCCAACTGTGGCACAGGACGGAAACATACTGACAGCCTCTCTGAGTTTTCTGGACTCCTCGATGGATAACACATGCGCATTTGCTTCGTTGGTCTGACCACACGAACTCGGAGAAATCTCCGAAACTACTACGTCCGGCGCTAAGCTAAATTCTTTCCAAAAGTTAATGCCAAGATACAACCGCTGTTGCAGAGACGGTACTATCACCAAGAGTATGAGTTTAGTTTGGTTTTTGTAGGTAACTTGTGCCAATACTTTACCGACTATCTTTTGACCATTTCCGTCTGCCGTTTTTATATCACAACTTATTGGAGTAAAGGGGATGTTCTTGTTCTTTAACAACTCTACCCCACCAGCACCTAGGCAACTGATGCTCGCACCACTATCTAGCAAGCCCAGCAAAGATTCTCCAAATATGGATACTCTGGCATAGGGACGAGGATCATCACCACAGCACAAGGTGGTGACTTCAATGGCGTGGTACAAAAGCTTCTTATTTTTAAATCGCTGGCGAAGTTTTAGGATTTTCTCAGAGACTGGTCTAGGCGTTGCAAAGATTCTGCTACGAATAGCGTAGTAGTTGGCAAGTCGTTCGTGCAATGTAGGTACTGAGGGCTTATTCAAGGGACTTGTTTGGTTTGCTGTTGAAAGGTTAGCGGAGTCGGGAGTGGTACTACGTTTGAGTATTTTAAATGACGAGGAGGAGTTCTGATTAAGACCGGTCCTTGGTTGGGAATTTAGATACGGTTGAAAATAGTTATTTGAAGTGCCTTGAGACGTGCTATGAATACCATTCAGTGGAGTTTTGTCTAATTGTCCAGGATCGGGTTCCTTGAGCAATTGGCCCTGGGTGTCAAATTGCTCCGGGGACCGTTTCCCGTACATTGAGGACATTGCGGAGTGGTTGTATCTTCCAAGCCACACTTGTAGCAAAAGAGTTTTCGCTGGGGGTCAGGACAATCGAAAAATGAGTGCCCCATTACTTTACAATTCCAGCACTTCAAAACACGACTGTCTCGTCTAGGTTGGACAGCTTCGACCTGTGGACAAAAGTCTTCACTCAGCCTATCCGGACCGATCTCAACTTCGGATACAAAATTACGCCGAACTGGAGGAACTACAAAATTTTTCGAACGTTGCAGTTCATGATCATTGATGTACTTTTCGATATTCCTACATACATAGACCATTTCCGGCAGGCTATTTCATTTCATTTCATTTATTTCATTTCATTTATTTTGAGATACCTATACACAGTAAGATATACTATCTTATAAGCTAGTGATAGGCAATACATTTGAAAAATAGAGCTTAAACCTAATAGTGAAACAAAAGAAGAGAACGAAAAAGAAAAGAATCAGAAAAAGAAGAGGAAATAGAGGGTGCATAAAAGAGGTGGATATTGGGGGACTGAAATAAAAGGAAGAGGAAAATTAAGGTAAGACAAAGAAGAGTGGTTAGGAAGTTGAAAAATAACGTTTTAGTTCTATTCGTAGAGAAAGTTATCAGCAGCTCCCCCGTGCGTTTGCGGACGTTTTGCTTTAACAACTCGATAATCTCTCTATCTGGCTTGGGAATGCGTAGACGACTGTTTAAAGTTTGAATTGCTGTATAGAAATCGTCGAAAGTTTCGGACGGTAGTTGGTGTCTATCGGACATTTTTCGAGATAGTTCCGAATCGGACTCCAAGCTTCGAAACTGTTCAATCAGGGCTCTGCGAAGATTCAACCAGTTCACTGTAGGATTAGTCTTGAGGTAAACCCAAAACCAACTTTCCGCTTGCCCACTTAGAAATTGGTGAAAGTTCATCGCGATATCCTCCCAACTAGCTTCGTAACACAGTTTCATCCTTTCTAGCCTAAAAAGAAAATCATCGACCGTCATGTTTCTGCTATCGAATTTTACTCCCCACTTATGAAAATCATGTGGTCGAGATTTGGGCTGCAGTGGATGGGTAGAATGAAAGCTAGTCGGTCCGTCATTGCCAGACCGGTTGTGGAGTCGATTAAGAAACTCGTTAACATTTGAGCTTGGTCTAACCCCTTGTGACTGAGCTGGGGTAGAAGGGTTTGGAAGTGAATAATTTGTATCGTTTTGCCGAGGAGCAGTCGTTTGGATAGTGTTGTCAATGACCGGGACCTGCTGCGACAGTAGCGGACTATTCTCTGCTATCAGAGTCTCTCGAATTGCCGTCGTTACGTCTCCTCGAATACTGGCTCGACTTCTTTCCATTTCGCCCTGGAAAAAGCGAAAATCTTCGGCTCTATTGGCACTTACCGCCGCATTAACGACTTCAGTAATATAGCCGGCTAGATCGTCCTCTTCACCGATAGCATTCATCGTTCGGTTAAGACTAGAACGGGTGTTGGAGTAGCTTAAGGTTGGAGCCGTATCAACGCTCTGCTGGGGTGGCGTGTCTAAAGCCGCTGCACCTTCATTGCTAAGGTCTGACTCAATGCGAGTTGGTGGGCAATCGGAAGTTTTCGCAACCTGTGTATTTGAGTCCATACTTTTCATAGCTTTGTTGGCTATAAATCTACTGCGCAAACTAATACCACTATTGAGGGTATCTATGGGAATTTGGGACATTACAGCTCACAGATTCTTGGATAATAACACGAAACAGCTAGGCCAAATTCAGAAAGGAGATTTAAAAAAAAAAAAAAAAAATGAAGAAGCGTGCGTGAATGATACTACTGAAGATAAATGGTTACATTAGGTATTGTCAACCTACTTTTATTACTTATTCCGGAAAAAAAAAAAAAAAAACCTGATAGGTAGGTGTAGGCAAGGTAAAAAGATATGCAACCAAAGGGTTTTCGAAGAGAAAAAAAAAGAAAAAGAACCACGTACTATGTGTAAGAATAATTCGGTGGATGTGACAGGATCTTTTGGTTCATCGGATGAAAGACTGCGGCGAGAGGATATCAAAAATCAAAAGAAGAAAATTCTACTATAACACGACTGACTTGGTTGGTAAGCTTTATGTTTATGTCAATGAAGTTGTAGTAACCTTCGATCAGATCAATTACTAAGTGGTGCATCTTGCATTAGCTTAAGTACATATAACTAGATGGCAGGACACGCACTTTGTGATTAATAAATTACTATACCTTTAGTTGAAAGAAAAAAAAAAAAAACTAGTGTGGTAGATTACTGGTAAGGTTGCAACAGACGTAACTGAAATTCAAGAGCATCCAATGACCGGCCAATCTACCTTAATCTACTCACAACATTGCTTTGGCTGGTAAGCATAGTCGTCACAACACATAGATTCGTATTAACGTATCTATACGGATGAAGATATCAGCGACCCAACCTACAACATGATATTTCCGTACCCTTGTTAGCTCACAGAGGTTCCGCAACAGCGTAAATCAAACCGTCAATCTATCGGCCGGAACATGCGGCTAAACAAAATTTCAAGAGAAATAGGAATTGTCGACAAGATATAAAAGTAATCGAAGGATATGCTTGACATATATGCATTTGAACACAAAAAAAAAATTTTTCAGTACAAGGCAAAGATTTATGGGTACCAATTTTAGTACCCCGAAACAAGCTTATGTAAAAAAAAAATGTTTAAATAAAGGACAACTCGGGCCCCACGTTGGGCGCCACCTGTAACGAAATTAATTATGCAAGGAATGGCTGTAGGTACACAGACACCGGAGGACTTCATCCACCACTGTCTGCGTACCTGGGTCGGGCCGTAACCGCCAAAAAAAGGGCGCTCGAAAGCGCGGATGTAATAAATAAAAAGACTTGACCCCTTTCCCTGAAACCTTCCGCTTCGTACGCTACCCTTATGACCCAAGGTCACAGGATGCTCAAGTCAGTCCGGGCAGTGAAGACGAAAGGGGTGTTCGGAGTATACAACAACGTCAGCATGCTTGCACTAGGCACGACCTAGCTCATCGGATATGGGGGGGATCTTGTTGCTGTGTACCGAACATTGTTACGTATTTATCCATGCTGAAATAAGGAAATGGTGTTATGTTCCGAAGAATGTTTGAAAAAGTAGGAGCCCGATTTGTCCTTTCGCATTATCTGGTTAAGTAGAATCTTCAGTTGAGGAAAACCTAAGCTGGAAATGTTCTCCAAGAGCGGACCCACCCCTGCATTATCTCAGATGTTGTCGAAATAACACGTCCATGGCTTCCGCAGCGCTCAGTATTTGCGAAAGCCCCTTAATCGGTCCTCTCAGGTACGTTATTAACGTACAAATCTTTCCATCGATGAACCTAAACCACCGTCACACCCTCCTTAGAAAAAAAATCTCACTCTACGCACCTCATGATGTTGAGATACAAGAACAAAGAAATAGCTTCCCCTTGATTTCTTCCCATTGACTCAGATAGAAAATCCGAACGATATCCCGAAAGGCGATAACCGGCAACAAGAATAGTCCAACGTTCTATATGACATACTTACTCCAAATACCTTTATTACAATCCGATTGTTAAGATCATACGTTTAAGTAAAATTGTTCAGTTATACAAGTTTAAATTCAATATCGTAACAACCAGGTAAAACGCACCGACGGTATGTTTGCTAATATCTCTTACTTAAACCTAATAAACGCATCAAACACGGATGAATAAGATTGTTAATCTCTCAAAAAAAAAAAAAAACTAATAAACACATCAATCACGGATGAAACTGGATTCCTAATCTCCAACATTAACATATCAAATGTGTACAATTTTTAATGGCATATCTTAAACTTAGTTGTCTCTTTAGATTTGGCTACATAATTTTACTGGCAAAGTCAATGTAATATAGCAGTTTACATCAATTTACAGCATCCTAATTCCTAACGCTCAACAAAAATTTGTTATCAACACTGCTGTTACGTCTATTGTGTTGCGCAACTTGCGCTTTCTCACAAACTGCTTTGTTGTGTTTTTCCTATTTTTTTATTTGTTTTCCTTTTAAGAATCTAAGAATCGCCTATGCGGCACCGGGTAAGCAAAAATATTATAAAACAAAACGGAAACGTAAACAAAACTCTCTTAAGGAAGAGAATACCACAACGTAATTTAAAAAAAAATTCTCTAATATTACCCTAATATGATAAATAGTTTTCTCAATACATATATGTACACAACTATAGATGTCATTTAGTATGAACACTCACCGATCTTTGTATTTGTTGTTTGGAGACTAGCTTTACTTAGGTTGTTAATCCAGGGGTGAGGAAGATGTTGTGCACAGCATTGTCCAGCCCGTGGCGATGTTTGTATCTTTGATGACGGTGTTGGAGACTTTAATAATTAGCTAGGGAAGAAAGTTATGTACTGTATTGCGAGAACTTTACAAAATAACAAAAAAAAACTCATTGATTCCTATGAAGGAATATACTTAGCCAGCGTGTGATACATATTTTGATTTTTTTTTTTTTTTTTGTTTGTTGATGCTCTGGTTGTTATCAGTGTTACAGGTAGATATGCGTTTAATGGTAGGTTGGTTGATGAAGAGTCCGGCTGGGGGTGAGGGTAGGTGGAAGAAGTTAAAGATGATTCGCGACGATGGAGTTTGATGTGAATCGATCGGCCCGATGATGTGTCGATGGTAAGGACGACGACAGGGCGAGGAACGGAATAATAACTATGGTGGCGGATAGAAGCTTCGCTTCGTTTAATCAGATCGGTTGGCCAATGGGATGGCCGTTGCTTTTTTTTTTTTTATATGGTACAAGGTGTTATTCCCCTTACGTTGTTCCCGCACCTGTCGCGTTTCGACGGGCTGTACCGCGAGTGGTAAGTAGTGGTTGCTATGTGTTCGGCGCCTCCGAAGATGGTTTTGCGTAGCTTTCGGATATGACGAGCAGGTGAACTGTTGGAGCTGCTGCTGCCTCGGTGCTAGCCGATTATCGAAAAATGTTACCGCCAAGTTCGGGTCCAAGAGAACGCAATGCGTCTCGAATGGGTTGCTTCGGTACCGATCTGTGAAAAATTCGATACCTCGTGTGATGACGAGTGTAGGGACTTCGAATTAACTCTAACTCACCGATTTTAATGTTATTTGAAGGTTAATTTAATTAAATTTATTCAATCCGTAGGACTTCTGGTGGGGACTGTACCATTTGGTTTAGGATTCCTTTAGAGTCCTTTAACCACACTGGAACTAATCACACTCGCGGACAATAATTCTCAGTTATTTTTCTAGTTTTGAAATAATGCAGAAAAAAAAAATAGATTCAGAGTTTTATTTGCCGAGCACACCACCACTATTCGTAAGAAAAACGCAAAATGACTTGTCAGTCGATTTATATAACCTCGGGTAACTTTTCTAGCGGGCCATCTCAGACGATATACCCGTTTTTACACTATTTACTTGCACTTCTCCAGTCGGCGTTGCTTCCAGAGGTACATAAATTGTACGTGCGGTACTCGTATATATCGTCGCTGTTCAAGAAAACCGGCATAACTCAAAAAACTTGATTTTTCAGGAGAGCTGTTTAAAGTTTCTGAGTTGCAGAAATTTGCACACTTTTTTTCAATTTTCACAATTTTTTCAAGTGACTATCAATATCCATCTAGCGAGCTACAGTTATGCCGATTTTACAGAAAGATAGAGAATTTTTTTCTCATTCGAGTGGCATTATTAACTCAAAATTCGTATTTTTTGAGTTATGCCGGTTTTCTTAAACAGCGACGATTATCATGCATCCCTTTCCTGTGAGAGTACGACATTCTCCGCCGTTCCTGCACACTTAGTAGCGCCTAAATCGATACCCCACATAACTCCTAACGATAGTTTAAGAACATCGCTTATCGGATACACCAACCATAGCAACTATCTGTGCTCAGTCAACAGTTTGGGCTATTTAAAGCACAACAAAAGTTTAGACCAGTTCTTTTTATGTTATTGTTTTCTTTTCTTTTTTTTTTTTTTGTGAGATAATAACGAATTTCGATGGTTCCCTACATGGTCTCCGAATCCAGAACATTGGGCATAGAGAGAGTGTTGATGCGTGATAGTGCGTCAGCGACAACATTCTCTTCACCATTGATGTGAACTATTTCTGTTGTAAATTGCGATATGAAACTAAGTTGATGTAGTTGCCTGGGCGAAGCTTTATCTGGACGTTGAGAGAAGGCGTGGATAAGAGGTCGATGATCTGTTTTAATGACGAACGATCGACCATCTAGTACATGTCTGAAAAACTTGATACTTGCAAAGATAGCGAGGAGCTCTCTATCATATGTACTATAGCTAGTCTCCGTTGGGCTGAGCTTCCGCGAGAAAAAACCCAATGGCTTCCAACAGTCTCCCTCTAGCTGTTCTAGTGCGGCGCCGATGGCAAAATCCGAAGCATCTGTTAGAAGAGCCAGCGGTGCAGTCGGAGACAGAAAGGAAGCTCTGACGGCAGTGGCAACGCTGTCCTTGCAAAGTTGAAGAGCAGCCTCGGAGTCCGGTGTCCATTCAATCTTGCGGTTGTCTCGCTTTTTGGCGTTTTTCAGGTAACTGTTGAGTGCTGCTTGAATCCGGGCAGCGTGTGGAACACAACGGCGGTAATAATTTATCATTCCCAAGAAACGACGAAGGTCCGAGATAGTTTCCGGTTTCGGATAGGAAAGGATAGCTTGAATTTTATCTAGCGGTGGAGAGTACCCATGTTTGTTGATGGTGTAGCCCAGATAAATTACCTGTTCCTTTCCCCATTGACACTTTCCAGGGTTGATTGTGAGGTGGTTGTCGCGTAGGATCCTGAAGATAGTTTCCAGGTGGTGTTTATGCTGCTCTTCGTTTTGAGAGAAAACGATCATGTCATCGATGTAGCACGCCGCAAAAGGAACATCTCTCAGAAGGTTGTCCATATGCCTCTGAAACGTCTGTGTGGCATTACGTAGACCAGGTGGCATGCCCAAAAATTCAAAGAGGCCAAATGGTGTCGTAATTGCTGTCTTTTGAATATCCTCTTTAGCTACCGGTATTTGGTGGTAGGCCCGCGTTAAGTCGATGGTTGAAAATATGTTGCTTCCATGACCACGCTGTATCACATCATCGATATAAGGGACTGGATAGCAGTCTGGAACTGTCTGTTTGTTAAGACGCCTGTAGTCGCCAGTTGAGCGCCAGCCTCCAAGTTTCTTGGGAACCATATGCAGAGGGCTAGCCCACTGGCTGCTGGATGGTCGTATGACTCCGTGTTGTAGAAGAAGTTCGAAATCTTCCTTGGCTGCCTTTAGTTTGTCGCACGTGAGCCTGCGTGGGCGTTCTGCAACCGACGGACCTGTAGTGACAATGTGGTGCGAGACAGGATTATCCGCTTTGGTAGAAGGAAACGGCGATGGCCTAGTAATGTCAATGTACTTACAGAGAAGTTCCCTGTAAGCGGGTGCTAAAGTTGAGCCAGAGATGTTCGCAGGGCCAACGGTGGAAATGCTGCTAAAGGAAACTTTGCAAAGCTGGCCCGGCGCTGTAATTTTCGTCAATCGGTCGATGAGACAGCGTCCCTTGAGGTCTATGAGAAGGCCATAGTAAGTCAGCAGATCGGCTCCAATAATGGCAGTTTTTATGTCAGCGATGATGAAGTTCCACCTGAGAGGACGGCGGATGCCAATATTTAGGGTGACGCATTGCTGCCCATAGGTGTTGATTACTGTGTTGTTTGCAGCATATAATTTGAAGTCAGTTAGTTTGGCATTGCGATTGGTCCAGGATCGTGGCACGATGGAGATAACGGATCCTGAAAGGAACTTCATGTTGGTCTTACGGTCAAACAGAAATAGGCGGTGTTCGGTGGTAATATAGTTGTCGTTTTTGCTGTCGCCTACCGCCTGCACTGACGACAGCAAATCTAGTTTTCCGATGATAAGAGCTGATTGAAGCTACATGGTGGTTTGCAGTTGCGAGCATTAGATCCCCATTTGCTGTGGAAGAAACACACTCCGGTTGTTGCTGGTGACACAGCTCGTGTACCAGGGCGAGACAATGATCGTGATCTGTTGTTGCCTGAAGACCTCGACAGCTTATTGAGGACTTCCCTGTTGAGTGTGATCAGCTGGGATAGTGAACGTCTGATCTCTATGAGCTCTTGGTTCACTGTATTAACTGAAGAAGCAGCAACATATTCGGTTGGTGATGGTGCTCGCCTTGAGTACGATGACGTTGCCATGACTGCTGGGCCGGGTGAGTTTTCCATGAGCGTGTCTGCACCGCAAGCAAGGTCCTCGAGTGTTATTGCTCGAAAGATTTTTAGTATACTCTGCACGTTTTGTGGTAGCAGAGCGAGCCATCTGACACGTAGGATATCTTCAGACGCCCTGTCGCCGGCTAGAGTCCTCATCTGTCTTAGAAGTTGAGAGGGTTTTTTATCGCCGAGCTCGAGTTCAGTGAGAGCTTTGTGTAGTTGGAGATCTGCTGAGTCGGAAAGACGATTTAAAAGATGAGCCTTCAGATTAGCATACTTATCTTTGTGTGGTGGTGCTCTCAGTATGTCTGACACTTCTTGCAGTGCGTCAGACCCAAGAGCACTGACTACCAGGTGATATTTGCTGGCGTCGGAACGGATGTTATTCGCCTGGAAGATGGATTCCACTTGGAAGAACCAAAGATCTGGATTGGTTTTCCAGAATGGAGGCATTCTGCAGTTGTGAATGGCCTCAATATCGCAGCTGGTAGGAAATGTTTGTCCGGTTTGCGCTGAAGTAGATGGACCTTGTCCTGGGATGAAGGCTGGAGGAACTCGTGTTTCATCTGCTTGTTCACTGAATAATGGAGCCGATTCTCCGGACTGTACATGTGGTGGCGTATGCTGAAGAGACATTTCTGTGGCAATGAAATTGCTTGTTGGAACGTGAAGAATAGAGGTTAGATCGCAATCCGTCTGGATCACGTCGGGGTCACCAGTTGTGGGGGGTTTATTGCTGTTGCCCACAAAGAGAAAAAGTCGTTGAATGCGTTCAACTATTTATTTAATACAAAATGTATTTATTTGTAAGAATATTACAAAGAGAAAATAATTCAAAGCGCGTGGCTAGACAACCTGTGACAGAGAGTCATAAAGTGAAAAAGTAAAAAGTGACAGCTAAACAAAAAGAGAAAGAAGATTGCTAAATTACTCGTTGGTTAACGCTGTTGTTTTTTGACAGTGGGTTTGTGCCTGTGATACGATAGCCGCCACACAAGTTCCCCATCTAGCGGCATCTACATCTTCACTCCGCAACTGACTGCCAATAATCGCATTACTCAACCTAGTGGATAGTGTTACCGTCAAACGAGTATTATTTTGAGTTTTAATGTTTCTCTAAAGTCTAACAGCCGAATTTATTACATTCCCCTACATCGCGTAAAGATTTACGCAGCCTTTACGTGGCTTACCTGAAATTTGTATATACAAACATTTTTTCGCTGTAACCTTACCAAACGTGGTTTGTGTTTAATAAGGTAAAATTTCGATAAACTATTACAGGAAACCCAAATAATCCCCTAGTACAAAAAAAAATTGGAAAATTTGGAAAAATCCATATATCCCGTTCGATTACTACTATGTCACATAGCTCATTAGAAGCGTGTATTCATTAGCTATCAACCCAATTCATAAAATAATTTGTCGCTCTTCTCTAAATGTGTCAAAAGCTAACAAGTTCATTTTGCCAAAAAAAACAAATATTCCCCTAGTACAAAATTTGGTAACCCACAAAGTATGCATCAGATTTGGAATGTTGTAAATCCTGTCTGCCAATTTTTATAAATCCTGAAAGTAATACCCCTACGATCAAATTTCGCTAACCCAGAACGTTTTTTTTTGATTTTAACTTCGAAATTTCCATACATATATGTACACTTAATTCTGTTTTTACACGAATTTTTTCTACACGAATTTCATTTAACACGAATCGAGGAAAAAATTTGATTTTCGTTTAACACGATTTGATTTGAAATAACACGAAAGTAACGGTCATAATTTTCATTTGTCGGGGATTCCCATAATGCAAACATACATATTTACGTACAAGCCCTAATACAAAATGTTGATGTTATCATCCCCATACCGTATCTTTTTTTACACGAATTATTTTTATACGAATTATTTGGGAACGTATCATTAAAAACAGAATTAAGTGTACACTTAGAATTAAGTGTAACGGTCATAATTTTCATTGGATTCCCATAATACAAATAGGCCTGCCAGACGTCCCGATTTTGGCGGGACAATCCCGACATTTGAACCCTGTCCCGATATCTGTCCCGATTTACTAAATGTTCCGATATTGTCCCGATTTTAATTTTTTGTATTATACTTCGATTGAATGTTCGGAAATAAAAAATAAAACAATATTAACATATGTTACGACCTTTATGAGTATAGAACATTGCAATTGTTGCTCTGAATGCATTCATCCATTATGTCATTTTATAAAGCTGTCAAGTGGTAATTGACAGAACCTAAAATTACTTTCAAATTCAAATAAGCTGTGACAGTGCTGTGGTGGTGTTTTCAATTCCATGAGCGAATACGTATTGTCTTAAAATAAGTAGGTAGTTGACTAAATTTGCAATAGTGTCTTTAATTGTAGATATTTATCAGGAATGTCTTCTTCTAATTCAAACACAAAAAATGGTAAACCAGTCACGGCGAAAAGATTGGTTACCTACAAGAAACAGTGGGAGAAAATTTATCCGTGGCTAAGAAGAAGTGTTAGCAACGTGCATAAAGCGATGTGCAAATTATGTTCAGCTGAGTTTTCCATATCTCATTCTGGAGTTTGAGATATAAAAACGCATATGAAAAGAGCAAAGCATATAACTCGCGTGGAAGCAAATGCTTCCAATTCCATCATCCCAATGTTTGTCAATATAAAGTCGGAGAAGACTTCAAATTCAATCTCCGAGGCAACATTTGCTTATCACACAGTGAAACATTCGCAATCGTACAACTCGGTGTCATGTTCTTCTCAACTATTTAAAGATTTATTCCCAGACTCTCAAATTGCGAAATCCTTTACCTGTTCGAGAACAAAATGCACAAAAATTGTTGTCAATGTAATCGCCCCGGCTATAAAGAAAAAAGTAAAAAATGACATGGATGGAGTTGTCTTTAGTATAGCTACAGACGCTTCAAATAAAGGAAACGTTAAAACGTTTCCATTGGTGCTTAGATATTTTATGCCAAAAAGTGGCATCTGTGTGAAGCTTCTGAAATTTTATTCACTTACTTCCGAGACATCAATATCTATTGCGGAATCTTTAAAATCAATTCTGATCTCTGAAAACTTACCATTGAGCAAAGTGACATCTTACTCAGCTGATAACGCATCGGTTAATTTTGGTCTGAACCAAAGTGTGTTTACCGAGTTGAGGAAAGAAAATCCGGACATTTTGCCACGAGGGTGCATATGTCACATACTGCATAATACAATCAAGAAGGCTCAATCAGCATTGCGATTTGATGTAGAAGCAATTATCGTTATGTCGTTTAACGAATTTAGTTCTTCCACAAAAAATGTCACTAAGCTAAAGGGTAAGTTTGGTTATTTATTCTAAAAATCATTTACTTTACATAGTTAATTTTCTCTGGGGTTTCAGATCTTGCGTCTTGGTGCGGAGAAGAAGAGTGGAGCGAACTCTTGCGCCATGTTCCTACAAGATGGCTTTCTCTAATACCAGCAGTAGAAAGGCTTTTGAAACATTTCGAAGCAGTTAAAACATACTTCACAGATAAGGAAAATGCCAGAAGTTATATTCGAAAGTTCTTTGAGTCGGAGTTAGCGGATGCATATCTTGGGTTTTTATTGAATGTTGGCACTATTTTTCAAAATGCGGTCACTCAATTAGAATCTTCTGATTCCACAGTAATCGATATGTATAAAATACTTAACAGTATTTATATTTCACTTAAATCTAAGTTTGACGAACAATTTTATGGCAGTATTGCACTGCAGGCCTTGCGTAAATGTGATAATAATGGGCTAAAGGCAAGATTTAAGAGAGAGGCACAAACTTTTTTTGAAATTGCAATCAAATATTTGGAAGAGCATTATGATTTTAATAACAAATTTAGATTACTCTTACCACTGAGCTTGGAAACAACTCCAACATTTAACGAACTTACAGAAATTGTTGATCATTTTAATATTAAAAATATTGATATTGATGTGCTCTTTGAAGAAATAGCTTTTCTTAAAATATATGTGGCGAAGCAGACTACAGAAATTTCGTATATTACAAAATGGGTACATTTTTTTTAATGTAAAAGCTACCCCCAATTTACAAAAAATATGTGAGTTTGCGTTTTCTTTGCCTGTCTCCAATGCTATGTGCGAAAGAGTATTTAGTTTAATGACAACAGCATGGCGAAGGGAAAGAAATAACTTGTCTATTGAAACATTGGAGGCAGAACTTTTTATTAAAATGAATTGCGACTATAGTTGCAAGGATTTTAGCAGGTTTTTAAAGGAAGATCCAATTGGTCAGAACATTGTTTCAAAAATAAGTTCAAACGACAAATATATGTAATATGGTTTAACAATTCCTTTATTCGTAGAGTAAGTACCGTACCTATTATAGTTATGAGACTGAATATTGAAAGTTCCTGAAGTATTATTTATTATTTTTTATTACTAATGTATCTATCGTTTTCCTGTGTTCCTTAATTGCGTGTACAAAATTGAATGTTTTTTTGCTTTAATCCCTATATGTCCCGATTTGTCCCGATTTTCGGGTCCTGGTGTCCCGACTTTAATGAAATTTCATCTGGCAGCCCTAAATACAAACATACATCTTTACGTACAAGCCCTAATACAAAATGTTGATGTTATCATCCCCATACCGTATCTTTTTTTACACGAATTATTTGGGAACGTATCTATCGTTAAAAACAGAATTAAGTGTAAAAAAAGATACGGTATGGGGAGTGTACAACAAACAAACGTGTAAAAACAGAATTAAGTGTACTGGTTGATTAAAAATGAATCGTGTACAAGTCAACCCCAGACAAGTATGGACAAACAGTGTCCATGTATATTTATTAACAAGAAAAAATATGGTTTTTTTACAAGGTCTGAACAATGTGACGCCACCGCTAAGAATGAAGAACGTTCGTTGGAATCTCTTTATTTAAATTCCGTCTCGGGTTGAGTGCGACATCTGTCGTCGAAAGTATTTGTCAAAAACTGTTTGGCTGAAGTCGCCACATGACTCCCTCTTCAGTGACGAAGTTACGATGTGTTTTCAGATGTGACTTTTCGTGTAACATATGTTTTTGTTTTTTTATTTGTGATGTTTTTCGAATTACTTTCAGAATTATTTTGGGGAAAATCTGCTTGTAAGTGTGCTGGCTTTAGTCGTTCAACCGAAATGTTTAAAATTCTTCCATCTGCATTGATTTTGAAGAGTCGGTCACTAATTCGTTGGATTATTGGATGCCAGTGCCAGTGTATGGTTGTTGCAATGGTTTTTTAACAGCATCGCATCGCAGGAAAACGTGAGAGCACTTGTAGAGGTCCAGTGAAACAAATAGTTTGTTCTTTGAGTGGTTTGCAGTCGCTGTCGGACGGAATTTGCGCATGTTTTCTCGGTGCTTCTCGATGAAAATCTATGGATCAGACACGAAACTGTCAGTAGCGAAAAACTCACCAGGAACTTTAAGATTTGTTCCATACAGCATCTCTGCTGCGGAGGCCCTAATATCCTCTTTGTACGCTGTCCGTAGTCCCAACAATACTGTCGGAAGTGCATCAACCCAGTTGGTATCTTCATGGCACATCAAAGCAGCCTTTAGCGATCTATGCCAACGCTCGACAAGTCCATTTGAGGCTGGATGGTAGGGCGAAGTGCGCATTCTTACCGTCCCTATCATGTTAATGAGTGCGTTGAACAGTGCTGACTCAAATTGAGTTCCTTGGTCGGTGGTGAGTGTTGTGGGAGAACCAAATCGAGCAACCCAGTGTATATAAAACGCCGTGGCCACTGTGTCCGCATACATGTCCGGTAGGGGTACTGCTTCCGGCCATCTGCTGAAGCGGTCGATCATCGTAAGGCAATACCTGTTTCCTTTGCAGAGTGGAAGGACGATGAGGTCGATGTGGACGTGGTGAAAACGGTGCTCTGTAACTACAATTGAGTCGGGATGTAGCCTGGTATGCTTATGTACTTTCGAACGTTGGCATTGGATGCAAGTGCGTGACCACTCCAACGCGTCCTTTCTGATGTTGGGCCAGATGTACTTTTGTCTCAGTTGCCGGCTGGTTGTTCTGCCGCTTGGGTGTGAAAGACCGTGGATGGATTCAAAGGCCTTTCGACGCAGAGACACTGGTATGTACGGCCGAATAGTGTTGTTCGAAATGTCGCAGTATATTTTGATCTCGGGTTCCAAGTCAAGTTTCTTCAACTGGATTGATGAATCGTTCTGATTCAGAATTGCTTTAAGTTCCTCATCTAGTAGTTGTGATAGGTGAAGTTCTCGTAAGTCAAATTGCCTCGGCATGGTTATTGCATTAAGTCGTGATAATGCGTCTGCTATCGAGTTGTCTACGCCGGGTAAGTAGGTAATGTCCGTTGTATATTGAGAGATATAATCGAGTTGTCTCAAACGTCGCTGCGGTGCCTTGTCCGAGTGCTGCTGAAATGCATATATGAGCGGTTTGTGGTCCGTTTGAACGACGAAATGTCGACCATCCAGTATGTGCTTAAAGAATCGTATAGCGAGGTATATCGCCAGCAATTCGCGATCGTAAGTGCTATACCAAGTCTGTGCACCAGAAAGTTTGCACGAAAACAGGCCAATCGGTTGATATCGGTTGTTTCGTATTTGCTCCAGCTTGGCGCCAACTGCGACATCCGAAGCATCTGTTGTTAAAACGAGTGCAGCTTTTGAACCTATGTGTGTGAGCAATGTTGCTTGCTTGATGCTATTTTTACAGATCTCAAATGCTTCTTCCGCTTGAGGAGTCCAGGAGACGGGTCGTCTGTCTTTTTGGAGTCTTTTATGAGTCCGTTCAACGGTGCCTGGATATGAGCGCAAATTGGAATGTATCGGCGGTAATAGTTAATGACTCCAAGAAAACGACGTAGTTCCATGATCACTGTTGGCTTCGGATAATTGGAAATGAACTCAACTCTTGTTTCAGGTGGTCTGCAACCAGCTTGGTTGATTGTGTGTCTAAAGACGCATTTCTTGATGTTGACGATAAGACCGTACTCTTGGAGGCGCTGCAAGATTTGACGAACGTGTTTCCGATGTTCCTCTTCCGAGTCAGAAGCAATATGGATATCGTCCACATAACAAAAAACGAAGTCAAATCCACGTAGGACCATGTCCATGTGTCTTTGGAAAGTCTGAGTTGCATTTTTGAGTCCGAATGGCATGACCACAAATTCAAACAAACCAAAAGGCGTGGTAACAGCGGTTTTCTGACCTTCCTCAGGTGTCATAGGAATCTGGTAGTAGGCCTTATCCAAGTCCAGTATTGAGAACCATCTTTTGTTGAGAAGTTGTTCGGTGAAGTCCATTATATGGGGAAATGGATATCTGTCTGGTTGTGTTTTGGCATTTTACCGACGGTAGTCGCCGCAGCATCTCCAACCGCCAGTCTTTTTTTCGACGAGATGAATTGGGCTTGCCCAGGGACTGCTGGACAAACGACAGTATCCTTTTTTTAGAAAATCCTCAAAGTCAGCCTTTGCTTGTTTCAGTTTGTCACCGGCGAGTCGTCGTGGTCGTTCGGCAATTGGCTGGCCTGATGTGAGTATGCAGTGCTTCACGGTGTTGTTTTTTAAATTGGAATTAGGTTTGTTGTTGGTGGCCAGAATGAAGTCGTTGACGAGATTGATGTAAGGTTCAGGTCCACTAATAGTCAGGAGTTTTGACATTTCAGTAGTATCAATCTCGCCTGGCGCAGTCATTGATGTCATCTTGTCGACGATGCGTCTGGCTTTCAAGTCAATAATGATTCCGTAGTGTGCGAGCAGGTCCGCGCCAATTATCGCTGTTTTGACATCTGCGATTATAAAAGGCCAAGTAATTTCTCGTCGGAGACCAAGGTTGAGTTTGAGGGTTTTTTCCCCGTAGGTGTAGATTGGTGAGTTGTTTGCTGCCAAAAGTGTGATTTCGCCCCTGTTGTTTTTGCAGTCTTTGACACGGGGTAAAACACAGATCGTTGATCCAGAATCGAGTAAGAATTTTTGGTTTGTTTCTTTGTCGAAAACGTAAAGGCGGTATTCTTTGTCGATTCTTGGGCTGTTGTCGACAGCCTGAGTGGACAACAGCTGATTTAGTTTTTTTGTTTGACGTAGCTGCATGGTGGTTTACAATTACGAGCCCTGTCGCCGAATTTGTTGTGGAAGAAACAGTTGTTTGAGTTAGCTTGAGGCGTAACTGTTCTAGATGCAGAGGCGTTATTTCTTGACTGTGGTCGAGACCTACCACGACTGTTACTGGTTTTGAGCGATTGCAGCATGGTCATCAGAGTAGACAGGGTAGATTCAATGGTGTTAAGGCGTTGGTTGACGTCACTTGTAGCGATGATGTGTGGGGTTTCTTGGTTATCATGCCGGACATCGGTTGAGAAAACGGCGTGGGCGGATGTGTTGTCGACAACTTTGTCTGCAATCTCAGACAGCGCAGTGAGTTCAATGCCGTGGCAAGCAGAAAGTGGGTGAGTTCATAATTGCAAACAATGTTGCCCAAACCATGCAACAAATATTCATTGAACACATTTATGAACGCAAAGGTAGCTGCATGAATGCGGTCATCATGCATTGACAAAAGTGAGTTCATAATTGCATATGTAAATAAAGACATAAATGACAGAATTAAAAACTGTTTCAATGACAACTCGTATCAGATATTTAATAAGTTTAAGGAATTTCCGGATAATTTCACTTTTGTCGTAGGGAAATAAGGGACAAATCGTCTTTATCTCCGTTTTCCCCCAGAGCACCGATATAAATTCGGCTTCCATTGCGAGCCGAAAGGATACAAGCAATTTCGTATCATCATCAGACCAGATTTTTTGCTCTTGTGCATTCCTATTCATTTAATGTTTTAAATGCGAAATAAATAGTTATTTCTACAAATCTGAGTGCAAAATTATATAAATTGCAAACATTTTACTTACTCCTTCTCTCCAGCCATTTTGCTGCAGCTCCGCAACAAAAACACATGCACAATTGACAGCATGCTGACTGTTAATTTTCTTTTATGAACGCAGGTGCTGCCAAACTGCTGCAATGACAATGCAGTACTTTTACAATAATGAACGCGAAATTTGCAGGCATGCAGCATTTTTACTATTATGAACTCACACAGTATTCCACGTACGTGGCTAGGCATTCTTGTCATCCATAGGGTCGATAACATACCGTCGGGAACATCTTGCCCTGCCAGTCTTCGCATTTCCCTGAGGAGACTTGATGGACGCCTGTCACCCAGCTCAAGAGACGTCATAAGCCTTTTAAGTTGCCTCTCTTTCGATTCTGTAAATCTGGAAATGATTTGGGTTTTAAAGGACTGATACTTGTCCTTATCCGGTGGATTTTGCACAAGATCCGATACTTCGTTTAGTATCTCTGGATCCAACGCCGCGATTATGGTGTTGAATTTGCTGTTGTCTGTAATGATCCGGTTGTTGTGGAACTGTGCCTCCACCTGCACGAACCACAGCGCTGGATTAACCTTCCAGAACACTGGAATTCGCAAGTTTCTTAGTGCAGCTATCTCTAGGATTTCTGCGTCAGGTACAACTGCAGACGGAATAACTGCGGGTGGTGTGTTGGCTGAGGAGGCGCCTGCAGTTGCGTTTTGTTTTGGGTCATATTGCATTTTGCAATGTCAGAAAAAGAAAACTGCGACGCGCGATATATTATTTTTGTGATAGAGGATTACGTCGGGGTCACCACTATGGACACCCAGTGTCCATGTATATTTATTAACAAGAAAAAATATGTTTTTTTTGCAAGGTCTGAACAATGTGACGGCACCGCTAAGAATGAAGAACGTTCGTTGGAATCTCTTTATTTAAATTCCGTCTCGCGTTGAGTGCGACATCTGTCGTCGAAAGTATTTGTCAAAAACTGTTTGGCTGAAGTCGCCACACAAGTTCCCCACCTAGCGGCATCTATATCGCAAATCTGCAACTGGACACTTATTTTCTCACTACTTACCTTTATCGTTCAGGTTGTAGTCTATTCTATAGTGCACTTAAATCTGTTTTTACACGAATTTTTTCTACGCGAATTTCATTCCACGGTTTACAACAACAGCACGTGATCCAACTGTTGTTGTAAACCATGGAAATCCATGATCTATATAGATCATTTGAGCATAATAAAAAACGCCTAATGTCTTCACGGGGATTGTTAATGCTCAACTTAGCCCTGAAAAAGGGTAAAGTTTCTGATACTTGATCAAAATTTGATGACGATATTGTGCAAAAATCCTTGGATAATCTTCTGAGTAACGGTAATTATATCCCCCTTCATAACTGTTTAAGGATTATTGAATATTTTTTAATTCGCTAAGATAATGACGTGAAATATCAAGAGTTGTCTAATGTTGATGAGAATCAGAACAAAAAGTCAATTGAATTTTACGAAGATGAGGGTTCAAGCGAGGTGTTAAGCGAGATCACAATTCTCGACATCGATGAAGATGAAGATTTAATTTCAAATTCTGGAAAAATTGAAGGTGACAATTTATTACGTCATAGTAAAATAAAATTCTTATATTTTTTGTACCTATTTAAGATACAAAAGCTCAGAATGAGAGGAAAGGCATTTTTGGGTTTTTCAAAACCGAAAGATCAGAAAAATACATTTCAAAACGTAGAAAGGGAAGCTCGTGTTATAGGAGATCGTTGCAAATGTAAAATAAAACAGAAGGGTCCCTTGAACGAATGTTACAAACTGTCTAATGAAGATAGGAATATTATTTTTGAACGTATCTGGTCCAATCTAAATTGGGAAGAAAGAAAAGTTTTCGTCTGTACAACAGTCACTTTAGAACATCTAACCGGAGGTAACCGAAAAAAATGCACATTCAAATATTCTTTAAGAACTAAAAACGGAGATTTGGTACAGGTATGTAAAAAAATGTACATAGCTACTACAGGTATAAAAGAGTGGTCGATTCTGAATTGGATAAAAAGAAGCAATTTGGGAATAAAAGACAACACTTCAAAAAATATTAAAAGTTTAACTATATATCAAAGAGATCCTCGATTGTGTTTTATGAAGGAATTTCTGCATAACCTTAATAAATTACCTTCCCACTACTGCAGAAAAGATACTACAAAATTATACCTTGAGCAAAATTTTCAAAATATTATGGACGTTCATAGGGCCTATATAAAAAAGTGTAATGAAACTGGAAATGAAGGCCTCTCTCACACAGTATTGAGAAAACTAATAAAGGAGTTTAATATTGGCCTGTATAGACCAAAAAGAGATTGGTGCGACACTTGTTTCAAGCACAAGAGTGGACAGCTGCTTGAAAATGAATATGAAAGGCATGTTGCAGATAAAAATCGGTCCAGAGAAGAAAAAGACAAAGATAAAAAGAACGCAGAAAATGGTTTTTGCCATGTCTTGACAATGGACGTTCAAGCTGTTAAAATATGTCCATCTATAAATGCGAGTGCATTGTACTATAGCACAAAATTATGTTGCCACAATTTTACTATTTATAACTTATCTAAAAAAGTTGCTACATGCTACTGGTTCGACGAAACCGTGTCAGATGGCCAAGCATCAACTTTCGCATCTTGCCTTTTACATTACTTAGAAAAGAATTTTTTGGAATCGGGCAGCAAGATTCCTATAATTATTTTTTCAGATGGTTGCACGGCCCAAAACCGTAACAGTATTATGAGCAATGCTCTTTTGTTTATAACGGGAAAATTTAACGTTGAAATTGTACAAAAATATTTAACAGAGGGGCACACTCAAATGGAGTGCAATAGTGTGCACAGCACAATCGAAAACAGGATAAAAAACAAGGAAATTTATATACCTAATGACTACGTTAGACTGACAAAAGAGGCAAAAGTAAACCAACCGCTCTATGAAACTGAGGTCCCTAGTTTTGACTTTTTTAAAAACTATGGAGATAAAAAGTGGATGAAATATAGTTCAATCAGACCAGGGAAAAAAAATGTTATCGGTATTTTCAAGGAACCATTTCATACAAATTACATTTTGATGACCAGTACGAAAACTTACCTGCAAGACCTAGTAAATTGAATTTATCGGAAGCAAATTTCCAACAACTGCATTCGTCGCCACTCAAAATTTCAAAAAAGAAATTTTGCCATCTTCAGGAAATCAAAACAGTAATACCGCGAGATTACTGGCACTACTACGACTCATTGCAGTTTAACGAAACTTAGCTTTAAAAAAGTTGTTACCTTTCTATAATATCTTCTAAATTATTTGTTCTGTGCTACTATAAATTGATTACTTTATACTTAGCAATGAATTCTTTTTACGCTTAGCAAAAATTGCAATTTTAATTTATTAGTACTTAAAACCATTACCTACCTATAAAATTTGTACATTAACTGTTCCTAGCTACCTAACCTATTTGTGTTCTGTGTTTTTTCTTTATTTTGTTTAAATAAAAATACATTAATTTTAATTTCATTAATCATTTTAATTTAATTTCGATTTTAAATTCAAGAAACTCCATAATAAAAAAAAGTATTGTAAATCAAAGTTCAATACCTCGTACGTACGTTTAAAACTAAAACTATTCATTAAATTCACAAGCATTTTATGACGTCCTATTAATTGAATATATAGTAGCTGAAATCATATAATTAATTATTATTTTCCTTGAAAATATTATTTTTAAACGGTTTTTTGTGATTTCTGAAGAACATATAAAAACAACATACGGGGTCCTGCCGTTTAACCTTCGATTTTCTTCTTTTTTTTTGGCAAAATGAACTTGTTAGCTTTTGACACATTTGGAGAAGAGCGACAAATTATTTTATGAATTGGGTTGATAGCGAATGAATACACGCTTCTAATGAGCTATGTGACATAGTAGGATTCGAACGGGATACATGGATTTTTCAAAATTTTCCAATTTCTTTTGTGTACTAGGGGAATATTTGGGTTTTTTTGGCAAAATTAACTTGTTAGCTTTTGACACATTTAGAGGAGAGCGACAAATTATTTTATGAATTGGGCTGATAGCTAATGAATACACGCTTCTATTGAACTATGTGACAAAGTAGGATTCGAACGGGATATATGGATTTTTCCAAATTTTCCAATTTTTTTGTGTACTAGGGGATTATTTGGGTTTTTTTGGCAAAATTAACTTGTTAGCTTTTGACACATTTAGAGAAGAGCGACAAATTATTTTATGAATTGGGTTGATAGCTAATGAATACACGCTTCTAATGAGCTATGTGACAGGATTCGAACGGGATATATGGATTTTTCAAAATTTTCCAATTTTTTTGTACTAGGTGTTTCGTAGGAAAAAGGAAAGCTGAAAATTATTCCGTTCGAAATAAAACTAATCGATTTTTTGTTGGGAAAAAGAGCATTGCTCATAAAAAACCCAAATTTATTTTAGCTGGCACACTATCCGTAGCACAGCTGGCTTGCTTGCGGGTTGATAAAAGAATGAATTTAAGTCGTACGCGCAGTAGTACGAATAACCTAAGTGTTATAATATTATATGGGTGTAAAGGGAATATGTATATGTATATGTAAGGTATGTTGGATGTATTTATAGGAAATACACTCGTAGGCATCGCATACGATACAGTGCCGCCGAAAACGCTCGTTTTCCTCTAGGTTCTCCGCAGTAGGCGTTGTCGTTGTTCCGCTTGCTCTTGGCCCTCCGGACCTGCTGTGTCGACTGGCAGGATACACACTTTCTGTACTGGTCTAGCAAACTTTCCGGTTTCGGTTTGTATGATTACAGATCTGACTAAAACATCCTTGCTCTTAATAAGCTGGCACACTCTTCCCATTGACCACTGTGCTGGCGCAAAACTTTCGCTTTGAATCAATACTAGCTGTCCAACTTGCAAACCTTCCCTTTCTCTTCCAGAAATGCTGTAACATCGCTTGCCTTTCTTTCTCTTTCCCTTTCGTATTTGACTGCTCCACTATCGCAATTTGTATTGGTAACACTATGGGTTCACCAATCAGGAAATGCGCTGGCGTTAACGCTTACATGCCTGCGGGATCATCGCTCGATGGATGAAGTGGGCGTGAATTTAATATGCCCTCTATCTCTGTGAGTAGTATTGAAAACTGTTCATATTCTAGCACACGCTGTCCAACTATTCTTTTCAAATGATATTCAATCGATTTGACTGCTGCTTCAAATTTGCCACCGTGATGAGGGGCTGCTGGCACCATACAACAAATTGGCATCCAAGATTTTTCCTGATATCCTGCTTTCCTTCTCTATCCAATACTTTAAGCGTGAATGGTCCTGAATAATCAACATCAGTATGCAGGAACGGCTTTCTCACTTGCACCCTATCAGCTGGCAGCTCTGACATCAGTTGCTGTTGAAAACGATAATTGTATCTTACACAAGTCACATATTTATGTAAGAAGTTCCTCAGCTCATTTCTCAGCTTCGGAATCCAAAATCGCTGGCGCATGTACTGCCTCATCATTGGCACACCTCCTTGATTTGTCATACGATCTGCATTATCAATTACTAGCCATGCCAACCGCGACCCATTGGGTATTATTGCTAGATGGCGCAATTTATACTTTCCACTTGCTCTGTGAAGGCGCCCACCGACACGTAGGATACCATCCCTATCGAACACGGGTCTAAGAGATTCGAATTTGCTGGCTTCGGGTAGCTGTCCATTTTTTTCGAATTGCAGAAACATATTTCTTATAACTATCTTCTTGTGACTTTCGAATTAAATACTGAATGGCAGGTACCCTTTCGCATACTTGCAGTGCAACGGATGTAGATTCACTCTTTCGCCGTAATATTTCGTCGCTTCGCTCTTAAAGTATTCATGAAACGAAATACATAGCCGAGGATGGCCAAACCCTTTTCCAGGCTGTCGGCATACCCGGCGATTGAAACTATCCTATCCAACTTGCTGGCTCGGCATCCATATGCTAAGACTTTCCATGAAATTCGTCACTATACCTACATGCATCTCTTCTGATGCAGCTGCTGGCACTTTGTTTACTATCGGATTCACAGGCCATTTACTTTCCGCTGAAGTCAGCCATGCTGGCCCGTGCAACCATAACTCGCTTTTTATCAACTCTGCTGGCATTACTCCTCGACAGAATAAGTCAGCTGGACTGCCTTTCGTACCGACATGTATGATCAACTAGCAGACCGCTCAGCAACTCAGCCGCTGCAAGTTCCAAACTTCCTCATTATCTGTCCATTCACTTGCTCTACTCGCACATCGAAGCATCCGAAAAACCATGAATTTGGATTTTCCCCTTTCCACCTGTACCTCTTTCCTCAGCACTTTCCATCTAGCCCTGATTTCTACTGGCACCTCCTAGTCCCATTAGAGACCCAATCGTCATCTATCTGGAATTACATTTTTCCCTAATACTGTCACTGGCGCTATATAGGTGCCCATTTGTTTAATTGAGCTACACAACTCAATATCTTTCGCTTTGTAATCTCTTCGACTATCTCATGTGTATTCACTACGAAAGTGAATTGATCGGCATCAACTAGCCACTGTAAACCTATAACTGTTGCTTGCTCCCTATTATCAAAAACCATAGTTTTTGCAATGTCCAAACTAAACTTGCTCGCTAGCCATTTACTTTCCGACTTCCACTTTCGTAGTTCAAAACCTGCTGTCCTTAATATCCTGTCGACTTCATTTGCTACTAAAACATGCTGGTTGTTCACTATTACTACCTGACACAATCATCCACTTTCGATTGCTTTCGCTGCATTTGGAAAGAATTCACTTGCATCCCTTGCACACTGTATAACCGCTCGCACTGCAGTTCTTCCTTTGGTGACTTACGGCTGGATATTCTTTGTAAGTCCCACTGTCGACTTCTTCGCACTTGCCTGAACATCATCTTGATGTCACCACTGAACGCTATCCGATGCCTTCGAAAATGCATCACTATCTCTGGTAAATCTCGCTGTAACTTTCCACCAAGCTGTTGGACTTCGTTGAGTGATATCCCTTTATCAGTCCGACAACTGAAGTCGAACACAACCCTTTGTTGAACTTCTTTGTTACGCAATGATGCCGAACATAATATACTAGCTCGCTTGCTCTTTGCTGGTCAATCACTTTCGTCATATGCCCAAGACCCTCATACTCTCGCATGAAGTCAACATATGTACTTCTAGCTTAATGCTGGCTCCCTACCTAACTGCCTTTCCAAATACATAAATCGCATCAATGCTATCTCTCTTGAACTCCCTATCTCTTTCGTGACTGGTTTCATTGGAATTGTGACAATAAAACGACCTTGCTCACCTCGTTTGGCTGTTCGGACGAAGTTGTCTTCGTCTTCTTGCTCCTCTTTGTACTGGCTGGATGCGAACCGACCTGATCCATTTCCCAGAGTCGTCGCACCATACTGTCCATGCTGTCCATCTCAATGCATTTTGCAATTGATAAAAGGTTTCCTGTCTCAGCGTCCGTATTCAACGGATGGTCACCAAAGACCACTGTCCCAAAGGTAGTCTCTATCAAGACAACACCTTGTATGTTTCGAGGAATCGAGTTGGCCAACATCTTCGCAAAGAATTTGACTCTCAACAAGATATCAAATCGAGCTCTCCTCCAATACGCTGCATCAGCAAATTGACTGTCGCGACTAGCAACTATCGGCTGTAGATTCACTAGCGGTGTATAAACTGTCCAATTCGATTCTTTTGACAGAATCCAAAATTCATCCTCTATGTATGCGTTGTACGCAAACCAGGGCACTATTCGGACTATCGCTTGCTTTCGTGATCGAATGGGATCGCCATTGATTCCGATAACTCCCCTTGCTGCAGACGATACTTCAATATGAAGCGATTGAATAATATCATTCAACATAATATGTATGTGTAATGTGTAATAACATAGAGGCACTATCTATACTGGCTGTCTTTCGGCGCTTGCTCGCTTTCTACTCTAGTCATTCGTTATGACACTTGCGCTTTCTGGCTGTAGTTTCGACCCTCAGGACGATAGCTGGCTTATTTATCCCGAGAAGGGCATAAAACGCTGTTATGCTGCTGTCCTTCAGGGCATCGTGGACATGCACCCTGGTAACACTGGCTTGCACTATGCCCCTACTTCAGACAATTCTCGTAGAGACCTCTTGTCTGGGCAAACTCTCTCCTGTTTCGTAAGTTCAACTCTTTAAACTGCTCGCAGTTGTAGAGCTGATGCTCTCCGTTGCACACTTAGCACTTGTGACGATGCGGTGCAGTGTTGACGCTTGCCTTTTGAACTGCAGCAACAGCTTTGCTGCCGGATTCGGCACTCTAACTGGTTCCTTTGCTGGCTGACTGGCAATGCTCTTTCGTTGACTGGCACGTCCGCATTCGAATCGGTTGAAGCCTCTATCAGCACGATTTGCTTGTAAGCTACTCACGGATTCCATCGAACAGAACCTCTGGGTGTCCGGTATATGACTGCTTGCTGAAGCTTACTTGTCCAGGAATTCAAGCATCTGCTTGGCTGTCGGTGTCTCGGACTGGCGCTGGAGCTCCCACTGCTTTCCAGTTTCACTGTCCAGCCGCTCGTGCAGCATGTGCACCACGAACATATCCCAATGCTCAGTGGGCAATCCTTTAGCTCGCAGCTGGCGTAATGTCTCGTGGGTGACATTGGACATCTGTTGCAAGTCATCCGACCTTGGATTTCCTTGCAAAGCTGGCAAATCTATAAGCTGGTCCAATAATTCACAACAGGTGTAGTATTTCCTGTCGTACAACTGGTTGAGATGCTCCTGGAGACTATCCTGGAGCTGTACTGGCATCTGTACTTGCACTGCTATCGGCTGTGGTTAATTCGCTGGCACCACTATCGGTACTTTCTTTAGCTGTTCGGCAGTCTCCTGGCGCTGCAACATACCCAAACGACGTCGGAACGCTGCCTTGGTGTCATAGTAGAGGGACTCTGCCTTCACCATGGTCTTCTCCATTTGTACTAGCTCTTTGCTGGCAATCGTGTCGAGCAGCTCGGAATGTATGTTCTGAAATAAAGCCCACGCATCATCAAGCCGCTCGAGACGCACTTTCAGTCCCTCGCAGTCATTGAGGGAGAACTCCACGCTTTCCACATAAGCAGCCAAACGCTGGATGGTGTCCATTACTGCTTCATGACCCTTCGTACTTGCTATCGGTCTGTAAGAAATATGAAGAAAAAGGAAAAACGAAAACGAGAAAAAAAAGAAAATAACACCAAAAAAGGCAGAACTAATAATTAGTTAAATGTCGCACTGGCACTGCTGTAGGAAATGTTATTATTACTTTATTATGCTGGCTCTTAATCAAATGCTTTTTGATAAAAAAAATGTATTTTGCTTTGGGTATCCATGGCAAACGAACGTAAACACAAACAAACACTAGTTGCTCTACTCTCTCTACTTGCTTAGCTATCTGTACTGGCACACTACCTATCTAAACACAACTCATGAATTTGTTTTTAAATTCATCACTATCTACTTGCACTGCTCTGTCTACTTGCTCAACAGTCTATACTAGCACTCTATCTGTCTGAACATAACTCATGAATTTGTTTTTAAATTCACCACTATCTACTTGCACTGCTCTGTCTACTTGCTCAACTGTCTATACTAGCACACTATCTATCTGCAGACACACTTTCCCACTTGCACTTATTATCATTGTTCATCGAATTTCATCTCTTGTGAATATTCGGACTTTCCGCTGTTAGCAATATCTTCCTATCTACTTTGACATGCGCATGCCATACTGAACAGCTTGCCCTTGTGTTTGTACAAAGGCAAAACACAGAAATGCCTGCCTACACATCCACGAATATTACTTCGCTTGTGGGTATCACTATCTGTTACTGGCTACGTTGTACATGTTCGAACACGAATCATGACAACTATACTGTACACTGTACACTATCCACTTGCACATACCTATGCCGGCAAAAACAAAAAAAAAAACTCTTTCCTACCTACTCTACAAAAAAAATAAATTCCATACCTATACACTCCCGTCATAAAAAAGAGGAAAAACACTGTGCTCGTTCGTTTGCCAAAAACCACCCTTATTCTTCGTCCACTTGCACTATGTATAAATACCCATATTGAGTATTAATATTGAGCTTGCACTTGCACACTTACTTTTTCTTAATAAATATAAAGAAAATATAAAGAAAATTTAATAAAATATTATCAGTTGCTCTTGCGTATGGCACTAGCTCACACAACTCTCCACAACTCTCCAAACTCGACTGGCTTACATTGCACGCTGTATGTCTCGCTCACTCGCACGCTTACCCTATCCTGCGATATACTTTTACCATCTGGCAGCTGGCGATTTTACTGGCTCGGTATGTGTGTGTGCCGCCGTCTGGGCTGGCTACTTCGTCATCGACGATGAATGTTTCTGGCACATTTAAATTATTTTGTTTCACTTTTCACAAATATTACTGTTTTACACTATGCACTTTTTCACTGGCCGCTGGTACTATCCGGCTCTACATGGACCAAATGTTTCGTAGGAAAAAGGAAAGCTGAAAATTATTCCGTTCGAAATAAAACTAATCGATTTTTTGTTGGGAAAAAGAGCATTGCTCATAAAAAACCCAAATTTATTTTAGCTGGCACACTATCCGTAGCACAGCTGGCTTGCTTGCGGGTTGATAAAAGAATGAATTTAAGTCGTACGCGCAGTAGTACGAATAACCTAAGTGTTATAATATTATATGGGTGTAAAGGGAATATGTATATGTATATGTAAGGTATGTTGGATGTATTTATAGGAAATACACTCGTAGGCATCGCATACGATACACTAGGGGAATATTTGGGTTTTTTTTGGCAAAATTAACTTGTTAGCTTTTGACACATTTAGAGAAGAGCGAAAAATTATTTTATGAATTGGGTTGATAGCTAATGAATACACGCTTCTAATGAGTTATGTGGCATAGTAGGATTCAAACGGGAAATATGAATTTTAAGTATTCAACATTTTTATTTTTTTTATTTTTAGCTTACTTTTTTGGTCTTAAAATAAACTTTTTAGTTTTTGCAACATTTAGAGAAGAGCGACAAATTATTTTATTACATGAGCTGATAGGTAATGAATAGACGCTTCTTTTGGTCTACTTATATGGCTTTGTTAAATTGTAACGGAATATATTTTTTTTAATTTTTCAAAGTGTTTGCTTATGATGAATCTATCCTACTGTAGATTTTGGCGCATTTAGAGAAGAGCGACAAAATATTTGATTTAAACTGATAGTAGCCTACAATTATACGCTTCTTTTAAGATATGTAGCATAGTAAAATTCGAAAGGGCTATTTTTTTATAAATCTTTTAAATAATCTATTTGCTTTCCTTGAAAATCAAAAGAGTTTTATAGCGAATTGTGGGCGAACGACTGAATTTTTACATTTCCCCAGAGCGATTAAATCGGTGATTGGTATGCGGAAAAAAAATCCTTCAAAAGCCAGCTTTACCGGTAAGCTAGGTGCGCCACAAAATCTCCCACTTCCCGAAGAGCGGAAATATCAAGAATAGAGCAATTAATTAGCGATTAAATAGCAATTAAATCCCATGTACTTTGTTTGGCGAAATTCGAATGTGGCGGTTCCAGCTTTATCCACGTATATATTTCTCAATAAGTAGTTAATATTTTAAATATACATATAGTTTTAATAAAACAATGAAAAGAGAGCCTCTATAAAAAAACAAAAGTATGTTCACTCTATATAAAATAAAAATGTGAAACAGCTAAATTCATTTGAATTCATTTTATGACATTCTCGATAGTGAATTTTTTATTCGTTCGAATCTCTAAATACGCAAAGTTCATTCGAACGAATAGAGACATTCGTTAGAATTGACTATTCGTTCGGATCTCAAAATAAGCATGATGTTAAGAATTATTTATTATTCTAATCTATTCGCTGAAGAAAGTTCAGTTGGTAATTATTCGATATAATTCCCAATTTCCTAATCATTATTTTAAATGATGTGGTTATGTAAAATTACAAGGGATCAGTAACATCAACATATTTAAGCCTGCGAAACCTTTGAGGCAATCCGAAGGCCCGTTTGACGGTCACCCCAGCGATGCTAAGTCGAATGTTATAATGGGACTGCCGTTTCGTAAGTTGACAATTGTCTCGGAATGGAATCATCAGGAATCAGGTTCCCAAGAAAAGGATAAGCCGCATCTCCAAATAAATGATGATATCCAGGTATAAGACTATCTTGCTTTCCGTAAAGGCTAGGGAGCTATTCCGGAAGACGCTTGGGTCATGCATTCTACCACAAGCACCGATATAGATATCAGTGAATACCATGCGGTTACAACATACAGCTGAAATCAATGGAGTTGTTAATGCCTTGCTTGTGTAATAGGCTATAAAAACAGATTAATAATATTATATAATATGATCTCAGCAACAATAAATTTCAAAAATAGTGAAATAGCACTATTAAAAAGTTCCATATGTATGTTGTGTTTTTAAGGAATTAAATAAAGATTACCCATGGGGATGTTGACAAGGAACCGACGCAACGCAGGGTGCAACGATGAATTAAGTGTTTTAATTGCATTAAAAATAATAAGACCATTAGCTGAATTTCAACAAAAGGCACCGATAATCGCTGGAATGTTACCACCGCTTTTTACTCTAAGATCCTTTGATATTCATATAAAATGGGCTATACAATTATGCATCCTTATTAATTAGGATAATACTTTTATCTGATGAATGGATGGCCATTTAACATATTCCTTAAAAACAGTTTCCCAGAACGGCTTGGATTTCGGTAAAGGCTTCGTGTGCGATACTTTTAGCGAAATCAAACCGATCGCCTGACGAAAGAAAGCTTTCTTGCTTGCTAATCATCCATACGCTGATCTGCTTGGCATTACTTAATTTTTTAATTAGTATCTGTAATTAGAACATTTATTCATTTATTATTTCAGTTTGGTACCGCAAAGGATGCATTTGATTGAATTCTGTACAAAATGTAGCTTCTCAAAGAAGCAATAGTTATTTCTAACTGAAAAACAAGTTCGACTCATTCGAAATTCTTCCGGGGAGTAGATTGGTTAAATTTTGTTGGCATACTTTTTGTTCCGTCGCGTCTCATCTTCTGTTCTCCAGAACTCGGAAAGTAGCGACAGTTGAGAAATGAGCTAGACGAACTGAGGACAAAAACAATTATTATTAGTGCACGATAATAATTTGATGACTACATGAAGGCAGGGTATATAGAATAGCACGGTAATTGGAAGAAAATTGTACAAAAATTGTATAAACTTTTGTAGATTCAAACATTCTCAGGATTTATTTACCATGTATTATAATTATATACCTTGACATGGTACTTACTCAGAAGTTCACCTTCCTCAAAAGCACTGGGTCATTCCTGTATTTATTTCGCTTGATTTTTTACAAACAAAACACATGTACTGAATAAAAAAAAACGATTATAAATCTTCAGATTCAAAAAATTTTAAGAAGTCTAGTTGACTTTATTTCAACGCTTTCGTATACCTATACCTATAGTCCAGACAAATGTAGTTGACGTTTTATATAAAACTATGTATCCGAACGTCCCCATTTTTATTACAATAAAAAAAGTGTAATTATTCTTCTGCCGGAAAAGAGATGGTAGTTCTTCTTAACGGCCATGTGAATAGTATTCGCCGATAACAGTCCATTTTGTGCAGCCATAATAAGCATTAGAACTTGCTGTACCTGTGCGAAAATAAACATACGTACCTACGTTATTTATGTAAATTAAAAAAAATTGCTTAATTGATCTTGCATAATAAACATCTAATTGATATCTACATCAACTTTATGGTTTCCTACATGTAATCCATCTTGTATAATATCTTGAAGTTTATGTACGAATTCAGGTAAACATTCCCGAAGTTTTGGTTATGTGATTCTAACATAAGTAAATTCCAATTACCAGTGGCTGCATCATTGGTTTTTCTTCTACTGGCCAAAATAATTTTGTAAAGCTTTTTCATCGAGTCCACTGAATAAATTAAATAATCAGTTATCTAATCTAATCTAATTGAGGCTTTACATGAACTATTTATTCGAACGTCCTCATTTGCCTCAGCACATTCACTAAATTATGGTTATAATTTCGAAGTAATTTTTTAACTTTCTTGCTGAATTTATGAAATCTGCTCTATAAATTGTAAATCTGATATCACTTTTAAATATCACGGTTTAATATCACTAATTGTGTTAAGTGGGCTTGTGAGCTTCTTATATTTTCTGTAATATGATATTGTATGTTTAAATAATTTTGAATTTTTGCGACAATTTCGCTGTGACAATCTCATTATGTTTTTTTTGAAGGATCGAAAACACGCCTACTTAAAAATTATTTTTGTAGGTAAGCTACTGGTAGTGATGAAAGTGAATTTTAGCAGTGCTAGTAAGAAATCAATGGTGTCGCGTCTTTCAGTTATTGTTTTGGTTGTATATGAAATATGAGGAGAAAAAGAACCGGAATGTTATGGTAAAAATCGACCTGGTCATAAATAAGATCCTGTGTAGGCTTTTCGTGTTGCTGTTAAGCGGCAACCTAACAGTTTTTGTGTGTCTAGTTTTGGCGCATTTGGGCCATTTTATAGATACAAAACTTACTGAAATATTACAGTAAAGAACATTTGTAAATTTGAGACGCGGAATAGTAACAAAACTGTCAAAAAGCTACCATTTAATTGTAATGGCTTTATCGACACAGTCAAATATACCAAACAGTGTCTAAATAAATTTGCAAAATACACTATTGGCTTGTGTATTCTAACATTACATCTGCATTGCATTTTCCATCGCACCAAAGGCCGATACCAAGCAATTAAAAAGTATTGCCATAATTTTGAGCTCAGGAAATACATTCACACCCAACGCACATTATGTAGGTCACATCATAGTCAGTTCTCGCGGTGAAAGTGCATAAAAAAAATGCGATGTGATTAATTTAGCTTATTCCAGCGGACTGTAGTCCAAAAAGAAAACAAAACAACAACAAAACAACTTCAATGATATTTCTTTTATTATTTTTATTATACGTGCTTCCTTCCGCATGAGAGCAATGAATAGACGTCCGTATCCTTCCGCTGCCGGTAATGGAATGTATCGATGATAGATCCGAAGTGTAGCGCACGATCGGTTGCTCATACATCGATAAGTGTTTAAAGTCTCGCTTCGACATCTTTTTCGTTGCGCTTTGATAGACGCACACGAGTTATCCATATTCAAAGGAATATTGAACATCCTGCCCACTTTGAAGCCGCAGGCTTAAAAACTGCTGATGACGTATTGGAATGAAATTATTTGTTTCCGTCCTGAGTAATATGCTGCATTGGGGCTTCATCTGAATAGCATTTGCTCGTAGTGATTGGGAAAACCATGAACGCCCCTGCCTATGTCCATGGAAAACCAAATCAATTCAGGTATTAGTTGGTAGGCTGCTCATCAAAGCCTTTCGTTGGCTGATGGTTATTTTGTGATAGTGTGTGCCTTTAGTACACTCATTCTTTAGTTTGCATATTGATCCTCATTGGTATAAAGAAAAACGCGTGATTGGATGCGTACGCCTCGAGCTTGTCCTAGATTTTTGAGATGCATCTTCTTAACACCCTCACGTTTCCAAATAACTAGCACTTGGTTGTTTTAAAATGCGGTATA
This sequence comes from Cheilosia variabilis, assembly GCA_951230905.1. NCBI lineage: Eukaryota > Metazoa > Arthropoda > Insecta > Diptera > Syrphidae > Cheilosia > Cheilosia variabilis. Next base: position 58,774,904 of record OX579676.1, read on the forward strand.
TATAGCATAATCGGATGTAAAACTGTGCGTTCCAATTTCTCTGTTGAGAGTTCATGTGATAATATGCTCGTTTCTTGCTCTTTTCACAGAGTCCACCGTGATGTTGAGCTAATGTGGTGTTGAGGTGCTAGATGATTTTGAGTTTATCAAATCTCGTCGTGGAGTTCAAATCTCGACCCATTGCTCAAAAAATTTGCTGCAGTTCGTGCCTTGTTGGTTGTGTTGTTCCATTTTGGTTGGTGTTTCTCCTCTGCTAGGTTGTCTGGCGTTATCCGAACTCCCATTTTCAGTTAAAACAATGTACGCATGATGTTATGCACAATGGGTATTTTAAATTGGAACGGTCCAGTGAATTCAGCATAACTGCATATCCCTGCCCACTTTGACTTGTCAAAGTCAAAATCCTGATTTGAAAGCTCGCCGACTGCTGCAGAAAGCTTTTCATTCGGAGCCTCCGCTTGGTCCGTTTCGGTAGTTGTACCATAGTCTCGGTCTCGGTTAACTGCCGGTGATCTAACGTTCACGCCTGTTCCGCCAATTCTGCTACATTTTCTGCATCCTTATCGGATCAAAATCGGATCGTTCTGGCATTCGATATTCGACTTCAAATGCTATTGCCTGCCATCTGTCTCAATCGGCAAGTCTCGCAAAGAAAAAATAAAGAAAAGAAAAAAATATTAGCGAGAGCAAATTGCTTTCTTGCTCAATCTACTGTGCTTAAGAACGGGGCATGACCAGAGTTACTACGTATGTATCGGACAACGCCCTGCTCTTGGTAAATGATTCTTTTTATTTTGTGATAAAATGTATAGTTGAGGAACTGCTCAAACTCAAGAATACGAATGATCGTTTTTGGACTAACATTGCTGCTATGGCATATGTTTGATCCTGCGAACCTACAGCGTATCTACTCAATATTGCGGCTGCACGTCCGAATCGAGCACACTGCTACTTTGGCAGATGCTTCACTCTGTGAACGTACAGCGTATACCTAATTAACAATCCGAATGTACGCTTGGATGGACAGTACTGCTATAGCGAATGGCTTCATCCTGCGCACGTACACTCGGTCAAACGTTGCCCTGCTCGCTCAAGGACAACACTTGTGATACCTGAGCACAGACATTGCTGTCTGCAGCTCAATCTCTGATTCAACCGTATTGATCCGCGTTATTTGTTTTTGCATTTAAACGATGCTGCTTGTGGCTATCGCTCAATATTGCTCAGATGCCTACCGTATGTCCATGACTGCGTGGTATGCACCTGGGAACCGTCAGCCGCGCCTGACCTTGAGACTGTCGTAAGAACTTCGCTCGGCCATAAAAGGAATTTGTAAGCTTCCTACCCATTCTACTCTATCTTTCGTCTGGCCGGCATGTGTGCCTATGCAACCAGGATTTGCTTTGCGCTGCTCGACTGGCCGGCTGTGTGCCTGTGAAGCCAGGAGCAATTTTGTTCGTCTGGCCGGCTGTGTGCCTATGCAACCAGGATTTGCTTTGCGCTGCTCGACTGGCCGGCTGTGTGCCTGTGAAGCCAGGAGCAATTTTGTTCGTCTGGCCGGCTGTGTGCCTATGCAACCAGGATTTGCTTTGCGCTGCTCGACTGGCCGGCTGTGTGCCTGTGAAGCCAGGAGCAATTTTGTTCGTCTGGCCGGCTGTGTGCCTATGCAACCAGGATTTGCTTTGCGCTGCTCGACTGGCCGGCTGTGTGCCTGTGAAGCCAGGAGCAATTTTGTTCGTCTGGCCGGCTGTGTGCCTATGCAACCAGGATTTGCTTTGCGCTGCTCGACTGGCCGGCTGTGTGCCTGTGAAGCCAGGAGCAATTTTTTTTTTTTTTTTTTTGAACGTGCTCTTGTGCTTGAACACGCCCTGGATATGACGGAGTTGCCTCGAGAAAGCTGCACCTTGTAACTATGCATTATGTAGGTAGGAGCAATACGTAGATATGTGCTTAATAACTTTAAAACAAAATCTATAAAATACTTAACCTCGGTACCGAAAAATAAATATAATAATACATAAAATGCAGAAACAAAACACATCCCATGAACGCTTAACTTGCGTACCACCGGCAGCTCCGTCTCTACCAATACCTAAGTTATCAGCGATAAATTAAAAAATAACTACTTATATTTGCGATACCTATCTCCTCCCACACAGGCTCTCTCTGTCCTCCACCAACCCATTGCTTCATGGTTAACCGTAACGAAATCCCCACGACATCATGCAACCTCGGTCCGCTACAATAGGATCAACACGGTCGATACCCAGAAAACCTATATTGCTGCTAAATGAATCTACTAATGTAGGTATCTAATATAGCTCTATATCACATCTGAGTGATGGAACTGAATTGCGTGCATTCAATTAAAAACGACTTGTTGCGAGAAATGTAAAGATATATATTTCAAAGCATGCGGACGTATCGATCCGATACCTACACAGGGAGGCGCATGTTTATTGCTTAGGCCAATGCTATACGCATTCGCAACCAAGAACAACTTGTGCGTGCTCAAGAAAAATATCCAGCAAAGGATATGCAATCTATGTACTACATACTGCAAGCCACTGATGGGTATACAAAAATTCAAATTTAACCCGACCGTCGTTATCGGGTCATGCGGCGCCGCTGCGCTCTGCTAAATCATAAAAAGGAAAATATCCTTCCGCATGAGAGCAATCTACTCAAACCAAACATCCATCAAGTAATACAGATGTATTTGCTACCTACGTACGCCCATCATGATAAAGGGTGATTTTTTAAGAGGTTTAGAACTTTTTTAAAAAAAAAACACAAAAAATTCGAAAAAATGAATGAAATATTTATTTGAATCGATAGTTTGAACCTTGCAATTTAATGTTTAAAGATAATTTCATGCAAATGTTGACCGCGGCTGCGTCTCAGGTAGCCCATCCGCTGAGTCCAATTTTGGCATACTCTTTCACACATATCGGCCGGTATCTCACGAATGAATGCATGGATGTTGGCTTCCAGTGCGTCAATCGAAGCGGGCTTGTCTCTATACACATTAGCCTTGGCATACCCCCACAAAAAATAATCTAATGGTGTCAAATCGCACGATCTAGGCGGCCAATTGACCGGCCCGAAACGTGAAATTAACTGTTCACCAAACTCGCCTCGCAATTGCGCCATTGTTTCGCGTGCTGTGTGGCATGTGGCACCGTCTTGTTGAAACCACATATCATGCAAGTCAATAACTTCCATTTCGGGCAAAAAAAAGTTTGTTATCATCGCTCGGTAGCGTTCACCATTGACAGTAACGCTGCGATTCGCATCATCTTTGAAGAAATATGGCCCAATAATGCCGCCGGCCCATAAACCGCACCAAACAGTGGCTTTTTCGGGATGCATTGGTAGCTGTTGCAATGCTTCTGGCTGATCTTCACTCCAAATGCGGCAATTTTGCTTATTTACGTACCCCTTCAACCAAAAATGAGCCTCATCGCTGAACACAATTTTTCGATAAAAAAGCGGATCCTCGGCCAGCTTTCCAAGAGCCCATTCACCAAAAATTCGGCGTTGTGGTAGGTCGGCTGGCTTTAGTTCTTGCACCAGCTGTATCTTAAAAGGCTTTACGCCCAAATCCTTCCGCAAAATTTTCCACGTAGTGCTGTAACAAAGGCCTAACTGCTGGGAACGGCGCCGAATCGACATTTCGCGGTCTTCTGTCACACTAGCTGATACGGCCGCAATATTTTCTTCACTACGCACAGTACGTAAACGTGTTGGTGGTTTAATGTCCAACAAAGTAAATTTGGTGCGAAATTTGGTCACAATCTTCCGAATAGACTGCTCAGAAGGTCGAGAATGCCGATCATAAAATGGAAGCAGCGTGCGATGAACATTTCGAACCGAGCACGAATTTTGATAGTAAAATTCAATAATTTGCAAGCGTTGTTCATTTGTAAGACGATCCATGGTTAAATTGCAAACCAAACTGAAGCTGTTTGACAGTGACACAAGGTACTAAACACACGTCAGCTGTCAAAACCAGTGTTGCCAAAACCAAACCAGCTAAAAAATCACCCTTTATATTGCATAGCTGATCGTATGCAAGCATCGGTGCACACGAACTGGTTCGTTTCTTTGGCGACGAAAACTCAATGTTGCGAGAATATTCCGAAATTCAACGTAGATTGCAACTTTGCATGTCCGCACACACACAACACCGAGAAAACAAAAAAAAAAGAATGAGATGGTATGGCGTGGTATACCATGGAAAATAAAACCTTACTCACATACTAAACGATTCTACTAACATCTACGCTTTTGCTGTGATTCGCTTAAAGAGAATGTCAACTATATGCACCGAACTTATGAACTTACCCTCTATTTGATGCTGTTTGCTGATCGTCGACACGCTGTGCGAATGGCAAACTACCGCCGAGCTCCAATCTTTTCCCAAAGGGTTTTCAAGTTTTTTTTTTTTTTTCTTTTTAATAGATACACAATGACACAACACAAACACAACACCACAGAAACATATGTTTATAGGGCCAGCTCAAAGTTCGGCTCGAAGGACCTTGATTAATTTAGTTCTATATTCCAGCGGATTCCTTCCGCAGTTGAACAACGAATAGACGTCCGTATCCTTCCGCTGCCGGTGATGGAATGTATCGATGATAGATCCGAAGTGTAGCGCACGATCGGTTGCTCATACATCGATAAGTGTTTAAAGTCTCGCTTCGACATCTTTTTCGTTGCGCTTTGATAGACGCACACGAGTTATCCATATTCAAAGGAATATTGAACACGATGTTTTGGCATTTTTGGCCCCGTCCACTGATCAGCACTTGCAGCCATGTGCCTTATTTATATGAAGAAAAATATAAGTTCGATTTTTTTTTGAGTACCTGTTTATTTTGTTACTAGGTTAAAAACGCATAGTGAGAAAAGTATCTATCATTTAAATCGGAATATAACAGCCGAAATCATCATAATGTTTAATAACATAAAAAGCACATCAATGTTGTTGTTTATTTTCAAAGTGAATGTTTTTTAAATAGTAATAGAAAAACAGTATAATTCTAATAAATAAGTTAAAAGATGTTATTTTTTTTATAAATACATAACAAAAATTAATAAGTAAACTTATTTTTATCATTAAATACTCCTTGAAGACAGTGACGTTTATTCAAAGGTGCGCAGGTGTTCTCTCCACACCCTATCCAAACCTGTTATTATGTACTGAAACAAATTATAAAACAAATTTCTGTTTCTTTGCAATAATTTATGTATATGATGAATGAATAGTTGAAATCAACATAAGATGTTGAAGGAATTGTATTGAACCAAAATCCATTATTGGTTTTGTATGGGAGGTACCAGAAGTACTTGACCGACATAGCCCATTTTTGATACCAACCTAACGACGATAAAAAAATGTCCTTTCACCAAACTTCATTCACCTAGGTTGATTACTTTGGACGCTATCGTGTTTTCAACAGACAGAGAGACACATGGGCCTAATATTGATTTTGTATGGGAGGTACCAGAACTACTCGACCGACATATTCCATTTTCAATACCAACCTAACGACAATCAAAAGAAGACCTTTCACCAAATTTAATTCGCCTATGTCATTTCCTTTGGGCGACAGACAGACAGACAGACGGGCACGGCTAAATCGATTCAGAATGTGATCCGATTCAGAATATATATACTTTATGAGGTCTCCGGTGACTCCTTCTTGGTGTTACAAATGTAATGACAAAATGAATATACCATTTTTTACATTTGCTTTTATTGAACTTTTGGTATATACAATTTGACTTAAAGTAGGTAACAAATGATGGTGAATAATTAATATTTAAATGTGTTGGCTCAACAACAGGGGCCCAACGGTATACAGTGTTTGTTTTCTTAGATCTATTTTACATAAATTGTGGTTGTCTTCTCGGATTCATACTCGTAGTATGCATCGTTGTCTGGGTTTACCTCAGGGAGTTCAAATCCGGGTGTTGATGGTCTTTTGGTTTTGAGGTGGTTGGTCACCTAGGTATTATCCTCGATGGTGGGTTGTCTCGGTCAATTCGTAGAAGGGCAAGGCTGTCCTGTCTGTGTCGCTTGGGAATAACTCCTCGTTTAGCAGAGCCAGTACATGAAGGTACCGATGCTCTGGGATGTGTGGCAGGTCCGCAATCCTTCGGACTAATGGGTTTGGATGGCTGGAGGTATTCCTGAGTATTTTCTGGAAAAGTGTGACCATGTACTTTTCCAGCGGTAGGATTTTCGCTTCTTCGTAGAGTCTTGAACTTCTGACGTTTTTCTTCCGGACTGGATCGTAGTGCAGTCCTGTGCATATCCGCAAGAGTTTTCTCTCAAATACTCTGAGCTTCTTCATGTATGTCTTGGAGACGGTATACCAAATGGGGAATCCGTATGTTACTACCGGTCTTATTAGTTGTTTGTAAAGCAGCAGTTTTGTTCTTCTACTTAGTCCATTTTGCTTCTTCATCAGCGGGTAAACTCGGTGAAATGCAAGTGATGCCTTCCGGAGAGTTGCGTTCAGGTGTGGGTTGAACCTAAGCCGTTCGTTGAAGTTGACTCCAAGATACCTTATATTGTTCGTGGTTGATAGTGATGATCCGTCAGGTAGATTTATTTTGACGTTGCGGCAGTTGGTGGCCGACCTAGCTCTGGTTCCTCTGATGGGTCTTCTTATACAGATTAGTTCAGATTTGCCCGTGTTGATTCGTATGCCCCATCTTAAGTAGTACTGGAATAGATTCCTAACGTAGGCTTCTACTCTTCGTGCTGCTATGGCTGGGGACATCGAGTTGCTGTATGTGACGGAGTCATCGGCGAATAGGCAGCTGTTAGTTGCGCTCTCGAGCTGAGGTTGGTCGGACGTGAAAATGTTAAAAAGCAGTGGTCCTAGCTTCGATCCTTGAGCGACACCAGCTCTGATGCTTTTCACTTGAGATTGGCGGTCTTCTATCTGCACAAAAAAGGACCTAGAGTGAAGAAAACTAAAAATAATATTGATGAGAGCGTTAGGAAAACTTAGCTGTTTTAATTTGTGGACAAGTCCTTGAATCCACACTGAGTCAAATGCCTTCTCCACGTCTAGGAAGCATGCGACTGTAACCTGATGGTTGTTGAGAGCCATTGTGACATCATGATGAAATTTCATTAGCGGGTGTAGCGTGGAGTGCTTTTCGCGAAATCCAAATTGGTTGTCCGGTATAATGTTAAGTTGGATGCATACATCTTTTACTCGCCGCAGAATCAGCTCTTCAAGTATTTTGCTCACACTACATAGGAGCGATATTGGCCTGTATCCAGTTACGTTGCTACGGTTGCCTTTCTTTGCTATGGCTATTATCTTAGCGGTCTTCCATTTTGCTGGAAAGTAACAATTGTTGATGCAGTTATTCATCACTATAGCTAGCAGAATCATGATGGTCTGTGGCAACTTTTTTAGGACGAAATTCGATATTTTGTCCGGTCCGGTTGATTTCTTGGAGTGACTGCCATGAATTATTTCAGCAATTTCTTCAGGCGTTGAAAAGCTGCTTTCTTCCTGGGGATCGTCTGCTGGATTTGTTTCGCTGAATGAGGTGCTTGCGGTTCTCAGTTCTTCGATACCTTTGACCGTGGCATCGACTTCTGCGAGAAATATTGGGTCGTCGGGAGGTGACGGTTTGAAGTTGCCTTCGAAGTAGTCCGCTAATGCTTCTGCCTTTTCGTCTGCTGAGGTGGCGGTTCCTGAACTTGTGCTGAGAACGTCCGGCATTTTTGGGCCTTTACCAATAATTCTGTTGATCTTCTTGAAGGTGTCAGGACCAGGTTTGATGTCTTGCAGCCTCTTTTGGAGTTGAACATCATTGAAGTGCTGTACTGCGTTCCTGAACATGATGTTGCAGCAGTTTAGTTCGCTTGACACGGCCTGAAAATCGCTGTTGACCGTATTCCATTCCCGGGTCCGAATTCTTTGCATTCGCTTCCTGAGGCGTTGTCTATGGTGGTACAGGTTCTGGATATATACTGGGAGATGGCTATATCTGTCTCGTGATGTCCTGGGCTTCTTTTGTTTTTCGAGCGCGTTGTTGACAGCATTCTTGAAACCTTCAACGGCGGCATCTATCTCATTATTGGTGAGATTTCTGGTTGCTGCGGGCAGAGTAATGTTGTTTACGACTTCTCTTTGGAATAGTTCAACATCCATTTCCTGAAAGTTAATAAAGTCAGCTCCTGGTTGTTCATTCGTGAAGATTGGTTGGTTAAGTCTAATGGTTAGTTGCACTGCTTCGTGGTCAGAGTCGCTGGTAAGAGTCTTGCAGTCATAGTTCTGGATCTCATGGAGAACGTTAACCAGACTCGAGGTTGCCAGAAAGAAATCCAATAATGATGGTGTCCTGGGGAAGGTCGGTCTTGGTTGGGATACGACCACAAGGGAGTGGACGTCGGTGTTGTCTTCCATCCAGTTGACTATTGCCAAACCTTCGGTGCTATCAACGGTATCTCCCCACATCTGGTGCCTGGCGTTAAAGTCCCCGCCTATTATACCATATGAGTGTTGGGTTAAGTGTCCGTTCAGTATCTGCATATCGTGTTGAATGTCCAAAGTGTTAGCATGGCATTTGTTGTATATGCTGATGACTGCCAGAGTTTCGGATGTTGACATTCGGATTACTATTCCAGTAGCTTCGAATGATTTGAGTCCAGGAATGGCGAGTTGTCTAATCATGGATTTGTTGATGTAGTTTTTGACGAAGATGCCTGTCCCTCGTTTGCCTTCTACTTTGTCTGTCTTGAAGAAGTTGTAATCCTTTAGATCCATCTTGTTGCGGCTGGTTAGCATGGTTTCACTGACGAGTGCAATATCCGGGCTGTTTGACTTCATGAATAGATGGAAAGCCGTTCTTTTGTGGAGGCTGTATAACGAGTTAACGTTATAGGCAATTACACGAAGTTTCCTTATGTACTGCATAATTGAAAAATAAAGGTGGCCAATGCCACGGACTTATTCTGTTCACTCATACTGGAGTAGTTGGGAGGAACGGCGCTACGAGCTTTCTTCATTATGGTGGCTAAATCGGCTCCGAAAACTCGATGCACTTCTTCGCCGAGGTTTACTGGATGGTTCTTGCGAGCTGGAAGTTGATTTTTTGCTCTTGGGGTTTCAGTTGGTGGTGGTGGTTGCTTTGCTGGAGTCTTGGGCTGGCTCGGTTTTGGTTGGGTTTGTTTAAGACCCACCCTCGCCATTGCAGCAAAACTAATTGCCGGTTTGGTTAAGGTACAAGCAGATTTAGCTGCAAATTCCTGTTGAGCTTTTTTCTGCGTGACCTGCTTTTCTTTGTCCGCAAGCTTCAACTTGTACTGTGGGCATCCTTTGTAGCTCGCTGGGTGACCTGTTGCCTTGCAGTTTGCGCAATAGACTTCGGGATCTGACGTCTCCTTCCGCTTGCACTCCCCGGGTTGGTGGTCTAACTTGCATTTTACGCATACGTATGTCATGCCGCAATTGGTGGCGACGTGTCCGAAACGCTGACAGTTTTTGCACTGGACGACGTCATTAGTTTTGAGGCGCTCCCAGTGGATCCGCTGGTTTAGTAGCAGAGTCTTCCTGTAAACTTCAGTGACGTCGAATGCTTTGCTGATCTCTACCACAAAGCAGTTGAATGTTTTTCCTTTTGCTCTCGGCGATTTGAACAGCGAAACCTTCAGCACAGGAACTCCTTCTGCTATAAGTTCCTCCTCAACCTCGGCAGTGGTGTAGGAGAAATGAATTCCCTTCAACATCATTAGTGTCCTTCGATCTTCACGTGGGGTGAATGTGTGGTGTTGAATTTTCCTTAACTTCAGAAAATTCCTGATGGCTTCAAATCCTTCCCGAGAAATGGCGTTGATGACTGTCTCTGTGGTATTAATATTTTTCAGGGTAAATTCAATTCGTTGTCCTTTGGCGAATCTGCTGATTTCGGCGATGTTTCCAGAAAAGCATATTATTGGCGGCATTCCTGATTTTTTCGGTGGTGCTGACTTCTGGGTTGTTGGGGCAGTGGTTGGCATTTTTGTTGCATTACTTGCTGGTAATGGCTGTATAACTGGTGGAGTTACCACAGGTTCTACAGTTGGCAGTTTTGCTACTCCGATCTCAGTCTTAGACTTCTTGGTCGAAGAGTTGGCCGATTTCTTAGCCCGCTTTTGTCCTGGTATGGGTGACGATGCGCGGCTGGACTTCTCGGATTCGTCATCCTCACTGCTGCTGGAAATTTCACCGTTGTCGGGTGTTGATTGATCGTTGATGGGTTCTTCATCAGATTCATCGGAGCTGGATGCCTGGCTTCCTTCGGTATCCATAAATTCTTCCTCTTCTTCATCTTCTTGCAGGTCTTCTGGTTTGGTAGGTACCTCTTCGGAGTATTGTTCGAGCATTTTTCGTACTCTCTTTCCGTAGCTAGGTCCCAGGTCGTTTTTTATTTGCTTTAAAAGCGACTCAAGGGCAGCAAGTGCTGACTCTGGTGTCAGTGGTCTACCTGCCATGCTGTCTCTTTTGTTTACTGAACCCCTTTTTTTTTTTTTGGGTACTAATCACCCTGACAGGTAATATTTTAAAGAAAACTTTTACTTGTCAGTTGATCAGGTATCAAAAAGTGAATGTTTTTTATTTAATAAATGTATCCGTACACAACCGTTCGGTTCCGTGGCAGATGATTGAGAGAAAAAAAAAAAAAAAAAAAAAAAAAAAATGAATATACCTTCCTGTGGACGGAATAATAAAGAGGAATATTACAATGAGAAAAGGAGACCTGGATGCATGCTTGGAATGGTTTTTAAACTCACTGCTCACTCAGAAAGGAGGATCGCGAGTTAAGAACTAAACAACAACAAAAAGGCCAAAGTCCCAACAATTTCTCACGAACGTTAGTAGCATTTTTTTATTATTAATATTTGGTCGGAAAGAAATATTTTACCAGTGGAACTTTATTCAACGTGTTTGTCTGAGGCAGAAAAAGTTTTAATTCAAAATGATGGTCTGAACTCACAAGTCCCAGAACCGTCAGGCGCAAAAAGAGCACGAGTTGGTATTTCAACTCACAGGCTTTTGGCAGTACTTGACAAATACAAGATAAGTGAAAAAGATGCCGTTCATCTCTTGACAGCTTGTGCCGAAGCCACTTCCATAGATGTTATGTTATTAACCGCAAGTCTATTAGCCTCTCTTGCCGATGTTTATCGAAAACAGGCTGCTGCTGCCAACAACAAAAAATTCTCGACTTGAGTTTAAGCTTCACTATTATATTTAGATTTGACTTACATCTTATGCAACGGAGGAGGTCCCATTACGGCATTTTTTTTAGTTCAGCTGAGAAATATAGAAGCTGAGGTATAGACGATTCAAGAATTTCTTTATCGCCTTTGTTTTGCCTCTGTTACGAAATGAAAGTAAATCCGACACTTTTCGTTTAACCTATGTTGCATCCTCCACTAACCAGAGACAATACTTGTCTTTTGTCTATGCCACTAACCACCACCGGTAATAAATGACAAATGACACTCAACACAATTGTAATAATCAGCTGTCACAGCAGGGTTGGTGTCGAGGCTGCGTTACAAAAAGTGTTATACGCCGACAAATGAACAGCCTTTGAGTCTCGTAAAAGAGAAAAATAACGATGAAATAAAAGCAGTTAATTTGCGTCCGACCAAAATGAGAAAAGGTAATTTTTAAATTCTTTTTCCAACGCCGACATAGGTATAGGTCATTTTCTTAAGTAAGTCGTAGCTGACGGGTGACGAATATTCGCAGCACAAGTTTTCGAAGCACGGTAATATAAAAAGCCGAAGGCAAGTTTTTTTTACAGACAAGTGCTATAAAGTTTTATCCAAAGTAAACATAAAGATATTAACTAAAGAGAAGAAGTCGAAATTAAAGGTACGTAAAAACAAAAAAACGAAAAATAGGAAATAACAGGCTGTTTTATTAGAGTGATCTATTCGATATCTCGATGAGAAGCAGGATCATGTGCTGTTGTTGTAAATGCATGTAAATCGATGATCATAGCTGATAATAAAAAACAGCTAATCTTGCAATCCGCCAGGCTGTAGAAAAGTGGTAATTGGGAACCGCAAACAACAACCACTACGTGGCGTAAACGTTAGCGGTGTTGAAATCAACGCTCTGGAACTGGTACCAGCAAGTGCCGGTTCAAACCCCAATAGCGGCAATTTAATTTATTTTTTTGTCTAAACTCGTAAAGTAATTTGAATGCCAACGAAAGTTGCTAGCATAGTCTGTTGATAGTTCATTTGTTAAACTGTATGTTCATTGTTAAATATAAGGAAAATCCTTAAATTTGCGTAAAATATACATTTCGGGTAGAGTAAATTACTTAGGGTAAAACTATTCCAATAGATTTTTTTTATTTTATATACACATAATAGTGAATTAAAGCCCTAGTGATACAGGTACAACGAAGAAAAGCAGTACAACACGCAACCTGGATGCTGTGGCCACAACGTCGCCAGTTGCAGATTAAAAGGGGTGAGTCATTTTGGACATGGTTTACTAGTGTATATAGACAAAAATAAATCAAAAAGGGAAGGGGGACCAGTGCTAAATATTTAAAGCAAAAAAAGAAAGAAATTGATAAAAGACGGTAAAGAAGCCCATTAAAAAGTGAATATATAATTCCCGTAAATATAAGGATTTTTTTTTTAAAGTAAAGTAACGTAACGACATACAAACAGCAAAAACAATAATAATTAGTGTTCGAGAACAATAGAAATGAATAAACTTTGTGTGTAAATGTATGAAATAAAAATGCAATGAGTTTGTTTTAAAAAAAAGGGCGTAATAGGATGAGGGAGTGCGGATAGGGAAAGATTATGCGGAGTAGGAAGTGAAAGTTGGCGAACAAATAGGCTACTTAGGCGAGTACAGTAGCCAAGGTAGGGAGGGTAGAGGCAAATTTCTCGCAGCGTCATCGTCATCTCGACGCGGAAGACTGGCATGGTTTTTTTTTGTTGTACGGACCAAGGGTCAAGTCCCACACCCACCGACGAGCTAAGGGAACTTGCATGCCAGCAACGACCCTTTGGGCAGAAGAGTTTTTTTTGATTTTCGAAAAGGATGAGCTTGAAAAAACGCTGCTCAGTTGTGGTAACATTACATGTGATCGGTCGCTGGACAAAGAGCGATGCAAATATCGCTGCGTGGTATAAAAATCGGTGGTTGCAAAAAGAGATGTGAAAAAATCTCATATATAGCAGCTATCGGCAGTTTTAAGTAACAAAAAGTAATATATAGTGCACTCGTCCATCCGCAATACAATCTGTTCGGTTTTGACTCCACTTACGGAAGCTATATTGATCAATCCGTGTTCTAGTGAACCCATTATACCGATACGCAGGCACACTGATGATGATGATGACTAAATAATCAGTTTAGAACGTCCTCACCTGAACCCCCACCTACTGACAAATGCCACCTCTGTCCACCAATACACGCCATCTACCGCTCTCATCATAGCGCCGCCCTGCGCCGAACTCAAAAGCGGCTTTGATTCCCTTTCTGAGATCCCAAGAAGAAAATGTATTTTTTTTATAAAAATTAATAATTAATAAAATAAAGATCAGCTTTGTTAAAGCTATTTTTGATCGCTGTTTTGTGGATCAATATTGGATTAAATTTGATTGTTTGCTGGCTTATTTCGTTCTTGTTATTAGCGTAGATGCTAGGAACACAAAATGTAATTTGGAAGTAGTTGTTTTTGTGAGATTTTTTGGTTTAATTGTAGGAATTCTTTCTTATTCCAATATAAACAAAGTTAAAGCACAATTTAATTAGAATAAACACATTTTGAAGGAGGAGAGACAAAAAATGTGTCTTTTCACTGTCGAACATAACTGAACAAGAGGTTATCCAAGAAAATGTTATTTGTAGAAGTTTATAATCTTCATCCATATAAGATGAACTACGTAACTTCTATGCTTCTTTGAATTTTTTGGAGTAAAGTCAAATTTTGGTGAAAAATAAACTTAGTAGTAAACAAATAATGAGAGAAATCAAATTATATTTCTTAACTAAGCCAATAAAATTGATTGAAAAATATCTAAAGTATAAGTAATAAATTTTCAAATATTTTTATTGTTTATTTATATTACAATATAAACTTAATTGGTATACAACAATAATATGTTTGTTATTTTAACACAGTATTTGCACTTTTATAAATATTTACAAATATATGTATTTAATAATTTTTACTAAAAAAAAATACTAAATGTCGTTTGCTATTATTTTAATATTACTATCAATTTCTGAATTATTTGAATACCTTAAACTTATTTGAAAATATAATTTCAAAGCATATATCTAAATTTATAAATATTTTAATTAGTATAATGAATAAAACATATTTATGTATGTACGTACTTACATAGTGACAGTTACGCATTAAAACATTTTTTTTAATATGATTAATACAAACTTGATTCCTTGTTTAATCAATTCCTGTCTACGAATATGATGAACTAATCACTCTTGCAAGTGGTTTAATAAATTCGACAAAATATGTATGAGTGCATCGAGTTAAAAATTGGCTTTAACACTAAAATTAATATTTATGTAGTTACAAATTATGTTCAATATAAGTACAAAAATATAACAGAAAATTCAATGCGGGAGAGTGGAAAGTGTTTGGCACATTGATAAATAATAAAGTCTAATAACTAAACAAACATTTTGATTGAAAACTAAAATTGTTTTGGAAACCCTTAATTTCTTCAGGCAGTATAAATTAATTCATAAACTAGCTCAAATCTGCCAAATAAGTAAATGATTTGTACTATCTTCTCGACCAGCGATCTCACTTAAGGAATTTGCTCCAGAGTTTCGGAAATCTTCATAGCCATCTCCTCCTGATATAATTAAAATATTGCCGGTTTCTGACTTAGTTTTAGAGTGTTTCGAGGATCTTGAAAGACAGTTATGATTAAGAGATAAGGTTTTAAGAATTGAATATTTACCTTCGATTTTTGTAGTCTATAACGGCACTATCGTCAGATAGCTTAGAAGAACTGTTTCTAGTAGGTGTCGTTTCAACAAAAGTTAAGAATCGAACGTGGCCAGTATGACCATGCGGAATACCTGTGGGCACAACATTAGGTGATCCCTTCTCAAATCCTTGTGCAGGTATAGTAAGTAAAACGCCAGCACTGGTGCCAATCCAAATGAGATCTTTACATGACAACAAGGATGTTACACGTAAGCAGGCGGCTTTGTGTTGACGAATTATGTCATCACAATTTGAAAGCATTTTGTTAACAGCTGGCGCTAGATTTACTTCGGTAACAAGTTGGTGACTGTAAAAATATATCAAATTAAAAAAAGTTTGTGGGATCGGGTTTAAAGAATACTTACGTATTGGAATGAAAACATTTGATATGCGCAGAATTTTGAATTGATATCCAAACGAAACTATTAGACACAGCCATATTTGTTATAGGTTTGGAATCCGACGATATTTGTATTTGATTAACAACCTGTAATGTTTATAAATATTGAAGATAAAATATTACAATACTCCATAAATTTCATCAGAAAGAAATGCTCTCAGGAGAATTATACTACTAATTCTCAAAGTATAATACAATAAGCACATAAGAAATACATATTGCTAGCGCTTAATGCAGATCACTCGCTTACTGAGCGAGTTTTGCAACTCCCGGAAAATAGTGGACTCGATGTTGTTCCAACAAACAAAGCAGCTTACTACAGCTAATTTTCAGTAATATACTGGAAGCTTGGCTAAAAGGTCGACCGTATTGGGGACGTTCAAGTATCTAGTTTAGTAAGTCTGACAGCTCTCTCACTAGATGAAACTCGGCTCTGATTGGGGGAAATCGGTCGTGAGAGCAGATGTTTCAGTTGACGTTTATGGAGGGGTAGCCGACGAATCTAGTCGAGAAATTCGTGACTGAGTACTAAGTTGACAGTTCTCATATGTGGCTGACGTAGAAAACGTGACGTTCCCGACCAATCTAGTTTTTGCGTTCAGGTTACAACTCATCCAGACCAATCTA
Organism: Cheilosia variabilis; assembly: GCA_951230905.1. Classification (NCBI taxonomy): domain Eukaryota; kingdom Metazoa; phylum Arthropoda; class Insecta; order Diptera; family Syrphidae; genus Cheilosia; species Cheilosia variabilis. The sequence continues at coordinate 58,790,961 of OX579676.1, forward strand.
GTCGACTTAAGATGACTAGATTCTTGAATGCGGCCATTCACCGGCAAGCTGTTTATGTTCTCAGGGTCCTAGATAAAGAGCGAGATCAATGTCAGTGTCAAAAATCGATTGCAAACTAGATATTATACAGTTTTTCAAAATAGAGAATAATATTTAAAGAAAAAAACTGATGAAAACGCATTTTGTTTTGCCTAGCATTTTTTTGGCTTCTTACATTCTAGAACATTTTTTAAGTCCAGCAACTCGCAGCTGGACCCTTCAATTTTATTTTTAATTTTAAATACCACCATTTTGCTTTCCTGTCGGAAAAAATATAATAGGTCTGTTCCTTTACTTTTAAATCTTACGAATTTTTACTAATTCTTACGGATTTTTACGAATTTTAACTCAATGCCGTTCCTTAACTCAAAAAATTCGTAAAAGAGAGCATCATCGAGAGAGCAAGAAATTACCCCTCCACTGAGAATCTTACGAATTTTTACTCAACTAATTTCTTGGTGTAAGAATTGAAAAAGCTGTCAATTAACAGCTGATTCGAAATTTGTTGTTCTATTTTCCATTTGTTTTGATTTCTTGTATATTAAAATGGTATCACGAGGCGGAAAAATAAAATGGAATGTTCTCCCTAGATTCTTTTGGTGGCGACGAAATTATTCCTCGCTGTAAGGAGTAAGAAAGGACAATCTACAAAAGTTCCCTAACTTTTACGTAAGTGTCTCTCTCTGTGATAGAATTTATCCCCGCCACTGCCATTTTGACAGTCTTTTCCATTCTAACTACAAAAGTAAAGGAACAGACCTAATAATTAATGCTGCCAACAGTGGGAAAATGTGATAGTGTTCGGCAATACCACATTTCTGCATTACTGAAGGTGAAGAATTCGATTTGTGTGGATAATGTTTTATATATTAAAAACATATTAGGACAAACATGGTTGTGCCGATTCTGGATCTAATTAACTTCGATTTCGTGTGTAAATTGTTCTTAATGAAGAAAATTTGCTCAAAATGTTTTTATTTTCCCTCAACCAATCTACATTGTTACAGACGCCAAAAGACGAGGACAAGGCGAAAAACAGGTTTAACTCATCACAGAAGCGCGATAAGGCTTGAGCAACGTATAACGATCAATTAATGTGGGTAATTTCGATTTCTACATGCAGCGCTTTGTCTTACCCGTGAAAAGTAAGGTAAAGTCTGCGAAAATCCAACTCACCTGTAAAGTTTTTGTATCCAGGACTTTAATGATTCCCTGAATCGAACACCACAATCTCCCATGAACGTTAAGAAGTTTGTTTACAGGACTCGATACCGTTCCTATCGAAATGCAAAGCGGTGAACTTGTATTCCATCCAACTAAAAATATAACGCATTAGCAAAAGCATAATAATACATTTTATAATTTCTTAGCTATTACCACTGTCCCGTAGATAAACACATATATCACCATTTGCCAATGACACAAATACTCTGTTATCTAGATACCTGCACAAGCAAATGATAATAAATAGATAATCTTTATTATTATGTTAGGCTTAGTAGGTACATACAAGATGGAATAAACTGCGGAAGCATGCTGAATCTTAATTTTGTTTTTCTTTATTCGAATTGTATCGGTGCAGTTATATACATGTATATAGCCATCTTCAGTGCCTAGCCACATGGTGGATTGATTGCCATCGGATTCATCAGGAATAGAATCCTTAAAGATTTAAAATTAGAACTGGCGTTTTAGGGCAAATTCAAATTTAAGTTCACCTGGTTTTGATGTTGATGCGTTGTCGCTGATCCAGCGGCGTAAACTGGCGATGGACTGGGTATCCAATCTCTGTGCGAAGAAACTTCAGGCTCAGAATCATCACTAGAACTATTCGAATCTAATTGTATATCACTGCTTGCCACATTTGTTTTTGTTTTCTTTTTTTCACTTTGGCTTGTGTGGAAACTCGGCGAACTACTCTTTCTAAACTCTCGGACTGTAGCTTCCTCATTCAGAGAAGATCGTTGCCCCTTGCTCTCACTTCAAATTAAGTTCAATTTTACCTCTGTTATGATTAAAGTATTATATTAATTACCTTTCGCTACTTGCTGGTACGGAAGCGAGACACAAAATCCGAGCGTTACAGACACCGTTGCAACTTGTGACGTTTGGTTCTGGTGACAAACTCATAACGCAAACTTGCCCCACGTATCCATCGCTGTTGCATACCCAAACATCTTTCTGTTCACTCAGGGTAGGGGCTGCACACGTGAATTGTAATCCAGCTCTAGTCTTTACGATTGGAATTGACGTCAAAAATTCTGGAATGGGATGTCGTTCTAAAGTCGCAGCTAGAAGTTATAATTGAAATTAGATGAATAATCGTCCCATGGCTGTAGGTACTACCTAATTTTTGCTTAGCTTCATTAAACGCCTCTTCCCACTGAGAACGTTTTTCCGCTTTACTAAATATGATTGCAAGTTTCTGGCTACCGTTTCTGTATGGAAGGGAGTTTTTAGCAGTGCCAAATATTGACAGGAATAGACATTTACTTACGGTGGATTGACTGTTAGCTCAAGCATATTAAGCTGGGCATCGTTTGATTGACGATCGGAAAGTTGTCGTTGAACGTCACGATGCAAATCGCGAATAACATCTTCTAAAATTTGATGTGGATACTTGATTGTTGCAGTTACTTCAGCAATTTGTTGCAGCTTATTGCAGTCATCTGCTAACTGCTCAATTTCATTCACAATTTTTCTAAGACTTTCATCTTTTGCTAAAATAAATCAATGACTGAATTAGATACAGAAGTTAGAAAGTAAGGAATATAATTCTTATAAGGAAATAAAATGTCGTAAATGGAGTTAGTAATGAGGCAAAAAGTAGTGGCATATGTAAAAATTATAAATGATTTAGATCCGTTGATTTAAGATTGTGAATTTGGCATTGGTACCTATAATCATCACTAAAATTTGTAAATCTCAATAAGGATCCGTATGAAGGTCTCTTTCTAACAGGTTCCTATAAATTCGTTGTCGTGATATTAAATGACGCCATATTCTCCTACAACTTTGAAAGCCCGATATACAACAAAGGCCAACGTTGCCGACTTAAATAGCAAATTTGATAGTTTGTTTTGAAATACCTCCGCGGATAATTAATAGAGAACTGAAATACATACAATGGTGAAATGCCTATTCAAGGAGTAAATTTGGCACAATTACAAAAACTAAGTGAGCTGTTGAAAGAAAGCGGTGGCCACTCGATAACAAGAGGCACGTTAATAACAGTATAAGAAAATTAGCATTTATCCCGAAAGATTAGAGCTCTAGAACAAATAGTTAGATAACAATTTATTTTTCTGCGAATCATCAAAGAATATTTGTTCACCGATGGTACGATTTCGGAAGTAATTTGTTTGATTTCGGATAATACAAGAGGGAAAATGAGTTAATCTCTCGCTGTAGCTCTATTTTGCAAAATTATAAAGCTGTTGTTGATAGTCGTAACTTTAAGTAGATTATTTTTCTTTTAAGTAGGGGAGCAGCGCTAATATTGTCGAGGTGAGTTCCTGTGAGTCCCTGTTTATGGAAAGAGATCATCAGGCTGACCTTTTGTCTGAGCACTTCTGATTTATGGGCCATTAAGAGACCCATTTCTCAATATCTTCAAAAAAGGTACCATATATTCCTTGGCTCTTACTTTCAAATTTGCTGCGAAATCTATTATTTTTTTTTTAAATTTGTACTTATAAAAATAGCAAGTCTAATAGAACTAGAAGAAATTTGACATCGCTTTCGAAGGTGGTCGGAACAGAAGAGAAACAAATAAAATGTACATACTGATAATTGCATATGCTTTCCAATTAGTGTTCAAATAAATACAATACAGTGGAATATATAAACTTACATTTAATTATTTCTAAATTGTCTAGAGAGACCTTTGTAAGAAACTTATATTTATTAGTATCTAAAGTTGATGCTACGCTCCCAGGGCATGATGTTCTGTAAAAGGAATAGAAACAATAAAGTTATATAACGCTCAGCTGCAACTATAAATATACTAACGTATTAGGTTTCCTGATAGTTCCGCTCCTTCTCTTAATGCTAGTAATCACAAGTAAATCATTAAATAAAAAAAATCCCCTCTCCTTTCGTGCACCTTGGCCCGACGGCATTGACACCAAATCAAATATTAAAAACTGTCGATCAGGTGCACTGAGTTCACTCATCCCCTCGATAATACCCTCCAGTTCGCGCAGCGTTGCCTCTCTTTGACCATTCTCCGAAATTTCTCTCTCCTTGCAGTTAATGTGGACTAAAGTATCATGAACAAGCTTGAGTACCTCTTGAAGATGTTTCTGATCAGGGTGATCCCCATCAGTGTGCTTTATCAGCCTAGTGAAGAGCATCTCATAACTATAAGTTAAAAAAAATATATTTCAAACTAAATTCCATAACTTATAAAAATAGATAATACTTAGGAAATTTTTGAACTGGTTTGATGAGCAAGTTATCCAAAGTAAGCTTTCCCTTGTGCTCACGAGCGGTGGTTTCCAAAAATCTCGCAAACGAAGGTCTCGACTGTTTAGTCGTTCGAATAGCATTTTTCGCTCTATTACAGTTGTTCACAAATGAAGTGTAAACCTCTAATACTTCTGTTTTTGAAAACTGAAAAAACAGGTGTTTTAAAATTAATATAATATAGTTGTTGCTTTATTCGAGACTGTCTTACGGTTTCTATGAAGGCATCACCGACTTTCTGCTGTGGTTCCCAGTTATCAAGCCGAGCTTTCAATTCGCCAAGAAACTTCTCGTGAATTGATAAAATATTAGGAACCATGAAAAAAATCTCATCAACCGTTCTCGAATCTATCATACCAGCATGCTCGGGCGTCTTAAGAACTTTAAAGTACTTTAACACAACCGTTTGCAGAGATTCAACATATGATTGTTCATTGCGAAATATTTCTTGAACGACATGAGTTCGGGTATCCTGAAAAAAAGAGGAAATTTTTCTAAATTCTATCGTTTCACAATTGCTGTTGCGGTATAACAGTTTCTTTGGGTGAAAATATGCAAAAGATACAGAAACGTCATATGCAACTAGAAAACATTAACAAAAACAAATGACCGCTTGGTTGAAAAAAAGTTGTATGGTTCTTGGAAGAGCATATTATGGCCGTCAGGTGGACAATAAATCCACAGAAACATCTATATATTTACAGATTGCCGACTATCCAGATTTGCTACAATTCGATCTTAGGCTCAGTAGGAGCTCTGTTGGCAGAGCAGTTAGTCCTTCTTCTAGTTTATACCATAGGTACGTAATTGTATGACTAATAATGCACATTTGGGTATCGTTGTTATTTATATTATGAGCAAATCCGCTTGTTTTGCCTATGTTAAGTTCGGCTCCGCAAAAAGACACCATCCGTAAAATGGGCCACTTCGTCTAACACATCATTTGTAAAGATGGGTTAGGTGTGAGAGTAGAAATAATGATACTTTATTTTTCTGGCAACAACGAACTTTTCTTCTACTGACTTAAAGCAATTAAGTATCAAAGTTTTTTCCTATTGGTGCTGTTGCATTCACTTCTAAAAGTATTCGCCAAAATTTCACTTTTACCATTGCTCGAGAATTGGTTTAATGTGTACGCCAAATTACACTTTTTGAGCTGCGAATGAGTTATGTTTTCGCGTCCGCTCTTTCCGAATATGTCATCTATTTGGGTATATCTCCAGCCAATCCTGAGATATGTAGTGTCACCTTTGACGTAGATATATCCCCAAAATAGCAATGGTAAGCGCCATTTTTGTAGATATATTATGTAAAATTTTCCATAAGAATTAGAATTCTTGTTTGTTAAGTATTATTTTGCCGTATGTTCACGGGCTTCCATCAAACATCAAAAGAATGTAAAACAATATTCCGCACTATTTTGACGAATGGCACCTACGAATACATTTTTTTCCAATATATATCACAATATGAGTCCAATCAAGAAAATATTACTACAGTGAAAGCCAAAATAGATATTGAGCACCAGAATACAGATCCATCGCATGTATTTGTGTGCTTTGATCTTCCCAGCGTTTTTTCGGTTCTCGCTAACCAAGGGTTTATGCTTAGTCTTTTTATTATATGTTGCAAAATGGAAGGCAGTTGTTTAGAAATTTGAGACACCATAAGACCATTTTCTTATTCAGGAGGTTGACAGTGTCCACAGTGGAATAGACAGACATCTTCCGAGTCTTGAAATATTTAGTCCGCTGTCGCTTCTTAGACTTACTAAAAATTTGACAACGAAACAGTTTGAATAATGCCTTCTTTTAAGGCTTACTCGACAAAGGCTGGATAGTAAAATTTTTCGACGTATACTGTTTGAAAAAATAAAATATGTTTATTATTACAATTAGTAAGAGAGCCGACCGCGTGATATCCTAAGGCATTAAAAATAATAAAATGAAAGGTTGCTCATAGATATAGACGGAATTTATTGCCCTGAAAACATTTGAATCATTGAAACATTGAGAATCCTTTTATGTAAAGAAAAACTGTGGCTTTTGAATAGTAATTATGAAATCCAAATCTTGTCGCTCTTCATCACCTGACCAATTTAACTTCCGTTCGTCATTTTACCTTTTTTTTTTCTTGCATATATTCTTACATACCTACTGTCAGAGATGAATGAATAAAAGAGATGGATATCCTTCGTACGTCTATCCCCCCAAAACCCATTTGTTTACATTGTTGTTTTTGTAATATCAATCCCTGTCTGTGAATACGTGTGAGCTACGAAAAAAGTTACTAATGACAGACCACCAATCAAAATTCAGAATGGCCGGCCGGATGTCATAAAACAGCATCATTTTGTATTCACCATAAATGGTGACACTATCTTTTAGATAGGTCGGTTCGTTAGATATACGATTTTTCGGTTACCTCCAGAATCACCCCATTGAATTAATCCGACTGGAAGGAACAACTTATTTTATATGTGAAATTATTACCTAACTGACTATTTAATTTTATACTCGGATGAATTTATATATTTAAAAGAGTGGTTGGTGTATTAGGGTTCAAATTATAATAACTTTTTAAAGAAACATTACGAAAGCATTATGTGCTATCTATCGGATAAATTGCGATATTAACTTGTATGGCAATTATCTATTCTTGTTTTTTAAATCTATAAAAGTTATAATATAATTCTACGTGCAGTATTAAAATGTATATATTAATAACAATAAAAACTTTTCATGCCGAATTATAGTAGATAGCCTTGATAGATTAGTACGTGACTAAAATGTTGGATTTTGCAAATTATATGCAAATTGATTGATAAATTGTAAATAATTTTAATTTATACAGTCTGCTTGTGTTCAATTTAACAAGAAAACTTTTTTCATTACTCTGTTAATAAAAATGGAATTTGAATTGTAATTCGTAACTATATTAACCATTTTTGATAAAAAGCAGTGTCAAAGTGTTAGAAACATATTAATTATATATTCACTGCAAGCAAATTAACTGTCAACCGTCAAAATTCAAATTTTCCTAGTCAACATGCCCAAACCAGTTTTCCAGGATATTTGAAAATTTTATGAATTTCGGTGGTGAATTCACCAACTTTCCGCCATCTTCCGGGTGAATTCACGAACTCACTTAACTAGTATATAAATGAGAATGTATGCGTGACTTCATGAATTTTTCGGGAAAACAGCTTATAGGCAGCCGCCTTTCCACTGGAAAGATATCCATCTCTGTATTCCATTATAATGCTTTCGTAATGTTTCTTTAAAAAGTTATTATAATTTGAACCCTAATACACCAACCACTCTTTTAAATATATAAATTCATCCGCGTATAAAATTAAAAGTCAGTTAGGTAATAATTTCACATATAAAATAAATTGTTTCTTCCAGTCGGATTAATTCAATGGGGTGATTCTGGAAAAATCGTATATCTAACGAACCGACCTATCTAAAAGAGAGTGTCATCATATGGTGAATACAAAATTATGCTGTTTTATGACATTCGGCCGGCCGTTCTCAATTTTGATTGGTGGGGTGTCATTAGTAACTTTTTTCGTAGCTCACGTGTATTCACAGACAGGGATTGAAATTACAAAAACAACAATGTAAACAAATGGGTTTTGGGGGGATAGACGTACGAAAGATATCCATCTCTTTTATTCATTCATCTCTGCTATTTAGGTTGCGAAAATGATGCCGGAAGATAACAACTGACAGCAGCGTGACCATTGTGTTAGAATTTGGTACTTTTTCGGGGATCCTGATACAATTTGTTGCTACTTTGTCCCTTTTCTTGTTTTGAAAAGGCACTTCGCAAATTTCTCAAAAACAGTAATTTCCAAATAAATTAAGTGAGCTAATGCTTGTTGAATATCGAGCGAAAATTCTTAATTTGAGGAGTATCATCAGCAGTGTCACTTTTTTCTTTCACCGCACAATTTTTTTTTCCGAGTTTTTATAATGTAAAAATGAATTGATATATTTGCAACCAATGTTTCAATGAATTTTTATATACCTATGTATTTATTAATTATTTTATTATTATTGGTACCATTGAGCTGGACTAAGGTCAAGGTAGTTTTCATACCAAAGGCAGGTGGGAAATCAGAACAATTAGCGAAATCATACCGCCCCATCAGCCTTAGCTCTTTTATACTAAAAACCATGGAGAAAGTCCTGGATCAATACATAAGGGATCAGTTCCTTACGGGTAACCCACTTCATGCGAGCCAGTTCGCATACCAAGCCGGCAAGTCTACCGAAACTGCCATACATAGCCTTACAATGACTATTGAAAAAGCTCTGGCAGAAAAGGAAACGGCTCTCTGTGCCTTCATTGACATCCAGGGAGCGTTTGACAATACCTCCTTCGATGCCATAAAAAAAGCTATGATAAGAAAAGGCATTGCCCCACTAATCATAAAATGGGTTCTAAATATGTTAGAAAGCAGAATCATCAATCTGGCGTATGGAGGCTCACAAAAGACTGTAAAGGCCACTAGGGGCTGTCCTCAAGGAGGAGTACTTTCTCCTCTACTATGGACTTTAGTCATAGATGAACTCCTAGACCACCTCACACAATCGGGGTACATTATACAAGGATATGCAGATGATGTAGTAATCACTGTTAGGGGCAAGCATGACTCCACGATATCGGAGATCATGCAAAGGGCCCTAAACTTAACCTACAAATGGTGTCAGAACAAAGGATTGACCATAAATCCATCGAAAACAGTCATGATACCATTCTCAAGAAAGAGAAAACTAGAACTAAAACCGATCAAGCTGAATAACGCAGTCATTGACCTTTCAAGAGAGGTAAAATATCTAGGAGTAATCCTAGACAAGACTCTCACCTGGAATTCACACCTTGATCAAGTCACCAAAAAGGCGACAAAGGCAATTTTTATGTGCCACCGTCTTTTCGGTAAAACCTGGGGCTTAAAACCAAAAATGATCTATTGGTCATACAACACGATCATCAAACCAATGATCACCTATGCAGCGATATCATGGTGGCCAAAAACCGAACAAATAACGGCACAAACAAAATTAAACAAGATATATCGCTTAGCATGCGTTGGTATAACGGGGGCAATGAAAACTTGTCCAACTGCAGCCATAGGGGCAATGCTCAGCCTTCTGCCTTTACATTTAGCTGTAAAGAAGGAAGCTGGCCTCAGTGCCCTCAGGCTCCCTGATATATCAAATCTTAAAGCAGGAAACCTCACAGGACACCTTCGAGTACTACAAATGCTCCAAAATGATCCTGTGATCAAGGTATCAGATACCATGCTTAAAAAGCTGCGCTTCTCCAGAAAATTTAAGATAGTCATATCTGACAGGAACACATGGAGAACAAACCAATTCGTAATACCATCGGGATCACAAATCTGGTACACCGACGGTTCGAAGATGGAAGATGATGCCACCGGGGCTGGGGTCTATGGGCCTAGGTTCCAAAGAGCTATAGCACTGGGAAAATCACCAGACATCTTTCAAGCGGAGGTTCACGCCATAGAGATATGTGTCCGAGAATGCTTACGAAGGCGCGCTAAAGGCGCCCGCATCTACATCCTATCAGACAGCCAAGCAGCTCTTAAGGCCCTAAGATCATACACGATCAGGTCAAAGTTGGTTTGGGAATGTCTTAATCTCCTCGAAGATCTGGCCAAGGACAATACGGTCACCGTTGCTTGGATACCAGGTCATGAGGGATTTGATGGCAATGAACGAGCGGATTGCCTGGCGAGAAGAGGCGCATCACGCCTGCTCACTGGTCCTGAACCCTACTTTGGGCTACCTTTGAGCTACGTACACTCAAAATTCAGGAAATGGGAAGATGATCAATTTGCCGAACACTGGACGAAATCCAAAGGACAGAGACAAGCAAAAAGATTCATAAGACCAGCTCGTAGTAAGGCAAAAAAGTTACTCGAGCTAAACAAAGAAGACCTAAGGATACTAACGGGTTTTCTTACTGGGCACTGGCCACTAAGATACCATCTCAAAAAGATGGGACTATCCGACGATGACTCCTGTCGGCTATGCGGAGAGGAGGAAGAGACAACGGAACATATACTCTGCGAATGCCCTGCAGTGGCAAGGGGCAGAACGGTCCATATGCAAAAGGCATTTCTAAGTCCTGCCGATATAGAAAACATGGAACCAAGAAGGGTGCTGAGGTTTATAAAGAGCCTCAACAGCTCCCTGGGTTAAACATTAGAGGCCAACACAATAGATCTCTTCTGGTCGCAGTGTACAGGGCCTATTACTTACAATACAATACAATTTATTAATGAAAATCAATGCTTTAAAGTTTTCATTTTCAAGTGCCTTTTTTCCTACTAAAAAAAATGGACAAAGCAAAAACAAACTGAAGGATCCTATCAAATAGTGCGAAATTATAGCACAGTAGTCAGGTTGGTCACAGCGCGCGGCTCACCCACACATTCAAATCCAATTCGGAACGTTCCCTAGCGACATTGCGGAGAAAACCCCACAAAATCAAGTCACTGAACTCTTCACAATCACAATACCTAGCTATCTTGTGGAGTGTGTGTACGCTGGAGCTGGGGACTGAACTGGTGAATGTGAATCGAAAATTTTTCTGGCGATACAACGCAAGTGACGTAATCATGGGTAAATATAAAAATCATATGGTGCTATGTTCGTATGTTAATCTCCGAAACCACTCAACCGATTCCAATGAAATATTGGGTATCGTACGGGTATGGTTGGTTGAAGCTTGAAAGATAGTTTTGGACCCGATTGGTGGAGCTGTCATCGATCTCCGAAACCACTCATCCTCATCCACAGTCGGAGGCTACTCATACTTTTGTTAGTCTGTGTAGGTAGTCTCCGATTGTTAATTAGTTATACTTGAACGTAATTCTAATTTTTGCTTACATCTTTCCAGTTTTTTATTTACAGTCAGTTGGGTTTTTTTGCTTTTTAAATTAACTTTTTTATTTTATCTAGTAGAGGACTGCTTACAGACTACAAACTGGTTATTACTGCAGGAGGTTTTACGATACCCACTATATTACTGTCATACATGCAAACAAATAAAAATGTTTATGTTATAATAACTTACTCCTTCGTGACTGCTAGAATTCCATTTGTTATTGAGTTCAATGTGGGATCTTCTTTCGGAATCATCTTCCGAATCAGAGCACGTTATTGACTGCATTTTCCTGAGTCTATCACATTTATCATTTTGATTTATTTTACATATTCTTGCTGCTAAAGCTGTTGTTTGTGCTATTTGACTAACATTCCCTTCCGAATTTCTGTGACTAGAAGGCGCAGTGGTGGCATTCAATTCTAGGAGACTTAACCGTAAGTTTTCGCGGTTAATACTCATAGTCATTTATTTTTAGTTTTCTGTTCTTATACTAGATTTAGTTCACGATTGAAATGCTGTAAGAATTTACTAAATAACACTTTCAAGGGAAATTAAAAAAAAAAAATCAAAACCAATGCACGCTATGTCACAAAAATGTATTTTATAAAATGCCTACGAATCTCAAATCCTGAATTTAAGAAAGTAAGTGCGTAAACGCCAAATATTGACATTTTAAATGTATTAGAGATCTTAGACAGTCAAAATGAAAGCAGAAAATAGAAGGTACATTATTCGTGTTGAAGGGAGATCAAAACTTAGCGTACATCATCTGTTTCATTTCATTTCATTTGATATATTATTATAAATTAATAGCCGACGCCATTTTATATGGTACATTTTTGTTTCTACCTCATTGTCGAAAAGGATAATAACATCAAAAAATTATTTCCAAAACAGGTAAAATAATATTTTTAAATGACCTTGGATACAATGTTTGGGGATATGAAAGCAGAGAATAATCTCTAGAGGAAGATTGAGCTGAGTGCGAGTAGTGAGCACAGCCAAACGCCGAAGAACGCTATGCATGCACATAAACGGGTAGATTGAAAAAAATTGATCAAATGAATTTCCGCATATACCTATTTTACATATTTAGTTTAGAGGTTATTACGAAGCAATAATTAGTTTCCCTTGGAGAAATATGAATTAATGTAATAGCCGTTCTCTTTTCGAACGTGTTGATGTGGTGGATGGACTTTTTTAGATCAAAAATAGTTCTAAACCTACGGTATCTTAAGGACTTTGAGTTGAAGCACCGTTTTTCCAGCTCCGTCTAAATGAGCGACTTGGTTTGGCAATTCGAATTATATTCAAATTACAACTACATATATTTATTTATTTAGTTGCATAGCTGCAAAGTTATTAAAGTACCTACACTGCATTCGAAATAATAATTAGGTATACTATCCATCACTGCTACCAGATCAACAAGTACTCGTCCTTGCCATACCAATATTGAATCTCTTCGGTCACATGGGTCCAGTTTAAGAAACCTGCACTCGGCCGTAGATAAGTGCTAGCAAATATCACAAAAAGTGTTCTTGGCCAACTGTACTTTTACAATATACAAATATAACATACATCCATATATAAAACTGAATGGAACAATTGTAGGTCCTCAAAATTCTTATGAACTATTGAACAAATTAATTATTTTTTAAATGGATTAAATAAATGTTTTCCGGTCTTAGGCTACCTACTTTTATTTTATAAATACAGCATTTTTGATTTAACAAAATTTGTCCTTGACCTAAATTTTCTATGTTTGATCTGTCTCTCTCCCTAGTGCAAAAAATGTCATTTCATAAGGCCCATATTTAAGAAGAAAGTTCTTCCGACCGGGTTGCCGTTTTGTCGGGCAGAAGGGCTTGTAGTAAGTCTACGAGACATGGGTCTCCAGATCAAAACTAAGAGCGACTTTACATTTCCATTTATAAGGTGCCGGGAGTAAACCCCAGTAAAAGTCCCACTTTAAGCCAAAATGTCAAGGCACCGTTTTGATGGCTGTATGGTCAGTATGTGGTTAAACCAACTAGGCCGTAAACGCCCCCTCCGATGCCCAGGCAAGATCGGGCCCCGGTAAGACGGCTCTGCGGGAAAGGACTACATTTTCAAATCTTACTCATAGGAACAAAATCTAAAAAAAAAATGGAGAAGCAAGAAAAAAAAAATAAAATAACAACTGAGGCTGCCACAGGTTGGCACCTCATCATTAGACGAACTGCTGGCCTCCAGTCAGGAGACAGTCGTCCGTCCACGAAGCGGCGAGAGTGTTAAGGCTAGCAACTTGACCCCAAACCAGACAACAACAAAAAGTAACCAAAACAAACACAAGTCCCCTGGGCAAGGTAGTCAAAAATGTGGCCGACGGCGCCTGAAACACAATCCAAGGCAGGCAAACGCAACAGGTCCCAAAGCATAAGGCATGCTAGGCAAGGTTTTTATTTCATATAATAATGCCAACGAATAATGCTGAAAGTCATTCAGAATTAACTCAAGGTGTGCCTCCGACAATCTGAAAGTTTTTAAGCGAGGCAAAAGAGGACATTGACATTATCCAGGAGCCCCGGGTGAGAAATTCATCCATAAAGGGGCTTCAAGATAGACAATACAATATTTTTCACAAACATCAGGCCACAGGTAAGCCTAGAACGTGTTTTCTATGTTCCAATCTTAGCTCAAATGATTTAACGGCGGTTAAACTGGAGTGTGCAAATCAAACAACGTACCTGGCATCAGCATATATGGCAAAGTGGTGTTTATACCGAAGGTAGGCAACCGCGGGTATGAAGCAGCGAAGGACTTCAGACCAATAAGTCTAACCTCCTTTGTACATAAGATTCTACAGCGGAAACGGTTCTGCACGAGGTAGTGCGGACAATCGAAAAATCCTTACACTATAAAGAATACACCTTTGCCTCCTTTCTAGACATAGAGGGAGCTTTTAACAACGTTCACACTGAAGCAATTTTTGAAGCTGTAAGTCTATGGATAGTCTCTATGCTCAGAACAAGAACTATTCAGGCAACACTAGGCAACAGCCATTTAACCAAATTTTCCCACAGAAGAACGTCAAATAGTGGGAGTGGCATTTCTCCCCTACAATGGCTAATGGTTATAAACCAAATTCTGTTAAAACTAGACAGGGAACAGGTCAAAGTTGTTGCGTATGCGGATAACGTGGCGATACTAGTATCAGGGAAGTTTCCCTTCGTGATTAAGCGAAATTATGGAGGCCGCTTCAGACAAGGTCAACACCTGGGCTGCAAGTTGCGGCCTCGGCGTTAACCCGAGCAAAACTGAACTGATGCTGTTCACTACCAAAACCAAAATGCCTTGTGGATGTACACGGCCGTAGTCTGGGTCTACTCAGAATCACCTGAGATATCAGTATCATACCGCTTGCCGGATTTTGCCAGCGTCTTCCAAGCGGAATTACTAGCTATCTGAGAAGCTTGCACGCAACTAGGGCGTGACACGAAGCACAAACAAAACATTGCTATCCTTATAGATAGACAAGCTGAGCCGCCACTTTTACCTACCAACCTACCTCATAAACAAAGAGGAGACATTTTTTCTAGTTTTTCCCTGTAAACATTTCTCAAAACAAAAAAAAATGCATCTGGGACATTTCTACTAATATCGTAACTTTAGAACTCATTTATCTACGCTTTTATAGAAATTTAACTTTAATGCATAAGAAGAAAGCTAAGTTATAATTTAAACTTGTACATCTTCTAGGATAATAATTGGTAATTATTTTTTCTTAAAAAATATGGTAGACATTAATCCTATATCGTACTAAGGTCTCGGTCCAATACCAACATTTCAAAATACTCGATTACCTCGATTGTAGACTCACGTTTAGTCTTCAATATAGATAGATCAGAAACAATTTAGGGCTTTGAAGAGAAAATTTCGTGGACAGCCCCTTGACTTTTCAATATACATAAAATCAATGAAGACGTTTAAGAATTTTTTATTGGCCTAGAACATTGAGCAGTTTTTTCAGTTGACGGTTATGTGGTAGTGAAAAACTTCGTTACTGACTACTGAATTCGTATATGTTGCTGACGCAGGAAAAGTGATTTTACCGCCTAATCTAGTTTTAGCGTTCAGGGTACCGGTTCATCTAATCCAGAACAATATTGTCGACTAAAGCTAACTAAATTTTTTAATGTACCCGCAATTCCCACGTAAATAAGTTGTGGAAATGATTTTCGACGCATTTTATAAGGCGTTTTATGAGTTGCGTTAAATATGTGTACAGTATATGTCGACGCAACGGATGAGACGGATTTTGTAGCCTGGGGCAAAACGAAAGTTTTGATGGTTGCATTGGCTAGTAGAAGTCTCTCAGAAATAAATTCGTTTTTTTTTATGACACAATGTCAAGTACTGCTCTATTTGCTTTGTATTTATGACATCTCGAGCTGTGGAAAGTGTGCTCACAAACCGGACTGTACATGCAAACCGGGTTGATAATCGAGATTCATTTCTAATCTTCCTTTTCATGAGATTAACTTTTGTCTGATAAATCCCGGGATTTACAGAAATTTTTCTATATCTCACAGTTAATCTCCGGTGGAAACGTAGTATAAGGTTGCAAAATTTCATAAACTCGAAAACAGAGATGTGCACATGTGCACAACGTAAATGGGCGTTTAGGTTAGGCATTCGTATATTTTATTGCGATCAAAACACTCCACGAGTATGGTAAACTGGAGCACATTCGCTTTCGGGGCACATTCTTCTCAGCCCCGATGTTTAATCCAATAATTTAAACGACGAGCGCAGCCTTTTGTAAGCCCACACCATGTGTTGTAGTTTGATAGTTATACTAAGTCGTTAAAAACAGTTGCAAGTCATTGTTTGTTTTTTGGCTCTTTCCTGTAGTTTCGCACTTCAGGTAAGTAAGCAATTTTCAATATGTGTTTCGTGCAAAACAGAGAAATATTTTGTAAATGGTGTTTCAATTTATTTATTTTTGACATCGGGGCACATTCGTCGTGCATGCCAAGGACATTACCAAGTCTTTGAAATTATTTTGTTTGTTTGTTTTTTGTCATCCAGCTTATCCCTCATTAAGTCTTTTGAATTATTTTGTGTCTAATTTTTTTCCGATACGAATAGTATTTTTAAAATTGTTATTAGAAAAAAAGTATTTTATATTTTGTTATAAATTTTTGCATTACGTTTTTATTTTTCGTAAAAATAGTTTTCCCATTGAAAATTCAGCAGAGGAAAATTGTGTAACATGTGTAACGCCGGCCGAGGCTACGTGTTTTAATGAATTCAATGAAAGGTATACAGTTACTTTCTTTTGAACATAGGTACAGGTTCTTGTGCCATAATTCGAGATAAAAACCTTTTTTTTTATTTAATTGTATGCGCTCACATAATCTACTCCAAATAAGTGAAAATGTGGAATAGATCAAAAGATCTCGAAAACAAAAGCAATATTTTATCCACACATATTTTTGAGACATTGGCCAACTCAATGAAAGTCACTGACACTGAAATAAGTACAATTCATCAGAACTAATGGAAAAACATTAAATTCAATTTTTATTATTCGGTAGAGATATAACTATCTCATTTACACTCTAAATGTAATAAGGAACTTGTATTGCTCTTGACCGATGTTCGCTAAATAAGAAAAATATCAGTCTATATTGCAAGTATTTAAATAACAAATAATATGTACACTAAAAGTATGAGTACAGATACTATCCAAACCTACAAGCATGTGAAAATGTAGGTATTATTTGAGATAAAAAAAGTCTCCTTGGATGGATATGTATACTTTACTTTCATACAAAGCTATGTGCATTCTCTCAGCTATTTCCAAAATAAACGTTCTACATCTCATATGCATTGATTTACATATGTGTATACCTTATCCTCGCTAGCTAAAGGCTGCTTTCTCACCCCTTTCCCTCACACAACCATCATATACTCGTACTTCGGCCCACATGTTTATTTTTGGAAAACTCTCATAATAAAAGTTTTCGGACGAGTATACTCGCGCATAGCTGCTGGTAAATGTTTATGCACACAGAAATGATGTACGTAGTACCTGTTATAAAAAAGGGACTTCACTAGTCTCCGAAGTAGGTATGTTTTTTTATTGCTTTGCTGTCCATGAGGGTGGCAATAGAAAGCGTGTTGACGATGTCAACAAAATGTCAGCAGTGGGTACTTTACAAGGCATCAACTAAATGAAAATAGACACATTTGTTACACACACATGTAAATGCAATATACTAACATATATTCCGCGGCTGCTGACCTATTACCCTACCATGTTTTTCACATTTTCAAGTTAAAATACAAAAGTGACACAGGTGCAAGTTACATGAAAAAGTTCAGTATTTTATACGCAAACTTTTTAATTCGTATTTTAAACTTATTCCTTATTACTAAGTTTACACACACCACAATTCTGTTAAGTGGGACACAAATAACTAGTATATTATAATTGCAGATATTACATACAATATCACATTAGTATAACACTATTAACTAGAAGGGAACACAAGGCTGATAAGTTCAATTTCATTTTTACCACAGAAAACAACACTTTAATTTGTGTACGGATTTTGAAGAAACTTATTTAAAACAAAACATTTTCCATATTCATTTCTCATTAGCTTTTTTTTGTTTGATTGTACAGACGTGAATTTTTATTTTTTGTTGTATTTTTTTTTTTAATTTGGAATCGCACTTTCATGTGTAGATATTTAACATAAAAAATGAATTAAGATGCGAAAAAGTAACAATCAACCGATGGGAAACTCGAAGAACGAACGGAAAATCAAAAACAGATAAAAAAAAGAAAATTTAAACGTGTTTCTGTATACAAAACTAATGTTTGCGAAAAAAAAATAAAATATAAAAACGCGAAACGAAATATTTTTTCGTCACCTCAAGGAGAACGTACAAGGATAATGTTGGGGAGTATTTTCGCGTGGTGGTTTTCCAAGCAAATTTCAACCGAATCTCCTGCCTATCTCATGCGCAATGGATGGTGCTTTTGTCTATATACGATGAACAACTATGCTTGCGTACTTGTAACGTTCTAAACTTCGATTATGGAGCACCATTCGCTGGTGTACAAAATGGATTTAATTTGAATAAAAGCTTTAGTGCGATTTCACAGCGAAATTGGAGAATACTCTATTTAATTTCAAATTTCTCCGCGGTTTAAAATACTTGGTTCTATTAAATCATTGCGATGGTAGACCGCATAACATAGCACTCAAAACAAGTAATGGGTCTTTGTGTGTAATATTTTACTATTATACATATTGATTAAGAACCTGTTGCGTTTAATGGGAACTTCTTAGTGTAGTAGTTTTAGAATTGATTGGGCTCAACTGCACATAAATTCATCTGCTAATCGAATTTATGTCTTGCAAAAAAAAGTTGTAGTCGAAACAATTTCAATTTGCATTTAAAAAAATATTTTTATTTTATTATTAAAGAAGTAATGCTAAAATGCACAAGCAGCAAAACAAGAGGTGTATAAATCGGCGCTACAAATCAAAGAAAAACAAGACCTGCTTGCGAGCTCTAGGAGCAAAATAGGCGGGAATGCCTTAGACTTTTCAGAAATAGAAGAAACATTTCGAAAAGTATGCGATCGGAAGAAATGAGAGCTACTAATTTAGGACCAATATACGGAAGTTGTACCAAAAGTAAAGAAATAGCAACCTGGGGCAAAAAATCTCAAAAAAGCAGCTGGAGATGACCTGGTATAGAGAATGGACCAATCTATTTCTAAGATTTGATGAGATGAATTTAGGTATGCCAATTAGAATCCATGTGACATGCAAAAACGTACAGAAAATAAAAAAAATTCTGCCAACCGTGTGGGAATACCACTTTTTATATTACTGAATGCTATTGGTAAGTTATTATATATTGTTAAAAGGCGAATAATTTAATTAATGAAACTATAAACGGGCGATGTATAACATACTTGAAACATATTAGGGCAATATAATTATGTATTTACCTCTTTTCGATATCATTAAAATCGATTTCATGAGTACATTTTTCATAAATAAGCGATAAAAGTTTGCTCAAAATATTTTTGTTTCCCTACAGTTATTCTGCTTTATCCATTTTTCTTAATTTTTTTAAGCAAATGTACACCTATTCCTAAAAAATATACTACCCACGTCCCACACGTTACGAATAATTTCAAATTTAACTGGTAAAATTCTATGAACGCTGCCAGCAACTTTGTCCACAGCGGAAGTGAAACTTATTTGATGCGAGTGTATTGGTGCCTGACATTTCCATGTAGAGCACCAAATCGTGACCACTCCGTAAAATATAGCTTGTAGGCAAGAAACGGAAAATCGGCTGAAGTTGGTGGTCTCAGTACGGTTTGTCTATGATAGTTACAGTTTGCCTAAATTATTATTATTTATAAGACGTCTTTGTGTATATAGACAATCAGTGTTATTTTAATCAGGGAAAGACTGAATTACTGGAACGGAAAGTGAGAAGTTACTACGATTTTTGCTTGATGTTATTATAAAATTTTGTTTTATCGAGTTCGTTCCAAAATGACATTGTTTAAGATGATTTTCTATACAAATTTATGCAGTAGGTCTTGCAACAACTGAATTCAACAACATTTTCTCGACAGTTATACTCTGTGATATTTTTTAGACGTTTGAGAGAGATGTGGCAGCGAAAAAGCTGTGGCCCTCCACTAAGCAACTGCGCAGCATAGACAAACCATACTGAGACCCCCAACTCACAATCCTCTTGCCGCTGGCCCCCTCAGTTTTTTTTTCAAATCCGCCATTTTGTTTTCCTATCGGTGTTATGTCAGAAAAGAATCCGTGTGACATGCAAAAACATACCCCTCGGCAACCGTGGGGAAATGTGAAAGAGTTCGGGAATACCACATTTTTTCATTACTGAACGCCATTGGTTAGTTATTATAAATTGTTAAAAGACAAATAATTTGATTTGTTTGGTTAGTAAAACTATCTAAAGTTAATGTTCTATATACTAGAAACATATTAGGACAAACATGGTTGAGTATTTTCCGCTTTTGGATATCATTAACTTCGGTTTCGTGTGTAAATTTTTCCTAAATAATGAAGAAAATTTGCTCAAAATGTTTTCATTTTCACTCAACCAATCTAC
This sequence comes from Cheilosia variabilis, assembly GCA_951230905.1. Lineage (NCBI taxonomy): Eukaryota > Metazoa > Arthropoda > Insecta > Diptera > Syrphidae > Cheilosia > Cheilosia variabilis. Next base: position 58,811,562 of record OX579676.1, read on the forward strand.
ATTGTTAATTTTTCATGAACATTTTAAGGAAATGTGCACTCATTCCTAAAAAAAAATATTATCCACACGTAACGAACAATTTCAAATTAAACGGATAAAATTCTATGAACTCTGCCAGCAACTTTGCCCACAGCGGAAGTGTCTCATATCTCCTGGGAGTGTGTTGGTGAGCAGAATTTTTGAAGTATCGTGACATTTGTCAATACGATTTTCTATGTAAGAATACCAGCGCACCAAACTTGAACACTCCATAAAAATATAGCTTGTAGACTTTTTGTTTTTGACAAAGATTGTTGCATTGTCCTAACAAGAAGTAAAAGATAAATCTGATCTGGACTAAGGCACATTTTTTATAATAATTTCAGATGTCGGCATTCTAAAGACTTCAACTTGGGGAATTTTTCGTCGGGACTTGGGCCAGGAGGTTAGCACCTGGGCCAGGAGGTGCGGTCTTGGTGCCAACCCGAGCAAAACCGAGTTGATGCTCTTCACCACTAAAATCAAAATACCCGACTTCACACTTCCTAGCCTAAACGGCCAACAGTTATGCTTATCTGCCAGTGCTAGTTATCTAGGATTGATCCTGGATCCCAAGTTCAGCTGGAAACAACGGGTAAAGAGAGCAGAGTATTCTATGCCTGCAATAGAACATTTGGCAAAAGATGGGGCCTGCAACCAAAAATGACCCTCTGGTTGTACTCAGCCGTTGTACGATCAATTCTTACTTATGGGTCAATAGTTTGGTGGCCGGCGCTAAGTAAATCCTACAACATAACCAAACTAAACAAAGTTCTCCTACCAACGAGCGTCGAACTTGCCGAGTTGTAGGGGCTGAGTAGGGTCAGTGATTCTCGAGATCTTCTCCAGATGAGTCCTGAAACTAAAGGACGCTACACTCCCCCTGGTTGCATAAGTGTAACTTGCCGGTCCCAAGCCCGGGAAAAGGAGCAAGGAAGAGGAGTAAACCTCTCAAATAAATCCCTAATCCAAGGCTGAACAGCATACGCCGAGGGATGCATGGCTAAGAGGGAGCTTAGTCGCAAGTTTGCGAACTTCGGATACCAGGCGACCTCCGATTTCAAGATAGCCTTCCTGTGGTTAGACGGGTAGACTACGGGCGACCGATTATATCCCGCTTACTCGTGGGTTCAACATAGATACCAAACCAAAACAAACAATAGAGAATGATGCCTCTACAAATGCATCATCAAATAGGGATGTTACTGCGAACACCCTGTCAGCAATGACGTGACATCTGCCAATCGGGAAGAGTCACCAAAAATTGATTCTGAGATGAGAAGCCTAGACGAGAACCCGTCTCTTCTAAGCGACTCAATCTCTGAGACGAGCACTTTGTGCAACGTAAGTATGTTGTCGGATGAATTTCCTGACGACATAGACAAAGCCAAAACCACTGACAAAACAGGTCAAGGTGAATCGGTATTTGTCAAATTTACACCCTCTGAAAATCGTCGGTTCAAACAGGCGCTAAAAGAAGGGTGTAATAAAATAAAAGCGAGAGAATTCGCGAAATCAACAGATGGTTTCAAAGGTCCCGAGGTGAAGCGTACGCGATCCGAGGATAATACCCCTCCTCAATCCGAAGCGAAGCGAGCTCGAGCTGGTAATACAACCATAGACAGAGCCTCATATAGCAATTATTATATTGCTTTGTCAGACTGGGTGTCGTGCCAGCGGACCTCGATCGTAATCCTCTCAGTAATGAGCATATGGTTCAAATACAGGAGAGCATTATGGACATCACGATTGAACTACGTGACGAGGACACAAAACCATCCTTCCGCGGCTCAACATTTAAAGCCGGATGGCTCTTCATAACATGTGCAGATGCCACCACCGCAAATTGGCTAAAAGCAAACTTCGTTAAGCTAAAGGAGAAATGTGGACTGGAGGTGATGCTCGTGGAGGAGGAACATTTTCCGAAACCACATGTCATCAGGGGTTTCTTTCCACAAAGCTCCGGAGTAGCAAACGAAAGAGTCCTTGCTATGCTAGACGGCCAAAATAGAGGGCTAAACACAAGAACGTGGAGAGTCCTGCAAAGATCAAATGAAAGAGATATCGCTCACATGGTCTTTGCCGTAAACGACAGCACCATGAAACAGCTGGTCGAACTCAAAGGAATGGTCTCCTACCGTTTCGGGCAGACGCGACTTATTCTTAAGAGTTCTGACAAAACGTCAAATCAGGGCAAGAAAAACGTTCACCCTGATACTGCAAGGCCGAGCGCGTGCGGGGAAAATGAACACCCAGTACCCAGCACCAGCGCCGCCGCAATGAAAGCCGCAAGTGCCGAAAAAAGCGCAGTGGTATCAGCACCAAAAAATCCAGCTGAAAGAAAGGATACAAACGACTGCAAAAACTTCAGCAGAAATCGTTTCAGGCCTAAACTGTCTCATGAGGACAGGGAAGGCTATAGACGAAAGACACCGACGAAGTATCCGAGAAGTAGGCAAGACGGCCACTCTCAACAGGGTCTCGTAAGACGAAGAGGCGATAATAAGCCAAACAGAATACGGGACCCTCAGCGCACCAGAAGACGATGACTACTCTCCTAAGTGTGCTGCAGGCAAACCTGCACCGAGCTATGGGTGCCTCGGACACCTATAACCAACGATGTGCCGAAGGGAACATCGCTCTCGGATTAATCCAGGAGCCATAGGCAACAGATGGTAAGATATTTGGCTTAAATAACAGAACCAGAAAACTTATCTTCGCCCGAGGAAATTTTAGACCAAGGGCCACTCTTTTTGTCGCGAAAGATATAAAATTTTCTCCCATTCCAGGCTTCAATACCAGGGACCTGGTGGCGATCCTTATAGAACGTCACAACGGCCGGAGCTGCAAAAAATCGTGTGCGCATCGGCGTATTTTGCTGGAGATGACGAGAGTATACCTCCAACGCCAGTACAGGAACTCGTTCTGTACTGCCAATCCCAGCAACTTCACCTTATCATCGGCTGCGACGCAAATGCTCATCATCCAGTTTGGGGTAGCCGAGATACAAATAAAAGAGGTGAGTCTTTATTAGAATACCTATGTAGTAACAATTTAGTTATTCTAAATAAGGGAAATAAGCCAACTTTTAGAAACTCAATGAGAGAGGAAGTCTTAGACCTGACTCTTTCAACTCCTTATGTACAAAACATCGTTGAAGACTGGCGCGTGTCCGATGAAGCATCTCTGTCAGATCACATGCACATAAAATTCAGACTTAGATGCAACACCGAACAGGCGCCGGTTCGATATGATAACGAACTTACAAATTGGAGAACCTATCGCGAAAACCTAGCGATCAAATCTGACATGCTTCCAGCCTACTACAAACAAATGATGCTGACGATGCACTTAGCCAGTTAAATGATACCATTCTCTCATCTTTTTCAAATAGCTGCAAGGTAAAACGCACTGTGGTAAAGAGGTGCGTACCATGGTGGAATTCAAACCTTGAAAATATTAGAAAGAGAGTGAGGAAGCTTTTTAACAAAGCCTCGAGCCCTCCTTACCCAATACAACCTAGAGTTGAGAAGATCCAAAAGAGTTTCTTGGCGGAGCTACTGTGAAAAGCTTGAAGAGCTTCCTGCAGTGGCTCGCCTACAAAAAGCACTCTCGAAAGATCAGTCAAACTGCATGGTATTGCTAGTCAAACCTGACGGAACAATCACACGCGACCGGGAGAAAACTTTGATTACCCTACTTCAAGTTCACTTCCCTGAGTCTAAAATCATAGATGAAGCCTACGAGCAAAATGTCGAGGATTCACCCCCAAGAAGCCTTGGGAGGTTTTCACTCCGGATAGGGTCACATGGGCTGTCAACTCATTTAAGCCATACAAGGCACCAGGTATAGACGGTATTTTTCCAGCACTTATCCAGAAAGGGCTGGACTTCATTTTACCTACCATGACTGCCTTATTTAGGTTTAGTTTTAACTGGGGTTATATACCACGAGCTTGGAGGGAGGTAAACGTGGTATTTATCCCCAAACCAGGCAAGCCTAGCGAACTACCTAAATCATATCGTCCTATAAGCTTAACCTCGTTTTTCCTGAAAACGATGGAAAGAATAATTTACGTACATATCAGAGAATGCCTAACAAACGGCACACCTCTACACCCCTATCAATATGCCTACCAAAAAGGCAAATCCACTGAAGGTGCTTTGATAAACTTAACATCACAAATAAAAACTGCATACCGAAACAAAGAGGTTGCACTTTGCGCCTTCCTTGACATAGAGGGTGCTTTTGACAACACCGGATATGAATCCATATCAAACACTCTACTCCAAAGAAATGTAGATCATCCATCTATCAAATGGATCAAAGCGATGCTTGAAAGTCGGAAAATAACCGCTTCATCAGGAAAGACCTCAGCATCAGTAACAGCTATAAAGGGCTGCCCGCAGGGGGGGGTACTTTCGCCCCTACTGTGGTCTTTGGTAATCGACAATCTGCTACAAATTTTAAGCAATTCAGGTTTCAATGTAGTCGGATATGCGGATGACTTGGTCATCATTATTAGGGGAAAAGTGGCAAACGAAGTGACAACACAAATGCAAAACGCCCTTAAGATAGTCTTAGATTGGTGTTCTAAGGAACATCTTTCCATAAATCCTAGTAAGGCTATCATAGTTCCCTTTACTAAGAGAAGAAATTTGAACTTACGTCAAATCTCCATCAACGATAAAACCATTGAGTACTCCGACGAAGTCAAATATCTCGGAGTGATCCTAGATAAAAGACTAAATTGGAACTCCCATATAAACAACAAAATCAAAAAAGCAACCAGTACGTTCTGGGCTTGTCGTTGCATGTATGGTAAAACATGGGGAATCTCCCCAAAGATCACTCATTGGATCTATACAATGATGGTTAGACCCATCATTACTTACGCTTCCATAGTATGGTGGAACAAAGTCACACAGAAAACCGCCATTGTAAAGCTCAACAAGGTACAACGTCTAGCATGTTTAGGCATCTCCGGAGCTATGCGGACCTGTCCCACGGCTGCCATAGAAGCCCTAACGGGACTAACACCACTCCACATTTATATCAAAAAAGTGGCAATACGTAGCTCAACAAATCTGCTACAATTGAAGGAGATGGACATCGGTGATCACTCGGACCTGATGAACCTTCTCTCGGAGATTAAAGAACTTGACGTGATCTGCGCGATCACTGACCGCCTCCCAAAAACACTATGTTTTAACAGGGGATTCTCCACGGAGATCACTAATAGAGAGGCGTGGGCTAGCGGTAGCCCACCAAACTGCCAAAAAGGCATAAAGTGGTATACGGATGGTTCCAAAATGGAATCAGGGGTCGGAGCCGGCATATTTGGACCAAAATATTGCAATACCAATGGGAAAAAGCCCAAGCGTATTTCAAGCAGAGCTCCATGCCATTAAAGAATGCGCAAGCCTCATTTACAAATCAGGTATAAAAGGCGCAAACATCCACATATTCACGGATAGTCAAGTAGCTATAAATGCCCTTAGCTCACCAATCATTGACTCCAAATCAGTCTTACACTGCTTCAATACCCTCCAAACACTCTGCACCAGAAACAATACCAAAATATGGTGGGTTCCTGGCCACGAAGGAATTGAAGGAAATGAAAGGGCCTGTAGTACCCCGCACCACCTGTTCATCTGCGTTTCACCTATTCCCATACACTTCCTATTTGCCAACCACAACTGCTTGCAGAACCATATTACCATATTACCGCATACCAAAAATGCATACTCTTCAATATTTCCAACAAGTCGCCTCACTAGGTCAATGTCAAAGCATATCACACATATCGCCGACAGAACCCATAAACAATTTGAGTAATCGCCACAGAACCCATAAACAATATGAGTAATGGGACAGCAAGGGAACTCCACTTCAGTTCTGTACACATATGCTGATGTCGCACTGTGTGTAACTAAGGCGAAGTGTGAATGACATGCTGGTAATTCTGACGCACATATGCTGATAATGCACTATGCGCAGCTAGGGCAAAACGCCAATGACTTGTTGCGACATCGATGGTATTTTGGGTTGCGAAGGTATGAAGGACTGCATCAGCATGGTTGAGCAACGCATTTCCAAGAAGTGCGAAAGAATGTATGTTGGGGGGGAACACAAATGAACATGGATGAACTAGGAAAGTGGTATAAAAGGACTGAGAATTTTGGAAGCAAGACAGAGTTAATTATAATAGCAAATAAGATAGACTGCAGCCAAGCTAAAGACAGCGGGTCTACTCTTATACAAATAAAACACAATATATATATATAAAATAAAATAATCATACAGAGTCGCAGCCTAGCTAGAGAACGCGGGCTCTGTAATAATAGAAAAAACAAAACACCTAACGTCTTTGATTTTATTTTAACTCTCCCTGAGTTCGCTCTTCTCCTGGAGACAGGAAAGCACGGCGAACTGTAACGTCATAACATTTGGTGGCAGCGGTGGGATTCCACGAAAAAAAAAAAAGGGGATTCACTCTACCAAAGAACGAGTCTACTTTGCACTCGATGCGTACTGGGGCTATACACCAGCAGTAAAAAGTGAAAGTGAAAGTCCCGAAGATCGTAAGACCTGGCGAATTCTCTACGCGAGACGCCGGAGGCAAACAGTTGGGCAAGTGTTAAAAGACCAGGTGTAACACACAACTTTAGGGCGTGAAGCCTACCTGGCAATTCAACATCAGAAACAGCAGCAGCAATTCAACATCGGAAATAACAGCAGCAGTACGAGCGATCACAATACGAGCAGAAACAGCAGCAGCAATTCAACATCGGAAATAACAGCAGCAATACGAGCGATCACAATACGAGCGGAAACAGCAGCAGCAATTCAACATCGGAAATAACAACAGCAATAAATATATATATCGTAAGCTATAATTGTAGTCCTATCATAGAAACAAAAATATTTTTTTTTGAAAACAAACACAACATAATAGTGTATCATAGTGGTTTTTGATTCAATTCCTACACGCCATACTCACAAAACACAAAATTTTTCCAACATTTCACTTACAAATTCTTCCAACATTACTACCCGAAACCAAGCTAAAAGAATCCAGCTTTTTGAACAACTCCCCTTTTTCCCACATTCCCTGGAAGAAATCGAGTGTTCAGAATCTGACGCCATCATGTCAGAATATAAAGTTAGTCTAAACGACATCTATAACATTATCCCAGCCTTCAGCGGAAATCCTGAAGAGCTCAACAAATTCATAGCGTGTGGCAATATATTGTTCACCTCAATAAAAACAGAGGCAGAACACAAACTTTTCTTGGAGGTCGTGAAAACGAGACTCCAGGGACCGGCATTCGAGCTGGTCCAACTAAAGTCATTCACCAACTGGAGTGAACTAGTCTCGGAACTAGAGAGGCAATTTAAAGAGCAAAAGTCTCGTTCCTCGGCACAAAATGAGCTGCTAAACGCGAAGCAAAGGCGGAAAGTGTAAAGGAATTTGGTGATCGCATTAATCGATTGCTAACCTCCTTGAACTCCGCTACCTTTGCCAGCACTAGCAACGAAGCCGTACGGAACTTCCTAGCCAACGAAAACGACCGGTTAGCAATACAGGTTTTCGAAGACGGTCTACGAAACCAAAATTTAAAATTTATGGTCCAAGCGCACGGGGAACTCGACCTAAGGAAGGCCATCGCGTACGCAGAGGAACATTCAGTTCGACTCGAGCGTACTGCAGAAGCCAACCTTAGGGAAAACAAAAAATACCCAGCTAAGTCTTCCTCCTCTAAGCCCATCTGCCAAATCTGTAACAGGGTTGGACACACATCCACCACCTGTTACAAGAATCAAAATCTAGTCTCCACTCCACGACTTATCTGCCAAACCTGCAACAAGATAGGACACACGTCCGCAACCTGTTACAGGAACACGAACCTCCCCAATTTCATTCCCCAAAAAATAAAAAGAGAAGTGCAATATTTAAGATGTACATATTGCAACAAACTCAACCACCACCAAAACGAATGTAGGACACGTTTGGCTCAAATTGAAGCTGCTTCACGAACTACACACCAACAACCCAACCCCTCACAGATACACCCTAACAGAAACAATTTTAATAATTCCCCTCGAAATACACGCCGCGATGTCAGACATTATAGCACGTCAAATGAAAATAACGCGGGAAACGGATCGACTCGGGGAGATGGTGTCGACAATCATCCCCGAGTACAAGTACAAGCCGATGTCCACAGAACCCTAAATTAAATTTTAAAATATACGTACCATTTTGCCCCAAACGTTCGGAGCCGGTGGTACAAATAAAACTCTATCCCTCAGAAAAAAAAAAATGCTACATTCTTGATTGACACAGGCGCCGATATCAGCCTCATAAAAACAAAAAGATTCGAAACTAACATATCCAGTAGAAACAAATGCACAGTATCCTCAATATCAGGAGAAACATTCTCTACAATGGGAGAAATTACAGGAACTTTGGAATTCCAAACGGAAGATCACTTGATTCTTCTGGAACATCCGTTCCAAGTGATACCCAAGCATTTAAGTTTAGCATATGATGGTATACTCGGTAACGATTTTTTAACAAAATTTAATTGTTACATAGATTATGAAGATAGGGAGATAGAGATAAAAACAAACGGTATGGTTACTACTGAACAATATAAAAAAGACTCAGCAATAATCAATAAGCCTGAGCAAACAGATAAATATCCAGCAAAGCGTAAGCCTGAGGAGAAAAGTGCCTCTGCAGAAAATAAGACTGCGATAAAATTAAATCCAGCTAAACGTAAGACTAAGGCAAAAGAAAACTTAGCAGACAGTAAGACTGAGGTAATGAAACTAAATAAACAAACTAAATATGAGAAGGAGACCACTATTTTATTGAAACTCCGAACACAGCAAGTAGTAGAGATTCCATTTAGAGAGAAAGAAGTAATGGAAGAAATAATAATAAAGAAGGAAGAAATTCTACCAGGTATATACATAGGTGAAACCTTAACCCAACAAAAAAATTGTAGAATCAACATATTAATGATGAATACCTTGGACACTGACCAAGAAGTAAACATAAACAGTATCAAACCAAAATGGGAAAAATTGAATAAATTCGAAGTAGTCAAGGCAGACGGATTAAGAGATCCGGTAGAGAATCGATTGAAGAAATTTGAATCACTCTTAGAATTCCAACATTGCAACACTGAAGAAAAGAAGTCTGTTCTCGACATTTGTCGAGAATACAATGAATTATTCTACATAGAAGGCGAACACCTTACTCATACCAATACTACACACCACAATATAATAACGGACGAAGGAAAACCACCCCTGTATATTAAACCATATCGCCTCCCAGACAGCACTAAGGAGGAAATACACAAACAGGTAAATGAAATGTTACAAGATGGTGTGGTGCAACCAAGCTATAGTCCTTGGAATTCACCTCTACTATTAGTTCCAAAAAAAGCAGGTCCAGATGGTACTAAACGCTGGAGAGTTGTTGTCGATTTTAGAAAATTGAACGAAGCAACTATTGGAGATGCTTATCCTTTACCCAACATCACAGATATTCTGGATCAATTGGGAAGAGCAAAATATTTTAGTACCCTCGACTTAGCCAAAGGTTTCCACCAAATTCTTATGGACAAAGCAGATAAACACAAAACGGCATTTAGTACTCCGTTTGGACACTACGAATACAATCGTATGCCCTTCGGTCTAAAAAATGCTCCTGCCACATTTCAGAGAGTTATGAACAACGTTCTAATGGGACTTCAAGGAATTGAATGTTTTGTTTACGTAGACGATATAGTCATCTACGGATATGATTTAAACGATCACAATACTCGTCTTATAAAAGTGTTCAGCCGCCTTCGAGAACATAATCTAAAGCTTCAGCCAGAAAAATGCCAATTCATCAGAAAAGAACTAATATATTTGGGACACATAATCACAGAAAACGGCATAAAACCAGATCCAGAGAAGATAAAAACAGTCACCACTTATCCACAACCGACAAATGTAAAAGGTATAAAATCATTCCTAGGGTTTGTCGGGTATTACAGAAGATTTATCTCTGACTTCGCCAAAACAGCAAAACCTTTAACTAACCTTTTGAAGATAAATGTCACTTTCAAATGGGACGCCTTTTGCGATGAAGCATTTAGAACCTTAAAGCAAAAGATCGTTAATCCTTCTATATTAGCTTACCCTGATTTCAGTCAAGAATTCGTAGTAACAACAGACGCAAGTGACTTAGCATTAGGAGCAGTCTTATCACAGGGAACTATAGGACAGGATAAACCAATTTGTTTCGCCAGCAGAACACTTAACAGCGCAGAAACACGATATACAACAACAGAAAAGGAATTATTAGCCATCATCTTCGCAGTCAAACAGTTTCGACCATACATCTACAATACTAAATTTACTATATACACCGATCACCGGCCGTTACAGTGGTTAATGAACCTAAAAGATCCGACTTCACGACTAGCACGGTGGAGAACTTTGTTAGAAGAATATCAGTATAAAATCATTTATAAATCAGGCAAATGCAACACTAACGCAGACGCATTGAGTCGAATACCTAGCAATCAGAGTAACAACGTCATGGCAATTACGCGTAATCAAAAGAAAATACTGGAAGAAAATAGTTCGCCACAAAGTAAACAAGACGAGATACAAACAATTTCCAGTTTTTCCCTAATAGAAAAGAAAGGTACGGTTTATCAGGACAAAAATCTAAAATTTCAAGCAATAATACTGCCTTTAGTAAAATCTTCAGAAGAAAAATATCTTCAAGACTTAATACCAAACTTTGTTAAACCAGACGTAGCAAACATTTCGGAAACCGAATTCGGATATGTAATTACGTTACCAATACCATTTAGAAGTCACAAAGACGAATTGGTAACTGAAAAATGTTTCATCAAATTAAGGGATATCATAAATAAGAACCGACTAAAATTAATCGGTATCACAATCCCAAATCTAGGTAACAACATAAAAAACGCCGTCAAAATATTAATAGAAAAGGTTTTTGACAAAAACGATATTCAGATAATCCTATATAGTAACGACAGAGTCACCTTAAACGACCAAGAAAGTATCAAAAAGATTATATTTGAATACCATGATTCACCCTTTGGGGGACATCAAGGAGTCACTCGAACACTCAGGAGAATTAAGTCCAAATACTTCTGGCCTACAATGGCAAGGGACATAACTGAGTACATTCGAAAATGTGCCTCCTGTCAGGTTAATAAGAGCAGGCGAAATCCGCCCATACCCGTGAAGATCACGACCACTAGTTCGAAACCATTTGAACGGATCGCGTTAGATATAGTTGGACCCTTACCAGTGAGTTATGATGATCATAAATACCTTCTAACCTTCCAAGACGATCTTACCAAATACTCTGAAGCATATGCTCTCTCCAATACTGAAGCTTCAACAATAGCAAGAGTTTTCGTCGAAAACATAGTTTGTCGACACGGCATTCCGTTCTCACTACTAACAGACCAAGGTGCAAATTTTCTAAGCAAAATGTTTTTAGAAGTGTGTTCGTTAATGAAAATAAAAAAACTAAACACAACACCATATCACCCGCAAACGAATGGAGCGCTAGAACGCAGCCACAAAACTTTGACTGAGTATTTACGACATTACGTCAACCATGATCCACTTACATGGGATACCTGGATACCCTATGCGATGTTCGTATATAACGCGACTCCCCATTCAAGTACAGGCTTTACGCCATATGAATTGCTCTACGGTTACCCAGCAAACGTACCTAGCAAATTCGCACAACAACCAAACATTTCATATAATTATGATAATTATGCGAATGAGTTGAAGGCACGATTGCAACACGGATACCAAGCAGCGAAGGAAATACTGAACAAGAAAAAGGAAAGCTCTAAAAAATACTTCGACGCAAAAACCAACACCAAAATATTTAACGTAGGTGATAAGGTCTTACTCAAAAATAACGCTAGAAAAAACAAGCTATCCCCATTATGGGAAGGTCCATTCGAAGTCATTAAAATAATATCCAACGAAAACACTATAATTAAAGTTAAAAACAAACCCAAATTAATACACAACAATAACCTACAGTCTTACTACGAATAAATACACTCACCACGTTCACACGTACAATTTTACCTCAAACAACTACTTACATTTACACACCCAGATAGGCTTACCTATAATGTCAAGTCTCTTCCATCTATCGAAAATTATCACATTTACAAAGTAATTCCATTACCCACTCGCTTCATGACAAACTTCGTATTTATAAATACAACCAGCTATGAAATACATACTCATCGATTATAGGAAAGAACACTACTATAATATCGACGAGGAAGAATTAAAACAATGCAAAACCCAGAAAAATCAATTCTTATGCGAAATAGCTCACCCTTTATTCAACACAAACACTAACAATCCTCCATGTGAAATTCAAATACTACAACGTACCAACACATACCCGGTCAATTGCGATATAAGAGAATCAAATATCCCAACAGTATGGATACAACTATCACATACTAACACGTGGTTGTTCTCATCCATCAACGAATACTCTTTTGACGAAATTTGTCAAGATACACTTACGACGTATTCCCTAAAAAACACAGCCACTTTACAACTCTCTGGAGATTGGTACCTTAAAACAAAAGAGCTAACAATCCGAGCAAACAAAGAAAAAAGCACATACATCCATAACACCTTTATACCATCCCTTAACATTTCCACTATTTTAACAAACTATACTAGTAGATCATGGAACGAAACAAACAAAACCACATTCGTTAAATTTTCAAGTCAAGACGACTTAAAATCACTCTCTGAAAGCATAAATTTCATGAAAAATGTAGAAGATAACCCCCTCATATCGCTAGACAAGCATAATATCCATCATTACGCATCTACCTACATTATCTTTGCTCTAATTCTAACACTATTTTGTTACAAACAATACACCAAGTACAAGTTCAAACACGACTCTGTTACACCTAAATCCACTCCCGAAATCAAAAACAATCCCAAAACAATTAATGACAATGAAACCCCTACTATTACACTTGGAAATTAATTTAAGTATAAAAAAAAAAAAAAAAAAAAAAAAAAAAAAAAAAAAAAAAAAAAATGAAATAAATATATGTGAGGAAAATATTTACAATATTTTGTTTAAGAAAATACAATATTTTATTTCAAGTAATAACAAAAAAAAAAAATTTTTTTTGTGTTTACAATATTTCGTTTAAGCAATAAATAAGAAAACTTTGTTACAACATCTCCTTAAAGTAATAATAGTAAAAAAAAAAAAAAAACTATGTTATAGAAAATAAGCCAATAGAAAGTAATTGTAAATTGTTTCTAAAAAAAAAAATTCTCCTAAGTCACCTCTCTGAAAGAAAATTGATCTTTTCACTCCCAATTTTCTTTTTCTAAGGGGGGAAGGATGTAGTACCCCGCACCACCTGTTCATCTGCGTTTCACCTATTCCCATACACTTCCTATTTGCCAACCACAACTGCTTGCAGAACCATATTACCATATTACCGCATACCAAAAATGCATACTCTTCAATATTTCCAACAAGTCGCCTCACTAGGTCAATGTCAAAGCATATCACACATATCGCCGACAGAACCCATAAACAATTTGAGTAATCGCCACAGAACCCATAAACAATATGAGTAATGGGACAGCAAGGGAACTCCACTTCAGTTCTGTACACATATGCTGATGTCGCACTGTGTGTAACTAAGGCGAAGTGTGAATGACATGCTGGTAATTCTGACGCACATATGCTGATAATGCACTATGCGCAGCTAGGGCAAAACGCCAATGACTTGTTGCGACATCGATGGTATTTTGGGTTGCGAAGGTATGAAGGACTGCATCAGCATGGTTGAGCAACGCATTTCCAAGAAGTGCGAAAGAATGTATGTTGGGGGGGAACACAAATGAACATGGATGAACTAGGGAAGTGGTATAAAAGGACTGAGAATTTTGGAAGCAAGACAGAGTTAATTATAATAGCTAATAAGATAGACTGCAGCCAAGCTAAAGACAGCGGGTCTACTCTTATACAAATAAAACACAATATATATATATAAAATAAAATAATCATACAGAGTCGCAGCCTAGCTAGAGACAGCGGGCTCTGTAATAATAGAAAAAACAAAACACCTAACGTCTTTGATTTTATTTTAACTCTCCCTGAGTTCGCTCTTCTCCTGGAGACAGGAAAGCACGGCGAACTGTAACGTCATAACAGGCCGACGAACTGGCCAGAAAAGGTTCGGAAACACCTTTTACAGGACCTGAACCTTACTGTGCAATCCCTAAATCAGCGGCGAACCTCGCCATAAAAAGCTGGGAACACAACAAGAGTGTCTCACTTTGGGAAGGCCTCCCAGGCCTGAGACAGGCCAGAAGGTTGATCAAACCCTTCAAAAAAAATGCCAGAAAGATTCTAAATCTACGTAGGCATGATGTCAAAAACCTAGTTGGCTACTTAACAGGGCACCATGGTTTGCGGTATCACCTAAATAAAATACATGTAGCCGACTCTTCGGAGTGTCGCCTATGTCTTGAAGAAGACGAAACAACTGAGCATATTCTATGTGAATGCCCAGCCCTCTGTGGTATCAGAAGGAACTTCTTTCTCAGGGAAATTATAAGCCCAGAAGAAGTAAAGACATCCTCTGCTGAAATCATCATCAGCTACATTAGGAAAGTAGAAACTCTATTAACCTAAACAAACCTTTTCTGATCCTATGGCACAATAGATCTACTCAGGTCGAGGTGCCTCTTTATCGCGTTGGCGAGTCAGAAATTAAAAAAAAAAAAAAAAAAACAAAGTACAAAGAACGACGTGTATAGGCACCACAGGCGCTCTACGGTCTACACCTTCAGACGCCCTAACAAAGCTTCTGCATCCTTTACCTTTAGACCTTCACATTACCAACATCACAGCACATTGCGCGATCAGACTCAGAGTGTCGGGGTGCTGGTCTGCGAGACCCTACGGCCAAGCAACATTCTGCTTTCTCTACCAAGAGAACTCGTACCACCCTCGACGGACTACATTACTCCCAAAATGCTTTTCATTAAACATTTTAAAGTAGAGTTCCCTTCAAGATTAGATTGGCAAGAGGGACAGTTGAAAAGGGACTCGAATTTAACAATCTACACAGACGGTTCTAAAATGAACTGTGGGGTAGGTGCGGGTGTATTTTCTGAGTCACTAAACATCTCAAAATCCTTTAGGCTTCCGGCTAGTGTATTTCAGGCTGAATTACTTGCCATCCGCGAGGCCTGCCGTCAAACTACACACGGAATTAGTTCCGAGGCAAAAGATAGATATTTTTATTGATAGTCAAGCTGCCATCAAGGCTATCGCCTCAGTCAATATAACTTCAAAATTGGTATTAGAATGCCGCAAGGAGCTGACCTTGCTTGAGCAGTTCCAGGTTACCCTGATTTGGGTCCCAGGTCACAGCAATGTTAGTGGGAACGAACATGCGGACGAGTTGGCCAGGCAAGGCTCAGCCCATCATTGTTCACTTGCGGAAACAGTTCACATTCCGCTCGGAGCGGTCAAGGCAAAGATCTCCTCAGAATTCCTATCGAAGGCCAACCTCAGATGGAGGAGGCTTACGAACCGTATTATATCCAGAAGGATGTGGCCAAACTACAGCACGGAAAAAACAGCCTACCTTCTCACTAAAACACGAAAAGACATCGCCAGAATAACAGCGATAACCACAGGCCACTGGCCTGTAGGGGACCACGCAGTTAGATTAGGCATCCCACATAACACTCACTCATTACCTATGCGCCTGTCCGGCACTAGATAATGAGCCAGACAGCGATCCTTAGGTAAAGCCTTCTTCGACTCCCTTGAGGAGGTCTCAAAGAGTAGTATTAGAGAACTAATTACCTTTTGGAATTTCACAAGCTGGATCTAAACTCTCCTTCTCAACCATCTTTTAAATAACCGGGTCAAATGAGTTGTGGTACTTGGGAAAATAAACCGCCACTCCTACCTACCTACCTACCTGGGCCTACACCCGCACAAGATCGAACTGAAATAGGAGCTCAACGCCGTTTTTTCGCTGACTGGGCTTCGGAGCCCATTTTTACAAAAGGTTCATTATAAAAAAAAAGCGATTTAGAGCCTTTCACGCGCTTGGAATTGTGTTACATCGTCAGTTCTGAAAAACACATGGCGCAATCTTATGCCTACAAATGATAATGAGACTTAATTGCATATGAAATCACAAATGTTGTTGACAAAATTCTGGGGACTCATTCAGTAACTTTGAGAACTATAATCGTCCGAGCGATAGTAGTCAGCGATTTCGTCATTTATTTGCTTCGCATGTAAATCTGTTACAATCGTGTCGTCCACCGTTTATTTTAGACAAAGAACTTTCTCTCAGAAGCTCACATACTGTATTTGGAATAAACACTAGATGTCATAGTAATTGCCAATGACATTTGCTAAGCCATTTCGCTTTTTTTAATCAAATTACAGTCGCGTACATTAATGCTCACGGAATATGCAATCGTCCAGGCGATAGTGATTTTCAATGCTACGTGATGCAAGGCTATCGTCGAAACGATATCGTCAGGCGATTATTGAGTTACGGAATGAGTGCCCTGACCTATACTGCAGCACTGGATACTGATCAGCAATGTTCCGAAGGAATAAATGCAGAAGCTTTTGTAAGACACACAAGACAGTAGAAATCGGTTATAGCAATACGAATGCCTGATATAGCTATAAAATTGATAATATCATAAAACAAAATAAAAACGTATTTTCAGTAAAAAAAATATTCAAAGATTACTCCTAACAAAATGATTATACATGAAGAAAAACAGTCCGTCGAACGTCTACGTACGAGTATATGTACAAAAATTAGGTCTAAAGATTTGTTAGGTATAGAATTTAGATTTTTTTTAAATTTTTAATTATGAAGTAAAATGAAAATTCCATTCATTGGGAAAAAAGGGAAACTGTATTCGAACTTAGGTAAAAACTAATGATTTTACTGATAAAAAAAGACAACACCCGAAGTACAACCTATCAGAATTCTGCGCATTTACTCTTTCCACTTTTATGTCAAACATCTATGACTCTATTCCACAGACTAGAAGAGTAAGCTGTAAGTTTAGTTTCTGGTGGCATGCTGCAGCAAAATGGTGAAAACGTTTTAGGAAAAATGTGTACCGTTAGTTTTCGAGCTACATGGGTAGCGGTTTAAATCAGTTGACACGTTCTTGGCAGACCAACGATTAGGTCTGGATAATCTAAAACGTCAAAAAACCAATTCACCTGCAGTGAACGAGTAGATTCATACACCTTTTTTGTAACAATTTTTGTTCAACTTACTGCGAACATTTGTTGGCGTTGCTCTGAAACTAGTTTTTCGCTTGCTCCCTGCAATAACTCTGCCAATAGCTCTGGAGTTGGCATCAAATCCTTTCCATGACCCGTTTTTCCCTTCGATTCCGTATGTACAGATCGCTCCGAAGGTGACCGGCTAGACTGTGGCATGCGAATCTCGTCCATGCTTCGTTTTGTCTGTTTGTCAAGTGGTACAAGAGAGGAGCTTTTCTTATGGATGGACCTACTCGAATTTGCTTCAGAAACAGTACGTGCCACATCGGAGTAGCTTTTCTTATCCGAGCTCGTCGAATTATCGTGTGTGCTTTGGTAACGCTTCTCTAGTGCGTTACCTTTTGATAGAGTAGAAGTTTTCGCTACATTTTCTATCTGAGATGGAGTTGATGCAGCTCTAGTATGCGTTGGAATTGGAAGGTATGTACTGGATTTTCGTACTCGAAAAGAGTTTGAATGGTGTGGTATATTACGCGGATGTTCCTCAAATGATCGTGTATCATGATGACCACCACGAGTCCGTCGTATCGATCTGTCAACAAAAAATTAAGACTTTAAATAATAAATGGTAAATTCGTAGTAAATACTTACGATTCGGGGTCTTTTAATTCTTCGAGTATTTCTTCGAAATGTAATCGGTTTGGCTTTTTCATTTCTGCTTCGAGCATTTGTCCATATGGACCTCGTAGGGGACGCTTTGAATATCTCTTGAAATCTTGATCACTAAGGGCAGGACTAGGGCTAGAACGATCTCTTGATGGCGCCGGAGTTCGATCGCTCTCGTTGTCAGAAACCGATTCCGTGCAAAGAAATGAGTGGCTCTTATGAGGCAATTGAGATGTGCAAGTACCATCATCTTTCTCCTCCGAACTTTGGCATGATAAATGTGTACGTTGACGAGTTTTTGTCGTCCATATTGGGGGCTTATTGCACTCTGATTCTGGGGTATTCAATTCTAAGGAATACAACGATCCTGGCGTTTGATTGTCATCCGTTCCTGGACTGTTTAAATACATAACTGAGGAACAATCATCTGACTGATCACCTTTAATGACACTAAACTTGGCCAATGAAACCTCGAGTTCCAGTCCTCTACTATTGCGAACTTCAGGACTTTGCACCCAATCTGTGCTCTCAATGTACATTCCCTTGCGACGCTTTGATTTATCTATTCGCTTCCTTTCATCGGTGTTACTGCATAAACGTTGTAAAGAACAGTCCAAGGATGATCGCTTATCGCTACCAATCTCAATATCATCATGACTATACCGCTTTTTAACTTCTGTGTAGTCAAATGATCCCTCTTGATGTGAATGATGATAAAGTATGTCGTTCGGAAATGCATCTCTTTCAACGTCCTTTTCTACATTTTCATCTAATTGTACTGAAGTATGTTGGCTGACGGAAATTATCGGGACAGACTCCCGAATAAGTTGATCACTCTCCCTTTTCTCAGAGGCAAATTCTAAGGTCACAGGAGCAATCGCATCGATTGATTCTGGATATATTCCGAATTCGTCTGGTGCGACATCTACCCATTCATGGGGTGGATTTTCTAGGCTCCATTCTTGCGCAGCGCATTCGTAGACCGGAACTGGAATAAGACATGTTGTGGCAGTTTGCAGGAAATTATCTGGTGGTGACTCCAGCGGAATTTCTTCCTCTACCAGCGTAGCCAAATTAGATTCAAATACTTCGGAAACTTCTATGGGTGTGGATGGATGCGACATCTGCTCCAAATGAGTTGGTGGTCTTTCTGTCGTTTGTTCTTCAACAGTTGATGAAACCTTTTGCTCTTCTAGATCGCATTCTGGCCTCTCGTTTAAGGTTATGGGAGTGCCTCTCTCGTTATCATCGTCGCCACCAGAATTGAAGCTAATACTAAATTCTGCCTTTTTAAGTGGGATGTAGATAAAATTAGCTTCGTCAGTCTTGTCTTCACTTCCACTTTCATCAAACTTTAATTCGTCTTTTGGTTTATGTGTCTCCGAATTGTGAGCATGCTCTGCAGTTTTGTCCCCACGTAGTCGATCTCTTAATGTACTTAACGTTGCCCCAATATACTTGCCAGAGGTATAATCGATTTGCGAAAATGATGCTGATCGGAATGGAATCCCCTTTCTGGTATACGATCCAATCACAGTCCGCGATTCTGGCCGAGAAAGTTTAGTTGAAATTTCATCGTCAACTTTAAGTAGGCCGGGTGGTGGAGATTTAGACATTTCTCTTGACGAAAGAAGGGTTTCAATGTTGGACAAACTAGTATTTGGTTTAAGCGAATCACGCAGTCGTTTACTAATGGGCTTTTTGATTTCATTACTGCCACTACTACTTGCAATATTTTGGTCATCCTGGCTAGAAGATGGTGTAGTTAAATTGATAGATATAGCATTGTCCTCATCCTGGTCCATTAATAAAATGTCGTCAGAATGTGTAGATAAACTACGTAGGGGAGTATCCTCGGTTCTTTCTAAACTGTTTGTTGCCGAAACCGCATGTCTGGATTTTCTCGGTGGTGGTATAGGAGGTGGTGTAGGAGAGGAACGATTCCTTCGCAAGAGCTCTGTAAGTTCCTTTAGCCTTTCGGATTTGTCCGACGATTTTCTTGACCTCTCTTGATTTGCTGGAGTTGGCGAAGATTTTCGGCCAAAGCCTAAGCGTTGCCAACGGTCTAGGGTGTTTCGACGTTTTTCCATCATAATCTGAAAAAGGAAAGATATTAAAACAATGCAAAATAAATTGCACAAATTCGCGCTCCGTTAATTTTTTGTATGTTAATGGGCAATCTTGAATATGCATGCGCTTGCAGCAACAACATGTGATATTGATGGTCTTCATAAAAGTCTGTCTAAGTTCGTTTTACTATTTCCCCTACGTGGCTCATTTAATTTGAAAGCTTGTTAAACAGCTGCAGACTAGGCAATACATTTTAATTTTTTCTTTTAGGGCACACATGTCAATTAGTTAAAGAAGACCTAGAAGAGGTTTTTGAAAAGTTAACCTGGCAATTGGGCCCGGATCTCTTTATAAACAATTATTGTTGGAAGGCGGATCGGATGTTTCTTTAAAAGAATATATACTACTTTTTTTGCACTTCTAAGAGAGTTTTCCTATTGAATATAGTACGATAAAGAATAGGTCAACGGGTATAACGTATACACAAAGTTTGTAGCCCGGATGATCTTTTCAAGAAAAAGGGTTCCTCGGGTAAATTGTTCTACACTGTTGCACGGAAAGAATTGAAAATCACCAATTGAAAAATTTTGAGTTGCAATTTACGATTTATATATTTCTCGCAAATCACAACGAAGTTTTCATGGATTGATACAGAAATTGGTAATTTGACATTGAAAACGGCGGAGAATATGAAATTCTGTTGGTTGAAATTTACGATTAGAAGTATCAATTCGAGCTTCTTTTATTTGTAGTGATTTGCGAGATTGTTTGGCGCAATTTACCACTCCAATAGGTTAATTTCTCAAACACCACTTCACAATCTCAAATTGCCAAAACTGAATGATGAATCAATAAAATCTTGTAATAATTTAACACATGAAACTGAAAACGTATATTCACGTAGAGAAGTCGTAAATTGCAAAATATTTTTTGTAATTTCCATGGAATCAACTACCTGATGTGTGGATTTTTGTATGCACAGTTCATAGCCCATGTACCTATCGAAATCCTTTTAACACTTTCTTTTTATGGATGAATGTATGTATGTGGTATTGCTAGACAGCTGCAATCATGAAGCCAAATCTTCATTGTGCACATTGCGTTGCGGTGCAGAGACAGGCAGTCGGTATTCAATCTTTGCTTAAAGCAGTCGGGTTTAAGTTGTTTAAATTTAAATATAACTAATTCGTATGGATAGTGAGTGTCCTACTAATTATAAAGCATTCTGGAATACATTTTGTAAGTACCTATTGAATTCCAAAAACCCTGAAGTACCTATGCATATAAATCTGTATTTTTATCAGAAGTTACATCTTGCTATTAGAAAAGAAGTATCAATTGGAATGTATTCTAAAATATGTAATCGAAAAGAATTGTAAAGGTTCGTATCAATGTCAAGTTCATCTAAATATTTTATTTGTATTTTAAATTTCAGCAAAGACCAAAAAACCACCCCAGACAAATCCCGTTGTCTCCGGACGATATGGCGCCGTATGATTTTCTTGGATATCAGGAGGAATACGTAAATAACCTAATTAATAAAACGATGAATTTTGATTTGTAAATCACAAGATATAAGTTGCAAATTGAGAATAAAGTTTTCTAATTTCACGATAAAACATTTTCAATTTAATACGGTGATACCTCAAATCACTACTCAAGAAACGTAAATTGCAAAATATGAATTGCAAATTGATAAAAAAAAGTTTCAATTTACGACTAAGAATTTGTAAATTGTAACCACTGAAGTAGTAAATCTCCCCTGTTAGTTTGCAAATCAACACTATTGAGTTTGCAATTCAAGACTAAATGGTTGTAATTTGCTAAGGGACGAAATCGTAATTTACAACAGAAAAGTGGTAATTTACGAATTGTTTTTGCAATTTACAATCCATGTAATATCAAATTGATAACTATTTGTGTCAAATTGCGATCGGTTATGGCAATATGTTTTTCTCGTTTGATCGCATTATTGATAATGAAAAGTGTTGATTCACGACTTTTGAGGGTCAATATCTTCACTTCGTACAATTTCTAGAATTGCGAATAAAAAGTCGTGAATTACTAAATCCTTCGCTAAGCTCTAAAACTAGACAAACTTTTCGTGATTCTGCGCTTATTTTTCTTGATTTGATCTTAAAATTCTTTCCGTGTGTGGATTGTTCTCTACAAAAGCCAACAGATGGGGTATTTTGTTGTTCCATATAATTTAGACATACTTTTAACTCGGCGGTAGGATCAATAAAATATACCTAAGGCTGTGTGAATTCTAAAAATGATAGTTGTCTATTCATACACAAATATTGATTCAGGTATTTGCAGTTCGCAGTTCCTTCGTACAATGAATATTCCTTCGAGTCTCCAAATATTAGGAATCATCAGAAAAGTTCTGCAAACATGCATGCTGCAGTTTTTTGGTAAGCAGATGTTTTTACTTGAATGAGCTTCAGTAATTATATCTACAGAACTCACAGATCTTTGAAAAGATGTATAATTTCCATCCACTATTCATTGTTTAAGGGTGACATCTGGCCTTATTATATTATAAATCAGATATTATTCTCCAAATTAATTACTACTAAAACCTAAAATCATATTGAAAACGCACAAAAAACTTTTGAGTTCAGGCATAAATTTCTCCACTAAAATATTGAACTTTCGAAAGAGCAGTGAACATTTCACTTCACTCAAACGGTATGCTAGCTTTCATATTTCAAAGGCCAAGTGAAAAATAAAATGAAAATAAGCATGCTTAACAGTATTCTCCTTATTAGAGATAATTTTTCATTTGTTTTGGTAGTTTTGCCATTCCTGAGATTTATTGGTTTCAATATTATAACAGTTGAAACAAAGTATTTATAATGGAATGCCTTCATCGTATTACTTTTCCAGATCACTAAATAGGCGAAGTTATTAACATTGTCTCACGATCACGACGAATTTGTCAACAACCCTCAACTCAGAGGGCTAGTTCTATGTTATACTCCTAGGACGAGGGGCCTAGTTACTGACACCATTAACCCCCATGAAAAAATAATAAGAAAAAAAGTTTGCCCTTGTTCTACACACTTTTTAAGGGATAAAATCTGCAACCTTACAGGTTGTATGTGGTAGCGAAAATAATGATAAATAATGATTTCAGGAAATTATCAAAATAGCCCATTTAAGGGGCCAAACTCCTAATCCTTTTGAACTTTGTAATACTAGTTGTTAATACTAAGACCTTGTAAGCTTTTCCAGAAAAACTTCAAATAATCGCCTCTCCACCCCACCACCTCGCTAAATGTTCGATTAATTTTGACAGTTCAACGTTCAGAGGTATAACAAACGAAACCGCAGTGCTTTCCGTTTTTTAGTCATGGTCAAAATCATTAACTTAGTATTAAATAGACCGTCAGCTACGCGCACCTAAATGGGGTTGTTCGGATTTTTAGTTTAATAAGTCTGACAGCTGACTGACTAGAAGTATTTCAGTTTTTACTGGCCCAAAGTGGTCACGTGAATAGTTTTTTCAGTTGACGTTTATAGATCGGAAGCCGACAAATCTAGTCAAGAAAATCCTGCCTGCACACTCAATAGACATTTCGAATAGTAAATTTTAAAATACACAGGGTGGTCGCTTAGAATTTTCGCACGGTATTTAACAAGCATCAGCTCGCATAACACTATAATAGTGTTGTTGATAGGCAATCGTGTTTGATTTTAAACGTAGTTATTTGGATACAACAATTTTTGAAAACTTTGCGCAGGCCCTTTTCCATATAAAAAAGGGCAAAATAATAAAAATTGTGGCTGTCGAAAATTTTCGACTAATTAAAGTTGCCTTGTCAACGCGTTCGTATACCTAGTCCAGACTAGTCTAGTTGACGTTTCACATGAACTAGGTATCTGAACGTCCCCAATAATAAAACCAGTCGGAGAGTAGATTTATCGTTGTTCCAGTAAATGTTGAAGTTTGGAATATGGAACGTCAAATCGTAACCATATTACACTTAACTTAAATAACGGCTCATATCTGAAAAAAACAATTTTCCATTTGGATACAAATTTTAACACTGTTATGCTTACAAACAAAAAAAACAACTAAGCTTTTGAAGAACGAGAAAGTTTGGTGCGACCCAGTCGTGCGCTTTATTTCTTTTTATATTTTAAAATTAAGCTATGGGGAAATGAATTTTGATAACTCAAATTTTGTGTTGGCTTTTTGTACAGTGGGGACCAAATTTAGTTGACAGCGTACCGTTCAGATTACTGCATTGTTTAATTTTGTCCTTGAAAACATTTTTGTATCATGGCTAAACAGCGCGATGGCGCGAACAGAGTACGAGTCATTTTATGAATATGTACATAGGTAACTTCCATTTTTATTATTCTTTCGATAAGGCATTATATGATCACACTTACCACTTTTAGCTGCCTTTTTCATAATTTTAAGAACAGTAAGTCGTGTTCATCTGTAACGTTATATGAATTAAAATTACCCCTGCGAGATTTATAGTGTGAGCACACGGAAAAGGTTATTTATTTATAATCTTCTACACTACAGCATTAGGCCACAGCCGACTACTATTTAAAATAAAAAAAGTTAATTTAAAAAACAAAAAAACCCGACTGACTGTAAAAAAAAGAATTAAAAATATATGAACGAGACGCATTTAAGTACCTATACCTAACTAATTGACAATCGGAGACTATATACCTGCACAGTCTAACAAATATATGTATGAGTATTGAGTACCCTCCGACTGCCAAATAGGTAGTTATAGGTACTTAAATGCGTCTTGTTCACATATTCTTAGTTCTTTTTTTTTTACAGTCAGTCGGGTTTTTTGGTTTTTTAAATTTACTTTTTTATTTTTATCTTTTTAGCCTATGACACTCCGGGGAAGAATACGAATATTATGATACTTCACTCTTCAAAATCGGAAGGAACGTACATAGGTAACGCGCGAAGCACATAACCCTCCCTGCGTCCATTCAGGTAAAAAATAAGCTCGCTCGGTTTTTTCAATAAAAAAAATGTTTTGTCCGGTCCTTTTCACAATCGCAATAATTGCGTTGTATGAATTTGTATTTTTCAACGAGTGAAAAGAGTTCCTACCGCTAAATAGAAAAGCTGTTGGCGCATCCAAAAAGAAACCTTAATCGTCGGTTCTAAGGTAAAACTCATTAATTACAAAATATATAAAAATTAGTTTTTTTAGGAAAATACATATTCACGTTTTATAACTGGAAAAAATTAGTGAGGAATAATTTTCATTTTTACAGGAACTACAAAATTCTCTTCAGAAGAAAAAGTCATTATCCCATTTTTTTTTCAAGGCAACCTCTAGTGGTCGTAACGGTCACTACTTTTGATAATATTTTGCTTTTCTCGTTCATTCTTTTATCAACCTATAATCATTTCAACGTCTAGCGGATATACCGTCATTATTCTCGCGAAATATTGTAATGTTTCTATTTTGCGTGCATTCTTCTGTCAGCTGTCAAAGTTAATCAAGTGATAAACTTCCAAATCTATATATATATAAAAGAAAGTCGTGTTAGTTACACCACTTATAACTCAAGAACGGCAGAACAGATTTGGGTGAAAATTGGTAGGGAGGTAGCTTAGAGCCAGGAGACGGACATAAGATACTTTTTATCCCGTTCGACAGCGTTCCCGTGTGACTTGACATGAAACGTCAGTCACTATAAAACGTGGTATAACAAAAAAGAATCAGACTTGGAATAACAAAACGCAAATGACAGCTACGTAATTGATGTATAATGACAGCTATGTAATGACGTATAGATGACAATTGGATATTTGTAAGAAATCAATATTTAAACTATTTCTATTAAATAAATAATTAACAATTATAATGTAATGATAGTGCCATTGCCCATTCGTATAAACAGTGAAGTGAACTATAAAACTCGGTATGGTTGAAAATTTGAGTTTTGAAATAAATTAATAATAAATAATAGGTGAATTGAAGTGAAGTGAAGTTTAATTAATAATGCCGCGAGCAAGACGATCGAATCTTTCCCGACAAAGCCGTAATGCAAGAAGAATACGAAATACTGCAAATGAAAGGACTGAAGAAGAACAAGAAATTGCACGTGAACAGCGCCGCGATAGTATGGCTCGACTTCGTGCTTCTCAATCACGAGAGCAAAGTGAAGCAGCCCGTGAAACAGCTCGGTTGGCAATGCGGAATCGTCGAGCGAACAACAGAGGTCAACAAATAGATAATTTGCGACGCAGAACAAGATATTTATCAAGTGCTGATTTGAATCGAGCAGCGTTTCGATACGATTGCAGCAATGATTACAGCTTGCATCCTAGCGTTTGCATTGGGCAAATGGACGTTGTTTGTGAGTATTGTGGTGCATTAAAGTTTTCCGGAGAAACGGCTGGATTATGCTGCCTTAATGGTAAAGTGAAATTGCCGTTGTTGGCTCCGCCACATGAGCCATTGTATTCATTGCTTTGTGGCGAAACACAAGAATCACGCCACTTTCTTGCAAACACTCAAAAATACAATGGTTGTTTCCAAATGACGTCATTTGGGGCAGATATTATCGAAGAACGAGGATTTAATCCGACATTTAAGGTATTTATTTTTGTACTTACATAGAATGTAGTTAAAGAATAACTTACTTTATCTATTGGTATGTATTATATTTGCTAATTCTGAACTCTACTCTCCCACCCAAAAATATTTGCTAATTCTGAACTCTACTCTCCCACCGAAAGAAGTGTTTATAACCCAGTTAATACTGTCTGGTTTTTATTTTGTAGATACAAGGACAGATTCACCATCGAATTGGATCATTACTACCTTTCGAAGATACACAGAATAAATTTTTACAAATATATTTCATGGGCAACATGGAAGAACAACTTGCTCGACGCATAGAGATAGGAATGAAGCGAGCAATTCTTCAAGACTTGCAGTGTCTGCTTCATGAACATCATGCGTTAGTCAGGTTGTTTAAGAGTGCTTTAGAGCGCATGCCAAATGATGACTATAAAGTTGTCATCAAAGCAGATAAACGACCATCTGGAACACACGAACGCACATTTAATGCTCCAACATTAGACGAAGTTGCCATCCTGATTGTTGGTGAACAATTGGAAAAACGCGATATTGTGCTTACACGTCGCGATACTGGGCAACTGCAACAAATATCTGAAACTCATCGATCATATGACGCATTGCAATACCCGCTGATGTTTTGGCAAGGAGAAGATGGATATTATTTTAATATTAAAATGATAAATCCATTGAATGGTGAGTATCAGAATCATAATTTATTTCATTTATTTGTGAAAGACACTGATTTAAAATAATGCTTATTAGAAAAATGGTTAATGTCTGTATTGTTTGCCTTTGAAATTTGCCTTTGAAATGGTTAATTATCAAATTTTTAATTTCAGGTGAAGAAACTACAAAGAAAGTTAGCTCAATGAATTATTACGCATATCGTTTGATGATTCGTCAAAATGCTGACAACTATTTGCTGCGGTTTCGTCGATTGTTTCAGCAGTATTGCGTTGACATGTATGTAAAAATAGAAACGGAACGTTTAACATTCATTAGGTTGAACCAAGCCAAACTGCGTTCTGAGGAGTACATCCATTTACGTGATGCAGTTAGTACTGAAGGAAATGCAGCTAATATTGGTCGATTAACTATTCTGCCGGCGACGTACATTGGTAGTCCACGTCATATGCATGAATATGCACAAGATGCAATGACATATGTTCGTCATTACGGTCGGCCAGATCTCTTTATTACTTTTACCTGTAATCCAAAATGGATAGAAATTACTCAATTGCTGCTTCCCGGACAAACATCAAGTGATAGACACGACATCACAGCACGTATATTCAGGCAAAAAATTCGGTCCCTGATGAACTTTATTGTTAAACAACGCGTCTTTGGAGATACTCGATGCTGGATGTATTCAATCGAATGGCAAAAGCGAGGCCTGCCGCACGCACACATTCTTATTTGGTTAGTGGAAAGAATTCAGCCTGACCAAATAGATGATATCATATGTGCCGAGATTCCTGATCATGAAGTCGATCCAGACCTACATGATGTTGTTACTAAAGGGTGATTTTTTAAGAGGTTTAGAACTTTTTTTAAAAAAAAAACACAAAAAATTCGAAAAAATGAATGAAATATTTATTTGAATCGATAGTTTGAACCTTGCAATTTAATGTTTAAAGATAATTTCATGCAAATGTTGACCGCGGCTGCGTCTCAGGTAGCCCATCCGCTGAGTCCAATTTTGGCATACTCTTTCACACATATCGGCCGGTATCTCACGAATGAATGCATGGATGTTGGCTTCCAGTGCGTCAATCGAAGCGGGCTTGTCCCTATACACATTAGCCTTGGCATACCCCCACAAAAAATAATCTAATGGTGTCAAATCGCACGATCTAGGCGGCCAATTGACCGGCCCGAAACGTGAAATTAACTGTTCACCAAACTCGCCTCGCAATTGCGCCATTGTTTCGCGTGCTGTGTGGCATGTGGCACCGTCTTGTTGAAACCACATATCATGCAAGTCAAGAACTTCCATTTCGGGCAAAAAAAAGTTTGTTATCATCGCTCGGTAGCGTTCACCATTGACAGTAACGCTGCGATTCGCTGGCCATATTTCATCTTTGAAGAAATATGGCCCAATAATGCCGCCGGCCCATAAACCGCACCAAACAGTGGCTTTTTCGGGATGCATTGGTAGCTGTTGCAATGCTTCTGGCTGATCTTCACTCCAAATGCGGCAACTTTGCTTATTAACATACCCATTCAACCAAAAATGAGCCTCATCGCTGAACACAATTTTTCGATAAAAAAGCGGATCCTCGGCCAGCTTTCCAAGAGCCCATTCACCAAAAATTCGGCGTTGTGGTAGGTCGGCTGGATTTAGTTCTTGCACCAGCTGTATCTTAAAAGGCTTTACGCCCAAATCCTTACGCAAAATTTTCCACGTAGTGCTGTAACAAAGGCCTAACTGCTGGGAACGGCGCCGAATCGACATTTCGCGGTCTTCTGTCACACTAGCTGATACGGCCGCAATATTTTCTTCACTACGCACAGTACGTAAACGTGTTGGTGGTTTAATGTCCAACAAAGTAAATTTGGTGCGAAATTTGGTTACAATCTTCCGAATAGACTGCTCAGAAGGTCGAGAATGCCGATCATAAAATGGAAGCAGCGCGCGATGAACATTTCGAACCGAGCACGAATTTTGATAGTAAAATTCAATAATTTGCAAGCGTTGTTCATTTGTAAGACGATCCATGGTTAAATTGCAAACCAAACTGAAGCTGTTTGACAGTGACACAAGGTACTAAACACACGTCAGCTGTCAAAACCAGTGTTGCCAAAACCAAACCAGCTAAAAAATCACCCTTTACTAATATGATTCATGGACCGTGTGGTGCCATCAATCCCCAATCACCTTGCATGGTCGATGGAAAGTGCTCTAAACGATATCCACGGAAATTAACGGCGGAGACTGTCACTGGCAACGATGGTTATCCGCTGTATCGGCGTCGATCACCAGATGACAACGGTCGAACTGTCACAACGAAAGTGAAAAGAATGGATTTCGTTGTCGACAACAGTTGGATTGTTCCATATTCGCCACTTATTTCTAAAACGTTCAAGACACATTGCAACGTTGAATACTGCAATTCAGTTAAGTCCATAAAATATATTTGCAAATATGTCACGAAAGGCAGTGATATGGCGGTTTTTGGATTGCAATCCTCGAATACCAACGATGAAATTTCACGCTATCAAGTTGGTCGTTATGTGAACTGTAATGAAGCGATTTGGCGTATATTCGCATTTCCAATTCACGAACGTCATCCTACTGTTATGCATTTGGCGGTGCATCTGGAGAATGGTCAACGAGTATTTTTCACGGCTTCGAATGCTACGCAACGTGCTGAAACACCTCCAGCAACTACATTGACCAGTTTTTTTGCAATCTGCCAAAGCGATCAGTTTGCACGAACTTTGCTTTACTCGGAGATGCCACGTTATTATACTTGGAATGCTTCATCGAAGAATTTTCAAAGACGGAAGCAAGGCGATGCGGTTCCTGGGTATCCAGATGTGCGTTCTACTGATGCTCTTGGTCGTATGTATACAGTTCATCCAAAGAATGATGAATGTTTCTATTTGCGGCTGTTGCTGGTAAATGTGCGTGGGCCAACTACGAACTGTTAATGGTGTAATATTCCCAACATATCGTGCTGCATGTGAAGAATTGAACTTATTAGAAAACGATACCCATTGGGATACCACAATCGCTGAAGCCATTATCTCTGCATCTCCAAGTCAGATACGCACATTATTCGCTATCATAATTTCGACATGTTTTCCATCAAACCCATGTAACCTGTGGCACAAATACAAGGATAATATGTCAGAAGATATTTTACATCAAATTCGTGTCAGTTCCAGAAATCACAATATTGAGATGAATGAGGAGATACATAATCGTGCTTTACTCTTGATCGAAGATATGTGTTACCTCATGTGCGGTAATTTATTAATCAGGTTAGGAATGCCAGCGCCATATCGTGAAATGAATGACGCATTTATTCGAGAATTGGAACGGGAACGTGAATATGATCACCAGGAATTAGATTTAGTAGTTCAAACGAATGTACCCCTGTTGAATTACCAACAAAAGGAAGTTTATGATACCTTAATGAAGGCAATCTATGATGAAAATGGTGGTTTATATTTCCTAGATGCCCCTGGTGGAACTGGCAAGACATTCCTCATGTCATTAGTTTTAGCAACTGTTCGGGCGAGATCCAACATAGCGGTTGCAGTTGCTTCTTCTGGAATAGCAGCCACATTGTTAGAAGGATGCCGTACGGCTCATTCAGCATTAAAATTACCGTTAAATCTTCAAACTATTGAAGAACCAACGTGTAATATTGCAAAACACTCAGCAATGGCCAAAGTCTTAGCGGCATCGAAAATCATCATCTGGGACGAATGCACAATGGCGCATAAACGTGCATTAGAAGCACTTAACCGAACATTAAAAGATTTACGCAATGACTCGAGATGTTTTGGAGGAGCAATGATTTTACTGTCTGGCGATTTCCGCCAAATACTGCCAGTAATTCCAAGATCTACGGCTGCCGACGAAATAAACGCTTGCCTCAAATCGTCAAATCTATGGCGCTATGTGAAGAAACTGCAGCTGAGAACAAACATGAGAGTTACATTGCTTAATGATACATCTGCGGAAGATTTCTCGGAGCAATTGCTGACTATCGGTAATGGTCAAGTACCTGTCGATGAATCGAGCGGATTAATATCATTTCCAAATAATTTCTGTAATTTTGTCTCATCAAAAGACGAACTTATCAACAATGTATTTCCAAACATTATTTCTAACTACAAAAATAATGAATGGTTGAGTGAGCGAGCAATTTTAGCGGCTAAGAATAAAGATGTAGATGACCTGAACTACATAATTCAAAATAAGATCATTGGAACAATGCATTCATTTAAATCTATTGACTGCGTCACAAATGAAGATGAAGCCACCAACTATCCAATTGAATTTTTAAACTCTTTGGACGTGCCTGGCTTACCACCGCACAATTTACGCCTAAAGGTTGGCTCCGTAGTAATCATAGTTCGAAACATAAACCAACCAAAACTGTGCAACGGTACGCGTTTGGTGGTTAGAAAATTGATGAACAATGTAATTTACGCTACGATAATGATAGGAAAATTCAAAGGTGAGGAAGTTCTTATTCCGAGGATCCCGATGATCCCAACCGATATGCCGTTTGAATTTAAAAGACTTTAATTTCCGATACGTCTTGCATTTGCCATGACCATCAACAAATCACAAGGCCAATCCTTAAAAGTTTGTGGTTTAAATCTAGAACATTCATGTTTTTCCCATGGTCAATTATACGTGGCATGTTCACGGGTCGGAAGACCATCTGCGTTGTTTGTTTTTGCGCCTGATAATAAAACAAAAAATGTCGTGTATCACAAGGTACTTAAGTGAAGAGCAACCTATGTACTAAAATACAGAAATAATAATGAATGATTAATGTAGGTATTTAATTTTTTTGTATTTTTTCCAATAAAAAAAAACACAATCTGCTTATTTATTGCCATTAAGGCGGAACAAAGTTCGCCGGGTCAGCTAGTCGTTAATAAAATTAAATCGCGCAAAAACGTTTTTCCGATGCAACGAACCTAAAGGATTTGTAAAAGCTATCGGTATGGAAGGGCGAATCCAAAACATGTGTATAGATTAAAGAATATTTTTAATTTTATATTTATCGTTTGATTTTATAGCTTCCAAATAGCTTAATTAAACGCATAGACTATCCAATTGAAACGGATGATGAGGAAGACTTTAGTGTATCACCGCAGGATGATCTTAAATTTAAGCCTGCGCCTTCTAAATCTACGTTTTCGTTTTCGGACTATGGGGACCAGAAAATAACTGTTACTAATTTGAGGTGACGAAAAAAAAGAAATCCATAAAATTAGAAAGTGAACATAACGATCAAAATATATTGCTTATGCCAACAAAAAGAAATCCTGCGCACCTAAAACTCCCAATCAAGTTGACTTTCAAATTACAGGTTCAAATGTACACTTAATTTTACAGAAGCAGATCAAATTGAAATCTGCAAATCTTATTGGGCTTAGCGTGCTATAAAAGACAAAGGGGTTTTCTTATTAAGTACGTAACAACCATGGAACTCGAACGCAGAAAAAAGGACAGGACTGATATCGGTGCTCGGAGTACTATCTAGAAAGTAACGGTCGAAAGCGCATAATTTGTGAGGAAGACTCTAAGTTTATGTGACAATTACAATTTTAAATTTTTTAAGAACAAAAAGGACTAATGGTCTACATGCTCCAAATATGAAACAGTTGACCCAGAGAAGAAAAAAGAGATGGAATTAAACTATTCTCTCCAAATTAAAAGAACAGTTGAATGCCAAGATGAAAAGGCTAAAGATAAAGAAAGATCCAGTTTTCATTTTTAACATTAACGTTTGATTTATTACCCGACTGGACACAGGGAGGGTTTCGCGCGTATCCTATGTACGTTCCTACGGGACGCCCTGTAGCCTAAACGGCTTGACCGATTTTGAAGTATGAGGTATCATAATATTCGTATTCTTCCCCGGAGGAATCTTAAATTATCTAAAAAGATAAAAATAAAAAAAGTTAATTTAAAAAACCAAAAAACCCAACTGACTGTAAAAAAAAAGAATTAAAAATATATCAACAAGACGCATTTAAGTACCTTTAACTACCTATTTGACAGTCGGAGGGTACTCAATACTCATTTTGTTAAGGCACCAAGTGACAAAGAACAGAAACAGAATCCCATACATTTGCAACAGCAACAGAATTAGAAACAGAACCTAATTTTTTCAGCAACAGAATTTAGCGACAGAAAAATGGCTGTTTGACGACAGAATGTAAACAAATCTACATTGATTGTTTCTGTTGCTGCCAGCAACAGAAATGCCATTTTATAGTGGGGGAGATTTTTTTTTTTGTTTGGATTTTTCTGCATCTGTCATCTGGCTGTTTGTTTCGCATCGTATTATTGTATATTGTGATGATCACGTATGAATAACATACGAAAAATGAAAAAAAAAAGTTTTTAGTAGACGAAGAGGAGAGTATAATAGATTTCGTGAGAAATCACCAAATAATGTATAATGACCGTCACCCAATATTTCGCGACAGCCACATGTTTTTTTCTTATGGGTCTGTTTCTGTTTCAGTTTTTTGTAGCTGAACGAGCAACGTAAACAGAACCAGAATTTACTACAGAACGAAAAAACTTTCTGTTCTGTTTCAGTTTCTGTTCCTGTTTCTGTTCTTTGTCACTTGGTGCCTTTAGACTGTGTAGGTATTATTAGCCCTGTTTTTTTTAACTTCGAACTCAGCAAAGCAAAGCAAAGTAGGATTTTCAGCACGCAATTACAACAACTACGCTTTACTTGACACTTCGAAAACTCACACTAGGTATTCATTCCCAGCAAGAGCCACTTGGGAGTAAATGATCACTTCTGAACACCAGAGGGAGAACATTTTTCGTTACCATCCTTGTATAAGATGGACCTGTTCGCAGGGTGTCTCTATTTACAGTACACACAAGGCGTTGGTTTGGATTGGCGGAAATGCATAAAGAAGTGCATATGTAAGTAAACAAAATTTCAAAATAACAACTGAATGTTAGGGATAGTAATAAAAAATACATAAATTATTTGAGATCCATTTCTTGCACCAGAGTGTCCTCAGAATCTATATTCTCCATTGTTTTTAAGCCCAAGAATATGAGGAAGGATGAATATAGCTTAGACTTTTTTATGAAAAAAGTGTATATCTTCGGCTAAAAAAGATTTTTCTTTGATGTGCCCAATCAATTGCTGCCTTCCTACCCATGATACAATAGTTTTTGTTGTATCATGCAACTCACCGAACAAGCCCACACATCGATAAAACCTACTGTTCAGAAAGCTGTTGGGAATCGTTTACGTGCACATTTTCTTACTTTGCTTTGCTTTGCTGAGATCAAAGCTAAAAAAAACAGGCCTATTGTCTCCGATTGTCAGTTAGTTAGGTACAGGTACTTAAATGCGTCTTGTTCATATATTTTTAAATTCTTTTTTTTTACAGTCAGTCAGGTTTTTTTTTTTTAAATCCATTTCTTGTTACTTCCATTATTCAGGAAAAATATGCGTCTACAATCCCCAGCAAACGGGGAGCTCTTTGTTTTACGTGGAATAAACTTCATGGTAAGAGAGGTAGAAATATTGTTCAAGTTTTTAAAATCGTTGCTAACAACAATCACGGAGAAAGTGATGCGCGATATATATCGAATCACTCGATTCATCAATATTTTCGCAAAAAAATATCGATATTTTCCCGCGATATTTTATTTTCGATATTATCGATGCATCGATGATTTACCACTGTTTTTTTCCACTCAAACACCACTGTGACGTGACGACGCAAAAACATTTTCACACTCCACCAATTCCTTTTCTACGTCGCAGCTCCCCGCCGTCGCCTGATGGATTTGTTTGAAAGCATTATATTTTCATAGAGTCCTGCAGCGCACATACAAAAAAAGTTCAACGATAACCATAATTGTGGAAGTATGTTATTCTGCCTACATTACGTTCGTACATTTTATACGCTGAATATTATTCAGTACGCAATTAAAACAACTACTGTGAGTCCTCGAAGTGTCAAGTAGAGCGTACATTAACTTTATATTGAAGATTTCATTCTTATAGCTTAAAGAACTGAGGAAACCAAAGAGGTTGAAAGCCAAATATTTTTATTGTATTTTTTATTACCTTTTGTATAAGTTAAGATTCTAATAACTAAAATAATTCGTTGTTGTTTTTTTTAAATTGCTTGTTCTTGAACCATTAAACAATTTATTGATACCTATCTATGCATTGTTGGTATGGCTATTAATGATTAACTGAAAACATAGTTTGTTTTTAAATAAAGTTTTTTCTAAAAAAAAATTAAATTAAATGCATTTTTATGCTTTATTTGGATGCCATTGGCTTATGTCATATAGCTCAATATAACAGTTAATACTTTTCGCTAAAAATTCTTGCGATTTCATGCTGATGGTGCCTTCCTATATTACCTACAACGATACAAATTGATTGAAGATATCTATATCTAAATCTTAAATCTTATAACCCCTTTGCAAGCGCAATTATCTATCTTAATGAGAAGGAAAATGTAATTATACACAAAAATTTGAATTATTCATAAAAAATCGATATTATCGTTTTTTTTGCACCGATATTTTCATTTCGATATTAAAGTATCGATGTATCGATATGATCTTGGGTTATCGCGCATCACTACACGAAGATATCGTTGTTTTGTGACACTTGAAAATACATATAGCTCATTTACAAAAAAATAGAGCTTTCATTTTTAGAGTCGGGTCATTCGCGATTCTATGCATTCTGCAATTGAAAGAGCGAACAAAATATAAATGCTTTCCAAATGTCTGATTGGCTCGAAATAAATAGGTCTGTGCGTTCTAAGATACAGTGATTTTTATGATCTGCAAAAATTTGCTTCGTTAACAATAATAGCTGTTTTTTATTATCAGCTATGATCCATATAGATCATCGATTTACATGCACCTACAACAACATCACATGATCCTGCTTCTCATCGAGATTACGAATCATGATCTGAAAATTATTTCTACTATTTCCGACTATGTGGCTTGTTTTATTTTTGAATGTTGTGCCTGTAAACGATAGCCACACAATCACGTTGCCAGACCAAAAAATGTAACACAAAAAATCAATTGTTTTTTTTTCGCATTCGAATAACGGACAGGGAGTCCGTATTCCGAGTTTTTTTTTTTTTTTCGTTCTATAAAGGTATGTATGTCCTGACCAGCCAAACATTTGATAAACAATTAAATACCTACATGTTCCATATTTATTTCTAAAACACTTATTAAACAAAACACTTTTTATGAAATGTTTAGAAATGTTTTGCTGGTTTGGATCTGGACACCAAAAAAACATTTATGAAATGTTTCACAGTTACCCAATCGTGATGGGAAAATAATTTTTGTTTTACAAGTATCCCTGCAGAAAGTGAGCGCTGTTTTTCGATTATTATTTGTTTTTAAATAAAATAAAAATGTCCAGAAAAGCTTTGAATACCTAATGAGAAAGTGATTAATTTAAAAAGATTATTTGAATTAAATCGCATCTCGCGTGATTGCCGAGACCAAAATTAGAAAAGTAACAACTTTACTCGCTGCTAATAATCCTACCACTTTATTTGCTTCTAGTCCAAAACAGGATAAAGTTGAAACATTTCATAAACATTTAATGAATAAATTTCACAAATCTTTTATAAAGTTTATAAAATCTGTCCGATTTGCTTCAGAAACATTTCATAAACATTTCTGAAATGCTTCGGTGGTTCTGAAATGCTTAATATACCAAGATAAACTTAAGCGGTAGCAGCAAATATTGTTCATGTGTTGCATATTTGAACATAAAATACTAAATTTGTTTCACAAAAATATATTTGAAAAGAAAAATTATACAAATTTGATTCAAATGTGGTAACACCCCCGACATTGCAAGTGAAATGTCACGCCTCGTGTGACGTCACGTTTAGAAGAATATTTGCAATATGGCTGAAATACCCTATATTATGTGTTTTGTTTTTGAAAGCAACTGTAGCCACAATTCCAAAATTAAACTTTTCAATGATCCGTTTTGTTTTATTTTCGTGATCTGATCCGGATTAGATCACGCTGATAATAAAAAACAGCTAATGAACGGCATAAATTCTGTGGCCACAAGCCATAACCGCCTATTTTTTTTCTTTTTTCAAACTTTGAGTTTCAAATCATCACTTCAAATCAGGAATATTTGTTTTTTTCGTTGGAAAAACTTCTGTTTAAAAAAAGATTATGGTCATAAAAAAGTAAGTGGAAGTCGATTTAAATGCTGAACACGTTGGTGCCTATAACTTAATTTTGTCCCAACTCGAGTTAAGCGGTTATGATTGTGGCCACTGAATTATCAAGATGGCAACAACTGTTCTTGGCAAAAATCAAGACGTTGAAATTTAAAAAGCATTCTGTCTGAATTATTCAATATAGCAATGATCACAGTTCCAACTAAAAAAGGATAGGTGTTTGTGGGGAACGTTCGGAAAATGAGTCCTTACACCCGCTTACCAGGGTAAGTTTCCCATATCAAGACAAATAAAAACGGATTTGGTAAGACTTGCCGAAACAGGGCATATACCGGAAGGTGATATAAGGGCCTTTTAACCCACCGTTTTAAAGATGCAAAGCGCTTGCCGGCGCCTAATCTAAGTGAGAGTGATTCAGAATATGAAGATTAAAGAATTTTGGTTGAAAAAATGTTTCTTTTTCCCTAATTTTTATTTGAAATAAATCCTTTATTCCTAAACAAAAAAAAAACACATTTTATTTTCTCATTAAATACAATACCGTTCGAAGCCCCACGAAGGTAAAAGTTATTAAGTTATTATTAAATTAGCCGTTTCTTGTACATACAAAGAATAAAAATCAACTTCATATCATCTGAATTGGAATTTTGAGACCCAGAACTGTCAAACAAATACCTCCTTTTGTTAGTTAATGGGGACGTTCAAGTATCTAGTTTAGTAAGTCTGACAGCTCTCTCACTAGATGTATCTCGGTTTTGATTGGTCGAAATCGGTCATGTGAGCAGCTGCTTCAGTTGACTTTTATGGAGGGGTAGCCGACAAATCTTGTCAAGAAATTCGTGACTGAGTACTAAGTTGACAGTTCTCATATGTGGCTGATGTAGAACAAGTGACGTTCCCGACCAATCTAGTTTTTGCGTTCAGGTTACATCTCATCCAGACCAATCTAGTCGACTTAAGATAACTAGATTCTTGAATGTGGCCAATGAGTTTTACCTTTGAACAGACGTATGTACCTTATGTTTTTCAGAGATCGAAACTTAGACTCATAGCTCAGAAGGAGCATACTAACCGTGGAACCTCTGCGCTGGAAATAATTTGTTTTGTACATTTGCTACGAGCGCTGACTTCTTCAATGGAAAAGGTATACGGCAGCATGAAATAAAACAATGAAGAAAAAATGAAAATATTACCTCTTTACTGACGGCTGCGGATGCATGATATTGTGGTACATATCCGAATGATTCGATGGCAGGTATCCTCTTCAAAACAAGTGGTC
Source organism: Cheilosia variabilis (assembly GCA_951230905.1). NCBI lineage: Eukaryota > Metazoa > Arthropoda > Insecta > Diptera > Syrphidae > Cheilosia > Cheilosia variabilis. The sequence continues at coordinate 58,850,491 of OX579676.1, forward strand.
CTCGGACCGCGGGTGACGAAAAGCTCTGCGAGAGTGATGAGGTCGACAAATTCGCTGACAAACTATCGGCTGTGTCGATATGAGCAGGGAAATTGGACAAGTCGCTACTGTTTGAATTATCTTCTATTAAGGTTTGGTACTGCGAATCGGTAGACGAGTGATTGCGATAATGTGCAACCTTATAATACAAGCAACTCTCAACGACACATTCATTACTCAAATTATGACACTGAGCGTCATCCAATTCTATATGGTTATTATCACATTCACACACGTAGCTTTGTTTCCCATAATTTAAAGTACTATTTAGATCAATTTCACTCAAAATGCAATCCTGTACATCGGTGGTGGACGCACTATGAAAATAAGAACCAAGATTTCCACGGACTCCAATCAATTGGCCAGATGTTAAAGATTTCGATAGATTTGCGTTATTTGTATCGCTAAGCGATTTAAATATATTTTTGCTCTTTTCGTTGTTTGTCTGCAGATGATCATGATATTGGTGATGCTGGTGGTGGTGGTGGTGGTGGACTCTACTGCGACTTACGTCTACATCGTTTTGTGCTACACTCGGAGCAGATGCTGACACTGAATCGGAAAATGAAGAAGTGCTACCTTTTTGGTAGCTGTATTGGGGACTTCGAACGTTACTAGAACTGTGAGCTACACTAGATATTGCTCTTTGTTCGTTATTACGGTTAAAAGGCGATTGGTGTTCCGGATATGCCCGGCGACTCGAAATCAGACTTTCGTCACTGGCACAACGACGCGATGTTATTTCATCGGTACGGAAATGCAGTTGCTTGCTTAATTTCGGAGTTAATTTGCGAATAACTACAGCACTTGATAACGCGGCGACGGATTCAGCAGCAGTGACTGACTTTTGCTCAAAGCCGAGTTGATTGAACGGAATATCACTGACCGATCGATTCTCAAAAACTGCGCTATGTTCAACACTCTTAAGACGACCGAAACTATCGTAACGTAACGTTTTTTTACTACTTCTAATTGAATTTTTTCGCTCATCATTCACGTGCCATTCACGACCGTTCGACAACGATGGCTGCTCTCTGTCGATCGCTTCGGAATTGTTATTGTTGTTTATGTTATTGGTGCTATTATTACTCCTTGCGATCGCTGTGTACACAATATCATAGTCTTGCTCACCGCCGGATACAGATTTAATACTACCAACACAACTGTTGTCACTTACACTCTGATCCGAATTTGTGTTATTGCCAGCGGAAAAACAACCTAAAAACTCACATCGCTCGTCACCTTGATCATCTTCGTCTTTGTTGGTTGCCCTCGTCACATTATTCTTAGATTTTCCAATTAGTGTATTCTGTTTTTCGAATCTTTGGAGTTTTCGACGAAAACTCGCGGGATCATAGTAGGAGTTATCCAATGGATTTTTCTCCTGATTTTTACTGAGTTGACTGACCTGACTTTTACTTTTATTGCTATTGTTGCGTTTTTTCTTCACAGGTTTAGGTGGTACAGGAGGCGGAGAAGCTTTTGCTTTGATCGATTTTGGTATCGCTGAAGACCGAGTTTTCCCAGCAAGTACCGTAGATCCACTATATCCTGGGTTGAAATTATCCTCAAGTAAGGAACGGGTACATTTTTGCTTTTGGATATAATTATTTGACGTGTTTGTTCTAGTCGGATGTTTTGAGATGGCCTTACTGTGGCTCGCGATTGTATAACAACAAATCGAAGGAGAGGAAGATGAAATGGGCAGCGAGGATGACGATGATAGTGTTGATGTTGACACCGCGGATTCAGATATAGATGAATGGGAATTATTTTCACCGGCGATTGTGACAAACGAGGAATCGTTGAACTCACGACGCGAGCACGATTCTTGACAGACTGAATCCGAATTTAGCCTTTTTCTATAAAATTTGCTATTCGTGTATGCATAGTCCTCATGAATTGATGCTAGCAATGTAGAGGATTGTGGTGCTGCTAGTGGCGCCGGTGAAGCTTGCGAGAAGCTTTCCCGTCTATATAAATAAGAATCATCTTCACAGCATGGGTGATTTACTTGAGTCTGCGTAGAAATACTCATCGCTTCACGTTTGTTTGTTAATTTTAAAGCTTCTTGTGTCTGTGCATTTGAATATATCGATTCATCGCCCATTTTTGCTTCATTCACGTTTGTATGGATTTTCTTTGGCGATGAACCGTTCTCCATAGTTAAGCCAAAACTAGCTGACATTTTTTTATTCATAATAAATTCGAATTACCAAATTTTGTTCCACCAAAGTATAAGATTTTATTTATTTATTATGACTGCTCGGCACATTACTCTACTCAGCGACTGAATGAATTGAACTTCGGAGGTGTTCTCAGCTAGAAGATATTTATAAATAGAATGAAACATTTTTGGACAAATAATTTTTGGATATTTTATGTGTTTGAACTAAAGTAAAATGTAAATGTACCTTTGTTTCACTCCGATGTGTTTGTTCCTTCGATTTACCTTTTACTTGTGGGTCGTTGATTGCTGTTCCTTAGCAAAGTTGATAATTTTACGTGCTCCTAGGTAAGTGCATGGAATATGTACGTTAAGTTAATTTGTAGGATTTGGCGTTCGGCCAATTTTTGCAAGGTATGAATTTGTGTATTTGTTAAAAGATGAGCTGATGTGTTTCTATGTACATACATGTCGGATGAATTCGTCGCAAAGCATAGCTCTGAAAATAAAATAATAAAATAAATGAAGATTTTAGACCTTAATTGTCATAAGAAAAAAAATGCAGTATTCTTCTCGGATAAAACGATTAATTTTTAGTTTTACCTCAATAAATGTTAATAATCGCAGCTGCGCGCAGTTCTTATAGTTAAGAATTCACGTATCAAGCCTCTACTAAGTATATCATTTACCTGATGAGTAGGTTTGTAGCTTCTCTCCGAAGGCCGTAGTATCGATGTTGGAATCTGATCATAATCAACAGATATTACAGAATCGACGCAAGTCTTTTAACTATTTATTTATTTATTTTAGTGATATATGTATAGTTATAAGTTGAATATGAATTTGGGTAGTGTCAAACAATAAAATAGCATGATGTTAAATAGTAAGAGACCGCTGTTCTTAAAGAACAGATTCTACCGTCATATCTTGGGTATAAATTCTATTTATATTAATTAAATAATGAATTATTAGTAGCAGTAATCGGTAAATGTCAACTTTTCACACACGCACTTAATATTCGCTATGAAGCTTTTCGTTTAAAGTTGGCAGTTCCCCAACGCGACGCGGTTGTATGAATAAACAACATATCTGCGAGTATTTGTACCATATTTGTAGAATAAAATTTTCTTTTTCCAAATTCTTAAATAAGATATGTATATCATTTTCTAGAATTGAATTAATAAGTTATAATTTTTTAAAGCAAACCCATTTTCAGCTGCCAATTTTGACAACCAAATCAACTCCGTTGGACGCCATATGTTTATAAAAAAAAACTGTTTGTGAAATATGTGTATTAGTCTTTTAAAAATTATGTTAGTTACAACAACACTATGTGCACATACAAACAATATTTCGGCTTCGCTCAGTCCACGCACATGTTACATGCACGATACGTCATACATGCGGATGCGGTCTGCGGTGTAAAATGGAATACTCTGAGTTTGCCACGTTGCGTTGCTTTGCCCTGCAAACATAACTGTGTGTTGTTAGCAATCTATTGAATCCTTTCGCGTCCGTTAATAGAATTCGCAGCAGCTTATGTATTGAGACCCATAAGCAACGCACGTGACGGATATGACGGATAAAGTACCTTTTTTTTCCACTTTTCTGTCCGTTGCACCCAGCACAACCGCTGTTTGGTGTTTATTAATGCGGAGGTAAATGTACATAATTACTCCTCTAAGGAATACCCACAATGCCAATTAAGTCCATGACACTGCTTTATAAGACCCACTATATTAACTATGAAACGTTTTATAACGTGAAGCTTCAAAACCAAATTAGAGAGTCGGATAAAGATGGGGTTAAATGTATCGATCAAAAAACGGACTGGTGCCTTCCAGAACGTTATTCCATAGCTTAGTGTTGACCAACTATGTAAGTGGTAAGTCCGTTAATCATTTCCTCAGTGAGTTCGAATAAACTTTATCTACACACAGTGAAAGCTGACGGAGTCTTTAAATCATAGACAAACCATACTGAGACCCCCAACTCACAATCCTCTTGCCGCTGGGCCCCTCTTTTTTTTTCAAATTCGCCATTTTGTATTCCTATCGGTGTTATGTCAAAAAAGAATCAGTGTGACATGCAAAAACACTCAAAAACTACAAAAATAAATGCTGCCAACCGCGGCAACCGTGGGGAAATGTGAAAGAGTTCGGGAATTCCACATTTTCATATTACTGAATGCCATTGGTTAGTTATTATAAATTGTTAAAAGGCGAATAATTTGATTTGGTTGGTTAGTAAAATTATCTAAAATATATGTTTTATATACCAGATCATATTAGGACAAACAGGTTGTGTATTTACCTCTTTTCGATATCATTAAGATCCATTTATTGTGTGAATTTTTTTTTAATAACTGAAGAAAACTTGCTCAAAATATTTTTGTTTTCATTCAACCATTCTGCATTGACAATTCTTTATAAATATTTTAAGCAAATGTAGGTACACTTATTCCTAAAAAAAATACTATCCACAAGTATATAAATAATTTCAAATTTAACGGACAAAATTTAATGAACGCTGTCAGCAGCTTTGTCCACAGCGGAAGTGGCATATGCAAGGTGCGAGCGTGTTGGTGAGCCGGAATTTTTGAAGTTACGTGACATTTGTCAATACGAATTGCTATGTAACAATACTAACGCACTTAGCGTTTGCCACCCCATGAAAATATAGCTTGTAGGCAAGTAACGGGAAATCGGCCGAAGTTGGTGGTCTCAGTATTGTCTCTGCTTTAAATAAGTAAGCTTGCAGCAAACAGTATTTGGTCCACTTTATCTTGCTTTCATTGAAAACTACACTCAGAAGAATATCGAAAGCTAAATTCTAGTCTGATTATGCCTATTCTTAATTTTCTTCATTCTTACGTGCTCAATCTCAAAATAAACCGAATGATTCTTAAAACAATAACAAAAATCTTTAATCAAGCTTTTTATTATTAAATCTGAATTATATCACCTGAAAAATTTTGTTCGCACACAAATACAGTATCGAACAAAAATTATACTTTCCAATCAAGCCCAAATAATCTTAAACATGCATGATGGATTAATGTGCATACCAATGAAGATCTAAACGATCATTATATACGAATTTATATGTGATATGTGATAACTAAAATGGTGGAATTAATAATATTAATTTAATAAAAATACAATTGTAATATAAATATTGTCTGATTTTAATAGTCCACCCTTACATTTGTATCCATTAAATATTGAAAAGACATATTTTAGATTTAGGTCCATTTAAGCATTTCTGTTTCAATAAATAAATGTGATTTTTTTAAAAAGAAAATTGTTTTATTTTCTTAATCAGGAAAGTGACGGAGTTGATAATACTTTCGCCAAATACAACTATGCAATCTGAAATTGGGATATGACATTCTTGGAGCATTCCGAAAAAATGTAATGTAGCTTAATTTGAGCTCACACAATCTTCATTGCGTTATGTTTAAGAATACATGTCAGGAATAATTTCTAAGCGTGTCGGCTTTTGCCAAAAGTTGCTTTAACATAACCTAACCTAACCCAGAAGTCAAAAGTTCAAATTCGTTCAACGAGGGAGGAGTTTTGCCATATTCATTTCCATCTACCGTTACCTGACTGTTCATGATAAAAAAATATAACATTTTAAACAAATCCAAATCGAGTCACCACGTCTATATTTTGTTATTCATTGTTATTCTTCACAACTAAACTTGGCATTATTATATAGGTAATCCAGACAGATGCAGTTCACGGTTGCGGTTTTGATTACGGTTAACCAGCAGCCACATAGTAAAGTAGTAGCATCTAGACATTTTAAAACACGTACAATTAAAAGAAAATCGTAAAAGAGAAAAATATGCATCGCCTACGGGTGTTATTGGAATTGAATGGACATCGTAACCGATCTATCTACGAGTACAACAATTGTTTTGCTTGCGAAATGAATGGAGCACAGCTCTTTACTCGCCTAGCAATTGAAACCTTTCACGCTCCGAATTTTGATACAGGGTGTTTAACATTGACGCGTTTGTCATTTAATTAAATGAAATTGCGAATGAAAAATATGCTCGTCTTGGCCTTTCAAGTGAATATCATGTTTTTTTTAACATTAATAACATTAAAGAACTACATTGTCCTGAAGAATTACTTACATTTTACTAAACTTGCCGTCCTGAGAAAGGTATTACCTTCTTTATAGACAGCTGGGCTGGTATAAGCCTTAACTGACCCAGTAATAAAATGGTGCTGTCGCGAAGAGCTTAAGATTTTTGGAAAACAGCTCAAAGTCAGCGCGCAACCACAAGGAGACTGTGGTCATCCTTTTGTGAAGCTGGAACAAAGAGAATCATGCGAAATGACCCAAAGTGTTTTGCTCAGTTTGACGCAAGAAAAACTTTGCGGGGCTTGCGGTTATGAGGGAGTTCTCGATGGCGCAAACCACTTCCTATATCACTGTCCAGGTCTAATAATCTCGAGGAACAAATTCCTTATTCCATAACCTGAACGAGCTGAACTTTATCAAATCCTCAGGGTGATTTGTGTGTAACACCACATTAAATAGTTAAATAATTGCATCACTTTTTATAATCGGGTACTATACTCTTTCCTCCGATGAATATAACAATGGGTAAGTAAAGACGTGAATGTGGCACGACTTACTCCTCGCTAGCACACACATAACCTAACTTCACCGTCTTCTTACTGCTTTTGTAAACGATTTGAAAACTAGCATCTGTCAAAGCGTTGTGGACAAGATTATTTTTCCGTTCCGATGGCAAATAGTAGCAGGGTGACAGTATCAAACATAAAAAGGCGGTTCTGAATAGTTCTCCCAAATCGCATAAAACACTTTTTTTCGTAATAGCTACACAATTTAACAACAAGGAAAAAGAACGATCTGCTGTCGAAGGAACTTGGGCGTATCATTCGAAAGTTTATAAATAATAAAATTATTATAAAATTATAACGCTATTATCAAAGTATTTTTGTACTAGCTAATTTAATTTGCTCTTCAATTATCTAGTACAGTGTTTTTTTTACAATATTTAAGCTTTGTCCAATACTGCTGCGTTATTTCTCACATAGTACCTTAAGGAATCGAGGAAAAATATTCGATGTCAAAGAAATCTCGGACATTATTTCCAAAAGCCTTTAACAAACATCAAACCATTTGAAGCAAATTAACTGGTGAGAACTGTGTTACCCGCATATTTTAAACAGTTTTAAGAAGTTTTAATTGTCAAAATGTATTTTTTTTTACACAGTTAGGGTGCAAAAGCTGAAAAAAAAAAACTTTTTCAGATAACCTATTGAAACCTTTAAAGAAAAATACCCTACAGAACTGTTAAATTTCTTCAATGCTCCGTTTATTCGACGAAGATATTTGCAAAACAAGTATTATTTAATGGCACTATCCGCTAGGCTATTAGCCTTAGTAGATATAAGCACGTTTCACATCTGGTTTCTTGTCGGGTATGTCAAGTTTCGCAAATTGATTCTGCCGTTCATCATAATCAAAACAAGGCTCGGATCAGATACCTAGTTTACGTAAAACGTCAACTAGAGTATACGAACGCGTTGCCTAGGCAAACTTGAATTGTATTTGTATTCTCGCGGCTTATTTTGTATTTTGACATTTCGAAATGTCAACTGTACGCAGGAAGGATTTTCTTTAATAGATTTTTCGGCTATCCCTCCACAAACAACAACTGAAAAAACTATTCACGTGACCAATCTAGGCCAATAAAAACTGAAAAGCATCTACTCAGTTAGCTGTCAGACTTACTTAACTGGTATCCCTCTCAACATCCCCATTCATCTTATCTCTACAATAAAATCCAATGTTCACCATCCAACAGATGTGCATGCTTCATTATTCCGCTTTTCTCATGCTTAACTTTTGAGCGACAGTTTTTCATGGCTGTCATTCCACGTGTAATCTAAGAGAGTTGAATCTTGACAAATCAGAGCAACTAGTTTTTTGTTTTTCTTTTTTACTCACTTACATGTTCTTATACATTCAATTTAAGCAAATTCAAATAGTTAATTTTATTTCTGAATCTCAAGATTGAATTCAACATATTACGAACATTGCTTGTTTTATTGCTTGATAAGTTATATCTTAGTTGCAGTATCGAACAATTTATCGAAGGGTGGTGTTTTTAGTCAGTAAAAATCTGACACTACTATGAGCACTTTTCACCTACCCTCGGCAAAAAAAAAAAAAAAATACTACGAACATATAAATATTAGAGAGGTTATTTTCTCAGTCTTATTTACTTAAATGAAGATATTCAGTTTCAATGTAATACGGCGTGCAAACTTTGAAAATAATATTAATTTGATTTAACCTTTCCCAACTTATTTTCATAAAATAAATAAATAAATAAATAGTTGGCGCAACAGGTCTGTAGGGACCCTAGGCCTAGCTTCTCACAACCATTCGTTTGTGTGAGTTTTTAATTTTTGGGACGAATGGAAGGGATCTACAATTTTATGCCGGGTCCAAACGGCTAATTGAGAAGCTCCTTCATGACAGTTATACTCTCGGATGTTTGTCAGACGTTCGCGAGAGGTGGCGCAGCGGAAAAAACCCATAAGTTGGAATTTGGGTTTTTTCGGGATTCGAACCTGGGACCCCTCCCTTAGTAGTCCAACACACTAACCACCAATCCACTGCGCCTACCCAACTTACTGAACAAAAAAAAAAGTAAAATTTTCCGAAATAAGAAAAAAAGCTATCTTGCCAAATACTGTGACCTTAGTCCTTATCTCGATCACTATTTAAAAAAAAATGTTTTTTTTAATTCTTTACCTTACATTTGTAAATTCCTTTTTCGACTTTCTTGACCACCACTAGAGTTTTACAGTGTAGTAACCTAGACCCCCTACCCTTAGTCCAAGCTAATATTGATATCAAAAGTAGAATTACACGTCCTTTCTCTCGACGTCTTCAATAAGATCACATTTCTTTGAAGACCTATAAATAAACTCATTGTAAGAATTTCTAATTAAGTCTTTTAGTACTGAATACTGATACTACACTGTAATATGTACTAAGGCCAATAAAGAGTAAAAAGCTATTTTGCATGTAAGCAAAAAGCCCAAACTTTAGCACGCACTAACCAGGTAAATCAGAACAAGATTTTTAGCTAAGTTAAAAACATAGGTACGAATTTGATAAACTTTGAGTTTTCAAACCATTTTTAGTCTTAGAGCTCAATTACACGAAATTCCAAGAAATTTTAAAATTCACTATCATGTCTCCACCCGGAATTCATCTTCTTCGCGGTCAACCTATATCCCTCGTTCAGTCTCTTCGCGACATAAGCATACTGCCAGATATTATCGCAACATAAGCTTATTGATAAGAAATTATTATTGTTACTATACACATTTATGCTCCTGCGACAACCGTGTATAATTATGTTCTTAAGCACCAACCTCCCATTGCCCTCGTGTGTTTTGTCTGAATTACTGCATCTCGTATGGCTCTAACAAAACGATCTCCCTTATGCTGTGAATGGTTAAATCTAACCTGACCATTAAAATACCTACTTAAATTGATTTCCTTATCCATTTTTAACTCTTAGTCTTAGTTTAGTTCTAATTTTAGTTATGGCTTGTAAAACTTAAGCTTTCGAACTGTGCAAAATTACCGATAGTGAAAATAGATAGCTGAATAAAAGCAAGTTAAACTCTACCACCCTGTATGTACATATACCTACATTTCATATTTGTTTTGTGTACGAGTATGAGCGGAAACTGGTACTCGCAGTCGCAGGTATCATAGGTATATCTTTCACGCTAGGTTGCATAAGGGATTTCAAACAAATGTGAACAGTAATCATTCTCTAAATAAAAGTTAGAAAATGCATAATATGCGCACTTTTTAGGTCTTGTGAATGAATTATTCTCAATGCAATATTTTATCACTTTCTTGTTCTTTTATGGAAAACACCTTAAGTAAAAAAACAACGAGCCTGTTAGTTAGATTAGTGGCCTTCATAACATGAGTTTAAATTTTGGGTGTTTTTTTCTATGACTGTCGCTGCTCTCAGCTGGACTCAAAAAAATATGTCCGAAGTTTTTTGCTTAAGACTTTAAACTTAAAATTAAATTTTCAGTTTATATAGGTAGGTATGTTAGGTATTTAAAAAGTCTAGTAACAAAATCACGTGATTTAAAGATAAAGAACGCCAAACACATTTTTCGTCCACTTCTGAAATACAATGCCTACATTTGGTATTAGGTACTAAAAAGAAAAACACTTTATAGAAAGCAATAACAAATTACATTGCTCCCATTGAGCTTATCTACTGGATGCGAGTTATCTGCTGTTCTTATCTTGAAGAGACTAACGTCATGTCGTCGTGCTAAAGCGTAACAAATATAAAGGCCTCATGACTATTTCCAGCACATAATGTAATGATATTAACTACTCTATGTATATGTATTTACTAGACCTGCATTTGGACCTCTTAGCAATTCTTTCTTACATTGACACACAAATATGTGTTTATTTCCATACAAATACATATAGTCGCCTTATTTTGATTGATATTTCTGCGCTGGTTTTCTCGAGTTCTGATAGTCTCTACCATTCTGTTGAATGAAAATTAATTTAGTGGCATACACGGTACACGTTACAATTTTTGAACTAGAACTGAATAGGTTTAAATTAAAGCACTGATTTTTCCCCAAAAATAATAGCCTCAATTTTAACCGATAAAATTATGAATTTGGCTAGAATATAATAATTTGTATCACTTGGAATTGATTACAATTAATATGAACAGCAGAAGGGAGTTTATGCGTTCCATCGAAATGACTTATTCTATTATAAGAATGGCTTCGTAAACATTGAAGTATATTCCATTCCATTCCAAGAATTGTAACAGTCCACGACGGATATAAGAAAACAAAATGTTTCCTATATCCGAGGTATTATTCTATGCGAGCAAGTATACACGAAACAAAGTCTTCTTGGCCACATAACAACCACAGCTTCATGCTCGTCTTAAACACCAAAACCGGATGTTTAACATGTCAAGAGAATGTGGAAAAGCTTTATTTCCCAAGCAATGATAAAAGCCCAATACACCACCGTGCGCATCTACGCCACCCCAAGTTTTTTCAGCCATTCAGCTATATCTCCACGATTATCTGCATGACAATCACTCCGAACTCCCGAAAAAATTGTTTATAAAACTGAACCTGTTCGTATTAAAAATTAAACCTAAGTTCTGAGGTCTTTGGCATAATTAGAGTTTACTCAGGCTAGTAGGTTTTCTACTCTCCTTATAATCTACCAGAGAATGATGATTGCAGGAATGGATGAATTAAGGGCATTTTTATTTTTTTTTAATTGGCATCAAAGGCGTTTACATCCATTTGTTTGCTCATATGGTTGGCGCATTTGTTGTAAATATGGTTGGCTTATATTTGAATAGAATGCAGCTGAATCCGGCTAACACTTTGAATTTTCCCTATTACTATTAAAACATTATTCCCACACATGAGCCCTTTTTAAAATCATTCAAACACCACTAAAGGTTATTTTACTTCTCTATTGTTGTTGAAAGAAAAGTTTAGGTCAATTTCCAATGGGTTATCTTTCTTTCTCTTTCCCAGTTTCTACAAAATATGCATCGACAGGCCTACACGGTTTGCCTTTTTTAACCGACTGGACACAGGGAGTGTTATGTGTTTCGCGCGTATCCTATGTACGTTCCTACGGGACGCCCTGTAGCCTAAACGGCTTGAAGAGTGAGGTGTCATAAGATTCGTATTCTTCCCCGGAGTGTCATAGGCTAAAAAGATAAAAATAAAAAAAAAATTATTTTAAAAAACCAATAATTAAAAAAAAATAATTAAAAATATTTGAACAAGACGCATTTAGTACATATAACTACCTATTCGGCAGTCGGAGGCTACTCAATACTCATACATACATATATTTGTTACACTGTGTAGGTATATAGTCTCCGATTGTCATTAAGTTAGGTACTTAAATGCGTCTTGTTCAAATCTTTTTAATTCTTTTTTTTACAGTCAGTCGGGTTTATTGGTTTTTTAAATTAACTTTTTTTTATTATTTTTTGATTTTTTCGTTTATACATATAGGAGTTGCTAGAGCTGCTCGGCTTTGCCCGCGCCTTACCTTTCGTTTTCTTTTAGGCGAGGTGTCACGCTCCTTTGTCCGATTTTTTTCCAAACTTCACAGGAACACTCCACAACACCAATGTATGTACAAAAAGTCGGCCTTTCACTGACTTTAAATTGGCGTCGGGCGACTAGGGCGCGGAAAGGTTGAAATATTTCAGCTTCATACTTTTATTAGTGGTTTGGTATGGGATCCTTTTTTTTAAATTAATGTATTTAGTAAATCTCTCCAACCAATAAATATGTATCTAAGTAAATACAACTTTTCGAAATAAGCGACTATATTGTTTCCTTCAAGGCTTCCGAGAATATTTCAGGAGGGAAACGCACCTGTGCGCAATTCAGGCATTATAAAAGAATGGATTGTCAGTAAAAATTACGCACTGTCCACCGTATTCACTTGGTTTTTATTGTGTCGAGGCACTCAAGATCTGATTTCGGCGATTAAATCTTATTGAGACTATAGTTCTAGAATTACCTTAAACGTTTACATTATGGCTCTCTGAACATTGTAATTTTTGAGGTTAAATTCATTGGTGTAGGGCTTAGACATAAAAAAAGTTAAACTACCCTTGGGTTATCATATAAGTTTTGAAATAATAATTGCTTCAGAATAAATGGAATTTTCTGCGAATTATACTATTTTTGTCTCTTTGAAAAACCAATATCTGAAAAGTAACTAATCTTACATTGGGGCTAATTCCACATATGGATTTAAACCAGCCTGGTTTAAGAATCCATTTAGCTAATAATCCATTTTCAACCTTCACCATATATATTTTGTTGGTCACAGTATGCAATTTTGTATGGAAAATTTCGCCATTGTGAGTTAGAAAAATGTAGCATGGACACTAAAAATGATTATTGGTATCGTGGAGTGCACCACTGGCTCGCACCAAACATTCTCGTTCATATCAACAGTTTCTTGATTGCTTTTTATTTTATTAGGTATGTAGTTAAAAAAAAACTCAGAAGCGATACTAGAGAAACGCCCAGGAAACAAAATAATAAGCTTAAATAAAGTGCATTTTCGGCTGAAACATGTTCACATCAAATGGCAGTGCTTCAAATAATAATGTGAGGCTTAAACTCTCTGGGTAATCATTTTTTGCAAGTTTTATTAAGAATCTTTCATTATCCTAAATATGTACTTCGACCAAAATCGTTACAGCGGTTTTTGTAAAATTATGCAGACAAAACGCTAACGAATATTCCAATGTTTAGTTAGAAAAATGCTATTGCTTAACTATTTAGGTGAACTGAGTATTAGATATTGTTCGGGGTGTAATCATTACTTGGGTTTTAAAGACTTATCCAAATCCTAAATGGGGTTTTCGAGATATAATAAGTTTCTAAAATTTCCGTTTACGGTGATTCAAATTGAAAATTAAGGGCGCAATAATTTTGAAAATATAAGTGCTACTCCAAGTTTGCATTTTGGTCGAAATATTGTAAAATGTTTTTTTTTTTAAATGTATTGTACCATATTTTTGAGAAAAACTGGTTTATTATCTTAGGAATGTATTTTTGTTACAATCGTATGGACCGACTGACAGAATTGACACGAGAAAGTTAAAAAGTTAATCAAGTTCCCACACTCAGAAAAAAAAAATAGTTGTTTTTGTAACTATTGTCGTAGTCATTTCATAAAATTCCGTGAGATTTATCGAATAACTATTTTTGAACTAAAATACGTTGAGAATAGTTAAAAAATAGTTGGAAATAGTAATAAAATAGTTAAAAGGGAATCACTTCATTTTATGACTATACAAATAGTCAACAGTGACTCTTTTTAATAGTAACGATATGCAAAATATGGTTTCTATGCAATTTTTGCAAAATAACATCTAAATAGTTGAAATGACTATTGCCTAGTTATTTAATAAGAACAACGAATACAAGAACTTTATAACTATTTTGGTTGTCAAACGGCACAACTAAATAGTCGGAAATAACTATTGCGTGGTCATTTAATAAGAAACTCCTGCATAAGTAAAAGTGCAACAAGTACGTCTCAGTTGAAATTCGATCGTTGTGCAGCGAATGTTTGACTCGCGCTGTTCTTTATCGTTTACAAGTGTATATATATAATTGGTAATATAATTCAATAAAAAAATGAGTAGCCTATATTTTAATTCTATTAATGATCCAAGTGATATTTTGGATAATGAGAACTTTAATATATTAAATGTTGAAGAAGTGCAATTTCCAGTTGTGAATTTAGTGATACTAAACTAAACAGCTGCAGGCGAGGCAAACTTTGACGAACAACTGTATACTGTTTTACTGTCGTGGGACCTCGAAGCATTGTACAATAACTTTAATGGTAAGTTAATATTTGACTAGTTTTAATTTCGAGCCCGGCTGATGTGTGATTTTAAGAACTGGGTCTTGATTGTAAAAAGTTAAGACTTTTAAACAACGACGACTTGAAGGATATTGTGGGAAGCGACAGAAAGGCATACGGACAGTATGTGCAATTAAGGGAAAGTTTGTTGGAGTGGTGGAAGAAATCTCAGGTAACTGCAACAACAAAATGTATTATGCCTCATTCCCTATTATATACCCACCTACTATTAAAGGGATTTGTAACGCATTCGATAGCTAGTGCTTCCACACTGGATGGGAGTATTATTTCATATTTGGAAAGCGACGAAACAGGGCCATCATCCTCAAGGCAATCAGCAAAAGCAGTAGACCATCGACATTTTCAGAAAGCAACGTGAGTACTTACATAAATAGTTTGTAATTTTTGATTGAATAAGTTAAATCTTACATTAAATATAAAATAGATACTTCAAGAAATATTGCATTGTAGCATTCAAGAATATTATGAAATAAATAAGTCGTTGAATTATTCTAACAGAAATAGATTAGTAAATCTTGTATTAGACACTGTGTTTCTGAAAGAGTTCACTTTAAAAATAAGTGAAAATTTTGAAATTGAGATTGTTTTTCTTTTATACGAAGTAGAAAAAAAGAATTTTGACGAACATTTTGAAGCCGATGCTATTGGTTAGGAACGTAAAAAAACCCTTGGTTGTTACGATATCTAAGATAAATACCCCACCACTTCACAAACATGTTACTTCATCTAATAAAACATTAATCAGATTAAAATATTTTTAACTTAAGCCTTTAATGTATGGCAGCATTTATTTGCGTTATGAATTTTATAATTTTTTTAACTTTATACCTGTGGAATATAAAATAAAAATATTTGAAAAAAAATATATTGCATTATTTTCATTGTAAAGCTGTGGACAATTTTTTGGGAACAAATCGTTTGACATGTTTTAGTATCATAATCCTTGGCAGTGAAATACTTTAAGGAAAGTATATTTACATACTTGGAACTATGTAGATGCTTTGACGGTCATTTTTTATTCCTACTTTTAAACTGAAAATTTTATTTACACTCAAAAAAGAATATATATTTCAATTTTATTAAAGTTTGGTTGAATACTAGTTTCATATAACTGATTTATCAGCTATCCTTTTAGGACAACTTTTTTTCTGTATAGCTGAAACTATCTAACTATTTATAGGTTTATCTAATAGTCAAATAGTAACAAGTATCTATTTTTAATGTTATTCAACAACCGCTTGATGCAGTCAAATTTTACTACGTGAGTAGTTAGAAACAGCTATTGTAATAATTGTGTAACTATTATGTGCATAGTTAAAAACAACTATTAAAGTAAAAGATATGTAACTATTACTATAGTCGAAATTGACTATAGAAAAGTTGATTTTGAGAAATAAATCAATTCACTACCATAATAGTCACAAGTAACTATGTACTTTTAATGAATGGAAATAGTGGTCACGATTCGGACTATGAAAATAGTCAAAAAATAGTGATTAATGACTATTTTTTTCTCTGAGTGCAGCAATATGAAATCGGTTTGCCTTTAAGGAAATTGGGATTTACCAATAAAGATTTTTAGCTTAGACTTTAAATTTAAGTAGCTCACAAGGGCTATATTTTGCTCAATATATGCACATAATGTATATTTTATCAAACAAACGTTTCTGTTTTTGAAAATTATAGAAAATACCTCATAGTGAGGAATTCGTGCGATTTTTGTATTTTTTATTTCTCACTTGTATTTTTAACACGTGAGTTTAATGTTCACAGCATATTGGAGACGGAACTAAGTATACCTTTTAAAAGGGGACTTATTTCCGTAGGTATATTTATTTTCTTCGACCTATATTGCTGCCTTTATTATTTGTTTACAAAGTACATATGATTTAAATTGTATCGCAGATATTAAAGGACAATTATTATAAGTCTATGCAACACGCAATTCAAATTCCACACTACAATTATGTATAGGTTCCTTTTAAATTGTTGCAAATTCAGTGAAACTGTTTACTTCGGTTTTATTTTTGAACATAATGAATCGCAATCACGAATATATAAATATTACATTTATTAAAAATGTGTGCACATTAGCACATCGGCATGCGTGCGCATGTGTATTGTATTCGCTTATTTCACATAAACATTTGACTCACCGTCAACATCAATAGGTGTTGCTTTCAGGTATTCTAATCCAATGCAGTAAGTCTTACGTCACATACCTATAATGGGTTAATACCTAACGTAGTGCACATTAGGTTAGATGTAGGGCCTACCTACTAATCCAAAACAACAAAAATCTTAAGAATAACTTTCGTAATGCAGAAATATCGAACCAAAACACACGAACGATTTTCTCTTTCTCTCCGGAAAGAGAAAGCACAGGCACAACACGATCTCACACAGATTCTTTTTAACACTTTTGCAGTTGTATGCCCACACTTGACACTTGAGGATCGTTATTGTGCGGCGTTACGATATTTTCATGATCTATATATATTTATTGCCTTTGTGCGCCCTACGTCGGACGATCAGATTGATATCAATTAAACACCAATGTGATCACAAACGAACATTATATTTTCTCCATTGATTTCAATTAAGTACACTTTCAATGACCCTTTACTAATCTCTTGTTGAATGTGAATAGGTATACCGAATGTAGTAAACTTATCTGCTCAATCTGTTTTGCTTTTCGACTCGAATATACAATACACACGAGTAGGTAGTAGTTTGAAAATCACTTATTAGCCTGTTTTAGCGAAACAATTTTTGCATAGGTAAAAGGTACAACCAAAATATTCGGAATATTTTTGAAAGGCTCTAAGGCGTTAATAGATTGAAGCTGATTTTGTTTTTTACCGTTCTGCGGAGACAAGTATCTAAACACATTCACGAGATAACATAAAAGAAGATAAATGATTTTATATGCGATATTCACCGCACCCGAGTCATCTTATACTATTTTAGTAGTGAGCAAGAAGACAACTTACTAATTTTAACACTAAAATTTAAGTAGGTACGAAATCCATTGCACAGTCCGAATTGATTGCGTTCTTGTTTTGCATACACCACACATTCCGCAGCCGCTGCCACAAGGTGCTTAACTTATATGCCAAAATGCCGCAGCACAACACAGCACTGATTCGTATGGGTAGATGAAATGCCCACAATAAGCGAAGAAACCGAAACCCCGCGATATGAATACGTAAATACACAAAAGATCATGGAGCAAATAAACATAGTTTACTTGGAGCGAGGCAGATATTGGATTTATTAGAGAGTGGTGGAGATGGAGAACGAGAGATTCATACGGTTTTAAAGTACTAAGCGCAACATCATTCAGCGATTGTACTGGGGAAATTTTGATTACGTACTTTTTTCCTATACATTACAAAGGAAAGTGATGCCTTTTCTTTATATAAAATAGTATTGTAAATAGTACTAATCATTTTGATACAGGGTGTACCGAGCAAAAAGTATTATAATCAAAGACGTCCATATCTATTAACTGAGGCTGATATCCGAGAGTTATTGGTTTACAACTAACTCCTATATACAAATTTGTATTTATTTATTTATTTCACATCAAATGAGAACATGCACTGCTCTCGCTAGATTACGTAATACAAAATTTAAATACTTAAATACTACCACCAAAGCCTAACGTTAAAATTAATTTATTCTTAAATGAGTCCCTACTGAGATCAAACTCGAACAAACTACTATAATTATTAGATTTTCTTAGGCATCTGGTAATTCGTTCATTACAACCATAGTTAACTTTATGATAAGGAACATAAAATAAAAAGCGATTTCTAAGCACTCTAGATGGAGCATAAAAACCAATTAATGACAAAAGAAAAGGGCAGTCGATATGTTTGTTTATCAAGTCCCGAATGAACATAATTGAAAAATATTGCCTACGCTTAAAAAGGGGTAAGATACCAAATAATTTGCATCTTGTCTCATACGATGGCATTTCGATATTCCAACGTAATCTACGAACAGCAACTCTAGTAAAACGTTTTTGGATCTTCTCGATTCTCAAGGAATGTACTTCATAAAATGGATTCCATACTATACTACAATATTCAAGATTAGACATGACAAAAGCAAAGAATAGACATTTAAGAGTATGCGGATCATGAAAGTCTTTAGAGTTCCGCAATATAAAACCCAACATAAAATTACTCTTAGCAACCAGAAGTCAATATGCTTACAGAAGTCAAGTTTTTTATCAAATAGGACTCCCAAGTCTTTTTTAGAGGAGATAATAGACAGTGGGATATTATCGATCATGTACGTATATGATACTGGGGAGAGGTTACGACAAAATGACATGCTTTGACATTTAGTTTTGGAGGTGCTATTATTTTATTGTTGTTTTTTTTTTTTTTTTAAATCAATGACTCAAAATTAAGTGATATATTTAAATTTACATTTAAAATGAGAAAAAATGCGGATACCTAATATAAATCTAGTTGAAATATGCCTAAGAGTCTTATTGAACAATTTCAAGTTAAAGGCAAGACAAAGTTCGGAGTAAAGTTCGGAGTATGTAGGTTTTAAAGTGGACTTCGTCGATTCGACGAAGCATAACCTTAGAGTGTGTAGAATAAGGGTAACCATCCAGGGTTAAATAAAAGGAAAAAATAAGTTGCATTGTGCTTGGAATTGATGTTATCTGTAGTGCGTGAACCGATTTTGTTTCTGAATATTTCCCAAAGTGTACATGCGGTCTTTGTATGTGAAATGGTTCATGAGTTATAGGCATTTTAGGGAATATACCTGAATTTGTGCGTATATGGTGTTTATGGTGTTGTTGATCTCCGAAATTACTCAACCGAATTTAATAAAATTTTGTGGGTGTGCATTGTTGGTTGCAGCTTGAAAGAGAGAATAGTTTTGGACCCGATGGGTGGCGCTGTTGGCGATCTCCGAAACCAATCAAATAAATGCAATGAAATTTTGAGGATATATACGGTTAGTTTTAGGACCCGATAGGTGGCGCTGTTGTCGAGATATATATATACATATATTAATTCTTTCAATTTAATTTTTGAAGTGAATACTTGTATGTGTAGGGAAGGATAGTGTACCTTGGACCAAGTGTACCTCGGACCAATGGCTATAACGTGCGCATTTACCCTTTTTAAATGAGTAATACCGCCAAGACTATACTTGACATGTTGTTTTATGTCAGCTCAGTTAGTCGCCGCCTTTTCTTCGCAGTAGTTGGACAGAAATTCTCAAGAACTGTTTTCGTGTATGAAAAGTATTTTTTTCAGGAATTTTAGGAAGTGTGCTACTCGTGTATGAGCAGCTGGAATGCGCGACTGTTGTTTTTTTTACCTTACAATTGATATTTTTTGTATAGCTGTGAAGTCGGTGAGTTACATTTATTATATCTAAATAAATTAGATACACTTGTATAAAAAATTCCATTCATTTCTGTGTACAATGGACCGGTCCAAGGTACACGAATGCACTTTTTTCTGGTTGGATTTCATTTTACATAATGCTTTTCTTTTTTGAGCACCTACTATGTTGTTTTAAATTCTTATTTAAAGAAATGCCTCGAAACAAATCTGGCCAAACGCGACCCAAAGTTAATGTAATATCTTTGGAGGGTGCTATAGCAGATGTGATTAATAGAAAGGAAAGTATCAGCAGTGCAGCGATTTCTCACAATGTCTCTAAGACAACATTACTCCGCCATCTCGCACTACACCAAAAGTCTGGGAATATGTCATTCACATACTGCTCGAACATAGCCCATACGCAAATATTTTCCCACGAAAAAGAGCTGTTGTTAGTAAATTATCTATCTGCGGCCGCTAAACTACACTATGGACTATCCAAAGTCGAAACAATGAAATTAGCTTTTCGTTAAGGACAAGTCAACAACAAAATACACATAGCCCTTCGCCGGAAGTATCTCACACACAGGCCATTACATCGAATTATAAATTCAAGTCACCGGAGTTAATAAAACCATTTTCAAAGGCCCCTCCACGAAAATACCCTGCCAAACGTGGAAGAAAAAAGGGGAAAACAAGGATTCTCACCGACACCCCGGAAAAAGATGAGGTTGAAGCTAGCACATTAAAAAGCAGCGGCAGGGCTCGAAAGGCCGTGAAGAAGAAAGTGTTAGATGAATCATCTGAAAGTGACGATACCATTGAGCTGTCATTAAAGCCCCGAACACCAAAACCACGAAAAGTGAATCAAATAAAAAAACCAGTGGAACAAAATGATGACAGCAGCGAAGCAGACTTTAGCGGAGAAGATGACATGACCATTGACGAAATTTTTAGGCTGGCCAAAGCTAAACATTAAGACCATTCAATACGTTTTCTTTATTGTAGCCTGTTAAACTGTTTTCAAGTTTGGTTTGATTAAAGTTTTGTTTAATTTTGCTTAAGATTGCATATTTACTGTGAGCAGTCCAAGGTACACACTGGCTTGGTTCATGGTACACTTACTATGTGTACCTTGGAACATCGAGATGCATTTTTTTTAAACTGCATTTAAACATGGCATGAACATTCTAGATAAAATCTGAAATGTTTTTTTGCTACGAAAATATTCCAAGTTTTGGTGCGTAGCCTTTTTAAACTGATAAAGCAATCAAACAAAAAGAAAAACATACTTATATACAATTTGGTCCAAGGTACACTATCTTCCCCTACGCATTACCTGGGGAGTGAACTGGTGAATGTGTTACGAAAATTGTGATCTGGCGAGGCAACGGAAGTGAATTCTCTCGAATTTTTATTCTTAAAACAAAAATAACTGCCGTTTCAACAAAGAACTGAACTGAGATTCATAAGCTAGGTCTTACACAGACACTAGAGACTAGACTACTCAAGCAGAAATCTGTGACTATTATCCAAATTTTATTTAAATAATAATTTGGCCTTATGTCGCTTTGTGAAAGTGACATAAAGCCAAATTCTAGCATTTGGTTATATGACACTTTGAGAAAGCGTCATAAAGCCAAATCCGGAAAGTAACATAAAGCCAAATTTTCGAATCAAGTCGATATTTTAATTTATCCGTAACTGTAAAGCATATTAACGCATACTCGTACTTGTAGTGTAGTGTCATGAATAAATTTGGTATGTCCAGATACCAAACTACCGATCCTTTTTATAGAAGTACAGTACTGGAGGAAAACTTAAGTTACTCTATATTCTTGTCCCCAGCTATTGCGACCGCAATTCGAAATCTACCCGACACATCGCAACGAAACTATCTTTTGGGTGGTACTTTCAATGTGGTGCCTTCTTCCGGTTATAAGCAATTATTAGTTGTACACTTTTCTCACAATGACCATTTAAATAAAAAAATTAATTATGTGTCGTGAGAGTTTCTTATCAGCTTCCCATAGCTTTTTCAGGCTCTGTAATAAAAAATGACATTTTAAATTTATAAGAAAATATATTGTTTTCGAAATCGATTGTTTAGGCACTTTGTTTTATAATAAAAAAAGTGTACTGTTATTTTCTCAAAGAAAAAGTCAAAACATTTCAGAAAATTAATTGGCGCGAATTTTTTTTTTGTTTGGGCATTTTGTTCTGTAATAAAAAATAAAGTGCACGACTGGGTCGAACGTAACTTTCTCGTTCATCAAAAGTTTTAATGTAAATGAAGTGGGAGTTACTGATTGTGTAAGCTCGAAGTTGTTGAAAATATTTATTCAATATGGTTGAAAAAAATTAGAAGTTGGTAATATTTGCAAAAAATAAGTTTTACTTAGCTGTTATGGGATTTCCATTGGAAGTTGGGGCATTGTTATTATTCAAAATTATACCGAAAATATGTGAATACAGATCGGAATTTGGGTAGTCATGTTTGAGAAATACAGGGTGTCTGCCGGGAATGTATACTACTTTGTTTTGCCGCCATTTTGGTAAACATTAGTCTTGACAGTTCATATTTGGCAGTCGTGAAGTAGACACGTGGCAAATTTATTATGGAAAAATATTCGATAAACCAACGTGTTTTAATCGTTAAAACATTTAATCAAAATCAATCATCGATTACTGTGACGATGACAAAGTTACGTGAAATTTTTGGGAGAAACAACGTGCCAACAAAACGCACTATTTATCGTGTAGTGAATGATTTCGAAGAAAGAGGGTCTGTAGGTGATAGGCCCAACCATCCTTTGCATCCATTAAAAGTTACAGTCTGGTGTGCAATTTGGTCAGGAGGAATCATTGGACCTTACTTCTTTGAAAATGAAAACGGCGTAACGGTAGCTGTGAATGGGGAGCGATATCGTGATATGATTGAAAACTTTTTATCGCCACAACTTCATGCTTTGGGCTTGATTAACATGTGGTATCAACAAGATGGTGCCACATCGCATACAGCCAGGATTACATTGGAATTACTGCGAGACCTCTTTCCACAACAAGTTATTTCAAGAAATGGTGATGTTGATTGGCCTCCACGGTCGCCTGATTTGACTGCTCCGGACTTCTTTTTGTGGGGATATCTGAAAAGCAATGTTTATGCAAACAAACCAGAAACGCTTGAGCAACTCAAAGAAAATTTTCGTGAATGAAATACCGCGTGAAATGTGTGAGAATGTAATGAAAAATGTGCTCAAGAGGGCTTGCATTTGTGAGACTAACAGAGGCGGACATTTACCTGATATTGTATTCCAACATTAAATAAAACATTTATCAATATAAGATCCATTCTCTTTCATTTAATCAAAAATTATAAACAAACAAAGTAGTATACCTTTCAGGCGGACACCCTGTATTTAAGAAATTGATTTGTTCGAAGTTTTTGAGAAAAACTAAGTACGGCATCTTATCCAGAATACTTACATAAGCTTTAATATGTGTTTTGGTCAAAATCGTTAGAGTGGTTTTTGTAAAATTTCGCAGACAAAATAGTACCAAATATTGCAATGTTTAGTTTGAAAAATACTATTGCTTAACTATTAAGCTGAAAACCGAGTACAAGTTATTTTTCGGGATGTAAGCATTACTTGGTTTTTAGGGCTTTATCGAAATCGAAAATGGGGCTTTCGAGATATGAACAGTTTTTAAAGTTAGCGTTTCCGAATTCGAATTGAAAATTAAAGACGCAATAATTTTGAAAACATCAATTTTACTCTAGGTTTGCATTTTGGTCAAAATCATGTCGTTTTGAGGTAAACTAGGGAAAACTAGTGTAAATTCAGTAACGCATCACTGGCATCATGATGCTCATGATACTTTGCAAAATGTTCATTAATGCAACTATTGGCATCACTTTCAACGTCAAGTGTTCATTATTGCAAATTTGATCAAACTGATGCGCAAAGATAACGAAAAAAAGCATCACAGAAATACCTGATGCGCTGTTGATTCGCCGGCAAAAAAGTAAGAAAAATGTCGGAAGCGAAAGGAAAGAAAATAAATAAACATTTTTATCAATAGGTACATATGCGTTTGACGGAAAAATTTATAAATTTTTGTTGAATTCTTTATTTAAATTTTTCTCACAAACATATATTTTTTTTACATTGAGTCTTTCAGCGGAGGTAAAGCTTTTAATAACGACAAGAATAAGGCATGAAAACAAATTTGTCGTCTTTTACAAAACTTCCATCTTGACATTAAAATGTTTGATGTGAACAATGCGTTCTAAAGCTCAAGCGTGATATTCAATCAGCAACGAATCAGCATAAACTGTGCATCGCATCAGCATCGCAAATAAGCAGTGATGCCGCATCACTGCGCAAATGTTTGACGTTTCTGAATTTACACCTATATTTTTCAAAAATTCCTTTTTTCAAAAATCCTTTTTACGATAACAGAGAAAAACTGAGTTTTCCATTAAGTTAGAAATGACCATAATCTTAGAAATGAATTTTTGTTACAATCGTATAGACCGTTTTCGAGATATGTCGAAATTTCAAAAGTACCGTTACTCGATTTTTTTGCGGAAAACTGAGTATGCAGTTATGTTTACATCACCTACTTAAGCTTAAATATCAATTTTTGTTGAAATCGTTAGAGCCGTTTTCGAACAAATCAAATTGGTATGAACATTTTGTATGGGAAATACCATTAATATTGAGGTTACCATGCAAAAAAAACGGCCCGGACTTCAAGCCCCCAAACTTTAAATTCGAAGTTTGAACGAAATCCGTTGGGCCGCTTAGGCTGTAGGCCTCGGGACATACAGACATACAGGCGGACACTGCGACCTACTTTTTTGAGTTCGCCTATCATCGTAATGTCAGAATTGATTAACATCTCGAGTTCGAAATTTTGAACGAATACAATATCTTTCTCTTACTACGTAATGGAGAAAGTTAAAAATTTACTAAATTCGGCGAATTTATTTTCTCAAATATTTTGATTTTTTCTTTGAGAAAATAACAGTATATTTTTTTTATTACAGGACAAAATATATCTACAATCGAGTAGATATATTTTCTTATAAATTAAGAAAGTACCTTACAGCATTGTTGTACTAATCAATGTTAAATTTCCGTTTATTTATATACTTATGAACTAATGTATCGTCATGTATTTCAATACCTTGAAGCAAATTTGTTTCAATTCAAAGCAAATTGTTTTGCTTTTGGATTATGAGAAGGCCATAAGAAACAGCTTGCAAATAGTTTATCCATTGGCAAAGTGTACCACATGTTGGTTTCATTATTGCCAAGCTTTAAGGAGAAAAGCTTCAAAAATATTATCTGTTGACATTTTTGTGACCATAAGCGTCTTAAGGATACAAATGTCCTAACTAACTAACATATACACACAAAAACTGCGAAGTTTCCATTTAATGTTGCCACTTATCAGCTACGCAAATTGACTGCGCACAGTCTGATTTGTGACCATTGATTGCTACTATTTATAATATTTTAGAGCTTTTTCTGCAAACAATTTTCCCACATAATACCATTGTATATAAACATTATAGTACTATCACTTCGTGTATCCTACCATTGCACTACGAGTGGCATAACCCCGTAGCTCAAATATTTTAGAGGGTGAAGATCATAGCTATAGTTGGTTTACTTTAGTAAGTTGCATTGGTGTCAGCGCTGGTGGCTGATACATTTTTTAAAAGGAAAGCCACCCAAGTGGAACGCGAACATCCTTACTTGAATGAATGCGTATACATTTGCATTGCTGTTTTCTCATATGCTTTCCCTTTCCGATTTCAGAGTGTGGATGAGGGGTGGGTTTTGTAATCTATTCTTTCTCTACGTGGGTAAAGCTGGAACCGCCACATTCGAATTTTGCCAAACAAAGTACATGGGATTTAATTCCTATTTAATCGCTAATTAATTGCTCTATTCTTGATTTTTCCGCTCTTCGGGAAGTGGGAGATTTTGTGGCGGACCTAGCTTACCGGTAAAGCTGGAACCGCCACATTGACTTTTGAAGGATTTTTTTTTGCGCATACCAATCACCGATTTAATCGCTCTGGGGAAATGTAATGTATTTTTCCAGCCGGGTAAGCCGTTCGCCCACAATTTCAAATTTGCGTTTTTTGTAACGGTCAGTTCGCTATAAAACTCTTTTGGTTTTGAAGGAAAATCAAATAGATTATTAAAAAATTCATAAAAAAATAACCCTTTCGAATTTTAATATGCTACATATCTTAAAAGAAGCGTATAATTATAGGCTACTATCAGTTTAAATCAAATATTTTGTCGCTCTTCCCTAAATGGGCCAAAAACGGTAGGATAGATCCATCATAAACAAACAATTTGAAAAATTAAAAAAAATATATTCCGTTACAATTTAACAAAGTCATATACACCAAAAGAAGCGTCTATTCATTACCTATCAGCTCATAGAATAAAATAATTTGTCGCTCTTCTCTAAATGTTGCAAAAACTAAAAAGTTTATTTTAAGACCAAAAAAGTAAGCTAAAAATACAAAAATAAAAATGTTCGATACTAAAAATCCATATATCCCGTTCGAATCCTACTATGTGACATAGCTCATTAGAAGCGTGTATTCATTAGCTATCAACCCAATTCATAAAATAATTTGTCGCTCTTCTCTAAATGTGTCAAAGGCTAACAAGTTCATTTTGCCAAAAAAATCCAAATATTCCCCTAGTACAAAAAAAAAATTGGAAAATTTGGAAAAATCCATATATCCCGTTCGAATCCTACTATGTGACATAGCTCATTAGAAGCGTGTATTCATTAGCTATCAACCCAATTCATAAAATAATTTGTCGCTCTTCTCTAAATGTGTCAAAGGCTAACAAGTTCATTTTGCCAAAAAAAACCCAAATATTCCCCTAGTACAAAAAAAAAAATGGAAAATTTGGAAAAATCCATATATCCAGTTCGAATCCTACTATGTGACATAGCTCATTAGAAGCGTGTATTCATTAGCTATCAGCCCAATTCATAAAATAATTTGTCGCTCTTCTCTAAATGTGTCAAAGGCTAACAAGTTCATTTTGCCAAAAAAACCCAAATATTCCCCTAGTACAAAAAAAAAATTGGAAAATTTGGAAAAATCCATATATCCCGTTCGAATCCTACTATGTGACATAGCTCATTAGAAGCGTGTATTCATTAGCTATCAGCCCAATTCATAAAATAATTTGTCGCTCTTCTCTAAATGTGTCAAAGGCTAACAAGTTCATTTCGCCAAAAAAACCCAAATATTCCCCTAGTACAAAAAAAATTGGAAAATTTGGAAAAATCCATATATCCCGTTCGAATCCTACTATGTGACATAGCTCATTAGAAGCGTGTATTCATTAGCTATCAGCCCAATTCATAAAATAATTTGTCGCTCTTCTCTAAATGTGTCAAAGGCTAACAAGTTCATTTTGACAAAAAAAAAGAAGCAAATATACCCCTAGTACAAAATTTGGTAGCCCACAAAGTATGATTCAGATTTGGAGTGTTGTAAATCCTGCCTGACAATTTTTATAAATCCTGAAAGTATGCAATACCCCTACGATCAAATATCGCTAGCCCTGAACGTACGCATTGATTTTAACTTCGAAATTTCCATACATATACTGGCTGATTAAAAATAGATCGTGTACAAGTCAACCCCACTTAGCGCCATCTACCAAAAATCGCATTACTCAGCCTTAGTGGATAGTGCTACCGAGTATTGTTTTGAGTATTAAGGTTTATCTAAAGTCTAACAGCCGAATTTATTACATTCCCTTACATCGCGTAACGATTTACGCAGCCTTTACGTGGCTTACCTGACATTTTTATTTATAAACATTTTTTCGCTGTAACCTTACCAAACGCGATTTGTGTTAAGTTAGGTAAAATTTCGATAAAGTATTACAGGAAACACTGAAATCCATTACACAAAAAAAGTCAAATTATCTGCCACAATTCCAAAATGCTTTCGAATGGACTTTTGCAATGTCAACCTGCAATAGGGTAGCTGCGACAACGTCAATGTCAAATAAGAAGAACAAAAAGCCAAGTGACAGCTAAAAAACTTATACATGTGGAATTTGGAATAATATATGAGGGAAGAAAGGATGTAGGTACCAATTTTATGTAATGTTAGGTAGAAGATATAAGGGTTGGAGATGCCTTATGTTTGTGGTACCTGAATGGAGTTATAAGATTTCAAAGCTGTAAATATTTAATTAATTTAAATCTGAAGCTAAAACAAAAAGGTTTTTGAGAAAATAAATTGACTTTTAGCTTTAGAAAATTTGAGAAAATAAAAGTAAAAAAATTGCGTTTGTTTTTAACTTTAGAGAACTTGAGGGAATAAAAGACAAAAAATCGCAGAAATATTCATCCGTTCATGGGTGTCCGTATACATAAGTGAATTTAACCTGGCTTGGTAGCAACTACTCCATTTGTCAAACTGGTTTTATAATATGCTAACACTTATTTTCCACTTTAATGTGACATTCGTTTGGGCGTCTATAGATTCGCTCTAAAATTTCAGATTTCGTGTGGCAAATCGAACACAAAAAGTAATCTGATTTTTTGTTGGTGTTAGTGGGGTATCTGTCAAATTGTGCTTACATTTTTTTTTTTTTATTTTCTTTGTAGGCGAAATGTCAAATCAGAAGTTGGTGTATTGGTAAATTGAAGCAACTCTGGGAAAAAAACCCGGATTCGCAAAAGTGCTCTGAAATCCTAAAAAGATTGCTTTTTTTTTGCACCAAACGAATATAAAAAGTGATCTGAGATCAAAAAAGTGCTCTGAGAGATCCCAATCGAATACCACATAAATACTATAGAATAGACTACAACCTGAACGATGAAGGTAAGTAGTGAGAAAATATGTGTCCAGTTGCAGATTTGCGATATAGATGCCGCTAGGTGCGAAACTTGGCTGGGGATGAAAATTCATTGAAAATGTATCAAATTACATTTTTCAGCTGCAGGCAGCTCTTTATTGACATTTAAACATTATTTTTTAAATAAAATCCTTCGAAAATTTCTTATCGCTTTGCAAACAGTTGTTGCCATCCGTTTCGCAATACAATTTTACAATTTCTTTTACAAGCAGCTGATTTTTCAACAAGATTTATTTCATTTTCTTTTATTATTTTTTCAATATAGATCGTTGCAATATTTAAACCTGTAGGAGAAAATGTTCAGAAAATGTTAAAGGCTTATATGATTATATGTAAAAGAGACAAAAATTGTGTTGCGAAACGGATGGCAACAACTGTTTGCAAAGCGATAAGAAATTTTCGAAGGATTTTATTTAAAAAATAATGTTTAAATGTCAATAAAGAGCTGCCTGCAGCTGAAAATGTAATTTGATACATTTTCAATGAATTTTCATCCCCCAGCCAAGTTTCGCACCTAGCGGCATCTATATCGCAAATCTGCAACTGGACATATATTTTCTCACTACTTACCTTCATCGTTCAGGTTGTAGTCTATTCTATAGTATTTATGTGGTATTCGATTGGGATCTCTCAGAGCACTTTTTTGATCTCAGATCACTTTTTATATTCGTTTGGTGCAAAAAAAAAGCAATCTTTTGTAATCTAATTATTGAATAACGATAAATGTTTAAATAAAACAATCTCTTTGTTAAGTCGCGCGCCCTCTATAGTTCGTTGATTGCTAAAGTAATGTCATGAGCAACAACTTCACGTGGAAAGGGACGGCCATTTTTGAAAAGAGGGGAGCTCGCTCTGTTTCCGCTGACACGTGAAGGAGGTAGCCATTGGAGGGTTGAAGAAAAAGAAAGAAAAAAATAAAGAATCGAAAAGTATCAGACTAATCGCGTATTATTTAAAACTCAGATGTGGGGTCTAGCCCAAAACTAAAATAATAATTATAATGAACACACGAGTAACAAGGAAGATGATGGTGGACGCCCTCACATTAGCCGGAGTCGAGTTCCCAACGAGTGCCACAATTGCGCAACTGCGACCTTTATACGATGACTCGCCAGTGATCCGTTGTCTGAATGATGAAGAAAATCATCCCAGCGAAGCAGTACATGAACAGGAAGACTCTGTCGCAGAAACTCGTGAAGGCCAAATGAACGCAGAATATCCAGCCACGCAGAATTCAACTGCACCAGGTGTCCCGGAAGAAGTACGACAATTGGAAGCACAGCTAAATGTCTTGCGTATGCGCCGCGATGTAATGCTGCTGCAAGAACAAATTCGCAGGATGGAAGGCAGCGAGACGCAATCGACCGACAGTCCTAATCACCATGGAGTCAACTTCGACCATCTGGAAAATGCGCTAAATGCATTTACAGGAAGGAATCACTATGACATCAGGAAGTGGTTTCAAGAGTTCGAGCAATACACTGCAACGCGTGGATTCACACCAGACGAGATGTGTCTAGGAGTACGTCGGCTGCTCAAGGAAACCGCCAGAGAATTCCTCGGTACCTTGGGTGTTGTTAATTATCAGCAGTTAAAAGACGCTCTCATCGAAACTTTTGGGAGGCAAGTCACACATCGAGACATCTACCGGCAGCTGGAACATCGACGCATAAAACCGAACGAAACGTGTTTGGAGTATGTGATCTCGATGAAAGCACTCGCAGCCAAAATCTCTATCCCCGAAGCCGAAATGATAACATTCATAATCGATGGATTTGATGACGACAGTGCTAACATTACTCTAATCAACGACGTTGAAACATTCGCTGAACTGTTGACCAAATTAGATAGATATCAGGAAAAAAGAGCCATGCAATTGGCACGCGCCAAAACAGCCGCAGCCAAATCAGCCGTAGTCATGTATAAGCGTCCGACGTCCGCCGTAAGCACCACAAAAGCAAAGGAGCTTTCCGAAGTCCGCTGTTACAACTGCTCCCAATTTGGACACTTCAAGAGTAGCTGCACAAAACCAATCAGACCAGTCAACGCTTGCTTCACCTGCAACGAAGTAGGTCACTTCCATCAGAACTGTCCAAAGGCACAGACGAAACATCGAAGGATTGTTGCTACTGTAACCAAGGCGTTGGCCGAGTATTCCGATAGTGATGAAGAAGTAGCTGGTGCCCTCAGCGCCATGCAAATGGTAAGTGTTGCCTTTTTTGTTAATAAAAGCGAACGCACGGAATCTACAATTCTTTCTTCTTTATTTGACACTGGCAGCGCGATTAGTTTCATTCGGCGTAATACCATCCCAATCAAAATCCGTG
The DNA here is from genome assembly GCA_951230905.1 of Cheilosia variabilis. NCBI lineage: Eukaryota > Metazoa > Arthropoda > Insecta > Diptera > Syrphidae > Cheilosia > Cheilosia variabilis. The sequence continues at coordinate 58,881,845 of OX579676.1, forward strand.
TATCCAAAGTGTTAAGACCGACGAAGTACGTGGGAATCGGCCGGGTGAAATTATATTGTTACGGTATAATTGAAAGTCATATTGAATTCCAAAATGAAACTAAAAGCGTATCTCTTTTAGTTCTCCCGGACAATATGATGACAACACCATTGATATTGGGACGCGACTTTTTGAAGAAATTTAACATTGAATTATATAAAACACGAAAGCTTAAAGCGATTGCTCGTGAAAAAACTGAATTGAAGTCTAATAAAAATTTATTTTCTAAACGTTCATGGCCACGTGCGTTCGGTTTTAATAATTTAAGCGAAGTAGTTAGCGATTGTAGTATTCCGATGTACCCTCTGCATGGTGTGGGTGCAGCTTCCAACAGCATTGTCGACATAAATTCAGGTACAGTGTCAGGTCCGTTAGTTAGTGTCAATACAAGCCAAACTGAGGTTTTGATTCCGCCGACTGATTCTGTTTCGCAGGTGCACACCCCCGACATTTTTTCCATTGAACTTGACGACCCGCCGCCCGCAGTAGATATTTGCCCACGTTTAGAAAAGTGTCAAGGCGATGCTCTGAAAGAAGTTATTGATCGTGTCTATATAAATCCGACAGACGCTCAGCGTAGACCACACGATTATAAAATTAAGATTCGCTTAACGGATGATACACCATTCCATTGCCCACCGAGACCATTATCGGTTTTTGAGCGAAAGAAGGTTCGCGAGAAGGTGCAAGAGTTGTTAGATAGAAATATAATTCGTTACAGTAAGTCCCCGTATGCCTCCGCGGTTGTACTCACAAAGAAAAAGAATGGTGAATTACGTATGTGTATTGACTATCGCGCGCTGAATAAAAAGACGATTCGAGATAATTTTCCATTGCCGTTAATTGAAGACTGCATCGCGTTTATGGGAGGTAAGCGTTGGTTTACATTACTCGATTTAAAAGACGGTTTCAATCAAGTTGGTGTAGAAGCTGATTCTGTACAATTTACTTCTTTCGTAACACCAGACGGGCAGTACGAATATTTGCAAATGCCGTTCGGATTGAAAAATGCCCCGGCTGATTTTCAACGTTTTGTGCATGAAGTGTTTCGGGACCTGATAGAGGCAGGGCAAGTCATCATCTACATTGATGATATTGCTATAGCCACTAAAGACTTTGATTCGCATTTAACAATTCTTGTGGAGGTGTTGCGTCGGCTTTACGAAAAGGGACTTGAGCTGAAGTTGTCAAAGTGCAAGTTTGGCTACGATGAAATCGAATATCTGGGTTATTTGGTAAATTCAGCCGGGATTCGACCCACAGATGCTCATATTCGCTGCATTAAGCAGTATCCGATTCCAAGGAATTCAAAACAGCTACAAACGTGCATCGGGTTGTTCTCATATTTTCGTCGCTTTGTACCATCCTTTTCAAAAGTGGCGAGACCGCTTCTCGAATTATTGCGCAAGGATGCTAGGTTTGATTTTGACGCTTTATGTATAAAGGCGTTTGAAGAACTGCGTAGTAAGCTAGTGTCGGCACCCGTGTTAGCTGTTTACAACCCAGAAAAGGAAACCGAGCTGCATTGTGATGCAAGTAGTCAGGGGTATGGCTCTGCACTTATGCAACGCCAGGACGATGGCAAGTTTCACCCAGTCGCCTTTTTCTCTAAATCTACAACGGCTGCTGAAGCCAAATATCATAGCTTTGAGCTAGAGACTTTAGCAATCGTCTACTCGCTGAGGCGTTTTCGTGTATACCTGGAGGGAATACCATTTAAAATAATAACTGATTGTAATTCGCTTACACTTACTTTAAGTAAGAAACAAGTCAACCCCAGGATTGCTAGATGGGCGTTAGAGCTCGAAAACTACGATTATGTGATACAACATCGAGGTGGTTCATCGATGGGCCATGTTGATGCCCTCAGTCGATGCCATGTAGTTGCAGCTATCGATGCCGATGAAGTGGATTTTTCAATCCAAGTAGCGCAGAACCGAGACCCGGAAATAAAAAGCCTTAAAGACAAGCTAGTAGTAGATGTCCTTAAGCATTATGAATTGCAGGATGGTCTTGTTTTCCGGAAGACTAGCCCAGATCAATTATTGTTATACGTTCCATATGAAATGCAAAATAATGTTGTGCGAATGGTGCATGAGAAAATTGGTCACTTAGGAGTTGATAAGTGCTACAGCCAAATTCGAAAGAATTACTGGTTTCCTTCAATGAAGGACAAAATAGACCACTTTATAAGAAACTGTATAAAGTGCATAATGTACTCGACACCTGCCCGGTCGAACGATCACAACATGTATAGCATTCCGAAGAAGTCAATCCCGTTTGACACAATTCACATGGATCACTTTGGACCATTGCCGTCATTGGCCTCTAAGCGCAAACATATTTTGGTAGTCATCGACGCTTTCACAAAATTCGTCCGTTTATACCCAGTTAACTCGACAAGTACAAAGGAGGTCTGTGCTTCGATGGATAAATATTTTAGCTACTATAGCCGACCAAGGCGAATCATTACAGATCGTGGTTCTTGCTTCACCTCGTTAGAGTTTAGTAGTTACTTGCTTAGGCATAATATCGAACATATTAAAGTTGCTGTAGCATCTCCACAAGCTAATGGGCAGGTCGAGCGGGTTAATCGCGTGATCAAAGCAGTGTTGAGTAAAATAAGTGAGCCAGTAAACCATGCGGATTGGGCAAACAAGTTAACAGAAGTTGAATACGCTATAAATAACACAATACATAGCTCAACGAAAGAGACCCCAAGCAAGTTACTCTTTGGGGTAGACCAACGGGGCAAGGTAGTCGATGAGCTAACGGAATATCTAAGTGACAAGTTCAATTGCGGTAGTGGGCGTAATCTAAAGGACATTCGGTCAAAGGCTTTATGCTCTATAGAGCAATCGCAGTTTCGCAACGAACAATACTTTTTGAGGCACAGTGTACCTGCCAAGACATATTCAGTCGGTGATTTTGTAGTTATTAGACATGTTGATACCTCTGTCGGGACAAATAAGAAATTCGTTCAGAAATATCGGGGACCGTATGTCATTCATAAAGCCTTGACGAATGACAGATATGTAATAAAAGACATCGATAATTGTCAATTGACACAGCTGCCATATGACAATGTTGTGGAAGCTGTACGTATACGTCGATGGTTGACACCAACTGACAACCCGGGTGCTACGGTCGCTGACGGCGATGGGCAACACATCACCTGTTAGGTATATCTAAATAAAGAGGAGCGATTAATTTATTTTAAGTTTTGTATGTATGCTTTATGATCGCGGTCGATCATAGTGTCAGATTGACCGAGTTGTAATCTAATTATTGAATAACGATAAATGTTTAAATAAAACAATCTCTTTGTTAAGTCGCGCGCCCTCTATAGTTCGTTGATTGCTAAAGTAATGTCATGAGCAACAACTTCACGTGGAAAGGGACGGCCATTTTTGAAAAGAGGGGAGCTCGCTCTGTTTCCGCTGACACGTGAAGGAGGTAGCCATTGGAGGGTTGAAGAAAAAGAAAGAAAAAAATAAAGAATCGAAAAGTATCAGACTAATCGCGTATTATTTAAACTTTTTAGGATTTCAGAGCACTTTTGCGAATCCGGGTTTTTTCCCAGAGTTGCTTCAATTTACCAATACACCTACTTCTGATTTGACATTTCGCCTACAAAGAAAATAAAAAAAATAAAAATGTAAGCACAATTTGACAGATACCCCACTAACACCAACAAAAAATCAGATTACTTTTTGTGTTCGATTTGCCACACGAAATCTGAAATTTTAGAGCGAATCTATAGACGCCCAAACGAATGTCACATTAAAGTGGAAAATAAGTGCTAGCATATTATAAAACCAGTTTGACAAATGGAGTAGTTGCTACCAAGCCAGGTTAAATTCACTTATGTATACGGACACCCATGAACGGATGAATATTTTTGCGAATTTTTGTCTTTTATTCCCTCAAGTTCTCTAAAGTTAAAAACAAACGCAATTTTTTTACTTTTATTTTCTCAAATTTTCTAAAGCTAAAAGTCAATTTATTTTCTCAAAAACCTTTTTGTTTTAGCTTCAGATTTAAATTAATTAAATATTTACAGCTTTGAAATCTTATAACTCCATTCAGGTACCACAAACATAAGGCATCTCCAACCCTTATATCTTCTACCTAACATTACATAAAATTGGTACCTACATCCTTTCTTCCCTCATATATTATTCCAAATTCCACATGTATAAGTTTTTTAGCTGTCACTTGGCTTTTTGTTCTTCTTATTTGACATTGACGTTGTCGCAGCTACCCTATTGCAGGTTGACATTGCAAAAGTCCATTCGAAAGCATTTTGGAATTGTGGCAGATAATTTGACTTTTTTTGTGTAATGGATTTCAGTGTTTCCTGTAATAGTTTATCGAAATTTTACCTAACTTAACACAAATCACGTTTGGTAAGGTTACAGCGAAAAAATGTTTATAAATAAAAATGTCAGGTAAGCCACGTAAAGGCTGCGTAAATCGTTACGCGATGTAAGGGAATGTAATAAATTCGGCTGTTAGACTTTAGAGAAACCTTAATACTCAAAACAATACTCGGTAGCACTATCCACTAAGGCTGAGTAATGCGATTTTTGGTAGATGGCGCTAAGTGGGGTTGACTTGTACACGATCCATTTTTAATCAGCCAGTGTATGGAAATTTCGAAGTTAAAATCAATGCGTACGTTCAGGGCTAGCGATATTTGATCGTAGGGGTATTGCATACTTTCAGGATTTATAAAAATTGTCAGGCAGGATTTACAACACTCCAAATCTGAATCATACTTTGTGGGCTACCAAATTTTGTACTAGGGGTATATTTGCTTCTTTTTTTTTTGTCAAAATGAACTTGTTAGCTTTTGACACATTTAGAGAAGAGCGACAAATTATTTTATGAATTGGGCTGATAGCTAATGAATACACGCTTCTAATGAGCTATGTCACATAGTAGGATTCGAACTGGATATATGGATTTTTCCAAATTTACCAATTTTTTTTTTGTACTAGGGGTATATATGACCTTTTTTGGAAAAATGGACTTGTTAGCTTCTGACACATTTAGAGAAGAGCGATAAATTATTTTATGAATTGGGTTGATAGCTAATGAATACACGCATCTAAGGAGCTATGCGACATAGTAGGATTCGAACGGGATATATGGCTTTTTTCAAATTTTCCATTTTTTTGTTTGTACTAGGGGAATATTTGGGTTTTTTTGGCAAAATGAACTTGTTAGCCTTTGATACATTTAGAGAAGAGCGACAAATTATTTTATGAATTGGGTTGATAGCTAATGAATACACGCTTCTAATGAGCTATGTCACATAGTAGGATTCGAACGGGATATATGGATTTTTAGTATTGAACATTTTTATTTTTGTATTTTTAGCTTACTTTTTTGGTCTTAAAATAAACTTTTTAGTTTTTGCAACATTTGGGTTTTTTTGGCAAAATGAACTTGTTAGCCTTTGATACATTTAGAGAAGAGCGACAAATTATTTTATGAATTGGGTTGATAGCTAATGAATACACGCTTCTAATGAGCTATGTCACATAGTAGGATTCGAACGGGATATATGGATTTTTAGTATTGAACATTTTTATTTTTGTATTTTTAGCTTACTTTTTTGGTCTTAAAATAAACTTTTTAGTTTTTGCAACATTTAGAGAAGAGCGACAAATTATTTTATTCTATGAGCTGATAGGTAATGAATAGACGCTTCTTTTGGTGTATATGACTTTGTTAAATTGTAACGGAATATATTTTTTTTAATTTTTCAAAGTGTTTGTTTATGATGGATCTATCCTACCGTTTTTGGCCCATTTAGGGAAGAGCGACAAAATATTTGATTTAAACTGATAGTAGCCTATAATTATACGCTTCTTTTAAGATATGTAGCATATTAAAATTCGAAAGGGTTATTTTTTTATGAATTTTTTAATAATCTATTTGATTTTCCTTCAAAACCAAAAGAGTTTTATAGCGAACTGACCGTTACAAAAAACGCAAATTTGAAATTGTGGGCGAACGGCTTACCCGGCTGGAAAAATACATTACATTTCCCCAGAGCGATTAAATCGGTGATTGGTATGCGCAAAAAAAATCCTTCAAAAGTCAATGTGGCGGTTCCAGCTTTACCGGTAAGCTAGGTCCGCCACAAAATCTCCCACTTCCCGAAGAGCGGAAAAATCAAGAATAGAGCAATTAATTAGCGATTAAATAGCTATTAAATCCCATGTACTTTGTTTGGCAAAATTCGAATGTGGCGGTTCCAGCTTTACCCACGTATATTAAAAGGCTAAACGCCACCAAACATATTATTATGTGCACAAATATGGAGGAGCACAAAAAAGTACGCGCCGCTCTGGAGAAAGCTGAAACCGAGTATTTCACTTATACTCCAAAAGGAGAAAAACGGCAAACGGTGCTGCTTAAGGGTATCGACCCAAATATTAAAATAGAGGAGCTTGAAAAGGAGCTCAAGAATTATGAGTGCGACGATCTTAAGTTCGTGGGGGTCAAGCCGTTTTCCTCGCCTGCGGACAGGGGTGGTAGCCGCAAATTACCATTCTTTTTGGTGCAACTAACACCCGACAGCAAAATCGATAGTTTGAAAAGGATCAGATTCCTGTACTATCATGCAGTACGTTGGGTAGTTTGTTAATTAAACGAGTATAGATGCAAATGCACAATACAAAGCTCCTAAAATGCATGTTTGAAGCATTAAAAATGCACAATTCTTTACTTAAAAGTGTATTTAGCTAGTTTGCTAATTAAACGACTATAGAGGCAAATGCACAATACAAAGCTGCTAAAATACATGTTTAAGGCATTAAAAAGGCACAATTCTTCACTTAAAAGTGTATTTAGCTAGTTTGCTAATTAAACGAGTATAGAGGCAAATGCACCATACAACGCTTCTAAAATGCATGTTTGAAGCATTAAAAAGGCACAATTCTTCACTTAAAAGTGTATTTAGCTAGTTTGCTAATAAAACGAGTATAGAGGCAAATGCACAATACAACTCTTCTAAAATGCATGTTTGAAGCATTAAAAATGCTTAATTCTTTACTTAAAAGTCTATTTAGCTAGTTTGCTAATTAAAGGACTATAGAGGCAAATGCACAATACAAAGCTGCTAAAGTGCATGTTTGAGGCATTAAAAAGGCACAATTCTTCACTTAAAAGTGTATTTAGCTAGTTTGCTAATTAAACGATACTACGCTTCTAAAATTCATAGTTTGCTAATTAAACGAGTATAGAGGCAAATGCACAATACAAAGCTGCTAAAATGCATGTTTGAAGCATTAAAAAATGCTTAATTCTTTACTTAAAAGTGTATTTAGGTAGTTTGTTAATTAAACGAGTATAGATGCAAATGCATAATACAGCTCCTAAAATGCATGTTTGAAGCATTAAAAAGGCACAATTCTTCACTAAAAAGTGTATTTAGCTAGTTTGCTAATTAAACGATACAACGCTTCTAGAATGCATGTTTGAAGCATTAAAAATGCTTAATTCTTTACTTAGAAGTGTATTTAGGTAGTTTGTTAATTAAACGAGTATAGATGCAAATGCACAATACAAAGCTCCTAAAATGCATGTTTGAAGCATTAAAAATGCACAATTCTTCACTTTAAAGTGTATTTAGCTAGTTTGCTAATTACACGAGTATAGAGGCAAATGCACAATACAACGCTTCTAAAATGCATGTTTGAAGCATTAAAAATGCACAATTCTTCACTTTAAAGTGTATTTAGCTAGTTTGCTAATTAAACGATACAACGCTTCTAAAATGCATGTGTGAAGCATTAAAAATGCACAATTCTTTACTTAAAAGTGTATTTAGCTAGTTTGCTAATTAAACGATACAATGCATGTTTGAGGCTTTAAAAATGCACAATACTTTACTTAAAAGTGCATTTAGCTAGTTTGCTAATAAAACGAGTATAGAGTCAAATGCACAATACAACTCTTCTAAAATGCATATTTGAAGCATTAAAAATGCACAATTCTTTACTTAAAAGTGTATTTAGCTAGTTTGCTAATTAAAGGACTATAGAGGCAAATGCACAATACAAAGCTGCTAAAATGCATGTTTGAGGCATTAAAAAGGCACAATTCTTCACTTAAAAGTGTATTTAGCTAGTTTGCTAATTAAACGAGTATAGAGGAAAATGCAGGATACAACGCTTCTAAAATGCATGTTTGAAGCATTACACAATTCTTCACTTAAAAGTGTATTTAGCTAGTTTGCTAATTAAACGAGTATAGAGGCAAATGCACGATACAACGCTTCTAAATTGCATGTTTGAAGCATTAAAAAGGCACAATTCTTCACTTAAAAGTGTATTTAGCTAGTTTGCTAATTAAACGATACTACGCTTCTAAAATGCATAGTTTGCTAATTAAACGAGTATAGAGGCAAATGCACGATACAACGCTTCTAAAATGCATGTTTGAATCATTAAAAATGCACAATTCTTCACTTAAAAGTGTATTTAGCTAGTTTGCTAATTAAACGAGTATAGAGGCAAATGCACGATACAACGCTTCTAAATTGCATGTTTGAAGCATTAAAAAGGCACAATTCTTCACTTAAAAGTGTATTTAGCTAGTTTGCTAATTAAACGATACTACGCTTCTAAAATGCATAGTTTGCTAATTAAACGAGTATAGAGGCAAATGCACGATACAACGCTTCTAAAATGCATGTTTGAATCATTAAAAATGCACAATTCTTCACTTAGAAGTGTATTCCTAGTTTGCTAATTAAACGACTATAGAAGCAAATGCACAATACTAAGCTGCTGAAATGCATGTTTGAAGCATTAAAAAATGCTTAATTCTTTACTTAAAAGTGTATTTAGGTAGTTTGTTAATTAAACGAGTATAGATGCAAATGCACAATACAAAGCTCCTAAAATGCATGTTTGAGGCATTAAAAAGGCACAATTCTTCACATAAAAGTGTATTTAGTAGTTTGCTAATTAAACGATACAACGCTTCTAGAATGCATGTTTGAAACATTAAAAATGCTTAATTCTTTACTTAGAAGTGTATTTAGGTAGTTTGTTAATTAAACGAGTATAGATGCAAATGCACAATACAAAGCTCCTCAAATGCATGTTTGAGGCATTAAAAAGGCACAATTCTTCTCTTAAAAGTGTATTTAGCTAGTTTGTAATTAAACGATACAACGCTTCTAGAATGCATGTTTGAAGCATTAAAAATGCACAATTCTTCACTTAAAAGTGTATTTAGCTTGTTTGCTAATTAAAGGACTATAGAGGCAAATGCACAATACAAAGCTGCTAGAATGCATGTTTGAGGCATTAAAAAGGCACAATTCTTCACTTAAAAGTGTATTTAGCTAGTTTGCTAATTAAACGAGTATAGAGGCAAATGCACAATACAACTCTTCTAAAATGCGTGTTTGAAGCATTATAAATGCTTAATTCTTTACTTAAAAGTGTATTTAGCTAGTTTGCCAATTAAAGGACTATAGAGGCAAATGCACAATACAAAGCTCCTCAAATGCATGTTTGAGGCATTAAAAAGGCACAATTCTTTACTTAAAAGTGTATTTAGCTAGTTTGCTAATTAAACGATACAACGCTTCTAAAATGCATGTTTGAAGCATTAAAAATGCACAATTCTTCACTTTAAAGTGTATTTAGCTAGTTTGCTAATTAAAGGACTATAGAGGCAAATGCACATTACAAAGCTGCTAGAATGCATGTTTGAGGCATTAAAAATGCACAATTCTTCACTTTAAAGTGTATTTAGCTAGTTTCCTAATTAAACGAGTATAGAGGCAAATGCACAATACAACGCTTCTAGAATGCATATTTGAAACATTAAAAATGCTTAATTCTTTACTTAGAAGTGTATTTAGGTAGTTTGTTAATTAAACGAGTATAGATGCAAATGCACAATACAAAGCTCCTCAAATGCATGTTTGAGGCATTAAAAAGGCACAATTCTTCACTTAAAAGTGTATTTAGCTAGTTTGCTAATTAAACGATACAACGCTTCTAAAATGCATGTTTGAAGCATTAAAAATGCACAATTCTTCACTTTAAAGTGTATTTAGCTAGTTTGCTAATTACACGAGTATAGAGGCAAATGCACAATACAAAGCTGCTAAAATGCATGTTTGAGGCATTAAAAAGGCACAATTCTTCACTTAAAAGTGTATTTAGCTAGTTTGCTAATTAAACGAGTATAGAGGCAAATGCACTTCAACGCATGTTTGAAGCATTAAAAAGGCACAATTCTTCACTTAAAAGTGTATTTAGCTAGTTTGCTAATTAAACGATACAACGCTTCTAAAATGCATGTTTGAAGCATTAAAAATGCAGAATTCTTTACTTAAAAGTGTACTTAGCTAGTTTGCTAATTAAACGATACAATGCATGTTTGAGGCTTTAAAAATGCACAATACTTTACTTAAAAGTGCATTTAGCTAGTTTGCTAATAAAACGAGTATAGAGGCAAATGCACAATACAACTCTTCTAAAATGCATGTTTGAAGCATTAAAAATGCACAATTCTTCACTTTAAAGTGTATTTAGCTAGTTTGCTAATTAAACGAGTATAGAGGCAAATGCACAATACAAAGCTGCTAAAATGCATGTTTGAGGCATTAAAAAGGCACAATTCTTCACTTAAAAGTGTATTTAGCTAGTTTGCTAATTAAACGATACAACGCTTCTAAAATGCATGTTTGAAGCATTAAAAATGCACAATTCTTCACTTAAAAGTGTATTTAGCTTGTTTGCTAATTAAAGGACTATAGAGGCAAATGCACAATACAAAGCTGCTAGAATGCATGTTTGAGGCATTAAAATGGCACAATTCTTCACTTAAAAGTGTATTTAGCTAGTTTGCTAATTAAACGAGTATAGACGCAAATGCACAATACAACTCTTCTAAAATGCGTGTTTGAAGCATTATAAATGCTTAATTCTTTACTTAAAAGTGTATTTAGCTAGTTTGCTAATTAAAGGACTATAGAGGCAAATGCACAATACAACGCTTCTAAAACGCATGTTTGAAGCATTAAAAATGCACAATTCTTCACTTTAAAGTGTATTTAGCTAGTTTGCTAATTAAACGAGTATAGAGGCAAATGCACTTCAACGCATGTTTGAAGCATTAAAAAGGCACAATTCTTCACTTAAAAGTGTATTTAGCTAGTTTGCTAATTAAACGATACAACGCTTCTAAAATGCATGTTTGAAGCATTAAAAATGCACAATTCTTTACTTAAAAGTGTATTTAGCTAGTTTGCTAATTAAACGAGTATAGAGGCAAATGCACTTCAACGCATGTTTGAAGCATTAAAAAGGCACAATTCTTCACTTAAAAGTGTATTTAGCTAGTTTGCTAATTAAACGAGTATAGAGGCAAATGCACTTCAACGCATGTTTGAAGCATTAAAAAGGCACAATTCTTCACTTAAAAGTGTATTTAGCTAGTTTGCTAATTAAACGATACAACGCTTCTAAAATGCATGTTTGAAGCATTAAAAATGCACAATTCTTTACTTAAAAGTGTATTTAGCTAGTTTGCTAATTAAACGATACAACGCTTCTAAAATGCATGTTTGAAGCATTAAAAATGCACAATTCTTCACTTTAAAGTGTATTTAGCTAGTTTGCTAATTAAACGAGTATAGAGGCAAATGCACAATACAACGCTTCTAAAATGCATGTTTGAAGCATTAATAATGCACAATTCTTTACTTAAAAGTGTATTTAGCTAGTTTGCTAATTAAACGACTATAGAGGCAAATGCACAATACAAAGCTGCTAAAATGCATGTTTGAGGCATTAAAAAGGCACAATTCTTCACTTAAAAGTGTATTTAGCTAGTTTGCTAATTAAACGATACAACGCTTCTAAAATGCATGTTTGAAGCATTAAAAATGCACAATTCTTCACTTGAAAGTGTATTTAGCTAGTTTGCTAATTACACGAGTATAGAGGCAAATGCACAATACAACGCTTCTAAAATGCATGTTTGAAGCATTAAAAATGCACAATTCTTTACTTAAAAGTGTATTTAGCTAGTTTGCTAATTAAACGACTAGGGAGGCAATTGCACAATACAAAGCTGCTAAAATGCATGTTTGAGTTTGCTAATAAAACGAGTATAGAGGCAAATGAACAATACAACTCTTCTAAAATGCATGTTTGAAGCATTAAAAATGCTTAATTCTTTACTTAAAAGTGTATTTAGCTAGTTTGCTAATTAAACGAGTATAGAGGCAAATGCACGATACAACGCTTCTAAAATGCATGTTTGAAGCATTAAAAATGCACAATTCTTTACTTAAAAGTGTATTTAGCTAGTTTGCTAATTAAACGATACAATGCATGTTTGAGGCTTTAAAAATGCACAATACTTTACTTAAAAGTGCATTTAGCTAGTTTGCTAATAAAACGAGTATAGAGGCAAATGCACAATACAACTCTTCTAAAATGCATGTTTGAAGCATTAAAAATGCACAATTCTTCACTTTAAAGTGTATTTAGCTAGTTTGCTAATTAAACGAGTATAGAGCAAATGCACAATACAACGCTTCTAAAATGCATGTTTGAAGCATTAAAAATGCACAATTCTTTACTTAAAAGTGTATTTAGCTAGTTTGCTAATTAAACGACTATAGAGGCAAATGCACAATACAAAGCTGCTAAAATGCATGTTTGAGGCATTAAAAAGGCACAATTCTTCACTTAAAAGTGTATTTAGCTAGTTTGCTAATTAAACGATACAACGCTTCTAAAATACATGTTTGAAGCATTAAAAATGCACAATTCTTCACTTTAAAGTGTATTTAGCTAGTTTGCTAATTACACGAGTATAGAGGCAAATGCACAATACAACGCTTCTAAAATGCATGTTAGAAGCATTAAAAATGCACAATTCTTTACTTAAAAGTGTATTTATCTAGTTTGCTAATTAAACGACTATAGAGGCAAATGCACAATACAAAGCTGCTAAAATGCATGTTTGAGTTTGCTAATAAAACGAGTATAGAGGCAAATGAACAATACAACTCTTCTAAAATGCATGTTTGAAGCATTAAAAATGCTTAATTCTTTACTTAAAAGTGTTGTTAGCTAGTTTGCTAATTAAAGGACTATTGAGGCAAATGCACAATACAAAGCTTCTAAAATGCATGTTTGAAGCATTAAAAAGGCACAATTCTTCACTTAAAAGTGTATTTAGCTAGTTTGCTAATTAAACGATACAACGCTTCTAAAATGCATGTTTGAAGCATTAAAAATGCACAATTCTTTACTTAAAAGTGTATTTAGCTAGTTTGCTAATAAAACGAGTATAGAGGCAAATGCACAATACAACTCTTCTAAAATGCATATTTGAAGCATTAAAAATGCACAATTCTTTACTTAAAAGTGTATTTAGGTAGTTTGTTAATTAAACGTGTATAGATGCAAATGCACAATACAAAGTAAAATGCATGTTTGAAGCATTAAAAATGCACAATTCTTTACTTAAAAGTGTATTTAGCTAGTTTGCTAATTAAACGACTATAGAGGCAAATGCACAATACAAAGCTGCTAAAATACATGTTTAAGGCATTAAAAAGGCACAATTCTTCACTTAAAAGTGTATTTTGCTAGTTTGCTAATAAAACGAGTATAGAGGCAAATGCACAATACAACTCTTCTAAAATGCATGTTTGAAGCACTAAAAATGCTTAATTCTTTACTTAAAAGTGTATTTAGCTAGTTTGCTAATTAAACGAGTACAGAGGCAAATGCACGATACAACGCTTCTAAAATGCATGTATGAAGCATTAAAAAGTCACAATTCTTCACTCAAAAGTGTATTTAGCTATATAAAACGAGTATAGAGGCAAATGCACAATACAACTCTTCTAAAATGCATGTTTGAAGCATTAAAAATGCTTAATTCTTTACTTAAAAGTGTATTATTTAGCTAGTTTGCTAATTAAAGGACTATAGAGGCAAATGCACAATACAAAGCTGCTAAAATGCATGTTTGAGGCATTAAAAAGGCACAATTCTTCACTTAAAAGTGTATTTAGCTAGTTTGCTAATTAAAGGACTATAGAGGCAAATGCACAATACAAAGCTGCTAAAATGCATGTTTGAGGCATAAAAAGGCACAATTCTTCACTTAAAAGTGTATTTAGCTAGTTTGCTAATTAAAGGACTATAGAGGCAAATGCACAATACAAAGCTGCTAAAATGCATGTTTGAGGCATTAAAAAGGCACAATTCTTCACTTAAAAGTGTATTTAGCTAGTTTGCTAATTAAACGATACAACGCTTCTAAAATACATGTTTGAAGCATTAAAAATGCACAATTCTTCACTTTAAAGTGTATTTAGCTAGTTTGCTAATTACACGAGTATAGAGGCAAATGCACAATACAAAGCTGCTAAAATGCATGTTTGAGTTTGCTAATAAAACGAGTATAGAGGCAAATGAACAATACAACTCTTCTAAAATGCAGTTTGAAGCATTAAAAATGCACAATTCTTCACTTAAAAGTGTATTTAGCTAGTTTGCTAATTAAACGATTATAGAGGCAAATGCACGATACAACGCTCCTAAAATGCATGTTTGAAGCATTAAAAAGGCACAATTCTTCACTTAAAAGTGTATTTAGCTAGTTTGCTAATTAAACGATACAACGCTTCTAAAATGCATGTTTGAAGCATTAAAAATGCACAATTCTTTACTTAAAAGTGTATTTAGCTAGATAAACCGAGTATAGAGGCAAATGCACAATACAACGCTTCTAAAATGCATGTTTGAAGCATTAAAAATGCACAATTCTTTACTTAAAAGTGTATTTAGCTAGTTTGCTAATTAAACGACTATAGAGGCAAATGCACAATACAAAGCTGCTAAAATGCATGTTTGAGTTTGCTAATAAAACGAGTATAGAGGCAAATGAACAATACAACTCTTCTAAAATGCAGTTTGAAGCATTAAAAATGCACAATTCTTCACTTAAAAGTGTATTTAGCTAGTTTGCTAATTAAACGATTATAGAGGCAAATGCACGATACAACGCTCCTAAAATGCATGTTTGAAGCATTAAAAAGGCACAATTCTTCACTTAAAAGTGTATTTAGCTAGTTTGCTAATTAAACGATACAACGCTTCTAAAATGCATGTTTGAAGCATTAAAAATGCACAATTCTTTACTTAAAAGTGTATTTAGCTAGTTTGCTAATTAAACGACTATAGAGGCAAATGCACAATACAACTCTTCTAAAATGCATATTTGAAGCAATAAAAATGCACAATTCTTTACTTAAAAGTGTATTTAGGTAGTTTGTTAATTAAACGAGTATAGATGCAAATGCACAATACAAAGCTCCTAAAATGCATGTTTGAAGCATTAAAAATGCACAATTCTTTACTTAAAAGTGTATTTAGCTAGTTTGCTAATTAAACGACTATAGAGGCAAATGCACAATACAAAGCTGCTAAAATACATGTTTAAGGCATTAAAAAGGCACAATTCTTCACTTAAAAGTGTATTTTGCTAGTTTGCTAATAAAACGAGTATAGAGGCAAATGCACAATACAACTCTTCTAAAATGCATGTTTGAAGCACTAAAAATGCTTAATTCTTTACTTAAAAGTGTATTTAGCTAGTTTGCTAATTAAAGGACTATAGAGGCAAATGCACAATACAAAACTGCTAAAATGCATGTTTAAGGCATTAAAAAGGCACAATTCTTCACTTAAAATTGTATTTAGCTAGTTTGCTAATTAAAGGACTATAGAGGCAAATGCACAATACAAACCTGCTAAAATGCATGTTTGAGGCATTAAAAAGGCACAATTCTTCACTTAAAAGTGATTTAGCTAGTTTGCTAATTAAACGATACTACGCTTCTAAAATGCATAGTTTGCTAATTAACCGAGTATAGAGGCAAATGCACGATACAGCGCTTCTAAAATGCATGTTTGAATCATTAAAAATGCACAATTCTTCACTTAGAAGTGTATTGCTAGTTTGCTAATTAAACGACTATAGAGGCAAATGCACAATACTAAGCTGCTAAAATGCATGTTTGAGGCATTAAAAAGGCACAATTCTTCACTTAAAAGTGTATTTAGCTAGTTTGCTAATTAAAGGACTATAGAGGCAAATGCACAATACAAAGCTGCTAAAACGCATGTTTGAGGCATTAAAAAGGCACAATTCTTCACTTCAAAGTGTATTTAGCTAGTTTGCTAATTAAACGAGTATAGAGGCAAATGCAGGATACAACGCTTCTAAAATGCATGTTTGAAGCATTACACAATTCTTCACTTAAAAGTGTATTTAGCTAGTTTGCTAATTGAACGAGTACAGAGGCAAAAGCACGATACAACGCTTCTAAAATGCATGTATGAAGCATTGAAAAGTCACAATTCTTCACTTAAAAGTGTATTTAGCTAGTTTGCTAATAAAACGAGTATAGAGGCAAATGCACAATACAACTCTTCTAAAATGCATGTCTGAAGCATTAAAAATGCTTAATTCTTTACTTAAAAGTGTATTTAGCTAGTTTGCTAATTAAACGAGTACAGAGGCAAATGCACAATACAAAGCTGCTAAAATGCATGTTTGAGGCATTAAAAAGGCACAATTCTTCACTTAAAAGTGTGTTTAGCTAGTTTGCTAATTAAACGACTATAGAGGCAAATGCACAATACAAAGCTGCTAAAATACATGTTTAAGGCATTAAAAAGGCACAATTCTTCACTTAAAAGTGTATTTTGCTAGTTTGCTAATTAAACGAGTATAGATGCAAATGCAAAATACAACTCTTCTAAGATGCATGTTTGAAGCATTAAAAATGCTTCATTCTTTACTTAAAAGTGTATTTAGGTAGTTTGTTAATTAAACGAGTATAGATGCAAATGCACAATACAAAGGTCCTAAAATGCATGTTTGAGGCATTAAAAATGCACAATTCTTTACTTAAAAGTGTATTTAGCTAGTTTGCTAATAAAACGAGTATAGAGGCAAATGCACAATACAACTCTTCTAAAATGCATGTTTGAAGCATTAAAAATGCACAATTCTTCACTTAAATGTGTATTTAGCTAGTTTGCTAATTAAAGGACTATAGAAGCAAATGCACAATACAACTCTTCTAAAATGTATGTTTGAAGCATTAAAAATGCTTAATTCTTTACTTAAAAGTGTATTAGGTAGTTTGCTAATTAAACGAGTTAACGGCAAATGCACAATACAAAGCTGCTAAAGTGCATGTTTGAGTAAAAAGGCGCAATTCTTCACTTAAAAGTGTACTTAGCTAGTTAGCTAATTAAACGAGTATAGATGCAAATGAAAAATACAACTCTTCTAAAATGCATGTTTGAAGCATTAAAAATGCTTCATTCTTTACTTAAAAGTGTATTTAGGTAGTTTGTTAATTAAACGAGAATAGATGCAAATGCACAATACAAAGGTCCTAAAATGCATGTTTGAGGCAGTAAAAAGGCACAATTCTTCACTTAAAAGTGTATTTAGCTAGTTTGCTAATTAAACGATACAACGCTTCTAAAATGCATGTTTGAAGCATTAAAAATGCACAATTCTTCACTTAAAAGTGTATTTAGCTAGTTTGCTAATAAAACGAGTATAGAGGCAAATGCACAATAGAACTCTTCTAAAATGCATGTTTGAAGCATTAAAAATGCTTAATTCTTTACTAAAAAGTGTATTTAGCTAGTTTGCTAATTAAAGGACTATAGAGGCAAATGCACAATACAAAGCTGCTAAAATGCATGTTTGAGGCATTAAAAAGGCACAATTCTTCACTTAAAAGTGTATTTAGCTAGTTTGCTAATTAAACGATATAACGCTTCTAAAATGCATGTTTGAAGCATTAAAAATGCTTCATTCTTTACTTAAAAGTGTATTTAGGTAGTGTGTTAATTAAACGAGTATAGATGCAAATGCACAATACAAAGGTCCTAAAATGCATGTTTGAGGCATTAAAAATGCACAATTCTTCACTTAAAAGTGTATTTAGCTAGTTTGCTAATTAAACGAGTATAGAGGCAAATGCAGGATGCAGCGCTTCTACAATGCATGTTTGAAGCATTAAAAATGCACAATTCTTCACTTAAAAGTGTATTTAGCTAGTTTGCTAATAAAACGAGTATAGAGGCAAATGCACAATACAACTCTTCTAAAATGCATGTTTGAAGCATTAAAAATGCTTATTTCTTTACTTAAAAGTGTATTTAGCTAGTTTGCTAATTAAAGGACTATAGAGGCAAATGCACAATACAAAGCTGCTAAAATGTATGTTTGAGGCATTAAAAAGGCACAATTCTTCACTTAAAAGTGTATTTAGCTAGTTTGCTAATTAAACGATACAACGCTTCTAAAATGCATGTTTAAAGCATTAAAAATGCACAATTCTTCACTTAAAAGTGTATTTAGCTTGTTTGCTAATAAAACGAGTATAGAGGCAAATGCACAATACAACTCTTCTAAAATCCATGTTTGAAGCATTAAAAATGCACAATTCTTCACTTAAAAGTGTATTTAGCTAGTTTGCTAATTAAACGATACAACTCTTCGAAAATGCATGTCTTTACTTAAAAGTGTATTTAGCTAGTTTGCTAATGAAAGTACTATAGAGGCAAATGCACGATACAACGCTGCTAAAATGCATGTTTGAGGCATTAAAAATGCTTAATTCTTTACTTGAAAGTGTATTTAGCTAGTTTGCTAATGAAAGGACTATAGAGGCAAATGAACGATACAACGCTGCTAAAATGCATGTTTGAAGCATTATTATTTGAGTATAGAGGCAAATGCACAATACAAAGATGCTAAAGTGCATGTTTGAGTAAAAAGGCGCAATTCTTTACTTAAAAGTGTATTTAGCTAGTTTGCTAATGAAAGGACTATAGAGGCAAATGCACGATACATCGCTGCTAAAATGCATGTTTGAGGCATTAAAAATGCTTCATTCTTTACTTAAAAGTGTATTTAGGTAGTTTGTTAATTAAACGAGTATAGATGCAAATGCATAATACAAAGGTCCTAAAATGCATGTTTGAGGCATTAAAAAGGCACAATTCCTCACTTAAAAGTGTATTTAGCTAGTTTGCTAATTAAACGATACAACGCTTCTAAAATGCATGTTTGAAGCATTAAAAATGCACAATTCTTCACTTAAAAGTGTATTTAGCTAGTTTGCTAATAAAACGAGTATAGAGGCAAATGCACAATACAACTCTTCTAAAATGCATGTCTGAAGCATTAAAAATGCTTAATTCTTTACTTAAAAGTGTATTTAGCTAGTTTGCTAATTAAACGAGTACAGAGGCAAATGCACAATACAAAGCTGCTAAAATGCATGTTTGAGGCATTAAAAAGGCACAATTCTTCACTTAAAAGTGTATTTAGCTAGTTTGCTAATTAAACGACTATAGAGGCAAATGCACAATACAAAGCTGCTAAAATACATGTTTAAGGCATTAAAAAGGCACAATTCTTCACTTAAAAGTGTATTTTGCTAGTTTGCTAATTAAACGAGTATAGATGCAAATGCAAAATACAACTCTTCTAAGATGCATGTTTGAAGCATTAAAAATGCTTCATTCTTTACTTAAAAGTGTATTTAGGTAGTTTGTTAATTAAACGAGTATAGATGCAAATGCACAATACAAAGGTCCTAAAATGCATGTTTGAGGCATTAAAAATGCACAATTCTTTACTTAAAAGTGTATTTAGCTAGTTTGCTAATAAAACGAGTATAGAGGCAAATGCACAATACAACTCTTCTAAAATGCATGTTTGAAGCATTAAAAATGCACAATTCTTCACTTAAATGTGTATTTAGCTAGTTTGCTAATTAAAGGACTATAGAAGCAAATGCACAATACAACTCTTCTAAAATGTATGTTTGAAGCATTAAAAATGCTTAATTCTTTACTT
This sequence comes from Cheilosia variabilis, assembly GCA_951230905.1. Classification (NCBI taxonomy): domain Eukaryota; kingdom Metazoa; phylum Arthropoda; class Insecta; order Diptera; family Syrphidae; genus Cheilosia; species Cheilosia variabilis. Next base: position 58,901,852 of record OX579676.1, read on the forward strand.
AAAAGTGTATTAGGTAGTTTGCTAATTAAACGAGTTAACGGCAAATGCACAATACAAAGCTGCTAAAGTGCATGTTTGAGGCATTAAAAATGCACAATTCTTTACTTAAAAGTGTATTTAGCTAGTTTGCTAATAAAACGAGTATAGAGGCAAATGCACAATACAACTCTTCTAAAATGCATGTTTGAAGCATTAAAAATGCACAATTCTTTACTTAAAAGTGTATTTAGCTAGTTTGCTAATAAAACGAGTATAGAGGCAAATGCACAATACAACTCTTCTAAAATGCATGTTTGAAGCATTAAAAATGCACAATTCTTCACTTAAATGTGTATTTAGCTAGTTTGCTAATTAAAGGACTATAGAAGCAAATGCACAATACAACTCTTCTAAAATGTATGTTTGAAGCATTAAAAATGCTTCATTCTTTACTTAAAAGTGTATTTAGGTAGTTTGTTAATTAAACGAGTATAGATGCAAATGCACAATACAAAGGTCCTAAAATGCATGTTTGAGGCATTAAAAATGCACAATTCTTTACTTAAAAGTGTATTTAGCTAGTTTGCTAATAAAACGAGTATAGAGGCAAATGCACAATACAACTCTTCTAAAATGCATGTTTGAAGCATTAAAAATGCACAATTCTTTACTTAAAAGTGTATTTAGCTAGTTTGCTAATAAAACGAGTATAGAGGCAAATGCACAATACAACTCTTCTAAAATGCATGTTTGAAGCATTAAAAATGCACAATTCTTCACTTAAATGTGTATTTAGCTAGTTTGCTAATTAAAGGACTATAGAAGCAAATGCACAATACAACTCTTCTAAAATGTATGTTTGAAGCATTAAAAATGCTTCATTCTTTACTTAAAAGTGTATTTAGGTAGTTTGTTAATTAAACGAGTATAGATGCAAATGCACAATACAAAGGTCCTAAAATGCATGTTTGAGGCATTAAAAATGCACAATTCTTTACTTAAAAGTGTATTTAGCTAGTTTGCTAATAAAACGAGTATAGAGGCAAATGCACAATACAACTCTTCTAAAATGCATGTTTGAAGCATTAAAAATGCACAATTCTTCACTTAAATGTGTATTTAGCTAGTTTGCTAATTAAAGGACTATAGAAGCAAATGCACAATACAACTCTTCTAAAATGCATGTTTGAGGCATTAAAAATGCACAATTCTTTACTTAAAAGTGTATTTAGCTAGTTTGCTAATAAAACGAGTATAGAGGCAAATGCACAATACAACTCTTCTAAAATGCATGTTTGAGGCATTAAAAATGCACAATTCTTTACTTAAAAGTGTATTTAGCTAGTTTGCTAATAAAACGAGTATAGAGGCAAATGCACAATACAACTCTTCTAAAATGCATGTTTGAAGCATTAAAAATGCACAATTCTTCACTTAAATGTGTATTTAGCTAGTTTGCTAATTAAAGGACTATAGAAGCAAATGCACAATACAACTCTTCTAAAATGTATGTTTGAAGCATTAAAAATGCTTAATTCTTTACTTAAAAGTGTATTTAGGTAGTTTGTTAATTAAACGAGAATAGATGCAAATGCACAATACAAAGGTCCTAAAATGCATGTTTGAGGCAGTAAAAAGGCACAATTCTTCACTTAAAAGTGTATTTAGCTAGTTTGCTAATTAAACGATACAACGCTTCTAAAATGCATGTTTGAAGCATTAAAAATGCACAATTCTTCACTTAAAAGTGTATTTAGCTAGTTTGCTAATAAAACGAGTATAGAGGCAAATGCACAATAGAACTCTTCTAAAATGCATGTTTGAAGCATTAAAAATGCTTAATTCTTTACTAAAAAGTGTATTTAGCTAGTTTGCTAATTAAAGGACTATAGAGGCAAATGCACAATACAAAGCTGCTAAAATGCATGTTTGAGGCATTAAAAAGGCACAATTCTTCACTTAAAAGTGTATTTAGCTAGTTTGCTAATTAAACGATATAACGCTTCTAAAATGCATGTTTGAAGCATTAAAAATGCTTCATTCTTTACTTAAAAGTGTATTTAGGTAGTGTGTTAATTAAACGAGTATAGATGCAAATGCACAATACAAAGGTCCTAAAATGCATGTTTGAGGCATTAAAAATGCACAATTCTTCACTTAAAAGTGTATTTAGCTAGTTTGCTAATTAAACGAGTATAGAGGCAAATGCAGGATGCAGCGCTTCTACAATGCATGTTTGAAGCATTAAAAATGCACAATTCTTCACTTAAAAGTGTATTTAGCTAGTTTGCTAATAAAACGAGTATAGAGGCAAATGCACAATACAACTCTTCTAAAATGCATGTTTGAAGCATTAAAAATGCTTATTTCTTTACTTAAAAGTGTATTTAGCTAGTTTGCTAATTAAAGGACTATAGAGGCAAATGCACAATACAAAGCTGCTAAAATGTATGTTTGAGGCATTAAAAAGGCACAATTCTTCACTTAAAAGTGTATTTAGCTAGTTTGCTAATTAAACGATACAACGCTTCTAAAATGCATGTTTAAAGCATTAAAAATGCACAATTCTTCACTTAAAAGTGTATTTAGCTTGTTTGCTAATAAAACGAGTATAGAGGCAAATGCACAATACAACTCTTCTAAAATCCATGTTTGAAGCATTAAAAATGCACAATTCTTCACTTAAAAGTGTATTTAGCTAGTTTGCTAATTAAACGATACAACTCTTCGAAAATGCATGTCTTTACTTAAAAGTGTATTTAGCTAGTTTGCTAATGAAAGTACTATAGAGGCAAATGCACGATACAACGCTGCTAAAATGCATGTTTGAGGCATTAAAAATGCTTAATTCTTTACTTGAAAGTGTATTTAGCTAGTTTGCTAATGAAAGGACTATAGAGGCAAATGAACGATACAACGCTGCTAAAATGCATGTTTGAAGCATTATTATTTGAGTATAGAGGCAAATGCACAATACAAAGCTGCTAAAGTGCATGTTTGAGTAAAAAGGCGCAATTCTTTACTTAAAAGTGTATTTAGCTAGTTTGCTAATGAAAGGACTATAGAGGCAAATGCACGATACATCGCTGCTAAAATGCATGTTTGAGGCATTAAAAATGCTTCATTCTTTACTTAAAAGTGTATTTAGGTAGTTTGTTAATTAAACGAGTATAGATGCAAATGCATAATACAAAGGTCCTAAAATGCATGTTTGAGGCATTAAAAAGGCACAATTCCTCACTTAAAAGTGTATTTAACTAGTTTGCTAATTAAACGATACAACGCTTCTAAAATGCATGTTTGAAGCATTAAAAATGCACAATTCTTCACTTAAAAGTGTATTTAGCTAGTTTGCTAATAAAACGAGTATAAAATGCACAGCTTCTACAATGCATGTTTGAAGCATTAAAAATGCACAATTCTTCACTTAAAAGTGTATTTAGCTAGTTTGCTAATAAAACGAGTATCGAGGCAAATGCACAATACAACTCTTCTAAAATGCATGTTTGAAGCATTAAAAATGCTTAATTCTTTACTTAAAAGTGTATTTAGCTAGTTTGCTAATTAAAGGACTATAGAGGCAAATGCACAATACAAAGCTGCTAAAATGCATGTTTGAGGCATTAAAAAGGCACAATTCTTCACTTAAAAGTGTATTTAGCTAGTTTGCTAATTAAACGATACAACGCTTCTAAAATGCATGTTTGAAGCATTAAAAATGCTTCATTCTTTACTTAAAAGTGTATTTAGGTAGTGTGTTAATTAAACGAATATAGATGCAAATGCACAATACAAAGGTCCTAAAATGCATGTTTGAGGCATTAAAAATGCACAATTCTTCACTTAAAAGTGTATTTATCTAGTTTGCTAATTAAACGAGTATAGAGGCAAATGCAGGATGCAGCGCTTCTACAATGCATGTTTGAAGCATTAAAAATGCACAATTCTTCACTTAAAAGTGTATTTATCTAGTTTGCTAATAAAACGAGTATAGAGGCAAATGCACAATACAACTCTTCTAAAATGCATGTTTGAAGCATTAAAAATGCTTAATTCTTTACTTAAAAGTGTATTTAGCTAGTTTGCTAATTAAAGGACTATAGAGGCAAATGCACAATACAAAGCTGCTAAAATGTATGTTTGAGGCATTAAAAAGGCACAATTCTTCACTTAAAAGTGTATTTAGCTAGTTTGCTAATTAAACGATACAACGCTTCTAAAATGCATGTTTGAAGCATTAAAAATGCACAATTCTTCACTTAAAAGTGTATTTAGCTTGTTTGCTAATAAAACGAGTATAGAGGCAAATGCACAATACAACTCTTCTAAAATCCATGTTTGAAGCATTAAAAATGCACAATTCTTCACTTAAAAGTGTATTTAGCTAGTTTGCTAATTAAACGATACAACTCTTCGAATATGCATGTCTTTACTTAAAAGTGTATTTAGCTAGTTTGCTAATGAAAGGACTATAGAGGAAAATGCACGATACAACGCTGCTAAAATGCATGTTTGAGGCATTAAAAATGCTTAATTCTTTACTTGAAAGTGTATTTAGCTAGTTTGCTAATGAAAGGACTATAGAGGCAAATGAACGATACAACGCTGCTAAAATGCATGTTTGAAGCATTATTATTTGAGTATAGAGGCAAATGCACAATACAAAGCTGCTAAAGTGCATGTTTGAGTAAAAAGGCGCAATTCTTTACTTAAAAGTGTATTTAGCTAGTTTGCCAATGAAAGGACTATAGAGGTAAATGCACGATACATCGCTGCTAAAATGCATGTTTGAAGCATTAAAAATGCACAATTCTTCACTTAAAAGTGTATTTAGCTAGTTTGCTAATAAAACGAGTATAAAATGCACAGCTTCTACAATGCATGTTTGAAGCATTAAAAATGCACAATTCTTCACTTAAAAGTGTATTTAGCTAGTTTGCTAATAAAACGAGTATAGAGGCAAATGCACAATACAACTCTTCTAAAATGCATGTTTGAAGCATTAAAAATGCTTAATTCTTTACTTAAAAGTGTATTTAGCTAGTTTGCTAATTAAAGGACTATAGAGGCAAATGAACGATACAACGCTGCTAAAATGCATGTTTGAGGCATTAAAAATGCTTCATTCTTTACTTAAAAGTGTATTTAGGTAGTTTGTTAATTAAACGAGTATAGATGCAAATGCACAATACAAAGGTCCTAAAATGCATGTTTGAGGCATTAAAAAGGCACAATTCCTCACTTAAAAGTGTATTTAGCTAGTTTGCTAATTAAACGATACAACGCTTCTAAAATACATGTTTGAAGCATTAAAAATGCACAATTCTTCACTTAAAAGTGTATTTAGCTAGTTTGCTAATAAAACGAGTATAAAATGCACAGCTTCTACAATGCATGTTTGAAGCATTAAAAATGCACAATTCTTCACTTAAAAGTGTATTTAGCTTGTTTGCTAATAAAACGAGTATAGAGGCAAATGCACAATACAACTCTTCTAAAATCCATGTTTGAAGCATTAAAAATGCACAATTCTTCACTTAAAAGTGTATTTAGCTAGTTTGCTAATTAAACGATACAACTCTTCGAAAATGCATGTCTTTACTTAAAAGTGTATTTAGCTAGTTTGCTAATGAAAGGACTATAGAGGCAAATGCACGATACAACGCTGCTAAAATGCATGTTTGAGGCATTAAAAATGCTTAATTCTTTACTTGAAAGTGTATTTAGCTAGTTTGCTAATGAAAGGACTATAGAGGCAAATGAACGATACAACGCTGCTAAAATGCATGTTTGAAGCATTATTATTTGAGTATAGAGGCAAATGCACAATACAAAGCTGCTAAAGTGCATGTTTGAGTAAAAAGGCGCAATTCTTTACTTAAAAGTGTATTTAGCTAGTTTGCTAATGAAAGGACTATAGAGGCAAATGCACGATACATCGCTGCTAAAATGCATGTTTGAGGCATTAAAAATGCTTCATTCTTTACTTAAAAGTGTATTTAGGTAGTTTGTTAATTAAACGAGTATAGATGCAAATGCACAATACAAAGGTCCTAAAATGCATGTTTGAGGCATTAAAAAGGCACAATTCCTCACTTAAAAGTGTATTTAGCTAGTTTGCTAATTAAACGATACAACGCTTCTAAAATGCATGTTTGAAGCATTAAAAATGCACAATTCTTCACTTAAAAGTGTATTTAGCTAGTTTGCTAATAAAACGAGTATAAAATGCACAGCTTCTACAATGCATGTTTGAAGCATTAAAAATGCACAATTCTTCACTTAAAAGTGTATTTAGCTAGTTTGCTAATAAAACGAGTATAGAGGCAAATGCACAATACAACTCTTCTAAAATGCATGTTTGAAGCATTAAAAATGCTTAATTCTTTACTTAAAAGTGTATTTAGCTAGTTTGCTAATTAAAGGACTATAGAGGCAAATGAACGATACAACGCTGCTAAAATGCATGTTTGAAGCATTATTATTTGAGTATAGAGGCAAATGCACAATACAAAGCTGCTAAAGTGCATGTTTGAGTAAAAAGGCGCAATTCTTTACTTAAAAGTGTATTTAGCTAGTTTGCTAATGAAAGGACTATAGAGGCAAATGCACGATACATCGCTGCTAAAATGCATGTTTGAGGCATTAAAAATGCTTCATTCTTTACTTAAAAGTGTATTTAGGTAGTTTGTTAATTAAACGAGTATAGATGCAAATGCACAATACAAAGGTCCTAAAATGCATGTTTGAGGCATTAAAAAGGCACAATTCCTCACTTAAAAGTGTATTTAGCTAGTTTGCTAATTAAACGATACAACGCTGCTAAAATGCATGTTTGAAGCATTATTATTTGAGTATAGAGGCAAATGCACAATACAAAGCTGCTAAAGTGCATGTTTGAGTAAAAAGGCGCAATTCTTTACTTAAAAGTGTATTTAGCTAGTTTTCTAATAAAACGAGTATAGAGGCAAATGCACAGCTTCTACAATGCATGTTTGAAGCATTAAAAATGCACAATTCTTCACTTAAAAGTGTATTTAGCTAGTTTGCTAATAAAACGAGTATAGAGGCAAATGCACAATACAACTCTTCTAAAATGCATGTTTGAAGCATTAAAAATGCACAATTCTTCACTTAAATGTGTATTTAGCTAGTTTGCTAATTAAAGGACTATAGAAGCAAATGCACAATACAACTCTTCTAAAATGTATGTTTGAAACATTAAAAATGCTTAATTCTTTACTTAAAAGTGTATTAGGTAGTTTGCTAATTAAACGAGTATAGAGGCAAATGCACAATACAAAGCTGCTAAAGTGCATGTTTGAGTAAAAAGGCGCAATTCTTTACTTAAAAGTGTATTTTGCTAGTTTGCTAATGAAAGGACTATAGAGGCAAATACACGATACAACGCTGCTAAAATGCATGTTTGAGGCATTAAAAATGCTTCATTCTTTACTTAAAAGTGTATTTAGGTAGTTTGTTAATTAAACGAGTATAGATGCAAATGCACAATACAAAGGTCCTAAAATGCATGTTTGAGGCATTAAAAAGGCACAATTCCTCACTTAAAAGTGTATTTAGCTAGTTTGCTAATTAAACGATACAACGCTTCTAAAATGCATGTTTGAAGCATTAAAAATGCACAATTCTTCACTTAAAAGTGTATTTAGCTAGTTTGCTAATAAAACGAGTATAAAATGCACAGCTTCTACAATGCATGTTTGAAGCATTAAAAATGCACAATTCTTCACTTAAAAGTGTATTTAGCTAGTTTGCTAATAAAACGAGTATAGAGGCAAATGCACAATACAACTCTTCTAAAATGCATGTTTGAAGCATTAAAAATGCTTAATTCTTTACTTAAAAGTGTATTTAGCTAGTTTGCTAATTAAAGGACTATAGAGGCAAATGCACAATAGAAAGCTGCTAAAATGCATGTTTGAGGCATTAAAAAGGCACAATTCTTCACTTAAAAGTGTATTTAGCTAGTTTGCTAATTAAACGATACAACGCTTCTAAAATGCATGTTTGAGGCATTAAAAATGCTTCATTCTTTACTTAAAAGTGTATTTAGGTAGTTTGTTAATTAAACGAGTAGAGATGCAAATGCACAATACAAAGGTCCTAAAATGCATGTTCGAGGCATTAAAAAGGCACAATTCCTCACTTAAAAGTGTATTTAGCTAGTTTGCTAATTAAACGATACAACGCTTCTAAAATGCATGTTTGAAGCATTAAAAATGCACAATTCTTCACTTAAAAGTGTATTTAGCTAGTTTGCTAATAAAACGAGTATAAAATGCACAGCTTCTACAATGCATGTTTGAAGCATTAAAAATGCACAATTCTTCACTTAAAAGTGTATTTAGCTAGTTTGCTAATAAAACGAGTATAGAGGCAAATGCACAATACAACTCTTCTAAAATGCATGTTTGAAGCATTAAAAATGCTTAATTCTTTACTTAAAAGTGTATTTAGCTAGTTTGCTAATTAAAGGACTATAGAGGCAAATGCACAATAGAAAGCTGCTAAAATGCATGTTTGAGGCATTAAAAAGGCACAATTCTTCACTTAAAAGTGTATTTAGCTAGTTTGCTAATTAAACGATACAACGCTTCTAAAATGCATGTTTGAAGCATTAAAAATGCTTCATTCTTTACTTAAAAGTGTATTTAGGTAGTGTGTTAATTAAACGAGTATAGATGCAAATGCACAATACAAAGGTCCTAAAATGCATGTTTGAGGCATTAAAAATGCACAATTCTTCACTTAAAAGTGTATTTATCTAGTTTGCTAATTAAACGAGTATAGAGGCAAATGCAGGATGCAGCGCTTCTACAATGCATGTTTGAAGCATTAAAAATGCACAATTCTTCACTTAAAAGTGTATTTATCTAGTTTGCTAATAAAACGAGTATAGAGGCAAATGCACAATACAACTCTTCTAAAATACATGTTTGAAGCATTAAAAATGCTTAATTCTTTACTTAAAAGTGTATTTAGCTAGTTTCCTAATTAAAGGACTATAGAGGCAAATGCACAATACAAAGCTGCTAAAATGTATGTTTGAGGCATTAAAAAGGCACAATTCTTCACTTAAAAGTGTATTTAGCTAGTTTGCTAATTAAACGATACAACGCTTCTAAAATGCATGTTTGAAGCATTAAAAATGCACAATTCTTCACTTAAAAGTGTATTTAGCTTGTTTGCTAATAAAACGAGTATAGAGGCAAATGCACAATACAACTCTTCTAAAATCCATGTTTGAAGCATTAAAAATGCACAATTCTTCACTTAAAAGTGTATTTAGCTAGTTTGCTAATTAAACGATACAACTCTTCGAAAATGCATGTCTTTACTTAAAAGTGTATTTAGCTAGTTTGCTAATGAAAGGACTATAGAGGCAAATGCACGATACAACGCTGCTAAAATGCATGTTTGAGGCATTAAAAATGCTTAATTCTTTACTTGAAAGTGTATTTAGCTAGTTTGCTAATGAAAGGACTATAGAGGCAAATGAACGATACAACGCTGCTAAAATGCATGTTTGAAGCATTATTATTTGAGTATAGAGGCAAATGCACAATACAAAGCTGCTAAAGTGCATGTTTGAGTAAAAAGGCGCAATTCTTTACTTAAAAGTGTATTTAGCTAGTTTGCTAATGAAAGGACTATAGCGGCAAATGCACGATACATCGCTGCTAAAATGCATGTTTGAGGCATTAAAAATGCTTCATTCTTTACTTAAAAGTGTATTTAGGTAGTTTGTTAATTAAACGAGTATAGATGCAAATGCACAATACAAAGGTCCTAAAATGCATGTTCGAGGCATTAAAAAGGCACAATTCCTCACTTAAAAGTGTATTTAGCTAGTTTGCTAATTAAACGATACAACGCTTCTAAAATGCATGTTTGAAGCATTAAAAATGCACAATTCTTCACTTAAAAGTGTATTTAGCTAGTTTGCTAATAAAACGAGTATAGAGGCAAATGCACAGCTTCTACAATGCATGTTTGAAGCATTAAAAATGCACAATTCTTCACTTAAATGTGTATTTAGCTAGTTTGCTAATTAAAGGACTATAGAAGCAAATGCACAATACAACTCTTCTAAAATGTATGTTTGAAACATTAAAAATGCTTAATTCTTTACTTAAAAGTGTATTAGGTAGTTTGCTAATTAAACGAGTATAGAGGCAAATGCACAATACAAAGCTGCTAAAGTGCATGTTTGAGTAAAAAGGCGCAATTCTTTACTTAAAAGTGTATTTTGCTAGTTTGCTAATGAAAGGACTATAGAGGCAAATGCACGATACAACGCTGCTAAAATGCATGTTTGAGGCATTAAAAATGCTTCATTCTTTACTTAAAAGTGTATTTAGGTAGTTTGTTAATTAAACGAGTATAGATGCAAATGCACAATACAAAGGTCCTAAAATGCATGTTTGAGGCATTAAAAAGGCACAATTCCTCACTTAAAAGTGTATTTAGCTAGTTTGCTAATTAAACGATACAACGCTTCTAAAATGCATGTTTGAAGCATTAAAAATGCACAATTCTTCACTTAAAAGTGTATTTAGCTAGTTTGCTAATAAAACGAGTATAGAGGCAAATGCACAGCTTCTACAATGCATGTTTGAAGCATTAAAAATGCACAATTCTTCACTTAAAAGTGTATTTAGCTAGTTTGCTAATAAAACGAGTATAGAGGCAAATGCACAATACAACTCTTCTAAAATGCATGTTTGAAGCATTAAAAATGCACAATTCTTCACTTAAATGTGTATTTAGCTAGTTTGCTAATTAAAGGACTATAGAAGCAAATGCACAATACAACTCTTCTAAAATGTATGTTTGAAGCATTAAAAATGCTTAATTCTTTACTTAAAAGTGTATTAGGTAGTTTGCTAATTAAACGAGTATAGAGGCAAATGCACAATACAAAGCTGCTAAAGACGTGGGTAAAGCTGGAACCGCCACATTCGAATTTTGCCAAACAAATTACATGGGATTTAATTGCTATTTAATCGCTAATTAATTGTTCTATTCTTGATTTTTCCGCTCTTCGGGAAGTGGGAGATTTTGTGGCGGACCTAGCTTACCGGTAAAGCTGGAACCGCCACATTGACTTTTGAAGGATTTTTTTTGCGCATACCAATCACCGATTTAATCGCTCTGGGGAAATGTAAAAATTTTTGCAGCCGGGTAAGCCGTTCGCCCACAATTTCAAATTTGCATTTTTTGTAACGGTCAGTTCGCTATAAAACTCTTTTGGTTTTGAAGGAAAATCTAATAGATTATTAAAAAATTCATAAAAAAAATAAACCTTTCGAATTTTAATATGCTACATATCTTAAAAGAAGCGTATAATTATAGGCTACTATCAGTATAAATCGAATATTTTTTCGCTCTTCTCTAAATGTTGCAAAAACTAAAAAGTTTATTTTAAGACCAAAAAAGTAAGCTAAAAATACAAAAATAAAAATGTTCAAAACTAAAAATCCATATATCCCGTTCGAATCCTACTATGTGACATAGCTCATTAGAAGCGTGTATTCATTAGCTATCAAACCAATTCATAAAATAATTTGTCGCTCTTCTCTAAATGTGTCAAAGGCTAACAAGTTCATTTTGCCAAAAAAACCCAAATATTCCCCTAGTACAAAAAAAAAATTGGAAAATTTGGAAAAATCCATATATCCAGTTCGAATCCTACTATGTGACATAGCTCATTAGAAGCGTGTATTCATTAGCTATTAACCCAATTCATAAAATAATTTTTCGCTCTTCTCTAAATGTGTCAAAAGCTAACAAGTTCATTTTGACAAAAAAAAAAGAAGCAAATATACACCTAGTACAAAATTTGGTAGCCCACAAAGTATGCATCAGATTTGGAGTGTTGTAAATCCTGCCTGACAATTTTTATAAATCCTGAAAGTATGCAATACCCCTACGATCAAATATCGCTAGCCCTGAACGTACGCATTGATTTTAACTTCGAAATTTCCATACATATACTGGCTGATTAAAAATGGATCGTGTACAAGTCAATCCCACTTAGCGCCATCTACCAAAAATCGCATTACTCAGCCTTAGTGGATAGTGCTACCGAGTATTGTTTTGAGTATTAAGGTTTCTCTAAAGTCTAACAGCCGAATTTATTACATTCCCTTACATCGCGTAACGATTTACGCAGCCTTTACGTGGCTTACCTGACATTTTTATTTATAAACATTTTTTCGCTGTAACCTTACCAAACGTGATTTGTGTTAAGTAAGGTAAAATTTCGATAAACTATTACAGGAAACACTGAAATCCATTACACAAAAAAAGTCAAATTATCTGCCACAATTCCAAAATGCTTTCGAATGGACTTTTGCAATGTCAACCTGCAATAGGGTAGCTGCGACAACGTCAATGTCAAATAAGAAGAACAAAAAGCCAAGTGACAGCTAAAAAACTTATACATGTGGAATTTGGAATAATATATGAGGGAAGAAAGGATGTATGTACCAATTTTATGTAATGTTAGGTAGAAGATATAAGGGTTGGAGATGCCTTATGTTTGTGGTACCTGAATGGAGTTATAAGATTTCAAGGCTGTAAATATTTAATTAATTTAAATCTAAAGCTAAAACAAAAAGGTTTTTGAGAAAATAAATTGACTTTTAGCTTTAGAAAATTTGAGAAAATAAAAGTAAAAAAATTGCGTTTGTTTTTAACTTTAGAGAACTTGAGGGAATAAAAGACAAAAATTCGCAAAAATATTCATCCGTTCATGGGTGTCCGTATACATAAGTGAATTTAACCTGGCTTGGTAGCAACTACTCCATTTGTCAAACTGGTTTTATAATATGACATTCGTTTGGGCGTCTATAGATTCGCTCTAAAATTTCAGATTTCGTGTGGCAAATCGAACACAAAAAGTAATCTGATTTTTTGTTGGTGTTAGTGGGGTATCTGTCAAATTGTGCTTACATTTTTTTTTTTTTTTATTTTCTTTGTAGGCGAAATGTCTAATGAGCTATGTCACATAGTAGGATTCGAACGGGATATATGGATTTTTCCAAATTTTCCAATTTTTTTTTTGTACTAGGGGAATATTTGGGTTTTTTTGGCAAAATGAACTTGTTAGCCTTTGACACATTTAGAGAAGAGCGACAAATTATTTTATGAATTGGGCTGATAGCTAATGAGTACACGCTTCTAATGAGCTATGTAACATAGTAGGATTCGAACGGGATATATGGATTTTTCCAAATTTTCCAATTTTTTTTTTGTACTAGGGGAATATTTGGGTTTTTTTGGCAAAATGAACTTGTTAGCCTTTGACACATTTAGAGAAGAGCGACAAATTATTTCATGAATTGGGCTGATAACTAATGAATACACGCTTCTAATGAGCTATGTCACATAGTAGGATTCGAACGGGATATATGGATTTTTAGTTTTGAACATTTTTATTTTTGTATTTTTAGCTTACTTTTTTGGTCTTAAAATAAACTTTTTAGTTTTTGCAACATTTAGAGAAGAGCGAAAAAATATTCGATTTATACTGATAGTAGCCTATAATTATACGCTTCTTTTAAGATATGTAGCATATTAAAATTCGAAAGGTTTATTTTTTTTATGAATTTTTTAATAATCTATTTGATTTTCCTTCAAAACCAAAAGAGTTTTATAGCGAACTGACCGTTACAAAAAATGCAAATTTGAAATTGTGGGCGAACGGCTTACCCGGCTGCAAAAATTTTTACATTTCCCCAGAGCGATTAAATCGGTGATTGGTATGCGCAAAGGGGAATATTTGGGTTTTTTTGGCAAAATGAACTTGTTAGCCTTTGACACATTTAGAGAAGAGCGACAAATTATTTTATGAATTGGGCTGATAGCTAATGAGTACACGCTTCTAATGAGCTATGTAACATAGTAGGATTCGAACGGGATATATGGATTTTTCCAAATTTTCCAATTTTTTTTTTGTACTAGGGGAATATTTGGGTTTTTTTGGCAAAATGAACTTGTTAGCCTTTGACACATTTAGAGAAGAGCGACAAATTATTTCATGAATTGGGCTGATAACTAATGAATACACGCTTCTAATGAGCTATGTAGCATAGTAGGATTCGAACGGGATACATGGATTTTTCCAAATTTTCCAATTTTTTTTTTGTACTAGGGGAATATTTGGGTTATTTTGGCAAAATGAACTTGTTAGCCTTTGACACATTTAGAGAAGAGCGACAAATTATTTTATGAATTGGGTTGATAGCTAATGAATACACGCTTCTAATGAGCTATGTCACATAGTAGGATTCGAACGGGATATATGGATTTTTAGTATTGAACCTTTTTATTTTTGTATTTTTAGCTTACTTTTTTGGTCTTAAAATAAACTTTTTAGTTTTTGCAACATTTAGAGAAGAGCAACAAATTATTTTATTCTATGAGCTGATAGGTAATGAATAGACGCTTCTTTTGGTGTATATGACTTTTGTTAAATTGTAACGGAATATATTTTTTTTAATTTTTCAAAGTGTTTGTTTATGATGGATCTATCCTACCGTTTTTGGCCCATTTAGGGAAGAGCGACAAAATATTTGATTTAAACTGATAGTAGCCTATAATTATACGCTTCTTTTAAGATATATAGCATATTCGAAAGGGTTATTTTTTATGAATTTTTTAATAATCTATTTGATTTTCCTTCAAAACCAAAAGAGTTTTATAGCGAACTGACCGTTACAAAAAACGCAAATTTGAAATTGTGGGCGAACGGCTTACCCGGCTGGAAAAATTTTTACATTTCCCCAGAGCGATTAAATCGGTGATTGGTATGCGCAAAAAAAATCCTTCAAAAGTCAATGTGGCGGTTCCAGCTTTACCGGTAAGCTAGGTCCGCCACAAAATCTCCCACTTCCCGAAGAGCGGAAAAATCAAGAATAGAGCAATTAATTAGCGATTAAATAGCAATTAAATCCCATGTACTTTGTTTGGCAAAATTCGAATGTGGCGGTTCCAGCTTTACCCACGTCCTAAGTGATGTCCTTTTATGTTACTTATTTATTTATTATAGTTTATTTATTTATTTACAACATAATTTATTTATTAATTTATTCATATTATATTTATAAATAAATGTTATTATAGAGTTTATTTGCCTATGAGTTGAGTCCAGATTTTACTTATTTCGTTATAACTTATAAGTATATTTTGTTATCTATACTCAGCTTTATCTGTGATATTAGCGTTAAGTGCTACAAAGAAATACAGCACAAATAAACAAATCAGCTGTATCAAACCTAACAGGGTATATGACAGGCCAGTGTACACGCCGCTATAGACTACCGCAACGATATGTACGCTACGGAAACACATCAAAACAAAAATAAAAACAAGACACAATCAGCATTAGCCACAATTTTTTTTTATTTTTACTATAGTTGGTACTAGACGCGCACTTTTTACACCTCTCGACGCATAATTTGCCCGGCTAATGGAGTACTGGATATCCCAGGGCGCAGGCCCTTGCCACACGTACTAGTCCAGTCAACGTAGCTTTAGTTTCAACAGGGTCGAGCTTATTAAGAATTAGGCTGAATATCCTGCCTGTAGGAATATAATTAATCCTCGGATGACCCCTCTTCTTACGAGGTCGTTAGCCTTACGGCCGCTCGGCAAACGACGTCGAGCCGGTTACGGGGGCATGGCTGAAATGAAGAGAGGAGGTATATTGGGGGATGTATGTAGGACACCGGGAGGCTGCCCCTTGGAGTTGCAACGGAGTGCGGCCACGGTCAAACTCCGATTAACTTGAAAAGAAGTGCCTGAAACAAAACGAACAAATTTAGGAAGATTAATACCTATCGAAAGCCAATTAAACTTACCAAAGTTAATTGTATTGTCCCCATGCACGTCCATTACTCCATTTCATTTGTTTTGTTTGCAGTCTGACATTGCGTTTGGCATGCGTGTTTTTGTTTGTTTTTGTTCTTTTTTTATTTTCAGCAAAGATCAGTTGGTTGCTTGCACTGACTGCCTTACCGACGAGGTGTTGATGCACTTCGCGTTAAAATGAATTTTCGATAACTCGTTATCAAAATTACTTTTACTATTAGTATTCGGTCTTAGGGTTAATTTCATTGTGTATTTAGGTCTAGCTTGTAATGTGATATTTTTAGGTGCTGTTCCGTATCGTCGCCGATAAATGCCTGCAAAGCCAGAGAAAAATAATACGTAAGCCGTAACTTGAACAATACGTCGCTGTTTAAGAAAACCGGCATAACTCAAAAAATACGAATTTTGAGTTAATAATGCCACTCGAATGAGAAAAAAATTCTCTATCTTTCTGTAAAATCGGCATAACTGTAGCTCTTCAAAATCTCGCTAGATGGATATTGTGTCAATTTTTTTTCACTTCTTTTCTCTCCTATTTTGTGTGCAATAAAGGTATAACTCAGTAGCGTGCAGATGTTCAAAGTGGTTGGACCAGTGTTTTGTGCGGAAAAGTGTCATATTTTGAGTTTCGCGTGTTGATTTGCTTCAAAGTTTAGAGAAAAACGGACTTTTTTTTGTTAGACTGCTATTCAAGAAAAAGTATGATTTTAATCTTTTTTTTTCTGCACTAAAACGCATTGTGCCACTTTTCCTGAAATAATCTAAACTTTTGTTTTCTGCAGTGACACTTTAATGATTTATGCCATTTTTCCATAAAATAATAAATAAATAAATAAATTCTTAGAGAAATAATTTTTGATAATTTTTATTTTTGAGTTAAATCGATTTTTTTTTGTCCGATCCAAGATGAACTAAATACAATTCAATAAAAAAGTTCACTATATACAAAAGTTTTTTTCGGGAAAAGTGACCTAAGTTGGAAAGGGATGCAAAAACGCTAAAATTTTAATACCTAATATATTATTTCAACTTTTTTTTTTTAGTTTCCATTAGCTAAAATAATGGAGCTGGCCCTTTCAAATGAAGTTTTTAAAAAAAAAGATTGATAGTCACTTGAAAAAAATAAAAGTGGGAAAATTTCTACAACTCAGAAACTTGAAACAGCTCTCCTGAAAAATCAAGTTTTTTGAGTTATGTCGGTTTTCTTGAACAGCGACGAATATTTATTTAATACGCCGTGTAAGAGAGTCGAACAAGAACTGATTAAATTTGATTTCAAAAAGAGAAATGAAAAGTACAAACTACAGAAAAATCAAAACAACAGAAAGAAGTTTCCGTTGTGCAAGTATATAATATTTAATATGTATGTGCGTTCGCACATCTGCCTGCTGCAAGTCTCGCTGTTCGCCGCTATGGGTCAACCGTTGCCTGCTCATTCGTGTGTTTGTGTGTATGTGCTGTCGCCTGATCATCGTCGTCGTCGTTGCCTGCTTGTTGTTTTCCCGTACGAGACACACACCAAACTGTCTCGTCTGGTTGCCTGCCGTACCGTTGGGGTGCCAAACTGTTGTTTGTTCAGGATGTGTATGTACCAGTACCCATCGCCTGATCGTTGCTGCCTTTGTTCCAATAACCCTTTGCTTCGCCTTCGCCTACTCTTTCGTAATCCGTAACATTCCGGCCGCCTCTGAAACACCGGTTTCTGAATCCTCGTCTGTTAGTAGAATGCAGATTTTTTGTATTGGTCGCTGCCTGGTAAATGATCGACTTGTAACCTTGTCGTAATGCTGCGTCGTTACCACTCGAACACGTTGATCTTCGCCTGGATGCAATGCAGTGACTCGACCGATACACCAATGCGTTGGTGGCAAATTCTCGTCCTTGAGGGCCACAATGTCACCAACTTTTACATTCTCCTCTGCCTTTCGCCATATGCCTCGTTGCTGCAGGGTTGCTAAATACTCCCTTTGCCATCGTTGCCACATGTCCTCCGTCCATCTTCGCACCAACTTCCACTCCTTGACCCGATTCATTGGTAATTTCGTCACTGTGGGCTCGGGTAACGCAATGATTGGACCACCCGTCAGGAAATCGCCTGGTGTTAACGCTAGCCTGTCCTCTGGATCATCGTACAGAGCCACCAAAGGCCTTGAATTTAGGCAAGCCTCTATACGAATCAATAGCGTGTTGAATTGCTCATAGCTCATCTTCTCGTTGCCAACCACTCGTACCAGATGCCGCTTCACTGCCTTTACAGCCGCCTCCCAGATGCCACCTTGATGCGGCGCTGCTGGTGGTATGAAATGCCACTTCGTACCACGATGAGCCAAATGATTCTGCGCGTGTTCGTTGTGCCATGCCGCTAAGTCCTCCTGCATTATCCGATTTGCGCCTCGAAAATTTGTGCCGTTGTCCGAATGAAGCTGCTCGCACGGTCTTCGCCTACCAGTAAATCGTGCAAATACGTTGAGAAATGCCTCAGTTGACAGATCAACAGCCAACTCGATGTGTACCGCCTTTGTTGCTAGACATACAAAAATGACCGCGTACGTAGGATGTATGTAGGACACCGGGAGGCTGCCCCTTGGAGTTGCAACGGAGTGCGGCCACGGTCAAACTCCGATTAACTTGAAAAGAAGTGCCTGAAACAAAACGAACAAATTTAGGAAGATTAATACCTATCGAAAGCCAATTAAACTTACCAAAGTTAATTGTATTGTCCCCATGCACGTCCATTACTCCATTTCATTTGTTTTGTTTGCAGTCTGACATTGCGTTTGGCATGCGTGTTTTTGTTTGTTTTTGTTCTTTTTTTATTTTCAGCAAAGATCAGTTGGTTGCTTGCACTGACTGCCTTACCGACGAGGTGTTGATGCACTTCGCGTTAAAATGAATTTTCGATAACTCGTTATCAAAATTACTTTTACTATTAGTATTCGGTCTTAGGGTTAATTTCATTGTGTATTTAGGTCTAGCTTGTAATGTGATATTTTTAGGTGCTGTTCCGTATCGTCGCCGATAAATGCCTGCAAAGCCAGAGAAAAATAATACGTAAGCCGTAACTTGAACAATACGTCGCTTTTTAAGAAATCCGGCATAACTCAAAAAATACGAATTTTGAGTTAATAATGCCACTCGAATGAGAAAAAAATTCTCTATCTTTCTGTAAAATCGGCATAACTGTAGCTCTTCAAAATCTCGCTAGATGGATATTGTGTCAATTTTTGTTGCTAGACATACAAAAATGACCGCGTACGTTTTTGTCGTTGTCCGTGACCTTGGTGTGCCTAAGCGAAGTGTAAATGGTCCACAGTAATCCACACCAGTGATAAGAAATGGACGATGCCTATTAACACGATATTTTGGCAGATCACCCATCAGTTGCCTCGCCACTGTACCTCGCTGCAAGCGACACGTGACACATTTGTTGATGTATGATTTCACGATCGCCCGGCCTCCTGTAATCCAATATGTTCGTCGTATAGTCTGCAGCATCAACTGCACACCGCCATGTAGTGTATCCCGATGCACCTCAGCAACAATCATATAAGCCAGCCTGCTGTTCCGTGATAAGATAATTGGATGCCTTTGCTCTTCATCTAGTGTTGCTCGGTTGATACGGCCGCCTACTCGCAGAATTCCCTCTTGATCGATGAATGGGTGTAACGAAGTGAGTCCACTGTTGACTGGTAAGTCCTTGGTTTGGTAGCATAGCGCTAACTCGCGCTCGTACCACTGCCTCTGATCTAAACGTGTCAATGCCAACATTGCCTGATGTAATCGTTCGACACTGCATATGCCACTACCCTGTGTGTTACGCCTTGCGCTGCCTGCGTATAGAATATGCGCCATAATTCGTTTTAACTTGGTGAGTGAATTCGTACGATCGAGTAAACTGATTGCTTGACCATCTCGCTGCCTTGTCATCACAAAATTCGGTTGGCTATGTGCATGCGCCACCACCGCTGCCTTCTCCTCGTTTGTGTGCTGCAATTCATCTGCCGTGCATGCTGGTTCGCTTGTCGTATTGTACAGATCGCCTCGTTGCAGAAAGTCTGGTCCCGTCCACCAGAGTGTATGAGCCTGCAACTGTGGAGCCATTAATCCTCGACTAGCGCAATCCGCTGGATTTTGTGCTCTGGGGATGTGATGCCATGCTGTTGGTGCGCTATGCTGCTGAATGTAGCTTACCCTATTTGCGACGTATGGTTTGAACCGGACTGGAAGCTGACGTAACCATGCCAATACGATCGTTGAATCCGTCCAAAAGAAACACTCCATTGCCGAAATGTCCATTGCCTCCCGTACTGCCTTCATCGTAGTCACCTTGTTCGCAACAGTTGAGCTCCACTGAGCTCTAGCCTCGGAATTGAGATGGTTTTGACTGGGGCCACTCGTGTCTTTGATGTCATCAATCGGACGTTCGCCTCGCCTGTATCATCGACGGTTCTCGTGTAAATTACTGCGGCATAAGCATGTATTGATGCGTCACAGAACCCGTGCAAGGTCGTTCGGTGTCCCGGATGCATCCCGAGATGACGTGGAATCTCCAAATTTTCCAGTTGGAACCAGCCTTGTCGATACACGATCCACTCTCGAAGTAGTGCGCCAGAAATCTCTTCGTCCCAACCAATGCCTGCCAGCCATAGCTTCTGCATGAAGATTTTTGCCTTAACGTTGACTGGGGCCAATAATCCAGTCGGATCGTAGAGCTTCGCTATATCGCTAAGACATTTTCGTTTGGTTCGTGTCACGGCCTCGTCCAAAGTGACTTCGAATGATAGGGTATCACTGACACTATCCCATTGTAAGCCTAGAACAGATGTTTCCATTGGGTTATTTGATAATGGAAACTTACCCAAGGCGCCTGGACCAGTAATTGCCTGTGTAACTGCCTGGACGTTGGATTGCCATTTTCGGAGATGCATATGGCCTTGCTGCAAGATGCTGTCCACATTCTTCGCTCGTCTTATCGCCATCGCTGGAGTTGGAGCACTTGACAGATAGTCGTCAACGTAGAAATCCTGTTCAATACTTCTTCTTGCCTCAGTTGCCTCTGCTTCGTCCTTAATGATCGTATAGTTATCTCGAGCACATTGCACATGCAGCGTACGTACTGCCAAGTATGGCCCAGAGCGCGTGCCATATGTAACTGTCGCAAGCCTGTAAGTTCGTAGCTGATCTGTCGGTTCCTCCCTCCATAATATAAGCTGCCACCGTTAATCATTCTCATGCACCATCACCTGACGGAACATCTTCTCGATGTCTGCTACCATTGCCACGTGATACATCCTGAATCGTTGAATAATGTTGGCCAATTTATCCTGGATCGTTGCTCCGCTATGTTGTGTGTCGTTGAGTGATACACCGTTGCCTGACTTCGCTGACGCATTAAACGCAACCCGAAATTTAGTGGTGACGGCATGATGGGGAATATAATACGCCTGTGAGCCCTCGCATACTTCGCCTTCGTATAACTTCATGTGACCCAATGCCTCGTACTCGCGCATGAATGCGACGTATTTCGCCAATAGATCGCGATCGGAATTTATTCGCCTCTCGTTTCGATAGAACTGCTGTGTTGCCATTCGACGTGAATCGCCAAGTTTTGGTTCATTCGGTAAGAATGGTATGCTGACCACGTACCGGCCATCCTCCTGTCGTTGTACCGTAGCTGCATAATGTTGTTCACATTCGTCCGCCGACTTCATATCGCCTTCCGTAGTGGATGGTTCCTCAACTTGCCAGAAACGTAGAAGAGCTGCCTCCAAATTCTCGCCTTCCAGTGTGTGCATACTGTGCACAAAATTGCAGTGTGCTACATCGATGGGACCTGATACTACCCAGCCAAGATGCGTATTCTGTGCGTGTGGTTGATTTGCCTTACCGTTGATGACTCCATCCTTAATGACCAGACCCCAAACATCGGCCCCGATTAGTAGGTCAATTTCGCCTGGGTTTCCAAAGTTTGGATCTGCCAATTGCAATCCTTGCAGATGATGTAGTTGACTAATTCGTATGCTATGAGTAGGTAGATTTGCCGTAATTCTCGCCAAGACAAATGCGTTAATCTGGATGGAAAAATCCGCCTACTACTTAGAGTGTAACTGCAATACCGCTACGCCTCGTGTCGTGGGTCCTCGTACATCACCTGCGCCAGCAACAACCATATTGAACTTCTGCCTTTTGATTTCTAATTGCTGCATACATCGCTCCGTTACAAACGTTATTTGCGAGCCTGGGTCGCAGAGTGCTCGTGCGGTGATGCGATTGCCTTGAGCGCCTATTATCTCCGCAGTTGCTGTTGCCAATAACGTCGTATGACCATTGTATACGAATGATGCAATAGCCGGTGCCTTATCTGCTGTGCCTAGTCATGCAGAAGCCTGTGGTTGTTGTGCTGTAGAAGCAGCGGTCGTCGTGCTGGTTGAAGCCTCAGCCTGTGTCCGGGTTGAAGTGCGACACAAAATTGTGTGGTGCGTGCCATCACACTTCCCACATCGCTTCCTGGACTGGCACGCTCGTGTTGCGTGACCTGGAGTCAAACAATTGTAGCATAAGTTCGAATTTTTTACTTTGGCGAATCTTTCTGCCGGGTTAAGCGCCTCTAGTGCTGGACAGCGTCCGATATAATGTTCGCCATTGCAGAAGTAGCAATGACCACGTTCAGCCATCGGTAAATTCGTTCGCGTCAGCCTCGGTGTTGACCCTGTTATGGTATGAGCCTTTACGTTCGGTGATACCCTTTTGCCTCCGTAGTTCGCACGGTCGACCATTGCGGATCCCATGTGATCGAGACCACGTGCCCTGCCTTCGAGAAACTTCAACAGCTCGTCCAGCTTCGGAAGTTCCGTGCCTTTTTGCGCCATTTCCCAATGGATGATTGTTGCCTTTGGTAGCTTCGAGACCAAAATGTGGATGAGTATGTCGTCCCACTGATCCACGGGGCGTTTCATGGCCGCCAATGACCGCGTTGTCTCGTTTGTGAGGTCGACCACTCGACGCAAGCCTGTATTTGTTTCCTTCTCCAGCGACTCCATGTTCAGGAAGATGTTGAGGTGCGCTGAAACGATAAGCCTGTCATTATTATACCTTGCCTTTAATGTGGTCCAAGCTGCTTCGTAATTGTCGTCCGTGGGTAGGAAGCCTGCTACCACCTGCGCTGCCGTGCCTTTCAGCGCCTTCATTAGCCTCGTGTACTTTGCTGCCGTAGAAAAATGCTCCTGAGTATGCACCATTGCCTCGAACATGTCACGAAATGCGATCCACTTGCTGAATTCGCCATGGAATTCCGGAATCGCGATTTTCTCCAATCGTATGTCGTCATTGTCGCTTCGTTGGCCTCGTACGGAACGCACCACACCTGTGACAGATCCCGCTCGCTCCTGGTTGAGTGCCGCATCGATTGCAGCCATCAACATCGCCTTTACGTGGGAGTATTTATCTTCCACGTCCTCGAATAGTGTCGTATGCGCCTCCATTTCGCCTTCCTGCGCATCGCCTACCAACGCTAAATGTGCGTCCATAAATCTAGAATAGTGGCCTTCGAGGTTCTCGAGAGTCACACGTTGCATCGTAGCCTCCAACTCGGCTAGTTTGCCAGCCTCAAGTTTTGCCATCAACTTACTTATGGCCGTCGTAGCACTTGCCCGCACTCTCAGCTCCGCGTCGCGGACACAATATAGTATGTATTACACCGTTTGCCTCGTACCGCTCGCGTACAATCGTGCCTTTTTGCCTTGACCTCACAGGGGGCACCAAAATGTTCCGTATCGTCGCCGATAAATGCCTGCAAAGCCAGAGAAAAATAATACATAAGCCGTACCTTGAACAATATTTATTTAATACGCCGTGTAAGAGAGTCGAACAAGAACTGATTAAATTTGATTTCAAAAAGAGAAATGAAAAGTACAAACTACAGAAAAATCAAAACAACAGAAAGAAGTTTCCGTTGTGCAAGTATATAATATTTAATATGTATGTGCGTTCGCACATCTGCCTGCTGCAAGTCTTGCTGTTCGCCGCTATGGGTCAACCGTTGCCTGCTCATTCGTGTGTTTGTGCGTATGTGCTGTCGCCTGATCATCGTCGTCGTCGTTGCCTGCTTGTTGTTTTCCCGTACGGTACGAGACACACACCAAACTGTCTCGTCTGGTTGCCTGCCGTACCGTTGGGGTGCCAAACTGTTGTTTGTTCAGGATGTGTGTGTGTGCCAGTACCCATCGCCTGATCGTTGCTGTCTTTGTTCCAATAACCCTTTGCTTCGCCTTCGCCTACTCTTTCGTAATCCGTAACAGGTGCAATATTTATGTTTTAGGAAGTAAGTAGGCTATTTTATGTCATTATTTATTACCACTACGTATTTTATTGTCCGGTATCGATTAATCGATGTCTTAAAGAAGAGTTTGGAGAGTTATAAATTCAGCTCTTCCCGCTAAGAGAATATGACAATGGTAGTGAGAGTTGGTGAGGAGAAAGTGATAAAAGATGGGAAATAGAAAATAGAGAGTTCGTCAAATAAGAACAGAAACTGACAAGTTACAAGAGGGGAAGAGGGTACAATAATAAGCGAATGTATATGTTTCACACTAATACATTGATTTAGACAAATATGACAAAAAGAAAAAAACCGAAAAGAGCAACGACCGACTAACTGACCGGCCCTCAATCATTTTCTTGCCTGATTAGCTAGACAATAGTCAAGCTTAATACAGTAGCGTGCCAAGGCAATGCACAGTGGATTTTTTTTTTAATTTTGTGACAATTCGGTTAAGGTGAGATAATCTTTCAAGCATTTCAGAGGCAGTCTTGTTAACATATTATTTAATTAAATCACAGGGTACGTTCAGAAAATTGTAGGGGTGGACGGAGAAAGAGTAAAGAGGGTCGAATCTAAAGACTCCTAAGCGCATTAAATGCACTTTAGAGGTAGGTCATCGTAGTTACTGAGTGACTTGTTGGTGCTAACCATTTTACCCCGTTTATGTAGAGAGTGAGAAATCGAATCGCCATTCTTTCGCCTGTGAATTAAAGGTACTCTGACCGCTGCACTGACCCGAAGACCACTCCGTCTGGTTAAGAAGTTTGAGCCGCTACTCAGCACAGTCTGCCTTTGAGATTAGAGCGGGCCGTCTTTATACCGCCAGGTCAAAGGCAGCTAGACCCAAAAAGCGATTCCCCATCTCAGAAGCAAAGGAAACCGGTGCTCCCCATCAAAAGGCACTTGCTGTCAAAGGTGTGTGGAAATCGGTGACACAATCTCGTGTGAGACCGGCCAGACGCATCAGATATTACGTCAGACCTATACGGATACCTCAAAAACCCAACAGCAGCAACAAAGCAAAATCGACGAAAAAACAGCATCTCCATTCATAGAGCAGACTGCCATAGCGAGGCTCTGCACAAGCCAAACGGGCTCAGCCAAGAAGGTGCTCCAAGGGAAGAAAGATTGTGAGATATTGTTTATAGTGCCACAAGAAATATTACTTTTTAAATTAATTAGTTTTAGATTTGGTTTTAGTATTAAGTTTTGTGTTGTGCGTGGATATACTTTGGAAGCAGATACTAGCGTCTTCTTTTTGTGCTGCCGGCAGAACATCGGGGGACAAGAACCGTGAGTAATCTTAACCTATTTATTGAATTTTAAAAGAATTATATAGTATTTTAAGTATAGTATTAAGATCAGAACCGTGCATATTTTCTTTTAATTTTTTTATTTGAGTTTTTCTTTCCTTTTGTTATATTTTCTTTTGTTTTTCTTTTTATTACGATTTGGCGTAGGGTATAGTTAATTTAAATCAAGGTGGCACTTTTTATCGGATGATAATATATTGTGAGATCGGTTTTTGAAAACCCAATATGTGCGTTTAATTTCGCTTCGCTACCGGTGTGTGGATGTCATGGGAAGGCCGTCCTTCTATAGGTAAACGATGACAGTACGGGACAGTTACTAACGAGACGACAGGATGTGACTGACTGCTACGTTCTTCGGTTCTTACCACTGCTAGGATTGTGACTGAAAAGGGATCTTAAAGGGGCTACCTTCACTGCGATCGGCCAAGAAGATAGCCATGGAAGTGTCCTTATGAACATGGGGTGGGCTGGCCAACCCTGGCCTCTGACATCAGGCAGTTCCCAGATTCATGGCAAACTACTATCTAGGAGGGACGATGGGAAGGCGAAAACTGCGAGTTAGCTTTAGTGGAGCGTAGTTTTAGGATATTATAGGCATAGATTAGGGCCTAGTTTAACTTATAGAATAGATTTAGTTTAGGTAATAGTTAGGTTTAATATCGCGATTTCTTTCCCGGGCTTCCTCAAGGGTAGTGGCACAGGTCCTTGAGTTTATTTTTCTTTTCCGCTTTAATTCTTTTCCTGTCCTTCTTTCTTGTAAGGGTCCTTTTGTCCGTCCGAGGTCTGCATAACGTAGCTTTCTTCCCTCTTCCTTTTTGTATGATTTAATATGGCATGGAATAAAACGTTTGTTCAGCAGGTGGCATACGGTGAGGGGGCAAGAACTACCCCGTCCGACGAGCTTTAGCCGAGCGATCGCGAGCATGCCGCGCCCTCCTCACCTGTGCCGAAGCTACCCCTGTGGCTCGACAATGGCGCCCAACGATATTACATGCTAGGCCAGATGCAGCTCCAAGATATGATTTTCTCATTTGAAGGTCATCGCCTTGGACTTGCAACAGCCTCCGCGATTTAGTTTTAGATTTCTTTTCAATTTTACTTTTCTGTCTCTTCTTCACTCAAGGACTGTATAGGCTCGGTCTCAAAGCATACCGATGACGGCTATCCAATCCATGGGCTCAAAGCTAAAGGACTTAGTGAGGTAGTCATGAATCTGTAGAGAGACTGAGAGTTGCTGTCGGTTCAGGGATGGATTGACGATTGCCGCCCAATCGTCGGGCATATAGCTAAACGATTTTGTGAGTCAATCAGAAGTCTGTCTCAATGCCGAGGGCGGGTCAAGGTGGACAGGCCAAACTGCTAGCAGCTATCCGAAAGCATTAGTTTCGGCGCACCTTCTGTGAGGCGTAAGCATAGGCCTAGAAGCTTTGATCGTGTTGAGATATAGTCTGGAGGCCCTACCATCCTTTTATTTGGTCTTGGCAGATAGCAAGTTGTGGTAGGGAAGAAAGGCATATTCCAACACTCGCTATGATTCTGGGATACCAGTCACAATCCAACAGTACCACGAATATATCTTACAACTAATACGAGACATACAGACATACACCTATAAAATGGTTTGCGGAGAACCTTACCTGAAACCCATACACCAAAGCGACCACATACCAATTACAAAACAAAAACCGAAACCATAGAAGCGAGCACAAACAAAAACATTACGAACCATAAAGTGTCCCATTAACACAAAATAAGTAGATATCCATAAGTACTTGAAACAAATATTGAATTACTCTTGGTATACATTGAAACAAAGTTAGTATAATCATCAACATAGAAACCATTTTTGAATTTTGAATTGAAGTAAAACATCCAGAATCAAACCAAAAAAAAAAATTAAATAGATATTCTAAACTATGGAGGAGTCCAACTTAGGCAAGGGTAATAAAAGCTTAGGAGCGGTCCCGAAGAGCACCTCGCTTAAGAAGTCCCAAACCGAAAGTCATTCATTGGGATATTCCACATTTGGGGACAATAGATCCGGACTAGGCCAGATGACTGAACATCCTGGCTAGAGGGACTAGGAACATAGACGTAACAGACTTAACCACCTATTCCTACGACTTCTTGCAGTTCAGCCCAGACGACCCCCGACGACATTTTTCAACGGACATGCCGAACAAAAAGGTAGTTCCACCATTAGGAAGAATTCGAGAAGAAACTGGGTGGGAACAGCAGTACCCTTCAATAGAAAGGAACGCAAACGAACACGACGATCAGACAAAACAAACCTCAACTTACAAACGGTTCCCAATGCAGCATCAAGTAGCAGTACCACAAGATCAAGACACTACCGGCGGTGCTAAAGAACGAGGCAACATGGCCTTAGCAGGACCCGGACAATCAACAACAATAACTTACGTAACAAGACTCTAGTAGAGGACGAAGAAAATACAGAACCAATGCCAGAGGTGATCTCGACTGCTATGGGAGGCAACCGGCTGAAGTCTTGTCTGCCCTAGCAGACACCATGAAAACGATGATGGTGACCTTCCAAAACAACATGAAGGTCATAAACAAGAAAATTTCCGGCCTGGAACTTTCTGTAGCAGCTCAGAGGGATCCAACGGCGCTAACAGTCAGACGGCAAGAGGCAAGTAGGCAGCCGACTCAACTTCCACTCGAACCGGAATATGTCCGGGTAACGCAACCTGAGCACAGGGGGAAAAATAGGCAAAAACCTGAGACATTTTACCCACAGGACGAAGGAAGGCGGTTCGATATGCCAGTACATAAATGGGGTATAAAATTTTATGGTACCTCTAAAACGATGTCAGTGCAAAGTTTCCTGTTTAGAGTTGAAACCAGGCAACAACGGCAAAGTGGGCTTTCCAAAAAAAACTTACTGGCTCAATTCCATCATCTGGTTACAGGCCCAGCTGAACTTTGGTATTGGCAATTCCTGCAAGAGAATGAGGAAGATGAGGGGTTAGGTTACAGAGATTTGAGGGCCGAGTTAGTTAAGCAATTCAGCAACAACAGAAGAGATCACGAAATACTTAGAGCAATCATGGATAGAAGACAGCTGCCCCATGAAACGTTTGATGACTTCTATGGCGACATTAGGGCTATGGCCTTGCAAATGACAAACAGACCTCACGAAAGAGATTTGACAGACATTCTCAGACAGAATTTAAAAGATAGAGTAGCGAACTTAATCTTTGGATGCCGCATTAGGGGAATTCAGGATTTAAGAGAGGATTGTAGGAGAGCGGAAAAACATCTCTTGACGAGGGAACAGAAGTTCAGGCGACAGGTAACTGAAATCGATGACCATACAAGACCAAGGTATAGACAGGAGCAGCAAGAGGACATAGGGGACGAAGACTTAGACATGGAGATAGCTGCTCTCCACCACCAGTACCGAGCGAATAGACCGCCAAGGCAGAGGTCTGATCAGAACACAGGGAAACTTCAGTTTCCATTGCGCTAAGTGCCAGGAAAACCTGAAGATCGGCAGTGCTACCGGGAGCAACTTGCCGATGCAGACAGCTATCCCGGAGCAACAAGACAACCTGGATCAATCCAAATTTTGAAAAGATGTCAAGAAAAAAATAATGAAGACACACAAAAGAAGATATCGCCGAGAAAAAGTCTCCACCAAAGGCTCCAAGAATACCACGAAGTCAGAAAGCGAATTTTCGGGGAGGAAGTTGCAATGTCGGCGAAGAGAACAAGAAATTTTAGGAAGATTAGTAGGTTAAGGGAAATAAGCGCAATAAATAGACGACGAAAGAGAAATATTATAGCGTCTGTAATAACAATGCCAGACGATAATAGGCCATATGCCAAAGTTCAAATAGAAGGAGAAGAACTCTTAGGTTTACTATACAGTGGGGCATCAATCAGTTGCCTAGGGAAAGGAGCCATATAATTCTTAGGCCGACACAACCTCGGTATGACAAACATGACAACAGACGTCAGGACGGCGGACGGAAACAACCAACGCATACTAGGACGATTTATGACTACAGTATCATGGGGTGGCAGGTCACATAAGTTAGAAATGTTCGTGGTCCCAAGCCTTCAACAAACGTTATATTTAGGAGGCGACTTTGGGAGAACGTTAAGGGTCGCTCCAAACGTTATTAACGAACTTGACATCCCATCGCCGATAGAGAACCAAACATCTGTCCAGGCACTCTCACCAGAGCAGACCCAACAGCTGGAGAGAGTCAAGCAGCTGTTTCCCTCCTTCGCGGTATTGGGACTGGGTAAAACAAGCTTAGAAGAGCGGACGAAAAGATTCCTATCAAGCAAAGGCACTACCCGATCTCGCCGGCGGTCCAAAAGCTCTTATATGACGAGTTAGACCGGATGATCTCTTTAGGGATCATCGAGGAGAGCAACAGCGCATGAAGCTCTCCAGTTGTGCTGGTGAGAAAACCCGGGAAAAATAGGCTGTGCCTGGACTCCAGGAAGGTTAACGCAGTGACGAAGAAGGATGCGTACCCTCTTCCACATATAGAAGGCCTCCTCAGTAGGCTTCAAGATACACGATACACGCGTGACGGAACTTGAATGCTATGCGGCTGTTCTATCTGTTAAGAAGTTCAGGGCCTACGTTGAAGGACTACCGTTTACGATCGAGCCTCAGCTTCAGGGGTTTGATTTTGAGATAGAGCATCGTAAAGGGGTCCAAAATGTGGTCCCTGACACTCTTTCTCGGGTCCATATGGATGAACTCACTGTCGAATCAGACATACTACAAGTCGACCTTGACTCACCATTCTTTTCTTCAGAAGAGTATGATGAGTTAAGGAAGACCATAAACGAACGACAGGACCAACTACCTGACATTTGTGTTTCGGACGGATTTGTGTATCCAAGAAGATAGAGCCTGGAAACTGTGGATTCCGAGGGAGATGCGTGGGGGCCTTGTGGAATCCGCACACAATCACCCATCAGCAGGGCATGGCGGAGTACATAAAACGCTAGCCAAGTTAAGGCAGTTCTACTTTTGGCCAGGTATGGCCACTGAAGTCCAAAACTGGATCAAATCCTGTGATATTTGTAAGTGCAATAAACCCCTCCATGTGATATCTCGACCGCCGATGGGACAACAGACAATTACGGAGCGACCCTTCCAGAGACTATATTATAGACTTTCTAGGACCTTACACACGGACAAAGAATGGACACACGCACATTTTTATAGTCTTATACCACTTCAGTAAATTTGTATTTTTAAAACCGATTAGGAAAGCAACGGCGGCAGAGGTAGTAAAGTATTTAGAGGAGTCAGTGTTTCATGTCTTTGGTGTCTCAGAGTATGTCCATTCAGACAATGGCAAGCAGTTTGTTTCGGAACTGTTTGCCGGCTTCTTAGCAGAGTACGGGGTCAGGCATGTGCGTACCGCGTTCTACTCTCCTCAGGCTAATGCGTCAGAGAGGGTTAACCGCTCCGTATTGGCCAAAATAAGGTCATACCTTGAGGACGACCAGAGAAACTGGGATCAACACGTCAGTGACGCGGCTTTTTCTTAGAAACATTTAGAAAATTAGACAAGATCAAATACATAAACACTGTGATAACCAATAACAATGACAAACTAGAGCTGATTAGAACCAAAATATTCAACAACCTAGGGCTTGCTCACCAAAAGTCAGCAAAAGTGTACAATACACGAAGCAGAAGTGTGAAATACCAGGAAGGACAGATAATCTATAAAAGAAACTTTAAGCAGACTACCCTAATCGACAAGTACAATGCGAAATTAGGTCCTAAATTCATCATCAAGTGCATAGTACTCAAGTCCTTAGGTAGCGCACTCTACGAGATTGGAAACCTCAATGGAGAAAAGATAGGCATTTACCACGCCAAGGATCTCCATCCATAATTAGTGTACCTTTCTGACGCACTCTCGCTTGCCGTTGCTTTATTACCTGTGATATTTACCCTAAGTGATGTCCTTCTATGTTACTTATTTATTTATTATAGTTTATTTATTTATTTACAACATAGTTTATTTATTAATTTATTCATATTATATTTCATTTATTTATTATAGAGTTTATTTGCCTATGAGTTGAGTCCAGATTTTACTTATTTCGTTATAACTTATAAGTATATTTTGTTATCTATACTCAGCTTTATCTGTGATATTAGCGTTAAGTGCTACAAAGAAATACAGCACAAATAAACAAATGAGCTGTATCAAACCTAACAGGGTATATGACAGGCCAGTGTACACGCCGCAATCACAACAATAGACTACCGCAACGATATGTACGCTACGGAAACACATCAAAACAAAAATAAAAACAAGACACAATCAGCATTAGCCACAATTTTTTTTTATTTTTACTATAGTTGGTACTAGACGCGCACTTTTTACACCTCTCGACGCATAATTTGCCCGGCTAATGGAGTACTGGATATCCCAGGGCGCAGGCCCTTGCCACACGTACTAGTCCAGTCAACGTAGCTTTAGTTTCAACAGGGTCGAGCTTATTAAGAATTAGGCTGAATATCCTGCCTGTAGGAATATAATTAATCCTCGGATGACCCCTCTTCTTACGAGGTCGTTAGCCTTACGGCCGCTCGGCAAACGACGTCGAGCCGGTTACGGGGGCATGGCTGAAATGAAGAGAGGAGGTATATTGGGGGATGTATGTAGGACACCGGGAGGCTGCCCCTTGGAGTTGCAACGGAGTGCGGCCACGGTCAAACTCCGATTAACTTGAAAAGAAGTGCCTGAAACAAAACGAACAAATTTAGGAAGATTAATACCTATCTAAAGCCAATTAAACTTGCCAAAGTTAATTGTATTGTCCCCATGCACGTCCATTACTCCATTTCATTTGTTTTGTTTGCAGTCTGACATTGCGTTTGGCATGCGTGTTTTTTTTTTGTTTATGTTCTTTTTTTATTTTCAGCAAAGATCAGTTGGTTGCTTGCACTGACTGCCTTACCGACGAGGTGTTGATGCACTTCGCGTTGAAATGAATTTTCGATAACTCGTTATCAAAATTATTTTTACTATTAGTATTCGGTCTTAGGGTTAATTTCATTGTGTATTTAGGTCTAGCTTGTAATGTGATATTTTTAGGTGCAATATTTATGTTTTAGGAAGTAAGTAGGCTATTTTATGTCATTATTTATTACCATTACGTATTTTATTGTCCGGTATCGATTAATCGATGTGTTAAAGAAGAGTTTGGAGAGTTATAAATTCAGCTCTTCCCCCTAAGAGAATAGGACAATGGTAGTGAGAGTTGGTGAGGAGAAAGTGATAAAAGATGGGAAATAGAAAATAGAGAGTTCGTCAAATAAGAACAGAAACTGATAAGTTACAGGAGGGGAAGAGGGTACAATAATAAGCGAATGTATATGTTTCACACTAATACATTGATTTAGACAAATATGACAAAAAGAAAAAAACCGAAAAGAGCAACGACCGACTAACTGACCGGCCCTCAATCATTTTCTTGCCTGATTAGCTAGACAATAGTCAAGCTTAATACAGTAGCGTGCCAAGGCAATGCACAGTGGATTTTTTTTTTAATTTTGTGACAATTCGGTTAAGGTGAGATAATCTTTCAAGCATTTCAGAGGCAGTCTTGTTAACATATTATTTAATTAAATCACAGGGTACGTTCAGAAAATTGTAGGGGTGGACGGAGAAAGAGTAAAGAGGGTCGAATCTAAAGACTCCTAAGCGCATTAAATGCACTTTAGAGGTAGGTCATCGTAGTTACTGAGTGACTTGTTGGTACTAACCATTTTACCCCGTTTATGTAGAGAGTTAGAAATCGAATCGCCATTCTTTCGCCTGTGAATTAAAGGTACTCTGACCGCTGCACTGACCCGAAGACCACTCCGTCTGGCTAAGAAGTTTGAGCCGCTACTCAGCACAGTCTGCCTTTGAGATTTGAGCGGGCCGTCTTACCGCCAGGTCAAAGGCAGCTAGACCCAAAAAGCGATTCCCCATCTCAGAAGCAAAGGAAATCGGTGCTCCCCATCAAAAGGCACTTCCTGTCAAAGGTGTGTGGAAATCGCTGACACAATCCCGTGTGAGACCGGCCAGACGCATCAGATATTACGTCAGACCTATACGGATACCTCAAAAACCCAACAGCAGCAACAAAGCAAAATCGACGAAAAAACAGCATCTCCATTCATAGAGCAGACCGCCATAGCGAGGCTCTGCGCAAACCAAACGGGCTCAGCCAAGAAGGTGCTCCAAGGGAAGAGAGATTGTGAGATAGTGTTTATACTGCCACAAGAAATGTTACTTTTTAAATTAATTAGTTTTAGATTTGGATTTTTAAATTTTGAATTTTTTTTATTGATTAGTTTTAACGTACGGTTAGGGTAAAGTTCTGGTTTAAGTATTAAGTTTTGTGTTGTGCGTGGATATACTACTTTGGAAGCAGATACTAGCGTCTTCTTTTTGTGCTGCCGGCAGAACATCGGGGGACAAGAACCGTGAGTAATCTTAACCTATTTATTGAATTTTAAAAGAATTATATAGTATTTTAAGTATAGTATTAAGATCAGAACCGTGCATATTTTCTTTTAATTTTTTTATTTGAGTTTTTCTTTCCTTTTGTTATATTTTCTTTTGTTTTTTTTTCTTTATTACGATTTGGCGTAGGGTATAGTTAATTTAAATCAAGGTGGCACTTTTTATCGGATGTTAATATATTGTGAGATCGGTTTTTGAAAACCCAATATGTGCGTTTAATTTCGCTTCGCTACCGGTGTGTGGATGTCATGGGAAGGCCGTCCTTCTATAGGTAAACGATGACAGTACGGGACAGTTACTAACGAGACGACAGGATGTGACTGACTGCTACGTTCTTCGGTTCTTACCACTGCTAGGATTGTGACTGAAAAGGGATCTTAAAGGGGCTACCTTCACTGCGATCGGCCAAGAAGATAGCCATGGAAGTGTCCTTATGAACATGGAACTCGAAAACTGCGAGTTAGCTTTAGTGGAGCGTAGTTTTAGGATATTATAGGCATAGATTAGGGCCTAGTTTAACTTATAGTTTGGAATAGATTTAGTTTAGGTAATAGTTAGGTTTAATATCGCGATTTCTTTCCCTGGCTTCCTCAAGGGTAGTGGCTCAGGTCCTTGAGTTTATTTTTCTTTTCCGCTTTAGTTCTTTTCCTGTCCTTCTTTCTTGTAAGGGTCCTTTTGTCCGTCCGAGGTCTGCATAACGTAGCTTTCTTCCCTCTTCCTTTTTGTATGATTTAATATGGCATGGAATAGAACGTTTGTTCAGCAGGTGGCATACGGTGAGGGGGCAAGAACTACCCCGTCCGACGAGCTTTAGCCGAGCGATCGCGAGCATGCCGCGCCCTCCTCACCTGTGCCGAAGCTACCCCTGTGGCTCGACAATGGCGCCCAACGATATTACATGCTAGGCCAGATGCAGCTCCAAGATATGATTTTCTCATTTGAAGGTCATCGCCTTGGACTTGCAACAGCCTCCGCGATTTAATTTTAGATTTCTTTTCAATTTTACTTTTCTGTCTCTTCTTCACTCAAGGACTGTATAGGCTCGGTCTCAAAGCATACCGATGACGGCTATCCAATCCATGGGCTCAAAGCTAAAGGACTTAGTGAGGTAGTCAGGAATCTGTAGAGAGACTGAGAGTTGCTGTCGGTTCTGGGATGGATTGACGATTGCCGCCCAATCGTCGGGCATATAGCTAAACGATTTTGTGAGGCAATCAGAAGTCTATCTCAATGCCGAGGGCGGGTCAAGGTGGACAGGCCAAACTGCTAGCAGCTATCCGAAAGCATTAGTTTCGGCGCACCTTCTGTGAGGCGTAAGCATAGGCCTAGAAGCTTTGATCGTGTTGAGATATAGTCTGGAGGCCCTGCCATCCTTTTATTTGGTCTTGGCAGATAGCAAGTTGTGGTAGGGAAGAAAGGCATATTCCAACACTCGCTATGATTCTGGGATACCAGTCACAATCCAACAGTACCACGAATATATCTTACAACTAATACGAGACATACAGATATACACCTATAAAATGGTTTGCGGAGAACCTTACCTGAAACCCACACACCAAAGCGACCACATACCAATTACAAAACAAAAACCGAAACCATAGAAGCGAGCACAAACAAAAACATTACGAACCATAAAGTGTCCCATTAACACAAAATAAGTAGATATCCATAAGTACTTGAAACAAATATTGAATTACTCTTGGTATACATTGAAACAAAGTTAGTATAATCATCAACATAGAAACCATTTTTGAATTTTGAATTGAAGTAAAACATCCAGAATCAAACCAAAAAAAAAAATTAAATAGATATTCTAAACTATGGAGGAGTCCAACTTAGGCAAGGGTAATAAAAGCTTAGGAGCGGTCCCGAAGAGCACCTCGCTTAAGAAGTCCCAAACCGAAAGTCATTCATTGGGATATTCCACATTTGGGGACAATAGATCCGGACTAGGCCAGATGACTGAACATCCTGGTCAAAATCTGGCTACAGGGACTAGGAACATAGACGTAACAGACTTAACCACCTATTCCTACGACTTCTTGCAGTTCAGCCCAGACGACCCCCGACGACATTTTTCAACGGACATGCCGAACAAAAAGGTAGTTCCACCATTAGGAAGAATTCGAGAAGAAACTGGGTGGGAACAGCAGTACCCTTCAATAGAAAGGAACGCAAACGAACACGACGATCAGACAAAACAAACCTTAACTTACAAACGGTTCCCAATGCAGCGTCAAGTAGCAGTACCACAAGATCAAGACACTACCGGCGGTGCTAAAGAACGAGGCAACATGGCCTTAGCAGGACCCGGACAATCAACAACAATAACTTACGTAACAAGACTCTAGTAGAGGACGAAGAAAATACAGAACCAATGCCAGAGGTGATCTCGACTGCTATGGGAGACAACCAGGCTGAAGTCTTGTCTGCCCTAGCAGACACCATGAAAACGATGATGGTGACCTTCCAAAACAACATGAAGGTCATAAACAAGAAAATTTCCGGCCTGGAACTTTCTGTAGCAGCTCAGAGGGATCCAACGGCGCTAACAGTCAGACGGCAAGAGGCAAGTAGGCAGTCGACTCAACTTCCACTCGAACCGGAATATGTCCGGGTAACGCAACCTGAGCACAGGGGGAAAAATAGGCAAAAACCTGAGACATTTTACCCACAGGACGAAGGAAGGCGGTTCGATATGCCAGTACATAAATGGGGTATAAAATTTTATGGTACCTCTAAAACGATGTCAGTGCAATGTTTCCTGTTTAGAGTTGAAACCAGGCAACAACGGCAAAGTGGGCTTTCCAAAAAAAACTTACTGGCTCAATTCCATCATCTGGTTACAGGCCCAGCTGAACTTTGGTATTGGCAATTCCTGCAAGAGAATGAGGAAGATGAGGGGTTAGGTTACAGAGATTTGAGGGCCGAGTTAGTTAAGCAATTTAGCAACAACAGAAGAGATCACGAAATACTTAGAGCAATCATGGATAGAAGACAGCTGCCCCATGAAACGTTTGATGACTTCTATGGCGACATTAGGGCTATGGCCTTGCAAATGACAAACAGACCTCACGAAAGAGATTTGACAGACATTCTCAGACAGAATTTAAAAGATAGAGTAGCGAACTTAATCTTTGGATGCCGCATTAGGGGAATTCAGGATTTAAGAGAGGATTGTAGGAGAGCGGAAAAACATCTCTTGACGAGGGAACAGAAGTTCAGGCGACAGGTAACTGAAATCGATGACCATACAAGACCAAGGTATAGACAGGAGCAGCAAGAGGACATAGGGGACGAATACTTAGACATGGAGATAGCTGCTCTCCACCACCAGTACCGAGCGAATAGACCGCCAAGGCAGAGGTCTGATCAGAACACGGCAGGTAACATAGAAACGCCTAGGATTACGAAATCGACGCAGCCGATTTGCACATCGAGCTTCCACTCGCTAACACGTTTCAATTGCGGTCAGGGAAACTTCAGTTTCCATTGCGCTAAGTGCCAGGAAAACCTGAAGATCGGCAGTGCTACCGGGAGCAACTTGC
Source organism: Cheilosia variabilis (assembly GCA_951230905.1). NCBI lineage: Eukaryota > Metazoa > Arthropoda > Insecta > Diptera > Syrphidae > Cheilosia > Cheilosia variabilis. The sequence continues at coordinate 58,939,443 of OX579676.1, forward strand.
CGATGCAGGCAGCTATCCCGGAGCAACAAGACAACCTGGATCAATCCAAATTTTGAAAAGATGTCAAGAAAAAAATAATGAAGACACACAAAAGAAAATATCGCCGAGAAAAAGTCTCCACCAAAGGCTCCAAGAATACCACGAAGTCAGAAAGCGAATTTTTTTCGGGGAGGAAGTGGCAATGTCGGCGAAGAGAACAAGAAATTTTAGGAAGATTAGTAGGTTAAGGGAAATAAGCGCAATAAATAGACGACGAAAGAGAAATATTATAGCGTCTGTAATAACAATGCCAAACGATAACAGGCCATATGCCAAAGTTCAAATAGAAGGAGAAGAACTCTTAGGTTTACTATACAGTGGGGCATCAATCAGTTGCCTAGGGAAAGGAGCCATATAATTCTTAGGCCGATACAACCTCGGCATGACAAACATGACAACAGACGTCAGGACGGCGGACGGAAACAACCAACGCATACTAGGACGATTTATGACTACAGTATCATGGGGTGACAGGTCACATAAGTTAGAAATGTTCGTGGTCCCAAGACTTCAACAAACGTTATATTTAGGAGGCGACTTTTGGAGAACGTTAAGGTTCGCTCCAAACGTTATTAACGAACTTGACATCGTATCGCCGATAGAGAACCAAACATCTGTCCAGGCACTCTCACCAGAGCAGACCCAACAGCTGGAGAGAGTCAAGCAGCTGTTTCCCTCCTTCGCGGTATTGGGACTGGGTAAAACAAGCTAAGAAGAGCATATAATTGAGGTAGAGGACGAAAAGATTCCTATCAAGCAAAGGCACTACCCGATCTCGCCGGCGGTCCAAAAGCTCTTATATGACGAGTTAGACCGGATGATCTCTTTAGGGATCACCGAGGAGAGCAACAGCGCATGAAGCTCTCCAGTTGTGCTGGTGAGAAAACCCGGGAAAAATAGGCTGTGCCTGGACTCCAGGAAGGTTAACGCAGTGACGAAGAAGGATGCGTACCCTCTTCCACATATAGAAGGCCTCCTCAGTAGGCTTCAAGATACACGATACACGCGTGACGGAACTTGAATGCTATGCGGCTGTTCTATCTGTTAAGAAGTTCAGGGCCTACGTTGAAGGACTACCGTTTACGATCGAGCCTCAGTTTCAGGGGTTTGATTTTGAGATAGAGCATCGTAAAGGGGTCCAAAATGTGGTCCCTGACACTCTTTCTCGGGTCCATATGGATGAACTCACTGCCGAATCAGACATACTACAAGTCGACCTTGACTCACCATTCTTTTCTTCAGAAGAGTATGATGAGTTAAGGAAGACCATAAACGAACGACAGGACCAACTACCTGACATTTGTGTTTCGGACGGATTTGTGTATAAACGAACGGACGTACGGACTGGCGACGCTATCCAAGAAGATAGATCCTGGAAACTGTGGATTCCGAGGGAGATGCGTGGGGGCCTTGTGGAATCCACACACAATCACCCATCAGCAGGGCATGGCGGTGTACATAAAACGCTAGCCAAGTTAAGGCAGTTCTACTTTTGGCCAGGTATGGCCACTGAAGTCCAAAACTGGATCAAATCCTGTGATATTTGTAAGTGCAATAAACCCCTCAATGTGATATCTCGACCGCCGATGGGACAACAGACAATTACGGAGCGACCCATCCAGAGACTATATATAGACTTTCTAGGACCTTACACACGGACAAAGAATGGACACACGCACATTTTTATAGTCCTAGACCATTTAGAGGAGTCAGTGTTTCATGTCTTTGGTGTCTCAGAGTATGTCCAGACAATGGCAAGCAGTTTGTTTCGGAACTGTTTGCCGGCTTCTTAGCAAAGTACGGGGTCAGGCATGTACGTACCGCGTTCTACTCTCCTCAGGCTAATGCGTCAGAGAGGGTTAACCGCTCCGTATTGGCCAAAATAAGGTCATACCTTAAGGACGACCAGAGAAACTGGGATCAACACGTCAGTGACGCGGCTTTTTCTTAGAAACACTTAGAAAATTAGACAAGATCAAATACATAAACACTGTGATAACCAATAACAATGACAAACTAGAGCTGATTAGAACCAAAATATTCAACAACCTAGGGCTTGCTCACCAAAAGTCAGCCAAAGTATACAATACACGAAGCAGAAGTGTGAAATACCAGGAAGAACAGATAATCTATAAAAGAAACTTTAAGCAAAGTAGCCTAATCGACAAGTACAATGCGAAATTAGGTCCTAAATTCATCAAGTGCATAGTACTCAAGTCCTTAGGCAGCGCACTCTACGAGATTGGAAACCTCAATGGAGAAAAGATAGATTTACCACGCCAAGGATCTCCATGCATAATTAGTGTACCTTTCTGACGCACTCTCGCTTGCCGTTGCTTTATTACCTGTGATATTTACCCTAAGTGATGTCCTTTTATGTTACTTATTTATTTATTATAGTTTATTTATTTATTTACAACATAGTCTATTTATTAATTTATTCATATTATATTTCATTTATTTATTATAGAGTGTATTTGCCTATGAGTTGAGTCCACATTTTACTTATTTCGTTATAACTTATACAGTACCTTGCCATATTATTAGACCCAGCATAAAAAAAAAATTTTTTTTGTCTTAAATGGTTGCTGTGACTTAATTTGTAATAAATATGTTCTAGATTGAATTTGTTTACTATAATATATAATATCAGGAATAAAAAAAAAGACGGAAAGGTTTTGCTAGTTAGTTAGTATTGATTTATTTTTTTTATTTAATAGTTGGGGATGCATGCTTTTCCTAAAAGTCAATATTTGGTGTGCTCTCCTTTTGCAGCTATAACTGCCTTAATTCGCCGTGGCATGCTTGCTATGCAAGATTGCACGGTTGTGATTCCACTCGAAAATTATCTTCTCCATCAGCTGCCTTTTCGTGGTTATAGCACTTTTAGCCACCGCCCGCTTCAAGAGCTCCCAAACATTCTCAATCGGACTCATGTCCGGGAAATTTCCTGGCCAATCCAAAACGTTGATGCTCCTTTCTTGGAGAAAGGCAGTTATGCTCTTGGCTTTGTGGCAGGGAGCCCCATCATGCATAAAAATGGGTTGCTCGCCCACAGAAAACCATTCTTGAAGCTGCGGTAGCAGCCTTGTTTCCAGGACCTTCTTGTATTGATCCTGCCGCATAGTCCTTTCAACCAGATAGAGCCGCCCTGTGCCTTTCCCAGAAATAACTGACCAAATCAATATGGATGGGGGATGTTTAATTGTGGACACAATGCACTCTGGTTTATTTTGTTCGCCCGGTCTCCTTCTGACAAACTTCGTTTTTTCCGTCATTACTTGGAAAACAGATTCGTCAGAGAAACAAACCTGCGAAGTTAAAGAAATAGCGATTATAAGGTTAAAAATTAGTTGAACATACTTTTATGACCTTATTGGCTTTAAGTTTGTCTTATTTTATTACCTTTTTCCAATCTTCAACAGTGAATTTTTTGTATTTATGAGCCCAGTCGAAACGCTTTCTAATCATGGTGGCAGTCAGCTTTGGTTTTCGAGCTGGTCTTCTGGCAACAAGACCGATTTCAGCCAATCTACGCTGCACTGTTCGCTGGGAAATTCCAATTCCTTCATCGGAAACCTTTTTCGCCAACAGGGAAACTGGTAATTTTCGATTTGCCGTGCAAATACACCGAATTTTGCGGTCTGTTCTGGGGGTTGTGTTGCGAGACCTACCGCAATTACCCTTCCTCTTCGGCCTTAAAGACACCCGAAGATCCATTTTTGTTTTAATATTCTTAACAGAACTTCGCGACACTCCAACTACACCCGCAATATCATATTGGGATAGGTTGGATGCCTTTAGTAGGCCAACAACTTGGCCGACTTTCTTCGGGGAGAGGTCTGACCCTTTTCCCATCTTTCGAACGATTGAATACTAAACAAATTTTTTTTTAATATAATGACTATCTGTATGCATAGTTTTACCCATAAGCAAAAGTAAAACATCAGAACTTACCGAAAAACACGAGCTTTATTTGACAGAAATAACTTTTATATGCAAATAATTTTAAGGCACTTTTTGAACTTTTTAGTCACACAACCATTCACTACTTAATAGAAACTTCAAATGTTGCATAATATACCGTAAAGAAGTCTCAAATAAAGCCTAATAATTACCTAGGTAACACAAAATATAATTGAAAAATAAAATAAGCCTACTTCATACTTTTTAAACAATTTAAAAAAAAAAAATTTAATTTTTTTATACTCAGCTTTATCTGTGATATTAGCGTTAAGTGCTACAAAGAAATACAGCACAAATAAACAAATCAGCTGTATCAAACCTAACAGGGTATATGACAGGCCAGTGTACACGCCGCAATCACAACAATAGACTACCGCAACGATATGTACGCTACGGAAACACATCAAAACAAAAATAATCAGCATTAGCCACAATTTTTTTTATTTTTACTATGTTTGGTACTAGACGCGCACTTTTTACACCTCTCGACGCATAATTTGCCCGGCTAATGGAGTACTGGATATCCCAGGGCGCAGGCCCTTGCCACACGTACTAGTCCAGTCAACGTAGCTTTAGTTTCAACAGGGTCGAGCTTATTAAGAATTAGGCTGAATATCCTGCCTGTAGGAACATAATTAATCCTCGGATGACCCCTCTTCTTACGAGGTCGTTAGCCTTACGGCCGCTCGGCAAACGACGTCGAGCCTGTTACGGGGGCATGGCTGATGGGGGATGGGGGGATGTATGTAGGACATCGGGAGGCTGCCCCTTGGAGTTGCAACGGAGTGCGGCCACGGTCAAACTCCGATTAACTTGAAAAGAAGTGCCTGAAACAAAACGAACAAATTTAGGAAGATTAATACCTATCGAAAGCAAATTAAACTTAACAAAGTTAATTGTATTGTCCCCATGCACGTCCATTACTCCATTTCATTTGTTTTATATAGTATTTTAAGTATAGTATTAAGATCAGAACAGTGCATATTTTCTTTTAATTTTTTTATTTGAGTTTTTCTTTCCTTTTGTTATATTTTCTTTTGTTTTTTTTTCTTTATTACGATTTGGCGTAGGGTATAGTTAATTTAAATCAAGGTGGCAGTTTTTATCGGATGTTAATATATTGTGAGATCTGTTTTTGAAAACCCAATATGTGCGTTTAATTTCGCTTCGCTACCGGTGTGTGGATGTCATGGGAAGGCCGTCCTTCTATAGGTAAACGATGACAGTACGGGACAGTTACTAACGAGACGACAGGATGTGACTGACTGCTACGTTCTTCGGTTCTTACCACTGCTAGGATTGTGACTGAAAAGGGATCTTAAAGGGGCTACCTTCACTGCGATCGGCCAAGAAGATAGCCATGTGTGTCCTTATGGACATGGGGTGGGCTGGCCAACCCTGGACTTTGACATCAGGCAGGTCCCAGATTCATGGCGAACCACTATCTAGGAGGGACGCTGGGAAGGCGAAAACTGCGAGTTAGCTTTAGTGGAGCGTAGTTTTAGAATATTATAGGCATAGATTAGGGCCTAGTTTAACTTATAGTTTAGAATAGATTTAGTTTAGGTAATAGTTAGGTTTAATTTCGCGATTTCTTTCCCGGGCTTCCTCAAGGGTAGTGGCACAGGTCCTTGAGTTTATTTTTCTTTTCCGCTTTAATTCTTTTCCTGTCCTTCTTTCTTGTAAGGGTCCTTTTGTCCGTCCGAGGTCTGCATAACGTAGCTTTCTTCCCTCTTCCTTTTTGTATGATTTAATATGGCATGGAATAAAACGTTTGTTGAGCAGGTGGCATATGGTGAGGGGCAAGAACTACCCCGTCCGACGAGCTTTCGCCGAGCGATCGCGAGCATGCCGCCCCCTCCTCACCTGTGCCGAAGCTGCCCCTGTGGCTCGACCCTGGCTCACAACAAACTTCTTTAGGCGCGCTTGACTTCGGGGGTAAGCTGGTGAATGCGTCACGAAAATGTTACGGAAATTGCGACCGGGAGTTGAGAGGCAGATACAAGTTAGTGAAGATAGAAAGAGAGAGAGCTGTCTAAGCCACAGCCCACAGTGCAGCACAAGATCGGGGGATTTACCCCTTTTAGCGAGATATTCTCACTTATAATAAGCTAAAGTTCAAACCTCATAGTACAAAAAGAAAGGGATTTTACTTTTTGATAAAATTTTGTTCCTCATTGCTCATTTAATTAATAATTAAAAAAATTGTCAACCTACGATCAAATTAAATATTTTCATGTTGAATGAATTCACGAGTATTTCTTAAAATAATAAATTTATTTATTTTGTAAGCATTGGAATGTATGCAAAAAAGCCTTTCCTCATTCTCAAATCAAATTTCTGTGTCATTTTTGTATGAAAAGAATAATGAGACTTTTTTCTTTATGGTTGCGTCCAAAGGATGTGTAATCTTCATAGATACCAGAAGCCCGTACTGCCTGGCATGCACGATTCGCGGGATATGTTTCTCCAGTGCCACGCGCCTTACGTACTAAACCACACCCCTGTACTCGTCTACCAATCTCCCCGCGGAACTGCCGTTAGGTATTACTTCGCGGGGCTGGTTAGCAACTCATGCTAAATCATCTGCGTCTGCCACTTCGACTCTTCTTAGTCTTTCGGCTCTTCTCATCTCGTTTTGTACGCTCGTTATGAATGAGCACGTCTCCAACCAGTTGTCTTCTGACCTTAATATATGGTCTATAAGAAGCTGAGGAATGGGTAAGTTCGCTCTTCCTCTTGAAAAGCGCCTACAGTGGAACATTACGCGCTCCGTATCTTCTTCTTCATCTGGGCATTCGGGACAGAAAGGCGAGCTATCGTGTCCGAATCTGTGAAGATATTTTCGATAGCCGCCGTGCCCGGACAAGAACTGCGTTAGGTGGAAGTTGCAGTCTCCGCGTGTTCTCTTAATCCAGACCTCGATGGTGGGGATCAGCTTGTGGGTCCATCTGCCTTTTGCCGTGTTATCCCACCGGGCTTGCCACAGTGCTATAGATGTTGCCCTTTCTTCTTCCTTTATCCTTCTGGTAACGATGGCCTCTTGTCGGTTGACTGTTCGTCTAAGGTAGATCCTTCGCATTTCGTTGGCGAGAATATCTATGGGAATCATTCCCGCAATAACACAGACTGCTTTGTCCGAAATTGTTTGGAATCCGCTTATTGTTCTTATTGCGCAGAGCCTTTATGCTGACGAGAGCTTCCTTATTGTTTCCTTCATTGTAAGAGCCCCCGCACAGACCGGTGCAGCGTAAAGAAGTATTGAGCTGACAACTCTGGATAACAGAATCCTTCTGGCATATCCAGAGCCACCGATGTTTGGCATAATCCGGGAAAGAGCTGCTTGCATCTGTGACGCCCTCTTGCTGGCGTACTGGACGTGCGTTTTAACCTGTTGTCGAGCATTACTCCTAGGTACATTAATGACTCCTTTGACCTAGTAGTTTGGTTCCCAATACGAAAATTCGCATATTCCACAGTCTTTCGGCTGGTTATCAAGACAGCCTCGGTCTTGTGGTCAGCTAGTTCCAGACCTGCAGTCTCTAGCCAGTTCTTGACACAGTTACCACAGCGATATCGTCAGCAAAGCCTATAACCTTAACTCCTTGTGGCAGTGTTAGTCTGAGAACTCCGTCATACATTATGTTCCACAGGAGAGGTACAAGAACCGAAACTTGTGGTACACCAGCGGTAACGTTATAATACTTCACTCCCTCGTCAGTATGGTACCTTAACTTTCCGTCGGTAAGGTAGTTTCCAACTATTTTCAGCGGGTAGTGCGGCGCTTCCATTCTGGCCAGGGATCTCCTAATGCATGACCATTGACCAGTTTGCCGAATTGAAGGCATTTTTAACGTCAAGCGTCACAACAGCGCAATATTTCTTTGTTCCGCCTCTCCATCTTTTCCCCAGTATTGCTTCAGCCGCGATTTTCTAAATCCATGCTGGTCCTCTGACAAAGCTCCATTATCCTCTGCCACCTCGAGCAGTCTGCCGTATATGATCCGTTCTAGGATTTTTCCCATTGTATCTAGTAGACATATTGGCCGGTATGAGGATGGTTTGCGAACGGCCGCTTTGACCGCAACATTCGGGATTCCATCGGGTCCGGGTGCTGTGTTGTCGCCTATCTTCCTGCATGCTTCGTACAGTTCCTTCGGCGTGATTGCGGGGATGCGTTCCGAACTTGTGTCTCTTGTGGTGATGATCAAAGTGGGCGGCCTATGTGGAAATAGGTGCTCAACTATTGTATTTAGCATTGTCGGGCAGGATATTTGCGGGGACCTACTGCCTTTAAGATTCTTCATCACCATCCTATATGCCATATTCCAGGGATCTAGGTCTGCTCCATCGCAGAGTTGTTTAAAGCATCTTTCCTTGCTCTCTTTGATTGCCTTCTCGAGATCTCGTCTTACTAACCTGAAGATAGATAGCCGTTCCTGAAACTCTGGCCTTCCCCTGGATCGCTGGGATCTGCGTCTAGCCTTGAGGCATGCTGCTCTGAGCGTTTTGACTTCGTCGTTCCACCAGTAACATGGTCCGCCTCTTTTACTGGCTGCTCTTCTGGGCATTGCTGCATCGCACGCTGTGGTAATTGCTTGTGTCAATTGCCGTGACAGCGTCTCCGATGCTCCGCTGCTGAATGTAAGGTCAGTATTCATCATTTCCTCAAACGCGTCTTTGTCAAAGTAGGCGTCTTTCCACTTTGGCCCTGTTAGTTTGGGGAGCTGCTTGGGCTTGTATTTGTCCAAGGTAAATATGATCGCCTGGTAATCGCTGTGCGTATAGTCTTCGCTTACGCGCCATTTTGTTTTGCGCAGGAGTGAGTTACTCATAAAGGTGATATCTATGATAGACCCCTTGCCTGCTTTCCAAAATGTGTTTTTTACACCGTTGTTCGCCAATATGCTAAAATCTAAAAGCAAAGTTCCGCTTCCAATGTTTATGCAAACTTTTGAGCACGACGAAAATATCAAAAAGATATACGATATTAAAGACATCCTTGGAATGAAGGTAGAGATTCATGCCGTAAGGAAATCAAAACTTGTACCACAGTGCAAGAATTGTCAAAAGTATGGACATACGAATAAATACTGCAGCTCTAATCCAAGATGCGTAAAGTGTGCAGGAAACCACCATACTAAAGATTGTATGAAGAAAAAAGACGAACCAACAAAATGCGCTAATTGCAACGAAAAGCATCCAGCCAACTATAGAGGCTGCTTAGTTGCAAAACAGATTCAATTAGCAAAAGACAAAAAGCATAAACAAGCTATGCCAAATACAAAAAAGGACGCACCTAAAGACATAAAGGACTTGCAGTTGCGAGCGCCAAAAGAAGTACCCATAGCCGATAAAAATATCAAAAAGATGTTAGTACCAAAAACAGGAGCGGGTACAGTATTGACATACGCACAGGCTGCATCGAAAAAAGTAGATAATGTCGCAAAAACGATAACTACAACTAACACTAAATTAAATAATAATATTATGGAAACGTTCATGGAAAAAATCCTAAGTAGAATAGAAAGCATGGATAAAAGCAATAAAGCTATATTAGAAAGTATCTCGCTCCTTGAGAAAAAAATCAGCAATAACAAGGCTGCACAAAAAAGAAGAACATGATGGATAGTTTAAAAATCCTGGAATGGAATGCTAATGGTATCGAGAACCGTAAGGATGAAATCCAAGTAGTCCTCGACATGACAAGACAAGATATATGTCTTGTCTCTGAGACGCACTTAAAATTCAATACAAACTTTAAACTGCAAGGGTACGAATTATATCGCTCCCCACATCCCCAAATTCTGCAAATTGCGGGGCTGCAGTTATAGTAAAGAATTCGATCGATCACTATATAGAAGCCAAGTTCCAATCATGCGCGATACAAGGAATTTCTATTAACATTCGAACGAAAAGTGGACAAACTATATCAGTTGCATCAATTTACTGTTCTCCCAGTTACAATCTAAAGAAAAATGACTTTTTAGGTCTCTTCCGAATATTTAGCAATAGATTTATTGCAGGGGGAAATTTTAATGCCAAAAACAATAATATTGGGGATCTAGATTGACAAATACAAGAGGAAGAGAACTTTATGAAGCGATAAACGAAATTAGCGGCAAGTATCACTCAACGGGAAAACCTACGTATTGGCCAACAGATAGAAACAAAATCCCTCATCTTGTCGACTTCTTCGTAACAAAGAATATCTCGTCTAACAATATAAAGGTAGAAGAAGGGCCAAATCTTGACTCAGATCATTCCACAATACTTTTAACACTTGGCGATAAAATCACTATTAAAGAAAATAGCGCAAGGCTAGGAAATAAGCTGACTGACTGGAGCTACTTCAGGCAGCATCTAGAGGATAGTATTCAGCTCTTAGCAACAATTGAAACAGAAGATCAATTAGAAGATGCTGTTCAAATATTAACTGTCAATATCCAAAGAGCTACATGGGCTGCAACACCTAAAACGAAAACTAAAATCCAACAAAACTCGTATCCAAAAGTAATATGTGATATAATTACGAAAAAGAGACGAGCTAGAAAACGTTGGCAACAATCTAAACAATCAGCTTAAAAGATCGATAAGAGAATTTAAAAATGAGTCTCTTAAAAAATACCTTACCAATCTTACAAATGATGCTAGTACCGAGTACTCACTCTGGAAAGCAACAAAGAAAATGAAAGATCCAATTGCTCACATTCCACCAGTTAAAAACAGTGAAGATAACTGGGCAAAAAACAACGAAGAAAAAGCTAATTTATTTGCTGAATATCTTGAAGGCTAAAGAAATTGCCAATGAAATAAAAAAGGGCATCAGTACTAAAAAAGCCCCGGGATTTGATTTAATATCAGGGGAAATCCTAAAACAATTCCCAAAAAAGGGCTTAAAGAAACTAGCACAGATCATTAATGCTGCATTCAGGATAAGATATGTACCTAGCATGTTGAAAAGTCGCTAAGGTGATTATGATACCAAAACCAGTCACCTCCTATCACCCCATATCTATACTACCTATGTTGTCCAAGTTATTCGAAAATATGTTGATTAAACGTCTGAACAAAATAATAGAAGAAAAATCGCTAATCCCAAACCATCAATTTGGTTTTAGAAATGAACACTCCATGATCGATCAAGTGCATAGAATAACAGATAAAATCGAAAAAGCATTTGAAGAAAAAAATATATGCTCTACTATATTTCTCGATATAGCACAAGCTTTCAAACGCACAACAAACAACGTGACAACATTTGCAGATGATACTGCTGCACTTGCTGTGGGAGAAACTGTCGAAGTAGCGACAAAAAACTACAGAAGGCAGTGAACGATATAACAAAATGGACAAAAATTTGGCAAATTAAACTAAATGAATAATTATAGGCATGACACTAGACGCAAAACTGCGCTGGAAAGCACATGTAAAGAAAAAAATGAAGGAACTATTAAATACTAGTAATATGACTAGGAGGTTAAGAAGGATAAAACCTTTTGAACTAGCTACATAGCTCGAAAAATAAAACAAAAACAGTATTAAATCCTCTATGGACAAATACTTAGAATATGAATTTTAAAATATGAAAGACAAATTCCTGAGTGGTTTAACTACTCGGTGCAATAATTGGAAAGCTGGCTAATCCCCACCCTGCGACAATGAAATACCAAGAAGGTTGTATCGCAGGGAAAACGGGAAGACGGGAGAAGGGGTTAGTGGGTAGAAAAGCTCGGTTTCGTCTTTGGAAGATTACCACTTCCCAGCGTAAAAAAAGGGCGAGCTCTCCTTGGAAGCGAATGCGAATGCTTCCAGGAAAGTTCGCCCCCCTTGCGTCCGTGATCCTGCTGAACCATTGTGTAGCCCATGCGTTGAAATCGCCAGCAATAATAATTGCGTGTTTTCCTCGCACGTCAGTTACAATGTCGTCCAGCAGCTTCAGATAATCCCTATATGTTAGACTAGGGGGTGCGTAGCAACTATAGAAATGGATGCCGTTTATCCTAGCGGTTACGAAGTAGTCCGCTGGCCCACCGACTTTTTGCATGGCGTGGTTTCCACAGGTCCATAACGCTGTCTTCTTTGAGATGTCGTCTATCCAGCTACAACCATCCAAAGACTTGTAGGGTTCACTAATAAGGACAACATCTACTTTTTGTTCCTTTGTCATCTGCGTCAGCAAGTCATGCGCGGCCGCACAGTGGTTAAGGTTTATCTGCACGACCTTCATCATATTTTGTTCGTCTGGGCATTCTTGAATACTGGGCATTGACCACTACCAGCCACGTGTCCAGCGTTTTCAGGTTTGTCCTCTTTACACCAGAAACATAGAGGTTTTTATGCACAAGCCTTGGCAATGTGAGAATATTGAGACTTGAAACCGAGATAAAGTTTCAAATAATTCATAAGATATTTATTTTATGTTGAATATTATTTTCATTTTAATGCCGAATGCAATTTTATGTTCCTTTTTGTAACGTTTAAAAAATGTGTAACCTGGTCTGTAACACACTGCAGGAGCAAGAGAGTCGCACCTCACCTCACCTCGCACCGCCAGGGCCCGACCAATCATATGTGCAAGGTGTGCAAATGCACAGGGCGCCAAGTTCTGGGGGCGCATTGCTAGGAAAGAAAAATGAGTGAACAAATGCTGCCATTTGCATTTTAAACAAAAAGCTTGTAAATAAGCCCAAAATAACAACATCCATCATACTTGTGCTGAATTATTTCTTGCACATTAACTCACATCACTTGCAATGTTGCAACTTCAAGGAGAATCTACCTCAAAATATAGCAAAATAAAAAATCCCACTAGACATATGCAAGTTCACTTCTTATCTAAATAATCTCAAAATATTACACCCTGTTCATGTAGGTATATTCCTTGCACATCCACATTACATTACATTTAAGAAAAGAATCTAGTTCAAAAATCTCTAAATAAAAAATACCTTAATAATAAAAAACCCCATTGAAAGTGTACCTCCTGGGTGATGTGGAAAAGACTTATTCATGTGTGCAAATATGAAAAAAGGGCGCTTTCTGTAAATCTTGCACAGGCCGCTAGTTTGGCTGGAGCCGCCACTGCGCACCCCACACATTTTCTTTCTCTCTTTCTTTCACAACCAGTTATTTTTCGTATAATAGACACAGGTCACGCCTATTGCACGGTTGCCACTTTAGTATTTTTTTATCCAAATTTGGTAATGTTTTTTTTGCTTTTTCAGTTTCGGTAATTTGGTAATTTTTATCTGGGTGTGGTAACTTTTTGAGCAGATGTACCCATATGCATTATTTGCATATGCGTCATCACCATCCATATAAACCTGTTTTATTCATTATTCGCCGCAAAGGTACTTCTCCGTAGAGAGAGGTAACGGGTGTAACGACTCCGCGGACCCTAGTCTCATAAAACCAGAAGCGTCTGACCCATATTGGGCGGCTCCCTGGTCAGCGTCTGTTCTCCATGTCAGGAGCGGCTGTATACGTAGATAAAACAAAAAAAAGTTTAAACTTTTCACAAAAGTTAAAAAATTAATTATGCAATGAACAAAACAAAAGATATAATTACCCCAGGTGGTAGGCCAGGCACACTGGTAAATCCACCCTTTTCGGAGGTCGGTCCCTTGGATTCTGGGGCGGACCATTTGTTGCTGAGGAATGACCCTTTTGGACGAAGTAAAAGGGTAGAAAGAACACCCCCATCGAAAAATTATGAAAATATTCAAGGCTAAATATTTAGAAGCCTGCGAAGAAAGAGATGGGTTTAAGCAACTCAATGAGACACTACTTAAGGAATTAAACAACCTTAAGAAAGAGTTGCAAATGTTGAAAGATGAAATCAACAACCAAAAAAAAGTAAATGTCCAACCTGCCGAGTTCTCAACAGATGAAGAAGAACTCGAAAAAGAGACAGAGGGACATCGTCATAAAACTCATCCCCAAAAGAAAGCTGCACAATCACTGTGTATGATTCAAACAAAGAAAATAAAATAAAAAATCCCTCCAAACCTCCACCAATTATTGCACTACAGGTCAATAAGTATGAAAGCTTAGTCAAATTATTGGAGGAAAATAAAATTAAAGCTTCTACAGCATTAATAAACAAAAATGACATCAAAATTAATGTCGATGAAGAAGAGGGATACAGAATTCTGACTAAAATACTAAGCCAGAAAAATGTGCAATGGTATTCTTATGAGAATAAGCAAACCAGACCAATTAAAGTTGTAGTAAAAAAACTGCATTTCTCATGCTCACCCGAAAGCATTAAAAACGAATTAAACCATAGAGGTTTTAAGATACTGGAAGTAGTAAATATGCTAAAATCTAAAAGCAAAGTACCGCTTCCAATGTTTATGCTCAGTTTCGAACATGACGAAGACAAAGAAAAAATAAAGGGTGATTTTTTAAGAGGTTTAGAACTTTTTTTAAAAAAAAAACACAAAAAATTCGAAAAAATGAATGAAATATTTATTTGAATCGATAGTTTGAACCTTGCAATTTAATGTTTAAAGATAATTTCATGCAAATGTTGACCGCGGCTGCGTCTCAGATAGCCCATCCGCTGAGCCCAATTTTGGCATACTCTTTCACACATATCGGCCGGTATCTCACGAATGAATGCATGGATGTTGGCTTCCAGTGCGTCAATCGAAGCGGGCTTGTCCCTATACACATTAGGATTGGCATACCCCCACAAAAAATAATCTAATGGTGTCAAATCGCACGATCTAGGCGGCCAATTGACCGGCCCGAAACGTGAAATTAACTGTTCACCAAACTCGCCTCGCAATTGCGCCATTGTTTCGCGTGCTGTGTGGCATGTGGCACCGTCTTGTTGAAACCACATATCATGCAAGTCAAGAACTTCCATTTCGGGCAAAAAAAAGTTTGTTATCATCGCTCGGTAGCGTTCACCATTGACAGTAACGCTGCGATTCGCATCATCTTTGAAGAAATATGGCCCAATAATGCCGCCGGCCCATAAACCGCACCAAACAGTGGCTTTTTCGGGATGCATTGGTAGCTGTTGCAATGCTTCTGGCTGATCTTCACTCCAAATGCGGCAATTTTGCTTATTTACGTACCCATTCAACCAAAAATGAGCCTCATCGCTGAACACAATTTTTGGATAAAAAAGCGGATCCTCGGCCAGCTTTCCAAGAGCCCATTCACCAAAAATTCGGCGTTGTGGTAGGTCGGCTGGCTTTAGTTCTTGCACCAGCTGTATCTTAAAAGGCTTTACGCCCAAATCCTTCCGCAAAATTTTCCACGTAGTGCTGTAACAAAGGCCTAACTGCTGGGAACGGCGCCGAATCGACATTTCGCGGTCTTCTGTCACACTAGCTGATACGGCCGCAATATTTTCTTCACTACGCACAGTACGTAAACGTGTTGGTGGTTTAATGTCCAACAAAGTAAATTTGGTGCGAAATTTGGTCACAATCTTCCGAATAGACTGCTCAGAAGGTCGAGAATGCCGATCATAAAATGGAAGCAGCGCGCGATGAACATTTCGAACCGAGCACGAATTTTGATAGTAAAATTCAATAATTTGCAAGCGTTGTTCATTTGTAAGACGATCCATGGTTAAATTGCAAACCAAACTGAAGCTGTTTGACAGTGACACAAGGTACTAAACACACGTCAGCTGTCAAAACCAGTGTTGCCAAAACCAAACCAGCTAAATCACCCTTTATATGGCATTAAAAACATACTTGGGATGAAAGTTGAGATTCATACTTTACGTAAATCCAAATTAGTGCCCCAATGCAAAAATTGTCAAAGATACGGGCATACACATAAATACTGCAGCTCAAACCCAAGATGTGTAAAGTGTGCAGGAAGTCACCACACCAAAGAATGTGTGAAGAAAAAGGACGAACACCTTAAGTTTGTAAACTGCAATGAAAGCCATCCTGCTAACTATAGAGGATGCTTAGTTGCAAAAGAAATACAACTTGCAAAAGATAAAAAACAAAAGAAGCCGCTTAAAAGCTCTAATAAGGAAGCACAAAAGGCCAAAAAGGACTCACAAAAGAGCCCACAAAAAGAAAAAGCGAAAGATCAAGGGATCATCAAAAAGAACGCAATACAAAACATAGCGGGCCATAAAATGACATATGCTCAGGCAGCATCAAAAACAGTACAAATACCAACAGGGAAAGCCGTAAAACGCAAAACAGAGCCACACACTGTAATGGAAACCCTCATGAAACAAGTCCTAAATAGGATTGGTTCTATGGAAAAAAACAATAAAATGATATTAGATAGAATATCGTTGCTAGAGAGTCAGAACAGCAATAAAAGAGCTGTACCAAAAAGACAAACATGATGAATAAAATCAAAATTCTAGAATGGAATGCTAATGGTTTCGAGAATCGAAAGGAAGAGATACAAGTGACTCTCGATATAAACCAGATAGACATTATGTCTTATTTCAGAGACGCACTCCAAATTAAATTCTGACCTTAAACTGAAGGGATATAAATTATATCACTCCCCACATCCACATAACTGCGCAAAAGGCGGGGCTGCAGTGGTAATAAAGAATACGATTGAGCACCATTTAGAAGCAAAATTCCAATCATGTGCTATCCAAGGAATTTCCATATGCATAAAAACGAGCGGTGGCCAATTATCCGTCGCATCAGTATATTGCTCTCCTAGCTATAGAATAGAGACGAGTGATTTTAAAAACCTTTTCCGCATATTTCACAATAGATTAATCGTGGGAGGGGATTTTAATGCCAAGAATAAATATTGGGGATCTAGACTAACAAACACTAGAGGCAGAGAACTTTATAAATGTATTAAAGAAGATGGCGCGAAATACCACTCGACGGGAAAACCTACCTATTGGCCAACAGATAGGAATAAAACCCCAGATCTTGTCGACTTTTTTATATCTAAAAATATATCCTCAAATAAAATTATTGTGGAAGAAGGCCCTGATCTTCAATCAGATCACTCCTCAGTACTTCTTACACTTGGCGATAAAATAATGATAAAAGAACAAAGTCCAAAACTTGTTAATAGACTGACTGATTGGAACTACTTTCGACAAATGTTGGAAGAAAATATCCAACTATCATCAGCTATTCAAACAGTAGACGAACTAGAAAAAGCAGTGCAAATACTATCACTGAACATACAAAATGCTGCATGGGCAGCAACTCCTAAAACAACAAAAAAGATTAAGCAAAATTCTTACCCTCCCGAAATATGTGAAATCATTACACGAAAGAGGAAAGCTAGAAAGCGTTGACAACAGACAAGGGCGCCAAGAGACAAAACCACACTAAACAACTTGAATAATAAGCTCAGAAATTCTATAAAAGAATTCAAGAATGAGTCTTTATAAAGTTACCTTAGCAGTCTTACAAATGATGCTAGTACCGACTACTCGCTCTGGAAGGCAACAAAGAAAATGAACCGACCAATAGCCCACATTCCTCCAGTAAAAACCAAAGAAGGTAACTGGGCAAAAAGCAGCCAAGAGAAAGCAAACACTTTTGCAGAGTATCTTGAGGACGTCTTCAAGCCCTATGAAGATAAAAGTTACCAAGGAATCGAAGAAAGGTGCGAAGAAGATCGACCAATCCGATCGGTAACAGCTAAAGAACTTGCCAAAGAAATTAAAGAAAATATAAATATAAAAAAGGCCCCAGGGTTTGATTTGATTACAGGGGAAATCTTAAAACAATTCCCACAAAAAGGTCTAAAAAAAACTAGCGCAGATTATAAATGCTGCATTTAAGTTGAGATATGTGCCAAGCATGTGGAAGGTCGCGGAGGTAATAACGATACCAAAACCAGGCAAACCACCAAAGCGAAGTAACCTCATATCGCCCAATATCGGTACTACCAATATTGTCAAAGTTATTTGAAAAAATGCTGGTAAAACGCCTGCAAAAAATAATAACCGCGGCGCGCGACGGTTATCGTGGGTGTTGATATGTTTGGTGGATCGTTGCCGCGCGCGACGGTTATCGTGGGTAAAAAAATCGTTGCCATGGTCGTGTGGCAGTGGATGGGTTAGTAGGTGTCGTTGCCGTGGTCATGGGTCGCTTGGGACGGTTATCGTGGCTGTTGATTTTGGATGGTGGTTCGTAGCCATGGTCGTTGTGTATGTTAATTAGATGTGGTTTTGATATGGTTTATTTGATCGAAGGGAAATGTTATTAATTTATCATCTTTAATGTATAAGTAGGAATATTAAGATGGGGTTGTTATAATTGGTAATCTTATTCATTGTATAAAAGAAGATAAGTAAATGAGGAGAGGTCATACATTAAGTAATGTTGTATGAGAATAGAACACAGGAAGTTCATGTGAAAATATCAGGCGATAGTTCGGTTCATCGATCAAAGAGACATTTTAAGGGGCACTTAGTAAGGTTCAGATTGACAACGAACCATTTGGATTCTTAGTTATAGATAAGGACAGTTCTATAAAAATGGGGCGTTACAAAAACTCATTCAAGGAAACTGCAATTTTATAAATGATTTATATCCTCTCTTTTGAAATCAGCATATATATATATATATATATAAGGCCAGCGCTTGTTTAAAACCAGTTTATATTAAACTGACTTTTGTTTGAAACCAACCTGTTCAGAACAGATCTGTATAAAACTACCCTGTTTCCTAATTTAAACTAACATTTCCAGATATTATTAATGGCTACTACTGAAAATTTGCTTAAAAATCTAATAGCAATAAAAAAAGCTCTGAAGAAGAAATACAACCAAATCAAGACTGATAGAATTATAAAAGAAACCGAAATTGAAGATACTTTTAAACTAATTTCGGGTCCCTTACAAGAGATTGCGAAAAATACCAAAACAAACAAAACTCAAAGTGTTGAAGACATTAAGAAACCATTGAAACGAAGAAAGTTACAATTTAAATCACCCTTAGATATAGAAAAGGTGTCACCATTACAGTATTCAGATCTGCATGAAGAAGAAGAAGAAGAGGAAGAAGAAGAAGAAGAAGAAGCAGAAGCAGAAGAAGATGTTTCATTTAGAACACCTACTAATTCACAAATCTATAATCAAAGCACACCACTCAGTCTCTCATCACCATCAGATTCGAATCGTGATAAGACCTATGGGCCATATTTCGATGTGGGGACAAACTCTACGAAGATGGGAAGATCAAAATTCCAAATTAATGCCCAAAAAGATTTTGTAATTGATGATGAAGTCTTCCCTGCAACAGATGGGCTTTATGAGTTAATTATGCGAAAAACCCCTAGAAAAGCACGCTTTACCCTTGAAGACTTAAAGCAATATCGTCAAATACTACAAAAATCTAGAGCACATATGAAAAACCATGATAGCAATTCCCAAGTAAAGGGTAATCGCGGTCAAAAGTATAAGACAATTATTAAACCTTTAATTCAAGATATGCTTAAAGAGCCACAACAAAAAATTGGTAAATCATATGATATGACATATTCTGAGAATCTCATCGATTACGTACATTGGGATGATCCTAATGAGCTCGTTGATAGACTTAGACTTTTAATCGCATCTCAAACTGCTGGCAATAATAATCATCAGAATGAAATAAACTCAATTGTTGAAGAGCTGCGTGAATCAAATATCATATATTAATCACATAGTTGAACCCTTAAAAGAAATCGTGTAAAATGTCAAAAGTGCTCATACTCAAAATGATACTGCTGCTGCTGCAGATGTTGCTTACAATAATATAGATATGAAAATAAAGAATCAACAACTACTACGACGACGTTTACAATACCCAGAAGAAGAAAAAAAATCCATTTCTAATGCTTCTTGACTTCTCATCTCCAGAATCAAATCAGACAACGAACAATGATAATTCATTTAGGACACCCTACGACAATAGCCTTGATCAAAGCACTCCAATTAATCGATCATCCCCATCAGATTCGAATCGTGACAAAATCCACATTTCGACGTGGAATCAAATTCAACGAAATTAGGTAGATCAAGTTTTGTAATTAACGAACACAAGAATTTCGTCATTGATGATGAAATCTTCCATGGAACGAATGGCCTTTATGAATTAATATTTCGAAAAAATCCTAGAAAAGATCGATATACCAATGAAGACTTGGATCAATATCTAAAGATATTACAAAAAACAAAAACACACTTGAAAAACTATGATAGTAACTTACAAGTTAAAGGCAACAGAGGTTATAAGTATAAACATATAATCCAACCTTTACTTCAACACCTAACGCCGAGAGTCATAAAGAAAATTGGAAAAGCATACAATAGTAATTCATCTGATGTGAGTTATTCGAATAAACCCATCGAATATGTGTATTGGGATAGCCCCAATGAACTCGTCAATAGATTAAGGCTTTTAATTGCATCTCAAAGAGCCGGCAATAATAATCTTCAAAATGAGGTTAACTCAATTGTAGAAGAATTAGGTGAATCAAATATCATACACTAATAATCAATTCAATCCATTAAAAGCAAGCAAATCAGTATGGTCCCACACCTGAACCGACTGTATAGGAACCGACCGGATAGGAACCGACCGGAATTGACCTCAACACTTGGTTCAGGAATTGGCCTATATAAAATCAATTCGCGAGGAGTTACTTTGTGATGAAAATGTTGAAGTGATGAATATCGAAGAAGTTGGCTGTCCTAATTTCAACGAATTGAAGCGACTCTATCCTTGTGAAATAAAATGTTCGCTCCATAGCAAATGCTGTGCCCTACAAAATGTATACCTGTTAGACAAATTCTTATCTGCAAATTAAATAAAAAAAATAAAAAAAAAATTTCTTCTTTTTCTTTATTTACGTCTTTTATAACCATATGGAAGGGAACTATTGTCTTCGAGAAATCTACGTTTTTCCGACCTGAGTTTGTATGTTTTTGTTTCGGCAATTGTTATGACCTCGTGCTCTCGTGTCCGGCGAATATTATTTGATAAAATTTGGATATCATCGGCATTCGCAGCATTAAGTACAGCTTCTTTGATTGTCTCAAAATTTACCTTTTTCGATGCTGAATAATTCAAATTGATTCCTTTTACTTTACACACGATTTTTTCAGTGCCATCTTTTGTACTAAAGACTTTGTAGGAATAATTTTTGGGGCCTCCACTTACGAATTCAGTAATATAACTTCCAGGCCCATAGCATTGTAATTCGTCAGTCATATCCCCTATAAATTCACCAGTCTGTGGATAAGGTTCACCTTCACGACTTACATAGATTACGGAATCGGTGTCGTAGTACAAAACTCTACCTCCTAATATTTCCAGGTAACTATACAATTTCAGACGAGCTTGTGTGGTAGTATAAGCTGCAATACACACATTAACAGTTGATAAGGTCTCCGCTTCTTCTTCTTTATACAACCAGCTTACTATAACATTTTCCTCATTTATAGGTAGAATGTGACAGACTTCAATAGTTGGATTTGTAATCATTTGGAATAATTCTGATGGACTATTAATTATACATGTTTTCTGCTGATTTTCTCTTTGTCCAAATTTACCCCAAAATGAATTAAGTATGAGCTTAGCAAAAGATCTCTTCCCAGGGTTATCACAAATTTGTTCAAAATCGAGTTTAACATCTTCATTAGCCAAAAAGTCAGCTACATATTTCTTTTTCTCTTCCATTGTAGCGCATTTATCTGGCCAGCCTGATGCTTCTTGTTTCATTTTAATGAATTTATTCATCATTTGACTGAAAAGGCCATCTGATTTTTCCATTTTATTATATTGAACCATAGAATATTCCCATATTTCGAAAATATCTACTATCTTATACCCTTTCTCCATTGCTTTTAAGACCTCATCAATAATCCAGGTTCCGTGTATAGCTCTTTCATCATCTGTGGCGGGGGTTTTAGGCCCGCGAGGCAACTCCACCTGGCAACGCCGGCCATGTCAAATACTGACAGTTGACCAGTCGATAGAAGCCGCCTGCACCAGCCAATCAGCGTTCTCCACGTCGACGCCGACCCGAAAAACATCGAGAAGAAAAGCCGACGAATCATTCTCAGCAGAGAACCGCGTGGGGATTGAGACGTTCGGCGTCGACGTGGAGAACGCTGATTGGCTGGTGCAGGCGGCTTCTATCGACTGGTCAACTGTCAGTATTTGACATGGCCGGCGTTGCCAGGTGGAGTTGCCTCGCGGGCCTAAAACCCCCGCCACAGATGATGAAAGAGCTATACACGGAACCTGGATTATTGATGAGGTCTTAAAAGCAATGGAGAAAGGGTATAAGATAGTAGATATTTTCGAAATATGGGAATATTCTATGGTTCAATATAATAAAATGGAAAAATCAGATGGCCTTTTCAGTCAAATGATGAATAAATTCATTAAAATGAAACAAGAAGCATCAGGCTGGCCAGATAAATGCGCTACAATGGAAGAGAAAAAGAAATATGTAGCTGACTTTTTGGCTAATGAAGATGTTAAACTCGATTTTGAACAAATTTGTGATAACCCTGGGAAGAGATCTTTTGCTAAGCTCATACTTAATTCATTTTGGGGTAAATTTGGACAAAGAGAAAATCAGCAGAAAACATGTATAATTAATAGTCCATCAGAATTATTCCAAATGATTACAAATCCAACTATTGAAGTCTGTCACATTCTACCTATAAATGAGGAAAATGCTATAGTAAGCTGGTTGTATAAAGAAGAAGAAGCGGAGACCTTATCAACTGTTAATGTGTGTATTGCAGCTTATACTACCACACAAGATCGTCTGAAATTGTATAGTTACCTGAAAATATTAGGAGGTAGAGTTTTGTACTACGACACCGATTCCGTAATCTATGTAAGTCGTGAAGGTGAACCTGATCCACAGACTGGTGAATTTATAGGGGATATGACTGACGAATTACAATGCTATGGGCCTGGAAGTTATATTACTGAATTCGTAAGTGGAGGCCCCAAAAATTATTCCTACAAAGTCTTTAGTACAAAAGATGGCACTGAAAAAATCGTGTGTAAAGTAAAAGGAATCAATTTGAATTATTCAGCATCGAAAAAGGTAAATTTTGAGACAATCAAAGAAGCTGTACTTAATGCTGCGAATGCCGATGATATCCAAATTTTATCAAATAATATTCGCCGGACACGAGAGCACGAGGTCATAACAATTGCCGAAACAAAAACATACAAACTCAGGTCGGAAAAACGTAGATTTCTCGAAGACAATAGTTCCCTTCCATATGGTTATAAAAGACGTAAATAAAGAAAAAGAAGAAATTGGTTTTTTTTTTTTTTTTTTTTAATTTGCAGATAAGAATTTGTCCAACAGGTATACATTTTGTAGGGCACAGCATTTGCTATGGAGCGAACATTTTATTTCACAAGGATAGAGTCGCTTCAATTCGTTGAAATTAGGACAGCCAACTTCTTCGATATTCATCACTTCAACATTTTCATCACAAAGTAACTCCTCGCGAATTGATTTTATATAGGCCAATTCCTGAACCAAGTGTTGAGGTCAATTCCGGTCGGTTCCTATCCGGTCGGTTCCTATACAGTCGGTTCAGGTGTGGGACCATACTGATTTGCTTGCTTTTAATGGATTGAATTGATTATTAGTGTATGATATTTGATTCACCTAATTCTTCTACAATTGAGTTAACCTCATTTTGAAGATTATTATTGCCGGCTCTTTGAGATGCAATTAAAAGCCTTAATCTATTGACGAGTTCATTGGGGCTATCCCAATACACATATTCGATGGGTTTATTCGAATAACTCACATCAGATGAATTACTATTGTATGCTTTTCCAATTTTCTTTATGACTCTCGGCGTTAGGTGTTGAAGTAAAGGTTGGATTATATGTTTATACTTATAACCTCTGTTGCCTTTAACTTGTAAGTTACTATCATAGTTTTTCAAGTGTGTTTTTGTTTTTTGTAATATCTTTAGATATTGATCCAAGTCTTCATTGGTATATCGATCTTTTCTATGATTTTTTCGAAATATTAATTCATAAAGGCCATTCGTTCCATGGAAGATTTCATCATCAATGACGAAATTCTTGTGTTCGTTAATTACAAAACTTGATCTACCTAATTTCGTTGAATTTGATTCCACGTCGAAATGTGGATTTTGTCACGATTCGAATCTGATGGGGATGATCGATTAATTGGAGTGCTTTGATCAAGGCTATTGTCGTAGGGTGTCCTAAATGAATTATCATTGTTCGTTGTCTGATTTGATTCTGGAGATGAGAAGTCAAGAAGCATTAGAAATGGATTTTTTTTCTTCTTCTGGGTATTGTAAACGTCGTCGTAGTAGTTGTTGATTCTTTATTTTCATATCTATATTATTGTAAGCAACATCTGCAGCAGCAGCAGTATCATTTTGAGTATGAGCACTTTTGACATTTTTCACGATTTCTTTTAAGGGTTCAACTATGTGATTAATATATGATATTTGATTCACGCAGCTCTTCAACAATTGAGTTTATTTCATTCTGATGATTATTATTGCCAGCAGTTTGAGATGCGATTAAAAGTCTAAGTCTATCAACGAGCTCATTAGGATCATCCCAATGTACGTAATCGATGAGATTCTCAGAATATGTCATATCATATGATTTACCAATTTTTTGTTGTGGCTCTTTAAGCATATCTTGAATTAAAGGTTTAATAATTGTCTTATACTTTTGACCGCGATTACCCTTTACTTGGGAATTGCTATCATGGTTTTTCATATGTGCTCTAGATTTTTGTAGTATTTGACGATATTGCTTTAAGTCTTCAAGGGTAAAGCGTGCTTTTCTAGGGGTTTTTCGCATAATTAACTCATAAAGCCCATCTGTTGCAGGGAAGACTTCATCATCAATTACAAAATCTTTTTGGGCATTAATTTGGAATTTTGATCTTCCCATCTTCGTAGAGTTTGTCCCCACATCGAAATATGGCCCATAGGTCTTATCACGATTCGAATCTGATGGTGATGAGAGACTGAGTGGTGTGCTTTGATTATAGATTTGTGAATTAGTAGGTGTTCTAAATGAAACATCTTCTTCTGCTTCTGCTTCTTCTTCTTCTTCTTCTTCCTCTTCTTCTTCTTCTTCATGCAGATCTGAATACTGTAATGGTGACACCTTTTCTATATCTAAGGGTGATTTAAATTGTAACTTTCTTCGTTTCAATGGTTTCTTAATGTCTTCAACACTTTGAGTTTTGTTTGTTTTGGTATTTTTCGCAATCTCTTGTAAGGGACCCGAAATTAGTTTAAAAGTATCTTCAATTTCGGTTTCTTTTATAATTCTATCAGTCTTGATTTGGTTGTATCTCTTCTTCAGAGCTTTTTTTATTGCTATTAGATTTTTAAGCAAATTTTCAGTAGTAGCCATTAATAATATCTGGAAATGTTAGTTTAAATTAGGAAACAGGGTAGTTTTATACAGATCTGTTCTGAACAGGTTGGTTTCAAACAAAAGTCAGTTTAATATAAACTGGTTTTAAACAAGCGCTGGCCTTATATATATATATATATATATGCTGATTTCAAAAGAGAGGATATAAATCATTTATAAAATTGCAGTTTCCTTGAATGAGTTTTTGTAACGCCCCATTTTTATAGAACTGTCCTTATCTATAACTAAGAATCCAAATGGTTCGTTGTCAATCTGAACCTTACTAAGTGCCCCTTAAAATGTCTCTTTGATCGATGAACCGAACTATCGCCTGATATTTTCACATGAACTTCCTGTGTTCTATTCTCATACAACATTACTTAATGTATGACCTCTCCTCGTTTACTTATCTTCTTTTATACAATGAATAAGATTACCAACGCAACCCCACCAACCATCAATATATTTAAACACTTGAACCTACATCTCACAGCATACGCTATAGCGCGCTTAGCTACGACACCCGCCGACTCCCAAACTCATAGTACCAAGTTCAAACCACTGCCACGCATCTCGCTTTTTTTAATTTTCATCATCACAACACACACCCAACCACCACGACGACGACGACGACGAATACCAATAATTACGTCATCTCCAATCCAAACAATTCAACCCCACCCACACACAAACTGATAACAAAAACTAACAACCAACAGCGGCGGCGGCGGCGCCACATCAAACACACAACACATCTAGATAACATACGACGACAAAGACAACACACTCACTCCATGGTCAT
Organism: Cheilosia variabilis; assembly: GCA_951230905.1. NCBI lineage: Eukaryota > Metazoa > Arthropoda > Insecta > Diptera > Syrphidae > Cheilosia > Cheilosia variabilis. The sequence continues at coordinate 58,965,624 of OX579676.1, forward strand.
ATCTTCCCTCTCACTCTAGCACGGAATTCCCAGTCCCAACCGACCCATTACCTACTCTTATATATCAGGTCGAATCTTCAGAATTAAACAAGAGACAGAGTACTCAACATTAAGAGGAATTAAAGCTGGTGTACCACAAGGCAGTGTGCTTGGGCCAGTGCTATACCTCTTATTCACTAGCGATCTGCCTGAAAGTGGAGAAACCACTATAGCAACTTTTGCAGATGACACTGCTGTCGGAGCAACTGTTGAAATAGCAACAAAAAAGCTCCAAAGAGCAATAAACCGTATCTCAGATTGGACTAAAAAGTGGCAGATTAGATTAAATGATCTAAAGTCTGTCCATATTAATTTTACGTATAAAAACGTACCACATATTCCAGTGTACATAGACAACAATGTAGTGGAATACTCAAATACAGCCAAATATCTAGGCATGACTCTAGACGCTAAACTGCGTTGGAAAACGCATGTAAAGAAAAAGAAAGACGAGTTGAACATGCGATACAGTAAAATGTATTGGCTTATTGGGAGATACTCATCCCTGTCCAACTACAATAAGCTATTGCTATACAAGCAAGTTCTAAAACCAGTATGGACCTACGGGCTCCAGTTGTGGGCATGCACATGCCAAACAAAGTTACAAAAAATTTAAATCTTCCAAAATAAAGTACTAAGGAACATAGTTAATGCACCTTGGTACATACGCAACGCTGATCTTCATAGAGATCTAAATATTGAAATGGTTGAAGACGAAATTAAAAAAGTTGCCCAAATGCACAGACGTAGGCTTCTCAATCACGTTAGCTTAGAAATGACCGAATTATTAAATACAGACCATGTAATCAGGAGATTAAGGCGGATAAAACCGCTTGATCTAAATATAAAAATTAGCTAAGAATATAAATTAGGTTATATTTTCTACCAAAAAGGTTCAGAAATCCGACAACCGGCGGATTTCTCTTTTAAATTCTCAAACAATTCAAAAATAAATTGCCGATTAGTTGAACAACTAGGTGCAATCACATTCGGGATGACGAAAGTCAGCCCCCCAGGGAGGTTTTTTAGATGGGTTAAAGTCCCTTACTATTGCAGAAGCATCAATCGCGTGTGCGATGTCTTTCGATGATTTTCCCTCATATCGCCCAATATCGGTACTACCAATATTGTCAAAGTTATTTGAAAAAATGCTGGTAAAACGCCTGCAAAAAATAATAACCGCGGCGCGCGACGGTTATCGTGGGTGTTGATATGTTTGGTGGATCGTTGCCGCGCGCGACGGTTATCGTGGGTAAAAAAATCGTTGCCATGGTCGTGTGGCAGTGGATGGGTTAGTAGGTGTCGTTGCCGTGGTCATGGGTCGCTTGGGACGGTTATCGTGGCTGTTGATTTTGGATGGTGGTTCGTAGCCATGGTCGTTGTGTATGTTAATTAGATGTGGTTTTGATATGGTTTATTTGATCGAAGGGAAATGTTATTAATTTATCATCTTTAATGTATAAGTAGGAATATTAAGATGGGGTTGTTATAATTGGTAATCTTATTCATTGTATAAAAGAAGATAAGTAAATGAGGAGAGGTCATACATTAAGTAATGTTGTATGAGAATAGAACACAGGAAGTTCATGTGAAAATATCAGGCGATAGTTCGGTTCATCGATCAAAGAGACATTTTAAGGGGCACTTAGTAAGGTTCAGATTGACAACGAACCATTTGGATTCTTAGTTATAGATAAGGACAGTTCTATAAAAATGGGGCGTTACAAAAACTCATTCAAGGAAACTGCAATTTTATAAATGATTTATATCCTCTCTTTTGAAATCAGCATATATATATATATATATATAAGGCCAGCGCTTGTTTAAAACCAGTTTATATTAAACTGACTTTTGTTTGAAACCAACCTGTTCAGAACAGATCTGTATAAAACTACCCTGTTTCCTAATTTAAACTAACATTTCCAGATATTATTAATGGCTACTACTGAAAATTTGCTTAAAAATCTAATAGCAATAAAAAAAGCTCTGAAGAAGAAATACAACCAAATCAAGACTGATAGAATTATAAAAGAAACCGAAATTGAAGATACTTTTAAACTAATTTCGGGTCCCTTACAAGAGATTGCGAAAAATACCAAAACAAACAAAACTCAAAGTGTTGAAGACATTAAGAAACCATTGAAACGAAGAAAGTTACAATTTAAATCACCCTTAGATATAGAAAAGGTGTCACCATTACAGTATTCAGATCTGCATGAAGAAGAAGAAGAAGAGGAAGAAGAAGAAGAAGAAGAAGCAGAAGCAGAAGAAGATGTTTCATTTAGAACACCTACTAATTCACAAATCTATAATCAAAGCACACCACTCAATTTCTCATCACCATCAGATTCGAATCGTGATAAGACCTATGGGCCATATTTCGATGTGGGGACAAACTCTACGAAGATGGGAAGATCAAAATTCCAAATTAATGCCCAAAAAGATTTTGTAATTGATGATGAAGTCTTCCCTGCAACAGATGGGCTTTATGAGTTAATTATGCGAAAAACCCCTAGAAAAGCACGCTTTACCCTTGAAGACTTAAAGCAATATCGTCAAATACTACAAAAATCTAGAGCACATATGAAAAACCATGATAGCAATTCCCAAGTAAAGGGTAATCGCGGTCAAAAGTATAAGACAATTATTAAACCTTTAATTCAAGATATGCTTAAAGAGCCACAACAAAAAATTGGTAAATCATATGATATGACATATTCTGAGAATCTCATCGATTACGTACATTGGGATGATCCTAATGAGCTCGTTGATAGACTTAGACTTTTAATCGCATCTCAAACTGCTGGCAATAATAATCATCAGAATGAAATAAACTCAATTGTTGAAGAGCTGCGTGAATCAAATATCATATATTAATCACATAGTTGAACCCTTAAAAGAAATCGTGTAAAATGTCAAAAGTGCTCATACTCAAAATGATACTGCTGCTGCTGCAGATGTTGCTTACAATAATATAGATATGAAAATAAAGAATCAACAACTACTACGACGACGTTTACAATACCCAGAAGAAGAAAAAAAATCCATTTCTAATGCTTCTTGACTTCTCATCTCCAGAATCAAATCAGACAACGAACAATGATAATTCATTTAGGACACCCTACGACAATAGCCTTGATCAAAGCACTCCAATTAATCGATCATCCCCATCAGATTCGAATCGTGACAAAATCCACATTTCGACGTGGAATCAAATTCAACGAAATTAGGTAGATCAAGTTTTGTAATTAACGAACACAAGAATTTCGTCATTGATGATGAAATCTTCCATGGAACGAATGGCCTTTATGAATTAATATTTCGAAAAAATCCTAGAAAAGATCGATATACCAATGAAGACTTGGATCAATATCTAAAGATATTACAAAAAACAAAAACACACTTGAAAAACTATGATAGTAACTTACAAGTTAAAGACAACAGAGGTTATAAGTATAAACATATAATCCAACCTTTACTTCAACACCTAACGCCGAGAGTCATAAAGAAAATTGGAAAAGCATACAATAGTAATTCATCTGATGTGAGTTATTCGAATAAACCCATCGAATATGTGTATTGGGATAGCCCCAATGAACTCGTCAATAGATTAAGGCTTTTAATTGCATCTCAAAGAGCCGGCAATAATAATCTTCAAAATGAGGTTAACTCAATTGTAGAAGAATTAGGTGAATCAAATATCATACACTAATAATCAATTCAATCCATTAAAAGCAAGCAAATCAGTATGGTCCCACACCTGAACCGACTGTATAGGAACCGACCGGATAGGAACCGACCGGAATTGACCTCAACACTTGGTTCAGGAATTGGCCTATATAAAATCAATTCGCGAGGAGTTACTTTGTGATGAAAATGTTGAAGTGATGAATATCGAAGAAGTTGGCTGTCCTAATTTCAACGAATTGAAGCGACTCTATCCTTGTGAAATAAAATGTTCGCTCCATAGCAAATGCTGTGCCCTACAAAATGTATACCTGTTGGACAAATTCTTATCTGCAAATTAAATAAAAAAAATAAAAAAAAATTTCTTCTTTTTCTTTATTTACGTCTTTTATAACCATATGGAAGGGAACTATTGTCTTCGAGAAATCTACGTTTTTCCGACCTGAGTTTGTATGTTTTTGTTTCGGCAATTGTTATGACCTCGTGCTCTCGTGTCCGGCGAATATTATTTGATAAAATTTGGATATCATCGGCATTCGCAGCATTAAGTACAGCTTCTTTGATTGTCTCAAAATTTACCTTTTTCGATGCTGAATAATTCAAATTGATTCCTTTTACTTTACACACGATTTTTTCAGTGCCATCTTTTGTACTAAAGACTTTGTAGGAATAATTTTTGGGGCCTCCACTTACGAATTCAGTAATATAACTTCCAGGCCCATAGCATTGTAATTCGTCAGTCATATCCCCTATAAATTCACCAGTCTGTGGATCAGGTTCACCTTCACGACTTACATAGATTACGGAATCGGTGTCGTAGTACAAAACTCTACCTCCTAATATTTCCAGGTAACTATACAATTTCAGACGAGCTTGTGTGGTAGTATAAGCTGCAATACACACATTAACAGTTGATAAGGTCTCCGCTTCTTCTTCTTTATACAACCAGCTTACTATAACATTTTCCTCATTTATAGGTAGAATGTGACAGACTTCAATAGTTGGATTTGTAATCATTTGGAATAATTCTGATGGACTATTAATTATACATGTTTTCTGCTGATTTTCTCTTTGTCCAAATTTACCCCAAAATGAATTAAGTATGAGCTTAGCAAAAGATCTCTTCCCAGGGTTATCACAAATTTGTTCAAAATCGAGTTTAACATCTTCATTAGCCAAAAAGTCAGCTACATATTTCTTTTTCTCTTCCATTGTAGCGCATTTATCTGGCCAGCCTGATGCTTCTTGTTTCATTTTAATGAATTTATTCATCATTTGACTGAAAAGGCCATCTGATTTTTCCATTTTATTATATTGAACCATAGAATATTCCCATATTTCGAAAATATCTACTATCTTATACCCTTTCTCCATTGCTTTTAAGACCTCATCAATAATCCAGGTTCCGTGTATAGCTCTTTCATCATCTGTGGCGGGGGTTTTAGGCCCGCGAGGCAACTCCACCTGGCAACGCCGGCCATGTCAAATACTGACAGTTGACCAGTCGATAGAAGCCGCCTGCACCAGCCAATCAGCGTTCTCCACGTCGACGCCGACCCGAAAAACATCGAGAAGAAAAGCCGACGAATCATTCTCAGCAGAGAACCGCGTGGGGATTGAGACGTTCGGCGTCGACGTGGAGAACGCTGATTGGCTGGTGCAGGCGGCTTCTATCGACTGGTCAACTGTCAGTATTTGACATGGCCGGCGTTGCCAGGTGGAGTTGCCTCGCGGGCCTAAAACCCCCGCCACAGATGATGAAAGAGCTATACACGGAACCTGGATTATTGATGAGGTCTTAAAAGCAATGGAGAAAGGGTATAAGATAGTAGATATTTTCGAAATATGGGAATATTCTATGGTTCAATATAATAAAATGGAAAAATCAGATGGCCTTTTCAGTCAAATGATGAATAAATTCATTAAAATGAAACAAGAAGCATCAGGCTGGCCAGATAAATGCGCTACAATGGAAGAGAAAAAGAAATATGTAGCTGACTTTTTGGCTAATGAAGATGTTAAACTCGATTTTGAACAAATTTGTGATAACCCTGGGAAGAGATCTTTTGCTAAGCTCATACTTAATTCATTTTGGGGTAAATTTGGACAAAGAGAAAATCAGCAGAAAACATGTATAATTAATAGTCCATCAGAATTATTCCAAATGATTACAAATCCAACTATTGAAGTCTGTCACATTCTACCTATAAATGAGGAAAATGCTATAGTAAGCTGGTTGTATAAAGAAGAAGAAGCGGAGACCTTATCAACTGTTAATGTGTGTATTGCAGCTTATACTACCACACAAGATCGTCTGAAATTGTAAAGTTACCTGGAAATATTAGGAGGTAGAGTTTTGTACTACGACACCGATTCCGTAATCTATGTAAGTCGTGAAGGTGAACCTGATCCACAGACTGGTGAATTTATAGGGGATATGACTGACGAATTACAATGCTATGGGCCTGGAAGTTATATTACTGAATTCGTAAGTGGAGGCCCCAAAAATTATTCCTACAAAGTCTTTAGTACAAAAGATGGCACTGAAAAAATCGTGTGTAAAGTAAAAGGAATCAATTTGAATTATTCAGCATCGAAAAAGGTAAATTTTGAGACAATCAAAGAAGCTGTACTTAATGCTGCGAATGCCGATGATATCCAAATTTTATCAAATAATATTCGCCGGACACGAGAGCACGAGGTCATAACAATTGCCGAAACAAAAACATACAAACTCAGGTCGGAAAAACGTAGATTTCTCGAAGACAATAGTTCCCTTCCATATGGTTATAAAAGACGTAAATAAAGAAAAAGAAGAAATTGGTTTTTTTTTTTTTTTTAATTTGCAGATAAGAATTTGTCCAACAGGTATACATTTTGTAGGGCACAGCATTTGCTATGGAGCGAACATTTTATTTCACAAGGATAGAGTCGCTTCAATTCGTTGAAATTAGGACAGCCAACTTCTTCGATATTCATCACTTCAACATTTTCATCACAAAGTAACTCCTCGCGAATTGATTTTATATAGGCCAATTCCTGAACCAAGTGTTGAGGTCAATTCCGGTCGGTTCCTATCCGGTCGGTTCCTATACAGTCGGTTCAGGTGTGGGACCATACTGATTTGCTTGCTTTTAATGGATTGAATTGATTATTAGTGTATGATATTTGATTCACCTAATTCTTCTACAATTGAGTTAACCTCATTTTGAAGATTATTATTGCCGGCTCTTTGAGATGCAATTAAAAGCCTTAATCTATTGACGAGTTCATTGGGGCTATCCCAATACACATATTCGATGGGTTTATTCGAATAACTCACATCAGATGAATTACTATTGTATGCTTTTCCAATTTTCTTTATGACTCTCGGCGTTAGGTGTTGAAGTAAAGGTTGGATTATATGTTTATACTTATAACCTCTGTTGCCTTTAACTTGTAAGTTACTATCATAGTTTTTCAAGTGTGTTTTTGTTTTTTGTAATATCTTTAGATATTGATCCAAGTCTTCATTGGTATATCGATCTTTTCTATGATTTTTTCGAAATATTAATTCATAAAGGCCATTCGTTCCATGGAAGATTTCATCATCAATGACGAAATTCTTGTGTTCGTTAATTACAAAACTTGATCTACCTAATTTCGTTGAATTTGATTCCACGTCGAAATGTGGATTTTGTCACGATTCGAATCTGATGGGGATGATCGATTAATTGGAGTGCTTTGATCAAGGCTATTGTCGTAGGGTGTCCTAAATGAATTATCATTGTTCGTTGTCTGATTTGATTCTGGAGATGAGAAGTCAAGAAGCATTAGAAATGGATTTTTTTTCTTCTTCTGGGTATTGTAAACGTCGTCGTAGTAGTTGTTGATTCTTTATTTTCATATCTATATTATTGTAAGCAACATCTGCAGCAGCAGCAGTATCATTTTGAGTATGAGCACTTTTGACATTTTTCACGATTTCTTTTAAGGGTTCAACTATGTGATTAATATATGATATTTGATTCACGCAGCTCTTCAACAATTGAGTTTATTTCATTCTGATGATTATTATTGCCAGCAGTTTGAGATGCGATTAAAAGTCTAAGTCTATCAACGAGCTCATTAGGATCATCCCAATGTACGTAATCGATGAGATTCTCAGAATATGTCATATCATATGATTTACCAATTTTTTGTTGTGGCTCTTTAAGCATATCTTGAATTAAAGGTTTAATAATTGTCTTATACTTTTGACCGCGATTACCCTTTACTTGGGAATTGCTATCATGGTTTTTCATATGTGCTCTAGATTTTTGTAGTATTTGACGATATTGCTTTAAGTCTTCAAGGGTAAAGCGTGCTTTTCTAGGGGTTTTTCGCATAATTAACTCATAAAGCCCATCTGTTGCAGGGAAGACTTCATCATCAATTACAAAATCTTTTTGGGCATTAATTTGGAATTTTGATCTTCCCATCTTCGTAGAGTTTGTCCCCACATCGAAATATGGCCCATAGGTCTTATCACGATTCGAATCTGATGGTGATGAGAGACTGAGTGGTGTGCTTTGATTATAGATTTGTGAATTAGTAGGTGTTCTAAATGAAACATCTTCTTCTGCTTCTGCTTCTTCTTCTTCTTCTTCTTCCTCTTCTTCTTCTTCTTCATGCAGATCTGAATACTGTAATGGTGACACCTTTTCTATATCTAAGGGTGATTTAAATTGTAACTTTCTTCGTTTCAATGGTTTCTTAATGTCTTCAACACTTTGAGTTTTGTTTGTTTTGGTATTTTTCGCAATCTCTTGTAAGGGACCCGAAATTAGTTTAAAAGTATCTTCAATTTCGGTTTCTTTTATAATTCTATCAGTCTTGATTTGGTTGTATCTCTTCTTCAGAGCTTTTTTTATTGCTATTAGATTTTTAAGCAAATTTTCAGTAGTAGCCATTAATAATATCTGGAAATGTTAGTTTAAATTAGGAAACAGGGTAGTTTTATACAGATCTGTTCTGAACAGGTTGGTTTCAAACAAAAGTCAGTTTAATATAAACTGGTTTTAAACAAGCGCTGGCCTTATATATATATATATATATATGCTGATTTCAAAAGAGAGGATATAAATCATTTATAAAATTGCAGTTTCCTTGAATGAGTTTTTGTAACGCCCCATTTTTATAGAACTGTCCTTATCTATAACTAAGAATCCAAATGGTTCGTTGTCAATCTGAACCTTACTAAGTGCCCCTTAAAATGTCTCTTTGATCGATGAACCGAACTATCGCCTGATATTTTCACATGAACTTCCTGTGTTCTATTCTCATACAACATTACTTAATGTATGACCTCTCCTCGTTTACTTATCTTCTTTTATACAATGAATAAGATTACCAACGCAACCCCACCAACCATCAATATATTTAAACACTTGAACCTACATCTCACAGCATACGCTATAGCGCGCTTAGCTACGACACCCGCCGACTCCCAAACTCATAGTACCAAGTTCAAACCACTGCCACGCATCTCGCTTTTTTTAATTTTCATCATCACAACACACACCCAACCACCACGACGACGACGACGACGAATACCAATAATTACGTCATCTCCAATCCAAACAATTCAACCCCACCCACACACAAACTGATAACAAAAACTAACAACCAACAGCGGCGGCGGCGGCGCCACATCAAACACACAACACATCTAGATAACATACGACGACAAAGACAACACACTCACTCCATGGTCATATCTTCCCTCTCACTCTAGCACGGAATTCCCAGTCCCAACCGACCCATTACCTACTCTTATATATCAGGTCGAATCTTCAGAATTAAACAAGAGACAGAGTACTCAACATTAAGAGGAATTAAAGCTGGTGTACCACAAGGCAGTGTGCTTGGGCCAGTGCTATACCTCTTATTCACTAGCGATCTGCCTGAAAGTGGAGAAACCACTATAGCAACTTTTGCAGATGACACTGCTGTCGGAGCAACTGTTGAAATAGCAACAAAAAAGCTCCAAAGAGCAATAAACCGTATCTCAGATTGGACTAAAAAGTGGCAGATTAGATTAAATGATCTAAAGTCTGTCCATATTAATTTTACGTATAAAAACGTACCACATATTCCAGTGTACATAGACAACAATGTAGTGGAATACTCAAATACAGCCAAATATCTAGGCATGACTCTAGACGCTAAACTGCGTTGGAAAACGCATGTAAAGAAAAAGAAAGACGAGTTGAACATGCGATACAGTAAAATGTATTGGCTTATTGGGAGATACTCATCCCTGTCCAACTACAATAAGCTATTGCTATACAAGCAAGTTCTAAAACCAGTATGGACCTACGGGCTCCAGTTGTGGGCATGCACATGCCAAACAAAGTTACAAAAAATTTAAATCTTCCAAAATAAAGTACTAAGGAACATAGTTACATACGCAACGCTGATCTTCATAGAGATCTAAATATTGAAATGGTTGAAGACGAAATTAAAAAAGTTGCCCAAATGCACAGACGTAGGCTTCTCAATCACGTTAGCTTAGAAATGACCGAATTATTAAATACAGACCATGTAATCAGGAGATTAAGGCGGATAAAACCGCTTGATCTAAATATAAAAATTAGCTAAGAATATAAATTAGGTTATATTTTCTACCAAAAAGGTTCAGAAATCCGACAACCGGCGGATTTCTCTTTTAAATTCTCAAACAATTCAAAAATAAATTGCCGATTAGTTGAACAACTAGGTGCAATCACATTCGGGATGACGAAAGTCAGCCCCCCAGGGAGGTTTTTTAGATGGGTTAAAGTCCCTTACTATTGCAGAAGCATCAATCGCGTGTGCGATGTCTTTCGATGATTTTCCCTTCCAGCGAACCCCCACAAAAAAAAAATAAAAAATAATTTTTCAAAAAATTACCGAATGCACTCATTTTTTTCTTCTTTTGACAGATGGTAAACTTCGAAATATTTTCTGTTTCTGTTTATAAGTACATTGAGATATGGATAGGTTAATTAATCATATTATTTATGTACAGACATTCAACAGACATAAAGGTTTGTTATGGTAGATGATCCCATGCCTTCTAGCAGCTGGTAATTTTGTGCAGAACGTTGTTGACGTTGTTTAATTGTTTAAAGACTGACAAAGTTCCTACAACGTTCCTTATTGAATTGAAAAGTCTTGTGTTTTATAAAAGTTTTTTTTTTAAGCAAGCAATTATTTTAAAAATTAAAAAAAATAATTTGAGTTTTTTTTGTGGCCTATTCTGTATCACACTGTAAGAGCAAGAGACAGCAGTGCGCGAGTTACGAATGGCGAATATCTACATTCATTACCTACTTACTTTTATATGAAACACCGGCTTGGTTCATCGGCGGAGAGCATAAAGCCTTATCGACGGTACCGCTGCTTGATTTGGCTTGTCAACAATAACCAGCATCAGTAGCAGAAGCAACAACATCAGGCATAACGATTTCGCAGCTTGTCGGCTTATCAGCAATGGTTGTACATAAAATCAGCACTGTACCCCAACAGCATCAACAGAAGCAGAAAAACCAACAGTGACCATTGTCCACTGGCTTGGGGAAAAATCTACGGTACACATGTACATGTTTACTCTCATAACCAAGGCCAAGCGATGTTGGCACTTGCTTCGGCTTGCTGTTAAGTACAGTCGGCGAGTTGGATTTTGGCTGTCGAAAAGAAAAGACCCCGCAAAAGGAAAAAGAAAATTGTAAAAATTTAAGAATTAGAAAAAATAAAAAAATGATTTATAACGTGTAAATATTTCTTTTCTTTGATTTACACGAGAAATCTTAACTCGCGCACACATTTTCTCTTCCTCTCATAGCCAGTGTATATAATATCTCAGTCAGTATTTCTTTGCGAGTACATACAATCAGTGTTAGCGGCACCGACAACCGCAGTTTGTAATGTTATGCCCCAAATACGCATAGAAGCCATGGCTAGCTGAATCGTAGCTGCGTCAGTGAATCTGTTTTAAAATGGAAGCGTAATGGTTCAGTGGGCCATGGCCTACTTAGCAATTGCAAACACTTCGGGTCATGCTGACAAATGCATTTTCCCGAAGTGTTCAAAGCGAAGTTCCAGGTAGGTCTTTGGGAATTCGGTGAGTCTAAAATCAGCCAACTTTCGTATCGGTCGTGTTTTACTTCTTTAGCGGTTTTTCCTTGTGACCACAGATTTATCAACTCACGTATCCTAGAAAAGAAATGAGCATTCATGAATTTTTCGGGAAAACAACTTATAGACAGCCACTTTCCACTGGAAAGTAAGATTATCTTTGATCGGCATAGATGCATGAATAAAAGAGATGGATATCTTTCGTACGTCTATCCCCCCAAAACCCATTTGTTTACATTGTTGTTTTTGTAATTTCAATCCCTGTCTGTGAATACGTGTGAGCTACGAAAAAAGATGAGATAATGACAGACCACCAATCATAATTTTTTATTCACCATATGGTGACACTCTCTTTTAGATAGGTCGGTTCGTTAGATATACGATTTTTCGGTTACCTCCAGAATCACCCCATTGAATTAATCCGACTGGAAGGAACATCTTATTTTATATGTGAAATTATTACCTAACTGACTATTTAATTTTATACGCGGATGAATTTATATATTTAAAAGAGTGGTTGGTGTTCAAATTATAAGAACTTTTAAAAGAAACATTACGAAAGCATTATGTGCTATATATCGGATAAATTGCGATATTTACTTGTATGGCAATTATCTATTCTTGTTTTTTAAATCTATAAAAGTTATAATATAATTCTACGTGCAGTATTAAAACGTATATATTAATAACAAGAAAAACTTTTCATGCCGAATTATAGTAGATAGCCTTGATAGATTAGTACGTGAATTTGGATTTTGCAAATTATATGCAAATTGATTGGTAAATTGTAAATAATTTTAATTTATACAGCCTGCTTGTGTTCAATTTAACAAGAAAACTTTTTTCATTACTCTGTTAATAAAAATGGAATTTGAATTGTTAATCGTAACTATATTAACCATTTTTGATAAAAAGCAGTGTCAAAGTGTTAGAAACATATAAATTATAATATTCATTGCAAGCAAATTAACTGTCAACCGTCAAAATTCAAATTTTCATAGTGAACATGCCCAAACCAGTTTTCCAGGATATTTGAAAATTTTATGAATTTCGGTGGTGAATTCACCAACTTTCCGCCATCTTCCGGGTGAATTCACGAACTCAAAAACAGCTTGTAGGCAGCCGCCTTTCCACTGGAAAGATATCCATCTCTGTATTCCATTATCTTTGTTGATCGGGCATGTCAAAGCATTTTTTGCTCTGTCATTTTTTATGTTGGATTGGTACAAAAATAAACTTTCTCTTTCGGACTTTCATGTCACTTCTGCGAATGTTGATGAAGTTTTTTTCAGATTTGCAGCTTGCGATCAAAGATTGCATTATTTATTAAATTACTATTCGAATGACAAAATGTTGTTTGAAGTTCGCGTTCGTCCACGTCAAGTACTTCTTCTTCTTATTTTTTTTTTTGGAGCATTGATAATTGTTCATCGTAACGCAAAAAAATGTGCACTGCCAGAGAGTCTGCAAAATTTTTACACTAATAGTGAATTGCCAACAATTTATGCAATAACGCCCACATACGCACGTCCTGTTCAAAAAGCAGAACTTACTAGGCAAGTAAAGCCAACACTTAAATCATTCGTCCTAAATAAACTTGGTTTCCCTGCAGGTTATCTCACATCTTCATGCTGGTACCCAATTTACATTGGATTTTAATAGAGGATGCAAATACCACAAGTAGTCTTGTACAAAACCTTGTGATTCGGGCAGGTTTAGAAAACAGATCCACACAGTTACATATCAAAACACCTGCGCTGTTCAAACTTCAAGGAAAAGACCCAAATTGGATAAAGCCTCGTGGGGTGGAGCAACGAAATCTTGCATTACAGTGGATTCGCACAAATGTAATGCCAGATAAAGAACACAGTATTTTGTTTTTTATGGATGACGATAACACATACAGCATAGAGTTGTTCGAGGAGATGTGTAAGGTTGAAAGAGGTAAGGTTGGAGTGTGGCCAGTTGGCCTTGTCGGTGGATTGATGGTAGAAAAACCGATACTAAATGAAGACAAACAAGTAGTGGGTTTTAATTCTGCGTGGCGACCAGAAAGACCGTTCGCTATTGATATGGCCGGGTTTGCAGTGAGTGTGGATTTGCTATTTAAATTCCCAAAAGCTGTATTTTCGTACGAAGTGCAAAGAGGATATCAGGAAAGTGAGATCTTACGACATTTTACAATCGTAAAGGATTTGCAACCATTGGCAAACCTATGCGAGGATGTTCTAATTTGGCACACAAGAACTGAGAAAAGTAAATTAACTGCCGAGGAGTCATTGATAAAAAGGGGTAAGCATTCAGATGAAGGAATGGAGGTTTAAGCTGAGAAGAACCATCTCAATAGAATCTGTTCATTACTAATACATTGGCTGTGACTTTTTTTGCTGCACGTCCTGGCCTTAATTGCACTTTGCGTATTTATTTATTGTAATGAAAGTTACACGTTCGAATAAAAAAATGGTTTTTGCACTTTAATAATTAGCCAATATGAAATCCAGCTCCCTTTCATTTACCTTCAAAATGTACATAAAGCTGTATGGCTTGAGAATTAAGGTGATCCTAGCCAGAGAGATTCCGAGAAGACCTGGGATATACATCTGACACCCTAAAATTTCCATTGATAGTGATAAGCTTATTAAATGCCTATAGCTCTACAACCCGACGGTTACCTCCAGAATCACCCCATTGAATTAATCCGACTGGAAGGAACAACTTATTTTATATGTGAAATTATTTCCTAACTGACTATTTAATTTTATACGCGGATGAATTTATATATTTAAAAGAGTGGTTGGTGTACAAATTATAAGAATTTTTAATAGAAACAATACGAAAGCATTATGTGCTATATTATATCGGATGAATTGCGATATTTAATCGTATGGCAATTATCTATTCTTGTTTTTTAAATCTATAAAAGTTATAATATAATTCTACGTGCAGTATTAAAATGTATATACTAATAACAAGAAAAACTTCATGCCGAATTACAGTAGATAGCCTTGATAGATTAGTACGTGAATTTGGATTTTGCAAATTATATGCAAATCGATTGGTAAATTGTAAATAATTTTAATTTATACAGCCTGCTTGTGTTCAATTTAAAAAGAAAACTTTTTTCATTACTCTGTTAATAAAAATGGAATTTGAATTGTTAATCGTAACTATATTAACCATTTTTTGATAAAAAGCAGTGTCAAAGTGTTAGAAACATATAAATTATAATATTCATTGCAAGCAAATTAACTGTCAACCGTCAAAACTCAAATTTTCATAGTGAACATGCCCAAACCAGTTTTCCAGGATATTTGAAAATTTTATGAATTTCGGTGGTGAATTCACCAACTTTCCGCCATCTTCCGGGTGAATTCACGAACTCACTTATCTAAGTATAGAAATGAGAATGTATGCGTGACTTCATGAATTTTTCGGGAAAACAGCTTGTAGGCAGCCGCTATTCCACTGGAAAGATATCGATCTCTGTATTCCATTATCTTTGTTGATCGGGCATGTCAAAGCATTTTTTGCTCTAAGTCATTTTTTATGTTGGATTGGTACAAAAATAAACTTTCTCTTTCGGACTTTCAGATCACTTCTGCGAATGTCGATGAAGTCTTTTTCAGATTTGCAGCTTGCGATCAAAGATTGCATTATTTATTAAATTACTATTCGAATGACAAAATGTTGTTTGAAGTTCGCGTTCGTCCACGTCAAGTACTTCTTCTTCTTATTTTTTTTTTGGAGCATTGATAATTGTTCATCGTAACGCAAAAAATTGTGCACTGCCAGAGAGTTTGCAAAAATGTTACACTAATAGTGAATTGCCAACAATTTATGCAATAACGCCCACATACGCACGTCCTGTTCAAAAAGCAGAACTTACTAGGCAAGTAAAGCCAACACTTAAATCATTCGTCCTAAATAAACTTGGTTTCCCTGCAGGTTATCTCACATCTTCATGCTGGTACCCAATTTACATTGGATTTTAATAGAGGATGCAAATACCACAAGTAGTCTTGTACAAAACCTTGTGATTCGGGCAGGTTTAGAAAACAGATCCACACAGTTACATATCAAAACACCTGCGCTGTTCAAACTTCAAGGAAAAGACCCAAATTGGATAAAGCCTCGTGGGGTGGAGCAACGAAATCTTGCATTACAGTGGATTCGCACAAATGTAATGCCAGATAAAGAACACAGTATTTTGTTTTTTATGGATGACGATAACACATACAGCATAGAGTTGTTCGAGGAGATGTGTAAGGTTGAAAGAGGTAAGGTTGGAGTGTGGCCAGTTGGCCTTGTCGGTGGATTGATGGTAGAAAAACCGATACTAAATGAAGACAAACAAGTAGTGGGTTTTAATTCTGCGTGGCGACCAGAAAGACCGTTCGCTATTGATATGGCCGGGTTTGCAGTGAGTGTGGATTTGCTATTTAAATTCCCAAAAGCTGTATTTTCGTACGAAGTGCAAAGAGGATATCAGGAAACTGAGATCTTACGACATTTTACAATCGTAAAGGATTTGCAACCATTGGCAAACCTATGCGAGGATGTTCTAATTTGGCACACAAGAACTGAGAAAAGTAAATTAACTGCCGAGGAGTCATTGATAAAAAGGGGTAAGCATTCAGATAAAGGAATGGAGGTTTAAGCTGAGAAGAACCATCTCAATAGAATCTGTTCATTACTAATACATTGGCTGTGACTTTTTTTGCTGCACGTCCTGGCCTTAATTGCTCTTTGCGTATTTATTTATTGTAATGAAAGTTACACGTTCGAATAAAAAAATGGTTTTTGCACTTTAATAATAAGACAATATGAAATCCAGCTCCCTTTCATTTACCTTCAAAATGTACATAAAGCTGTATGGCTTGAGACTTAAGGTGATCCTAGCCAGAGAGATTCCGAGAAGACCTGGGATATACATCTGACACCCTAAAATTTCCATTGATAGTGATAAGCTTATTAAATGCCTATAGCTCTACAACCCGACGGTTACCTCCAGAATCACCCCATTGAATTAATCCGACTGGAAGGAACAACTTATTTTATATGTGAAATTATTACCTAACTGACTATTTAATTTTATACGCGGATGAATTTATATATTTAAAAGAGTGGTTGGTGTACAAATTATAAGAATTTTTAATAGAAACAATACGAAAGCATTATGTGCTATATTATATCGGATGAATTGCGATATTTAATCGTATGGCAATTATCTATTCTTGTTTTTTAAATCTATAAAAGTTATAATATAATTCTACGTGCAGTATTAAAATGTATATATTAATAACAAGAAAAACTTCATGCCGAATTACAGTAGATAGCCTTGATAGATTAGTACATGAATTTGGATTTTGCAAATTATATGCAAATTGATTGGTAAATTGTAAATAATTTTAATTTATACAGCCTGCTTGTGTTCAATTTAAAAAGAAAACTTTTTTCATTACTCTGTTAACAAAAATGGAATTTGAATTGTTAATCGTAACTATATTAACCATTTTTTGATAAAAAGCAGTGTCAAAGTGTTAGAAACATATAAATTATAATATTCATTGCAAGCAAATTAACTGTCAACCGTCAAAACTCAAATTTTCATAGTGAACATGCCCAAACCAGTTTTCCAGGATATTTAAAAATTTTATGAATTTCGGTGGTGAATTCACCAACTTTCCGCCATCTTCCGGGTGAATTCACGAACTCACTTATCTAAGTATAGAAATGAGAATGTATGCGTGACTTCATGAATTTTTCGGGAAAACAGCTTGTAGGCAGCCGCTTTTCCACTGGAAAGATATCGATCTCTGTATTCCATTATCTTTGTTGATCGGGCATGTCAAAGCATTTTTTGCTCTAAGTCATTTTTTATGTTGGATTGGTACAAAAATAAACTTTCTCTTTCGGACTTTCAGATCACTTCTGCGAATGTCGATGAAGTCTTTTTCAGATTTGCAGCTTGCGATCAAAGATTGCATTATTTATTAAATTACTATTCGAATGACAAAATGTTGTTTGAAGTTCGCGTTCGTCCACGTCAAGTACTTCTTCTTCTTATTTTTTTTTTGGAGCATTGATAATTGTTCATCGTAACGCAAAAAATTGTGCACTGCCAGAGAGTTTGCAAAAATGTTACACTAATAGTGAATTGCCAACAATTTATGCAATAACGCCCACATACGCACGTCCTGTTCAAAAAGCAGAACTTACTAGGCAAGTAAAGCCAACACTTAAATCATTCGTCCTAAATAAACTTAGTTTCCCTGCAGGTTATCTCACATCTTCATGCTGGTACCCAATTTACATTGGATTTTAATAGAGGATGCAAATACCACAAGTAGTCTTGTACAAAACCTTGTGATTCGGGCAGGTTTAGAAAACAGATCCACACAGTTACATATCAAAACACCTGCGCTGTTCAAACTTCAAGGAAAAGACCCAAATTGGATAAAGCCTCGTGGGGTGGAGCAACGAAATCTTGCATTACAGTGGATTCGCACAAATGTAATGCCAGATAAAGAACACAGTATTTTGTTTTTTATGGATGACGATAACACATACAGCATAGAGTTGTTCGAGGAGATGTGTAAGGTTGAAAGAGGTAAGGTTGGAGTGTGGCCAGTTGGCCTTGTCGGTGGATTGATGGTAGAAAAACCGATACTAAATGAAGACAAACAAGTAGTGGGTTTTAATTCTGCGTGGCGACCAGAAAGACCGTTCGCTATTGATATGGCCGGGTTTGCAGTGAGTGTGGATTTGCTATTTAAATTCCCAAAAGCTGTATTTTCGTACGAAGTGCAAAGAGGATATCAGGAAAGTGAGATCTTACGACATTTTACAATCGTAAAGGATTTGCAACCATTGGCAAACCTATGCGAGGATGTTCTAATTTGGCACACAAGAACTGAGAAAAGTAAATTAACTGCCGAGGAGTCATTGATAAAAAGGGGTAAGCATTCAGATAAAGGAATGGAGGTTTAAGCTGAGAAGAACCATCTCAATAGAATCTGTTCATTACTAATACATTGGCTGTGACTTTTTTTGCTGCACGTCCTGGCCTTAATTGCTGTTTGCGTATTTATTTATTGTAATGAAAGTTACACGTTCGAATAAAAAAATGGTTTTTGCACTTTAATAATAAGCCAATATGAAATCCAGCTCCCTTTCATTTACCTTCAAAATGTACATAAAGCTGTATGGCTTGAGACTTAAGGTGATCCTAGCCAGAGAGATTCCGAGAAGACCTGGGATATACATCTGACACCCTAAAATTTCCATTGATAGTGATAAGCTTATTAAATGCCTATAGCTCTACAACCCGACGGTTACCTCCAGAATCACCCCATTGAATTAATCCGACTGGAAGGAACAACTTATTTTATATGTGAAATTATTACCTAACTGACTATTTAATTTTATACGCGGATGAATTTATATATTTAAAAGAGTGGTTGGTGTACAAATTATAAGAATTTTTAAAAGAAACAATACGAAAGCATTATGTGCTATATATCGGATGAATTGCGATATTTAATCGTATGGCAATTATCTATTCTTGTTTTTTAAATCTATAAAAGTTATAATATAATTCTACGTGCAGTATTAAAATGTATATATTAATAACAAGAAAAACTTCATGCCGAATTACAGTAGATAGCCTTGATAGATTAGTACGTGAATTTGGATTTTGCAAATTATATGCAAATTGATTGGTAAATTGTAAATAATTTTAATTTATACAGCCTGCTTGTGTTCAATTTAACAAGAAAACTTTTTTCATTACTCTGTTAATAAAAATGGAATTTGAATTGTTAATCGTAACTATATTAACCATTTTTGATAAAAAGCAGTGTCAAAGTGTTAGAAACATATAAATTATAATATTCATTGCAAGCAAATTAACTGTCAACCGTCAAAATTCAAATTTTCATAGTGAACATGCCCAAACCAGTTTTCCAGGATATTTGAAAATTTTATGAATTTCGGTGGTGAATTCACCAACTTTCCGCAATCTTCCGGGTGAATTCACGAACTCACTTATCTAAGTATAGAAATGAGAATGTATGCGTGACTTCATGAATTTTTCGGGAAAACAGCTCGTAGGCAGCCGCTTTTCCACTGGAAAGATATCGATCTCTGTATTCCATTATCTTTGTTGATCGGGCATGTCAAAGCATTTTTTGCTCTAAGTCATTTTTTATGTTGGATTGGTACAAAAATAAACTTTCTCTTTCGGACTTTCAGATCACTTCTGCGAATGTCGATGAAGTCTTTTTCAGATTTGCAGCTTGCGATCAAAGATTGCATTATTTATTAAATTACTATTCGAATGACAAAATGTTGTTTGAAGTTCGCGTTCGTCCACGTCAAGTACTTCTTCTTCTTATTTTTTTTTTGGAGCATTGATAATTGTTCATCGTAACGCAAAAAATTGTGCACTGCCAGAGAGTTTGCAAAAATGTTACACTAATAGTGAATTGCCAACAATTCTGCGATGCAAATACCACAAGTAGTCTTGTACAAAACCTTGTGATTCGGGCAGGTTTAGAAAACAGATCCACACAGTTACATATCAAAACACCTGCGCTGTTCAAACTTCAAGGAAAAGACCCAAATTGGATAAAGCCTCGTGGGGTGGAGCAACGAAATCTTGCATTACAGTGGATTCGCACAAATGTAATGCCAGATAAAGAACACAGTATTTTGTTTTTTATGGATGACGATAACACATACAGCATAGAGTTGTTCGAGGAGATGTGTAAGGTTGAAAGAGGTAAGGTTGGAGTGTGGCCAGTTGGCCTTGTCGGTGGATTGATGGTAGAAAAACCGATACTAAATGAAGACAAACAAGTAGTGGGTTTTAATTCTGCGTGGCGACCAGAAAGACCGTTCGCTATTGATATGGCCGGGTTTGCAGTGAGTGTGGATTTGCTATTTAAATTCCCAAAAGCTGTATTTTCGTCCGAAGTGCAAAGAGGATATCAGGAAAGTGAGATCTTACGACATTTTACAATCGTAAAGGATTTGCAACCATTGGCAAACCTATGCGAGGATGTTCTAATTTGGCACACAAGAACTGAGAAAAGTAAATTAACTGCCGAGGAGTCATTGATAAAAAGGGGTAAGCATTCAGATAAAGGAATGGAGGTTTAAGCTGAGAAGAACCATCTCAATAGAATCTGTTCATTACTAATATATTGGCTGTGACTTTTTTTGCTGCACGTCCTGGCCTTAATTGCTCTTTGCGTATTTATTTATTGTAATGAAAGTTACACGTTCGAATAAAAAAATGGTTTTTGCACTTTAATAATTAGCCAATATGAAATCCAGCTCCCTTTCATTTACCTTCAAAATGTACATAAAGCTGTATGGCTTGAGACTTAAGGTGTACAACCCGACGGTTACCTCCAGAATCACCCCATTGAATTAATCCGACTGGAAGGAACAACTTATTTTATATGTGAAATTATTACCTAACTGACTATTTAATTTTATACGCGGATGAATTTATATATTTAAAAGAGTGGTTGGTGTACAAATTATACGAATTTTTAAAAGAAACAATACGAAAGCATTATGTGCTATATATCGGATGAATTGCGATATTTAATCGTATGGCAATTATCTATTCTTGTTTTTTAAATCTATAAAAGTTATAATATAATTCTACGTGCATTATTAAAATGTATATATTAATAACAAGAAAAACTTCATGCCGAATTACAGTAGATAGCCTTGATAGATTAGTACGTGAATTTGGATTTTGCAAATTATATGCAAATTGATTGGTAAATTGTAAATAATTTTAATTTATACAGCCTGCTTGTGTTCAATTTAACAAGAAAACTTTTTTCATTACTCTGTTAATAAAAATGGAATTTGAATTGTTAATCGTAACTATATTAACCATTTTTGATAAAAAGCAGTGTCAAAGTGTTAGAAACATATAAATTATAATATTCATTGCAAGCAAATTAACTGTCAACCGTCAAAATTCAAATTTTCATAGTGAACATGCCCAAACCAGTTTTCCAGGATATTTGAAAATTTTATGAATTTCGGTGGTGAATTCACCAACTTTCCGCCATCTTCCGGGTGAATTCACGAACTCACTTATCCTAGTATAGAAATGAGAATGTATGCGTGACTTCATGAATTTTTCGGGAAAACAGCTTGTAGGCAGCCGCTTTTCCACTGGAAAGATATCCATCTCTGTATTCCATTATCTTTGTTGATCGGGCATGTCAAAGCATTTTTTGCTCTAAGTCATTTTTTATGTTGGATTGGTACAAAAATAAACTTTCTCTTTCGGACTTTCAGATCACTTCTGCGAATGTTGATGAAGTTTTTTTTTCAGATTTGCAGCTTGCGATCAAAGATTGCATTATTTATTAAATTACTATTCGAATGACAAAATGTTGTTTGAAGTTCGCGTTCGTCCACGTCAAGTACTTCTTCTTCTTATTTTTTTTTTGGAGCATTGATAATTGTTCATCGTAACGCAAAAAATTGTGCACTGCCAGAGAGTTTGCAAAAATGTTACACTAATAGTGAATTGCCAACAATTTATGCAATAACGCCCACATACGCACGTCCTGTTCAAAAAGCAGAACTTACTAGGCAAGTAAAGCCAACACTTAAATCATTCGTCCTAAATAAACTTGGTTTCCCTGCAGGTTATCTCACATCTTCATGCTGGTACCCAATTTACATTGGATTTTAATAGAGGATGCAAATACCACAAGTAGTCTTGTACAAAACCTTGTGATTCGGGCAGGTTTAGAAAACAGATCCACACAGTTACATATCAAAACACCTGCGCTGTTCAAACTTCAAGGAAAAGACCCAAATTGGATAAAGCCTCGTGGGGTGGAGCAACGAAATCTTGCATTACAGTGGATTCGCACAAATGTAATGCCAGATAAAGAACACAGTATTTTGTTTTTTATGGATGACGATAACACATACAGCATAGAGTTGTTCGAGGAGATGTGTAAGGTTGAAAGAGGTAAGGTTGGAGTGTGGCCAGTTGGCCTTGTCGGTGGATTGATGGTAGAAAAACCGATACTAAATGAAGACAAACAAGTAGTGGGTTTTAATTCTGCGTGGCGACCAGAAAGACCGTTCGCTATTGATATGGCCGGGTTTGCAGTGAGTGTGGATTTGCTATTTAAATTCCCAAAAGCTGTATTTTCGTACGAAGTGCAAAGAGGATATCAGGAAAGTGAGATCTTACGACATTTTACAATCGTAAAGGATTTGCAACCATTGGCAAACCTATGCGAGGATGTTCTAATTTGGCACACAAGAACTGAGAAAAGTAAATTAACTGCCGAGGAGTCATTGATAAAAAGGGGTAAGCATTCAGATAAAGGAATGGAGGTTTAAGCTGAGAAGAACCATCTCAATAGAATCTGTTCATTACTAATACATTGGCTGTGACTTTTTTTGCTGCACGTCCTGGCCTTAATTGCTCTTTGCGTATTTATTTATTGTAATGAAAGTTACACGTTCGAATAAAAAAATGGTTTTTGCACTTTAATAATAAGCCAATATGAAATCCAGCTCCCTTTCATTTACCTTCAAAATGTACATAAAGCTGTATGGCTTGAGACTTAAGGTGATCCTAGCCAGAGAGATTCCGAGAAGACCTGGGATATACATCTGACACCCTAAAATTTCCATTGATAGTGATAAGCTTATTAAATGCCTATAGCTCTACAACCCGACGGTTACCTCCAGAATCACCCCATTGAATTAATCCGACTGGAAGGAACAACTTATTTTATATGTGAAATTATTACCTAACTGACTATTTAATTTTATACGCGGATGAATTTATATATTTAAAAGAGTGGTTGGTGTACAAATTATAAGAATTTTTAATAGAAACAATACGAAAGCATTATGTGCTATATTATATCGGATGAATTGCGATATTTAATCGTATGGCAATTATCTATTCTTGTTTTTTAAATCTATAAAAGTTATAATATAATTCTACGTGCAGTATTAAAATGTATATATTAATAACAAGAAAAACTTCATGCCGAATTACAGTAGATAGCCTTGATAGATTAGTACGTGAATTTGGATTTTGCAAATTATATGCAAATTGATTGGTAAATTGTAAATAATTTTAATTTATACAGCCTGCTTGTGTTCAATTTAAAAAGAAAACTTTTTTCATTACTCTGTTAATAAAAATGGAATTTGAATTGTTAATCGTAACTATATTAACCATTTTTTGATAAAAAGCAGTGTCAA
Organism: Cheilosia variabilis; assembly: GCA_951230905.1. NCBI lineage: Eukaryota > Metazoa > Arthropoda > Insecta > Diptera > Syrphidae > Cheilosia > Cheilosia variabilis. Next base: position 58,989,765 of record OX579676.1, read on the forward strand.
AGTGTTAGAAACATATAAATTATAATATTCATTGCAAGCAAATTAACTGTCAACCGTCAAAACTCAAATTTTCATAGTGAACATGCCCAAACCAGTTTTCCAGGATATTTGAAAATTTTATGAATTTCGGTGGTGAATTCACCAACTTTCCGCCATCTTCCGGGTGAATTCACGAACTCACTTATCTAAGTATAGAAATGAGAATGTATGCGTGACTTCATGAATTTTTCGGGAAAACAGCTTGTAGGCAGCCGCTTTTCCACTGGAAAGATATCGATCTCTGTATTCCATTATCTTTGTTGATCGGGCATGTCAAAGCATTTTTTGCTCTAAGTCATTTTTTATGTTGGATTGGTACAAAAATAAACTTTCTCTTTCGGACTTTCAGATCACTTCTGCGAATGTCGATGAAGTCTTTTTCAGATTTGCAGCTTGCGATCAAAGATTGCATTATTTATTAAATTACTATTCGAATGACAAAATGTTGTTTGAAGTTCGCGTTCGTCCACGTCAAGTACTTCTTCTTCTTATTTTTTTTTTGGAGCATTGATAATTGTTCATCGTAACGCAAAAAATTGTGCACTGCCAGAGAGTTTGCAAAAATGTTACACTAATAGTGAATTGCCAACAATTTATGCAATAACGCCCACATACGCACGTCCTGTTCAAAAAGCAGAACTTACTAGGCAAGTAAAGCCAACACTTAAATCATTCGTCCTAAATAAACTTGGTTTCCCTGCAGGTTATCTCACATCTTCATGCTGGTACCCAATTTACATTGGATTTTAATAGAGGATGCAAATACCACAAGTAGTCTTGTACAAAACCTTGTGATTCGGGCAGGTTTAGAAAACAGATCCACACAGTTACATATCAAAACACCTGCGCTGTTCAAACTTCAAGGAAAAGACCCAAATTGGATAAAGCCTCGTGGGGTGGAGCAACGAAATCTTGCATTACAGTGGATTCGCACAAATGTAATGCCAGATAAAGAACACAGTATTTTGTTTTTTATGGATGACGATAACACATACAGCATAGAGTTGTTCGAGGAGATGTGTAAGGTTGAAAGAGGTAAGGTTGGAGTGTGGCCAGTTGGCCTTGTCGGTGGATTGATGGTAGAAAAACCGATACTAAATGAAGACAAACAAGTAGTGGGTTTTAATTCTGCGTGGCGACCAGAAAGACCGTTCGCTATTGATATGGCCGGGTTTGCAGTGAGTGTGGATTTGCTATTTAAATTCCCAAAAGCTGTATTTTCGTCCGAAGTGCAAAGAGGATATCAGGAAAGTGAGATCTTACGACATTTTACAATCGTAAAGGATTTGCAACCATTGGCAAACCTATGCGAGGATGTTCTAATTTGGCACACAAGAACTGAGAAAAGTAAATTAACTGCCGAGGAGTCATTGATAAAAAGGGGTAAGCATTCAGATAAAGGAATGGAGGTTTAAGCTGAGAAGAACCATCTCAATAGAATCTGTTCATTACTAATATATTGGCTGTGACTTTTTTTGCTGCACGTCCTGGCCTTAATTGCTCTTTGCGTATTTATTTATTGTAATGAAAGTTACACGTTCGAATAAAAAAATGGTTTTTGCACTTTAATAATTAGCCAATATGAAATCCAGCTCCCTTTCATTTACCCTCAAAATGTACATAAAGCTGTATGGCTTGAGACTTAAGGTGTACAACCCGACGGTTACCTCCAGAATCACCCCATTGAATTAATCCGACTGGAAGGAACAACTTATTTTATATGTGAAATTATTACCTAACTGACTATTTAATTTTATACGCGGATGAATTTATATATTTAAAAGAGTGGTTGGTGTACAAATTATACGAATTTTTAAAAGAAACAATACGAAAGCATTATGTGCTATATATCGGATGAATTGCGATATTTAATCGTATGGCAATTATCTATTCTTGTTTTTTAAATCTATAAAAGTTATAATATAATTCTACGTGCATTATTAAAATGTATATATTAATAACAAGAAAAACTTCATGCCGAATTACAGTAGATAGCCTTGATAGATTAGTACGTGAATTTGGATTTTGCAAATTATATGCAAATTGATTGGTAAATTGTAAATAATTTTAATTTATACAGCCTGCTTGTGTTCAATTTAACAAGAAAACTTTTTTCATTACTCTGTTAATAAAAATGGAATTTGAATTGTTAATCGTAACTATATTAACCATTTTTGATAAAAAGCAGTGTCAAAGTGTTAGAAACATATAAATTATAATATTCATTGCAAGCAAATTAACTGTCAACCGTCAAAATTCAAATTTTCATAGTGAACATGCCCAAACCAGTTTTCCAGGATATTTGAAAATTTTATGAATTTCGGTGGTGAATTCACCAACTTTCCGCCATCTTCCGGGTGAATTCACGAACTCACTTATCCTAGTATAGAAATGAGAATGTATGCGTGACTTCATGAATTTTTCGGGAAAACAGCTTGTAGGCAGCCGCTTTTCCACTGGAAAGATATCCATCTCTGTATTCCATTATCTTTGTTGATCGGGCATGTCAAAGCATTTTTTGCTCTAAGTCATTTTTTATGTTGGATTGGTACAAAAATAAACTTTCTCTTTCGGACTTTCAGATCACTTCTGCGAATGTTGATGAAGTTTTTTTTCAGATTTGCAGCTTGCGATCAAAGATTGCATTATTTATTAAATTACTATTCGAATGACAAAATGTTGTTTGAAGTTCGCGTTCGTCCACGTCAAGTACTTCTTCTTCTTATTTTTTTTTTGGAGCATTGATAATTGTTCATCGTAACGCAAAAAAATGTGCACTGCCAGAGAGTTTGCAAAAATTTTACACTAATAGTGAATTGCCAACAATTTATGCAATAACGACCACATACGCACGTCCTGTGCAAAAAGCAGAACTTACTAGGCAAGTAAAGCCAACACTTAAATCATTCGTCCTAAATAAACTTGGTTTCCCTGCAGGTTATCTCACATCTTCATGCTGGTACCCAATTTACATTGGATTTTAATAGAGGATGCAAATACCACAAGTAGTCTTGTACAAAACCTTGTGATTCGGGCAGGTTTAGAAAACAGATCCACACAGTTACATATCAAAACACCTGCGCTGTTTAAACTTCAAGGAAAAGACCCAAATTGGATAAAGCCTCGTGGGGTGGAGCAACGAAATCTTGCATTACAGTGGATTCGCACAAATGTAATGCCAGATAAAGAACACAGTATTTTGTTTTTTATGGATGACGATAACACATACAGCATAGAGTTGTTCGAGGAGATGTGTAAGGTTGAAAGAGGTAAGGTTGGAGTGTGGCCAGTTGGCCTTGTCGGTGGATTGATGGTAGAAAAACCGATACTAAATGAAGACAAACAAGTAGTGGGTTTTAATTCTGCGTGGCGACCAGAAAGACCGTTCGCTATTGATATGGCCGGGTTTGCAGTGAGTGTGGATTTGCTATTTAAATTCTCAAAAGCTGTATTTTCGTACGAAGTGCAAAGAGGATATCAGGAAAGTGAGATCTTACGACATTTTACAATCGTAAAGGATTTGCAACCATTGGCAAACCTATGCGAGGATGTTCTAATTTGGCACACAAGAACTGAGAAAAGTAAATTAACTGCCGAGGAGTCATTGATAAAAAGGGGTAAGCATTCAGATAAAGGAATGGAGGTTTAAGCTGAGAAGAACCATCTCAATAGAATCTGTTCATTACTAATACATTGGCTGTGACTTTTTTTGCTGAACGTCCTGGCCTTAATTGCTCTTTGCGTATTTATTTATTGTAATGAAAGTTACACGTTCGAATAAAAAAATGGTTTTTGCACTTTAATAATTAGCCAATATGAAATCCAGCTCCCTTTCATTTACCTTCAAAATGTACATAAAGCTGTATGGCTTGAGACTTAAGGTGTACAACCCGACGGTTACCTCCAGAATCACCCCATTGAATTAATGCGACTGGAAGGAACAACTTATTTTATATGTGAAATTATTACCTAACTGACTATTTAATTTTATACGCGGATGAATTTATATATTTAAAAGAGTGGTTGGTGTACAAATTATAAGAATTTTTAAAAGAAACAATACGAAAGCATTATGTGCTATATATCGGATGAATTGCGATATTTAATCGTATGGCAATTATCTATTCTTGTTTTTTAAATCTATAAGAGTTATAATATAATTCTACGTGCAGTATTAAAATGTATATATTAATAACAAGAAAAACTTCATGCCGAATAACAGTAGATAGCCTTGATGGATTAGTACGTGAATTTGGATTTTGCAAATTATATGCAAATTGATTGGTAAATTGTAAATAATTTTAATTTATACAGCCTGCTTGTGTTCAATTTAACAAGAAAACTTTTTTCATTACTCTGTTAATAAAAATGGAATTTGAATTGTTAATCGTAACTATATTAACCATTTTTGATAAAAAGCAGTGTCAAAGTGTTAGAAACATATAAATTATAATATTCATTGCAAGCAAATTAACTGTCAACCGTCAAAATTCAAATTTTCATAGTGAACATGCCCAAACCAGTTTTCCAGGATATTTGAAAATTTTATGAATTTCGGTGGTGAATTCACCAACTTTCCGCCATCTTCCGGGTGAATTCACGAACTCACTTATCTAAGTATAGAAATGAGAATGTATGCGTGACTTCATGAATTTTTCGGGAAAACAGCTTGTAGGCAGCCGCTTTTCCACTGGAAAGATATCGATCTCTGTATTCCATTATCTTTGTTGATCGGGCATGTCAAAGCATTTTTTGCTCTAAGTCATTTTTTATGTTGGATTGGTACAAAAATAAACTTTCTCTTTCGGACTTTCAGATCACTTCTGCGAATGTCGATGAAGTTTTTTTCAGATTTGCAGCTTGCGATCAAAGATTGCATTATTTATTAAATTACTATTCGAATGACAAAATGTTGTTTGAAGTTCGCGTTCGTCCACGTCAAGTACTTCTTCTTCTTATTTTTTTTTTTGGAGCATTGATAATTGTTCATCGTAACGCAAAAAATTGTGCACTGCCAGAGAGTTTGCAAACATTTTACACTAATAGTGAATTGCCAACAATTTATGCAATAACGCCCACATACGCACGTCCTGTTCAAAAAGCAGAACTTACTAGGCAAGTAAAGCCAACACTTAAATCATTCGTCCTAAATAAACTTGGTTTCCCTGCAGGTTATCTCACATCTTCATGCTGGTACCCAATTTACATTGGATTTTAATAGAGGATGCAAATACCACAAGTAGTCTTGTACAAAACCTTGTGATTCGGGCAGGTTTAGAAAACAGATCCACACAGTTACATATCAAAACACCTGCGCTGTTCAAACTTCAAGGAAAAGACCCAAATTGGATAAAGCCTCGTGGGGTGGAGCAACGAAATCTTGCATTACAGTGGATTCGCACAAATGTAATGCCAGATAAAGAACACAGTATTTTGTTTTTTATGGATGACGATAACACATACAGCATAGAGTTGTTCGAGGAGATGTGTAAGGTTGAAAGAGGTAAGGTTGGAGTGTGGCCAGTTGGCCTTGTCGGTGGATTGATGGTAGAAAAACCGATACTAAATGAAGACAAACAAGTAGTGGGTTTTAATTCTGCGTGGCGACCAGAAAGACCGTTCGCTATTGATATGGCCGGGTTTGCAGTGAGTGTGGATTTGCTATTTAAATTCCCAAAAGCTGTATTTTCATACGAAGTGCAAAGAGGATATCAGGAAACTGAGATCTTACGACATTTTACAATCGTAAAGGATTTGCAACCATTGGCAAACCTATGCGAGGATGTTCTAATTTGGCACACAAGAACTGAGAAAAGTAAATTAACTGCCGAGGAGTCATTGATAAAAAGGGGTAAGCATTCAGATAAAGGAATGGAGGTTTAAGCTGAGAAGAACCATCTCAATAGAATCTGTTCATTACTAATACATTGGCTGTGACTTTTTTTGCTGCACGTCCTGGCCTTAATTGCTCTTTTCGTATTTATTTATTGTAATGAAAGTTACACGTTCGAATAAAAAAATGGTTTTTGCACTCTAATAATTAGCCAATATGAAATCCAGCTCCCTTTCATTTACCTTCAAAATGTACATAAAGCTGTATGGCTTGAGACTTAAGGTGTACAACCCGACGGCTACCTCCAGAATCACCCCATTGAATTAATCCGAATGGAAGGAACAACTTATTTTATATGTGAAATTATTACTCAACTGACTATTTAATTTTATACGCGGATGAATTTATATAAAGGGTGATTTTTTAAGAGGTTTAGAACTTTTTTTTAAAAAAAAAACACAAAAAATTCGAAAAAATGAATGAAATATTTATTTGAATCGATAGTTTGAACCTTGCAATTTAATGTTTAAAGATAATTTCATGCAAATGTTGACCGCGGCTGCGTCTCAGGTAGCCCATCCGCTGAGTCCAATTTTGGCATACTCTTTCACACATATCGGCCGGTATCTCACGAATGAATGCATGGATGTTGGCTTCCAGTGCGTCAATCGAAGCGGGCTTGTCCCTATACACATTAGCCTTGGCATACCCCCACAAAAATAATCTAATGGTGTCAAATCGCACGATCTAGGCGGCCAATTGACCGGCCCGAAACGTGAAATTAACTGTTCACCAAACTCGCCTCGCAATTGCGCCATTGTTTCGCGTGCTGTGTGGCATGTGGCACCGTCTTGTTGAAACCACATATCATGCAAGTCAAGAACTTCCATTTCGGGCAAAAAAAAGTTTGTTATCATCGCTCGGTAGCGTTCACCATTGACAGTAACGCTGCGATTCGCATCATCTTTGAAGAAATATGGCCCAATAATGCCGCCGGCCCATAAACCGCACCAAACAGTGGCTTTTTCGGGATGCATTGGTAGCTGTTGCAATGCTTCTGGCTGATCTTCACTCCAAATGCGGCAATTTTGCTTATTTACGTACCCATTCAACCAAAAATGAGGCTCATCGCTGAACACAATTTTTCGATAAAAAAGCGGATCCTCGGCCAGCTTTCCAAGAGCCCATTCACCAAAAATTCGGCGTTGTGGTAGGTCGGCTGGCTTTAGTTCTTGCACCAGCTGTATCTTAAAAGGCTTTACGCCCAAATCCTTCCGCAAAATTTTCCACGTAGTGCTGTAACAAAGGCCTAACTGCTGGGAACGGCGCCGAATCGACATTTCGCGATCTTCTGTCACACTAGCTGATACGGCCGCAATATTTTCTTCACTACGCACAGTACGTAAACGTGTTGGTGGTTTAATGTCCAACAAAGTAAATTTGGTGCGAAATTTGGTCACAATCTTCCGAATAGACTGCTCAGAAGGTCGAGAATGCCGATCATAAAATGGAAGCAGCGCGCGATGAACATTTCGAACCGAGCACGAATTTTGATAGTAAAATTCAATAATTTGCAAGCGTTGTTCATTTGTAAGACGATCCATGGTTAAATTGCAAACCAAACTGAAGCTGTTTGACAGTGACACAAGGTACTAAACACACGTCAGCTGTCAAAACCAGTGTTGCCAAAACCAAACCAGCTAAAAAATCACCCTTTATTTAAAAGAGTGGTTGGTGTACAAATTATAAGAATTTTTAAAAGAAACAATACGAAAGCATTATGTGCTATATATCGGATGAATTGCGATATTTAATCGTATGGCAATTATCTATTCTTGTTTTTTAAATCTATAAAAGTTATAATATAATTCTACGTGCAGTATTAAAATGTATATATTAATAACAAGAAAAACTTCATGCCGAATTACAGTAGATAGCCTTGATAGATTAGTACGTGAATTTGGATTTTGCAAATTATATGCAAATTGATTGGTAAATTGTAAATAATTTTAATTTATACAGCCTGCTTGTGTTCAATTTAACAAGAAAACTTTTTTCATTACTCTGTTAATAAAAATGGAATTTGAATTGTTAATCGTAACTATATTAACCATTTTTGATAAAAAGCAGTGTCAAAGTGTTAGAAACATATAAATTATAATATTCATTGCAAGCAAATTAACTGTCAACCGTCAAAATTCAAATTTTCATAGTGAACATGCCCAAACCAGTTTTCCAGGATATTTGAAAATTTTATGAATTTCGGTGGTGAATTCACCAACTTTCCGCCATCTTCCGGGTGAATTCACGAACTCACTTATCTAAGTATAGAAATGAGAATGTATGCGTGACTTCATGAATTTTTCGGCAAAACAGCTTGTAGGCAGCCGCTTTTCCACTGGAAAGATATCGATCTCTGTATTCCATTATCTTTGTTGATCGGGCATGTCAAAGCATTTTTTGCTCTAAGTCATTTTTTATGTTGGATTGGTACAAAAATAAACTTTCTCTTTCGGACTTTCAGATCACTTCTGCGAATGTCGATGAAGTTTTTTTCAGATTTGCAGCTTGCGATCAAAGATTGCATTATTTATTAAATTACTATTCGAATGACAAAATGTTGTTTGAAGTTCGCGTTCGTCCACGTCAAGTACTTCTTCTTCTTATTTTTTTTTTGGAGCATTGATAATTGTTCATCGCAACGCAAAAAATTGTGCACTGCCAGAGAGTTTGCAAAAATTTTACACTAATAGTGAATTGCCAACAATTTATGCAATAACGCCCACATACGCACGTCCTGTTCAAAAAGCAGAACTTACTAGGCAAGTAAAGCCAACACTTAAATCATTCGTCCTAAATAAACTTGGTTTCCCTGCAGGTTATCTCACATCTTCATGCTGGTACCCAATTTACATTGGATTTTAATAGAGGATGCAAATACCACAAGTAGTCTTGTACAAAACCTTGTGATTCGGGCAGGTTTAGAAAACAGATCCACACAGTTACATATCAAAACACCTGCGCTGTTCAAACTTCAAGGAAAAGACCCAAATTGGATAAAGCCTCGTGGGGTGGAGCAACGAAATCTTGCATTACAGTGGATTCGCACAAATGTAATGCCAGATAAAGAACACAGTATTTTGTTTTTTATGGATGACGATAACACATACAGCATAGAGTTGTTCGAGGAGATGTGTAAGGTTGAAAGAGGTAAGGTTGGAGTGTGGCCAGTTGGCCTTGTCGGTGGATTGATGGTAGAAAAACCGATACTAAATGAAGACAAACAAGTAGTGGGTTTTAATTCTGCGTGGCGACCAGAAAGACCGTTCGCTATTGAGTGTGGATTTGCTATTTAAATTCCCAAAAGCTGTATTTTCGTACGAAGTGCAAAGAGGATATCAGGAAAGTGAGATCTTACGACATTTTACAATCGTAAAGGATTTGCAACCATTGGCAAACCTATGCGAGGATGTTCTAATTTGGCACACAAGAACTGAGAAAAGTAAATTAACTGCCGAGGAGTCATTGATAAAAAGGGGTAAGCATTCAGATAAAGGAATGGAGGTTTAAGCTGAGAAGAACCATCTCAATAGAATCTGTTCATTACTAATACATTGGCTGTGACTTTTTTTGCTGCACGTCCTGGCCTTAATTGCTCTTTTCGTATTTATTTATTGTTCGAATAAAAAAATGGTTTTTGCACTTTAATAATTAGCCAATATGAAATCCAGCTCCCTTTCATTTACCTTCAAAATGTACATAAAGCTGTATGGCTTGAGACTTAAGGTGTACAACCCGACGGCTACCTCCAGAATCACCCCATTGAATTAATCCGACTGGAAGGAACAACTTATTTTATATGTGAAATTATTACCTAACTGACTATTTAATTTTATACGCGGATGAATTTATATATTTAAAAGAGTGGTTGGTGTACAAATTATAAGAATTTTTAAAAGAAACAATACGAAAGCATTATGTGCTATATATCGGATGAATTGCGATATTTAATCGTATGGCAATTATCTATTCTTGTTTTTTAAATCTATAAAAGTTATAATATAATTCTACGTGCAGTATTAAAATGTATATATTAATAACAAGAAAAACTTAATGCCGAATTACAGTAGATAGCCTTGATAGATTAGTACGTGAATTTGGATTTTGCAAATATATGCAAATTATATGCAAATTGATTGGTAAATTGTAAATAATTTTAATTTATACAGCCTGCTTGTGTTCAATTTAACAAGAAAACTTTTTTCATTACTCTGTTAATAAAAATGGAATTTGAATTGTTAATCGTAACTATATTAACCATTTTTGATAAAAAGCAGTGTCAAAGTGTTAGAAACATATAAATTATAATATTCATTGCAAGCAAATTAACTGTCAACCGTCAAAATTCAAATTTTCATAGTGAACATGCCCAAACCAGTTTTCCAGGATATTTGAAAATTTTATGAATTTCGGTGGTGAATTCACCAACCTTCCGCCATCTTCCGGGTGAATTCACGAACTCACTTATCTAAGTATAGAAATGAGAATGTATGCGTGACTTCATGAATTTTTCGGGAAAACAGCTTGTAGGCAGCCGCTTTTCCACTGGAAAGATATCGATCTCTGTATTCCATTATCTTTGTTGATCGGGCATGTCAAAGCATTTTTTGCTCTAAGTCATTTTTTATGTTGGATTGGTACAAAAATAAACTTTCTCTTTCGGATTTTCAGATCACTTCTGCGAATGTTGATGAAGTTTTTTTCAGATTTGCAGCTTGCGATCAAAGATTGCATTATTTATTAAATTACTATTCGAATGACAAAATGTTGTTTGAAGTTCGCGTTCGTCCACGTCAAGTACTTCTTCTTCTTATTTTTTTTTTTGGAGCATTGATAATTGTTCATCGTAACGCAAAAAATTTTGCACTGCCAGAGAGTTTGCAAAAATTTTACACTAATAGTGAATTTCCAACAATTTATGCAATAACGCCCACATACGCACGTCCTGTTCAAAAAGCAGAACTTACTAGGCAAGTAAAGCCAACACTTAAATCATTCGTCCTAAATAAACTTGGTTTCCCTGCAGGTTATCTCACATCTTCATGCTGGTACCCAATTTACATTGGATTTTAATAGAGGATGCAAATACCACAAGTAGTCTTGTACAAAACCTTGTGATTCGGGCAGGTTTAGAAAACAGATCCACACAGTTACATATCAAAACACCTGCGCTGTTCAAACTTCAAGGAAAAGACCCAAATTGGATAAAGCCTCGTGGGGTGGAGCAACGAAATCTTGCATTACAGTGGATTCGCACAAATGTAATGCCAGATAAAGAACACAGTATTTTGTTTTTTATGGATGACGATAACACATACAGCATAGAGTTGTTCGAGGAGATGTGTAAGGTTGAAAGAGGTAAGGTTGGAGTGTGGCCAGTTGGCCTTGTCGGTGGATTGATGGTAGAAAAACCGATACTAAATGAAGACAAACAAGTAGTGGGTTTTAATTCTGCGTGGCGACCAGAAAGACCGTTCGCTATTGATATGGCCGGGTTTGCAGTGAGTGTGGATTTGCTATTTAAATTCCCAAAAGCTGTATTTTCGTCCGAAGTGCAAAGAGGATATCAGGAAAGTGAGATCTTACGACATTTTACAATCGTAAAGGATTTGCAACCATTGGCAAACCTATGCGAGGATGTTCTAATTTGGCACACAAGAACTGAGAAAAGTAAATTAACTGCCGAGGAGTCATTGATAAAAAGGGGTAAGCATTCAGATAAAGGAATGGAGGTTTAAGCTGAGAAGAACCATCTCAATAGAATCTGTTCATTACTAATATATTGGCTGTGACTTTTTTTGCTGCACGTCCTGGCCTTAATTGCTCTTTGCGTATTTATTTATTGTAATGAAAGTTACACGTTCGAATAAAAAAATGGTTTTTGCACTTTAATAATTAGCCAATATGAAATCCAGCTCCCTTTCATTTACCTTCAAAATGTACATAAAGCTGTATGGCTTGAGACTTAAGGTGTACAACCCGACGGTTACCTCCAGAATCACCCCATTGAATTAATCCGACTGGAAGGAACAACTTATTTTATATGTGAAATTATTACCTAACTGACTATTTAATTTTATACGCGGATGAATTTATATATATAAAAGAGTGGTTGGTGTACAAATTATACGAATTTTTAAAAGAAACAATACGAAAGCATTATGTGCTATATATCGGATGAATTGCGATATTTAATCGTATGGCAATTATCTATTCTTGTTTTTTAAATCTATAAAAGTTATAATATAATTCTACGTGCAGTATTAAAATGTATATATTAATAACAAGAAAAACTTCATGCCGAATTACAGTAGATAGCCTTGATAGATTAGTACGTGAATTTGGATTTTGCAAATTATATGCAAATTGATTGGTAAATTGTAAATAATTTTAATTTATACAGCCTGCTTGTGTTCAATTTAACAAGAAAACTTTTTTCATTACTCTGTTAATAAAAATGGAATTTGAATTGTTAATCGTAACTATATTAACCATTTTTGATAAAAAGCAGTGTCAAAGTGTTAGAAACATATAAATTATAATATTCATTGCAAGCAAATAAACTGTCAACCGTCAAAATTCAAATTTTCATAGTGAACATGCCCAAACCAGTTTTCCAGGATATTTGAAAATTTTATGAATTTCGGTGGTGAATTCACCAACTTTCCGCCATCTTCCGGGTGAATTCACGAACTCACTTATCCTAGTATAGAAATGAGAATGTATGCGTGACTTCATGAATTTTTCGGGAAAACAGCTTGTAGGCAGCCGCTTTTCCACTGGAAAGATATCCATCTCTGTATTCCATTATCTTTGTTGATCGGGCATGTCAAAGCATTTTTTGCTCTAAGTCATTTTTTATGTTGGATTGGTACAAAAATAAACTTTCTCTTTCGGACTTTCAGATCACTTCTGCGAATGTTGATGAAGTTTTTTTTCAGATTTGCAGCTTGCGATCAAAGATTGCATTATTTATTAAATTACTATTCGAATGACAAAATGTTGTTTGAAGTTCGCGTTCGTCCACGTCAAGTACTTCTTCTTCTTATTTTTTTTTTGGAGCATTGATAATTGTTCATCGTAACGCAAAAAAATGTGCACTGCCAGAGAGTTTGCAAAAATTTTACACTAATAGTGAATTGCCAACAATTTATGCAATAACGCCCACATACGCACGTCCTGTTCAAAAAGCAGAACTTACTAGGCAAGTAAAGCCAACACTTAAATCATTCGTCCTAAATAAACTTGGTTTCCCTGCAGGTTATCTCACATCTTCATGCTGGTACCCAATTTACATTGGATTTTAATAGAGGATGCAAATACCACAAGTAGTCTTGTACAAAACCTTGTGATTCGGGCAGGTTTAGAAAACAGATCCACACAGTTACATATCAAAACACCTGCGCTGTTTAAACTTCAAGGAAAAGACCCAAATTGGATAAAGCCTCGTGGGGTGGAGCAACGAAATCTTGCATTACAGTGGATTCGCACAAATGTAATGCCAGATAAAGAACACAGTATTTTGTTTTTTATGGATGACGATAACACATACAGCATAGAGTTGTTCGAGGAGATGTGTAAGGTTGAAAGAGGTAAGGTTGGAGTGTGGCCAGTTGGCCTTGTCGGTGGATTGATGGTAGAAAAACCGATACTAAATGAAGACAAACAAGTAGTGGGTTTTAATTCTGCGTGGCGACCAGAAAGACCGTTCGCTATTGATATGGCCGGGTTTGCAGTGAGTGTGGATTTGCTATTTAAATTCCCAAAAGCTGTATTTTCGTACGAAGTGCAAAGAGGATATCAGGAAAGTGAGATCTTACGACATTTTACAATCGTAAAGGATTTGCAACCATTGGCAAACCTATGCGAGGATGTTCTAATTTGGCACACAAGAACTGAGAAAAGTAAATTAACTGCCGAGGAGTCATTGATAAAAAGGGGTAAGCATTCAGATAAAGGAATGGAGGTTTAAGCTGAGAAGAACCATCTCAATAGAATCTGTTCATTACTAATACATTGGCTGTGACTTTTTTTGCTGAACGTCCTGGCCTTAATTGCTCTTTGCGTATTTATTTATTGTAATGAAAGTTACACGTTCGAATAAAAAAATGGTTTTTGCACTTTAATAATTAGCCAATATGAAATCCAGCTCCCTTTCATTTACCTTCAAAATGTACATAAAGCTGTATGGCTTGAGACTTAAGGTGTACAACCCGACGGTTACCTCCAGAATCACCCCATTGAATTAATCCGACTGGAAGGAACAACTTATTTTATATGTGAAATTATTACCTAACTGACTATTTAATTTTATACGCGGATGAATTTATATATTTAAAAGAGTGGTTGGTGTACAAATTATAAGAATTTTTAAAAGAAACAATACGAAAGCATTATGTGCTATATATCGGATGAATTGCGATATTTTTTAATCGTATGGCAATTATCTATTCTTGTTTTTTAAATCTATAAAAGTTATAATATAATTCTACGTGCAGTATTAAAATGTATATATTAATAACAAGAAAAACTTCATGCCGAATTACAGTAGATAGCCTTGATAGATTAGTACGTGAATTTGGATTTTGCAAATTATATGCAAATTGATTGGTAAATTGTAAATAATTTTAATTTATACAGCCTGCTTGTGTTCAATTTAACAAGAAAACTTTTTTCATTACTCTGTTAATAAAAATGGAATTTGAATTGTTAATCGTAACTATATTAACCATTTTTGATAAAAAGCAGTGTCAAAGTGTTAGAAACATATAAATTATAATATTCATTGCAAGCAAATTAACTGTCAACCGTCAAAATTCAAATTTTCATAGTGAACATGCCCAAACCAGTTCTCCAGGATATTTGAAAATTTTATGAATTTCGGTGGTGAATTCACCAACTTTCCGCCATCTTCCGGGTGAATTCACGAACTCACTTATCTAAGTATAGAAATGAGAATGTATGCGTGACTTCATGAATTTTTCGGGAAAACAGCTTGTAGGCAGCCGCTTTTCCACTGGAAAGATATCGATCTCTGTATTCCATTATCTTTGTTGATCGGGCATGTCAAAGCATTTTTTGCTCTAAGTCATTTTTTATGTTGGATTGGTACAAAAATAAACTTTCTCTTTCAGACTTTCAGATCACTTCTGTGAATGTTGATGAAGTTTTTTTCAGATTTGCAGCTTGCGATCAAAGATTGCATTATTTATTAAATTACTATTCGAATGACAAAATGTTGTTTGAAGTTCGCGTTCGTCCACGTCAAGTACTTCTTCTTCTTATTTTTTTTTTGGAGCATTGATAATTGTTCATCGTAACGCAAAAAAATGTGCACTGCCAGAGAGTTTGCAAAAATTTTACACTAATAGTGAATTGCCAACAATTTATGCAATAACGCCCACATACGCACGTCCTGTTCAAAAAGCAGAACTTACTAGGCAAGTAAAGCCAACACTTAAATCATTCGTCCTAAATAAACTTGGTTTCCCTGCAGGTTATCTCACATCTTCATGCTGGTACCCAATTTACATATCAAAACACCTGCGCTGTTTAAACTTCAAGGAAAAGACCCAAATTGGATAAAGCCTCGTGGGGTGGAGCAACGAAATCTTGCATTACAGTGGATTTGCACAAATGTAATGCCAGATAAAGAACACAGTATTTTGTTTTTTATGGATGACGATAACACATACAGCATAGAGTTGTTCGAGGAGATGTGTAAGGTTGAAAGAGGTAAGGTTGGAGTGTGGCCAGTTGGCCTTGTCGGTGGATTGATGGTAGAAAAACCGATACTAAATGAAGACAAACAAGTAGTGGGTTTTAATTCTGCGTGGCGACCAGAAAGACCGTTCGCTTTTGATATGGCCGGGTTTGCAGTGAGTGTGGATTTGCTATTTAAATTCCCAAAAGCTGTATTTTCATACGAAGTGCAAAGAGGATATCAGGAAAGTGAGGTCTTACGACATTTTACAATCGTAAAGGATTTGCAACCATTGGCAAACCTATGCGAGGATGTTCTAATTTGGCACACAAGAACTGAGAAAAGTAAATTAACTGCCGAGGAGTCATTGATAAAAAGGGGTAAGCATTCAGATAAAGGAATGGAGGTTTAAGCTGAGAAGAACCATCTCAATAGAATCTGTTGATTACTAATACATTGGCTGTGACTTTTTTTGCTGCACGTCCTGGCCTTAATTGGCCTTATTTTATATGTGAAATTATTACCTAACTCACTATTTAATTTTATACGCGGATGAATTTATATATTTAAAAGAGTGGTTGGTGTACAAATTATAAGAATTTTTAAAAGAAACAATACGAAAGCATTATGTGCTATATATCGGATGAATTGCGATATTTAATCGTATGGCAATTATCTATTCTTGTTTTTTAAATCTATAAAAGTTATAATATAATTCTACGTGCAGTATTAAAATGTATATATTAATAACAAGAAAAACTTCATGCCGAATTACAGTAGATAGCCTTGATAGATTAGTACGTGAATTTGGATTTTGCAAATTATATGCAAATTGATTGGTAAATTGTAAATAATTTTAATTTATACAGCCTGCTTGTGTTCAATTTAACAAGAAAACTTTTTTCATTACTCCGTTAATAAAAATGGAATTTGAATTGTTAATCGTAACTATATTAACCATTTTTGATAAAAAGCAGTGTCAAAGTGTTAGAAACATATAAATTATAATATTCATTGCAAGCAAATTAACTGTCAACCGTCAAAATAAAAAAATTTTCATAGTGAACATGCCCAAACCAGTTTTCCAGGATATTTGAAAATTTTATGAATTTCGGTGGTGAATTCACCAACTTTCCGCCATCTTCCGGGTGAATTCACGAACTCACTTATCTAAGTATAGAAATGAGAATGTATGCGTGACTTCATGAATTTTTCGGGAAAACAGCTTGTAGGCAGCCGCTTTTCCACTGGAAAGATATCGATCTCTGTATTCCATTATCTTTGTTGATCGGGCATGTCAAAGCATTTTTTGCTCTAAGTCATTTCTTATGTTGGATTGGTACAAAAATAAACTTTCTCTTTCGGACTTTCAGATCACTTCTGTGAATGTTGATGAAGTTTTTTTCAGATTTGCAGCTTGCGATCAAAGATTGCATTATTTATTAAATTACTATTCGAATGACAAAATGTTGTTTGAAGTTCGCGTTCGTCCACGTCAAGTACTTCTTCTTCTTATTTTTTTTTTGGAGCATTGATAATTGTTCATCGTAACGCAAAAAAATGTGCACTGCCAGAGAGTTTGCAAAAATTTTACACTAATAGTGAATTGCCAACAATTTATGCAATAACGCCCACATACGCACGTCCTGTTCAAAAAGCAGAACTTACTAGGCAAGTAAAGCCAACACTTAAATCATTCGTCCTAAATAAACTTGGTTTCCCTGCAGGTTATCTCACATCTTCATGCTGGTACCCAATTTACATTGGATTTTAATAGAGGATGCAAATACCACAAGTAGTCTTGTACAAAACCTTGTGATTCGGGCAGGTTTAGAAAACAGATCCACACATTTACATATCAAAACACCTGCGCTGTTTAAACTTCAAGGAAAAGACCCAAATTGGACAAAGCCTCGTGGGGTGGAGCAACGAAATCTTGCATTACAGTGGATTCGCACAAATGTAATGCCAGATAAAGAACACAGTATTTTGTTTTTTATGGATGACGATAACACATACAGCATAGAGTTGTTCGAGGAGATGTGTAAGGTTGAAAGAGGTAAGGTTGGAGTGTGGCCAGTTGGCCTTGTCGGTGGATTGATGGTAGAAAAACCGATACTAAATGAAGACAAACAAGTAGTGGGTTTTAATTCTGCGTGGCGACCAGAAAGACCGTTCGCTATTGATATGGCCGGGTTTGCAGTGAGTGTGGATTTGCTATTTAAATTCCCAAAAGCTGTATTTTCGTACGAAGTGCAAAGAGGATATCAGGAAAGTGAGATCTTACGACATTTTACAATCGTAAAGGATTTGCAACCATTGGCAAACCTATGCGAGGATGTTCTAATTTGGCACACAAGAACTGAGAAAAGTAAATTAACTGCCGAGGAGTCATTGATAAAAAGGGGTAAGCATTCAGATAAAGGAATGGAGGTTTAAGCTGAGAAGAACCATCTCAATAGAATCTGTTCATTACTAATACATTGGCTGTGACTTTTTTTGCTGCACGTCCTGGCCTTAATTGCTCTTTGCGTATTTATTTATTGTAATGAAAGTTACACGTTCGAATAAAAAAATGGTTTTTGCACTTTAATAATTAGCCAATATGAAATCCAGCTCCCTTTCATTTACCTTCAAAATGTACATAAAGCTGTATGGCTTGAGACTTAAGGTGTACAACCCGACGGTTACCTCCAGAATCACCCCATTGAATTAATCCGACTGGAAGGAACAACTTATTTTATATGTGAAATTATTACCTAACTGACTATTTAATTTTATACGCGGATGAATTTATATATTTAAAAGAGTGGTTGGTGTACAAATTATAAGAATTTTTAAAAGAAACAATACGAAAGCATTATGTGCTATATATCGGATGAATTGCGATATTTAATCGTATGGCAATTATCTATTCTTGTTTTTTAAATCTATAAAAGTTATAATATAATTCTACGTGCAGTATTAAAATGTATATATTAATAACAAGAAAAACTTCATGCCGAATTACAGTAGATAGCCTTGATAGATTAGTACGTGAATTTGGATTTTGCAAATTATATGCAAATTGATTGGTAAATTGTAAATAATTTTAATTTATACAGCCTGCTTGTGTTCAATTTAACAAGAAAACTTTTTTCATTACTCTGTTAATAAAAATGGAATTTGAATTGTTAATCGTAACTATATTAACCATTTTTGATAAAAAGCAGTGTCAAAGTGTTAGAAACATATAAATTATAATATTCATTGCAAGCAAATTAACTGTCAACCGTCAAAATAAAAAAATTTTCATAGTGAACATGCCCAAACCAGTTTTCCAGGATATTTGAAAATTTTATGAATTTCGGTGGTGAATTCACCAACTTTCCGCCATCTTCCGGGTGAATTCACGAACTCACTTATCTAAGTATAGAAATGAGAATGTATGCGTGACTTCATGAATTTTTCGGGAAAACAGCTTGTAGGCAGCCGCTTTTCCACTGGAAAGATATCGATCTCTGTATTCCATTATCTTTGTTGATCGGGCATGTCAAAGCATTTTTTGCTCTAAGTCATTTCTTATGTTGGATTGGTACAAAAATAAACTTTCTCTTTCGGACTTTCAGATCACTTCTGTGAATGTTTTTTTTTTTTTTTTTTGGTTGCGCCTGGAGGTGAGTAATCTTCAAAAGATACCAATGGCCCGTACCATTGGTTATGCCCGATTCAGGTATATCTCGTCTGCCTACGGGCTAAACCTCACCCCTCAGAGAGGCACTATGAGATCCGGCCGCGCGCGCTCATAGTAGTATGAAATTTGTTCCTCTCATTTTTTCATTTAAGTGATGACTACGACTAAGTTACCTTAACAAGTAGTTTACGCTTCTGTAGTGTTATTCGCGTTTGGTAGGTAGCTTTCCAGCGAACGCACCTACTAATACCGTCATTACATGCGGTTTTTCCTTATGGCGCTAGGTCGAACGGTCTTGTTCTTTGCAGTCGGCGCTCAAGGTTTGTCACGTCCAGAGTACGGATTATTTCATTATTGCAGTGACCATGAATACGAGAACGAAGTTTGCGAGCAAAGTTTGTTGCTTCGTTACTCACGGTAGCAATTCCTAGATCTCTGTGAATATCACTATTCCTTATATACCATGGAGCATTCACGATTGCTCTTAGCGTTTTGTTTTGGAATGTTTGTATTATAGCCATATTGCTTGGTTTGGTACAACCCCAAAGTTGTATACCGTATGTCCAAGAAGGTTTTAGCACTTGTTTATACAGGAGCAGTTTGTTGTATACGCTTAGCTTTGAATATCTTCCGAGTAGCCAATACATTTCTCTAACTCTGATTGCGAGCTCGTCGCGCTTTTTCTTTACGTGTGGCTTCCACTTAAGTTTAGCGTCTAGGGTCATTCCTAGATATTTCGCCTCGTTTGCATATGGTATTTGTACCGAGTTAATGAAAACAGGCAAGTTGTTTATCCTTTTGTACGTGAAATTGACATGCGTCGACTTGGTCTCGTTAAGGGCAATTCGCCAGGTCTTTGTCCACTCGCATACTTTATTAAGAGCCCGTTGGAGTTTTCCAGTTGATGATTCGACTGACTCATCGATTGCGAGGATAGCCGTATCGTCTGCGAACGTTGCTACGATGGTCCCTTCATCCTGTGGTATATCTCTTGTATAGAGCAGGAATAAGATTGGGCCGAGAACGCTTCCTTGAGGAACACCGGCGTGGATTTCTTTGAATTCCGAGAATTCAGTCTCATGTCTAACACGAAAGAGTCTGTTCTCAAGGTAGGATTTCAATATTTTGTATAATTTTTCCGGTAGGATTGTCCTTAGCTTATACATGAGGCCTTCGTGCCATACCTTGTCGAAGGCTTGCGATACGTCAAGAAAAGCGCTAGAGCAAATCTTTTTGCATTCTAGAGCTTTTTCAATTTCATTTGTTATTCGATACACCTGATCGATTGTGGAATGCTGAACCCGGAAGCCGAATTGATGATCTGGTATCAAGCGTCTTTCTTCGATTACTGGTTGTAATCGTTTTAGCAGAAGTTTCTCATAAACCTTAGATATTATCGGCAGTAGCGAAATAGGTCTATATGATTTCTTATCATTTGTATTCTTCCCTGGTTTCGGAACCATAATGACTTCGGCTACTTTCCATTGTCTTGGAACGTATGAGAGTCTCAGAGAAGCATTTATAATGTACAGCAGCTTAACTAGTGCTCTTTTCGGTAGTTCCTTTAGAACTTCTCCAGTTATTAGATCGTATCCTGGAGCTTTGTTATTTTTCAACTTTCTTAGTGTCATTCGAAGCTCGGACAGAGATACGGCTTTTACTTTATAGTTGTCGGATCCCGTATTAGCATTCGGTTCTTCGTGTAAAGGTTGTCCATCGAACGGCCTGAATGTTTCTTCTAGATGCTCGGCAAACAAATCCGCTTTTTCTTTGTCTCCTTTCGCCCATTCTCCGTTAGCTTTTCTTATTGGTGGCGAGTGCATTTTTGGTTTCCTTATGGACTTCAAGGCTTTCCAAAGTGAGTAGTTTGAGCTCTTTTCAGCAGTCAAGCCCTCTAGGTAAGTAGAAGTTTCGAGATTTCTTAGATCCTGTAGCTCATTTTTAAGTTTGTTGCAAAGATGGTTCAGATAAGTTTTATCAGGGGGTGCGCGGGATTGTTGCCATCTCTTGCGCGCTCTCCTCTTTTCTCGTATGAGGTCTTCTATTTCAGGCGCGTACTTGACTTTATTGTTCCGTGTAGCTGTCTTCCGGAAGGGAGTGTTTTTCCACGCTGCACTCTGAATGGCTTCCACGAGGTTGTCAACTTCATCTTCTATTTCTAGCGGTGTCTTTAGTGGCACATTTAAAGCAACATTTTCTTTACAGTCTTTTCGGAAAACGTCCCAGTTGGTTTTGTTACTACTTAATCTGGGCGGTCCTACATTCGTTGCTACACTTCCACCCATTTTCAGGGTGACTGCTGAGTGGTCTGAGCATAGATCGTAGCATTCTTCGACTTCCGTCAGAGTTTTGTTTAGCCCTTTTGCAATAAAGAAGTCGACGAGGTCAGGGATTTTATTTTTGTCAGTTGGCCAATATGTTGGCTTTCCCGTCGAATAAAAGTCCACACCACGCTTCATACTGGCTTTGTACAGTAGTCTGCCTTTCGTTGAGTTGCATCTTGAACCCCAAAAAGTGTGTTTCGCATTAAAGTCCCCACCGATAATAAAATTAGACCCAGATGAGTCAAAGAGGTGGTCAAGGTCGTCGTCTATCAGTCTATATCCCGGGGGGAAGTAGCAAGATCTGATAAGATAGTCTAAATGGTTTACTTCAACGGAGACTGAACTTATTTGCATAGAATCGAGTTCTATTTTTATTTCTGTTGAGTGCTTAATACAATCTTTAATGTAAAGAGAGGATCCGCCTCTGGCATTTTCCGAGGGATGATGCGCGTGATAATCTCTGTAACCTTTTATTTTGGGTCCATGTCCCTTTTTTAAGTGGGTTTCCGATATCAAGCATATATCAATATTGTTTTTCCGTAGAAATATTTCTAGTTCGTTAATTTTGTTTAGGAGGCCGTTTGCGTTCCATGTCAGTATTTTAAGAAACTCTATCATATTTATGTTTTGTTATTAGGCTGCCGAGGTTTGAACTCGGGCTTGCTGTGAATGTTGATGAAGTTTTTTTCAGATTTGCAGCTTGCGATCAAAGATTGCATTATTTATTAAATTACTATTCGAATGACAAAATGTTGTTTGAAGTTCGCGTTCGTCCACGTCAAGTACTTCTTCTTCTTATTTTTTTTTTGGAGCATTGATAATTGTTCATCGTAACGCAAAAAAATGTGCACTGCCAGAGAGTTTGCAAAAATTTTACACTAATAGTGAATTGCCAACAATTTATGCAATAACGCCCACATACGCACGTCCTGTTCAAAAAGCAGAACTTACTAGGCAAGTAAAGCCAACACTTAAATCATTCGTCCTAAATAAACTTGGTTTCCCTGCAGGTTATCTCACATCTTCATGCTGGTACCCAATTTACATTGGATTTTAATAGAGGATGCAAATACCACAAGTAGTCTTGTACAAAACCTTGTGATTCGGGCAGGTTTAGAAAACAGATCCACACATTTACATATCAAAACACCTGCGCTGTTTAAACTTCAAGGAAAAGACCCAAATTGGACAAAGCCTCGTGGGGTGGAGCAACGAAATCTTGCATTACAGTGGATTCGCACAAATGTAATGCCAGATAAAGAACACAGTATTTTGTTTTTTATGGATGACGATAACACATACAGCATAGAGTTGTTCGAGGAGATGTGTAAGGTTGAAAGAGGTAAGGTTGGAGTGTGGCCAGTTGGCCTTGTCGGTGGATTGATGGTAGAAAAACCGATACTAAATGAAGACAAACAAGTAGTGGGTTTTAATTCTGCGTGGCGACCAGAAAGACCGTTCGCTATTGATATGGCCGGGTTTGCAGTGAGTGTGGATTTGCTATTTAAATTCCCAAAAGCTGTATTTTCGTACGAAGTGCAAAGAGGATATCAGGAAAGTGAGATCTTACGACATTTTACAATCGTAAAGGATTTGCAACCATTGGCAAACCTATGCGAGGATGTTCTAATTTGGCACACAAGAACTGAGAAAAGTAAATTAACTGCCGAGGAGTCATTGATAAAAAGGGGTAAGCATTCAGATAAAGGAATGGAGGTTTAAGCTGAGAAGAACCATCTCAATAGAATCTGTTCATTACTAATACATTGGCTGTGACTTTTTTTGCTGCACGTCCTGGCCTTAATTGCTCTTTGCGTATTTATTTATTGTAATGAAAGTTACACGTTCGAATAAAAAAATGGTTTTTGCACTTTAATAATTAGCCAATATGAAATCCAGCTCCCTTTCATTTACCTTCAAAATGTACATAAAGCTGTATGGCTTGAGACTTAAGGTGTACAACCCGACGGTTACCTCCAGAATCACCCCATTGAATTAATCCGACTGGAAGGAACAACTTATTTTATATGTGAAATTATTACCTAACTGACTATTTAATTTTATACGCGGATGAATTTATATATTTAAAAGAGTGGTTGGTGTACAAATTATAAGAATTTTTAAAAGAAACAATACGAAAGCATTATGTGCTATATATCGGATGAATTGCGATATTTAATCGTATGGCAATTATCTATTCTTGTTTTTTAAATCTATAAAAGTTATAATATAATTCTACGTGCAGTATTAAAATGTATATATTAATAACAAGAAAAACTTCATGCCGAATTACAGTAGATAGCCTTGATAGATTAGTACGTGAATTTGGATTTTGCAAATTATATGCAAATTGATTGGTAAATTGTAAATAATTTTAATTTATACAGCCTGCTTGTGTTCAATTTAACAAGAAAACTTTTTTCATTACTCTGTTAATAAAAATGGAATTTGAATTGTTAATCGTAACTATATTAACCATTTTTGATAAAAAGCAGTGTCAAAGTGTTAGAAACATATAAATTATAATATTCATTGCAAGCAAATTAACTGTCAACCGTCAAAATTCAAATTTTCATAGTGAACATGCCCAAACCAGTTCTCCAGGATATTTGAAAATTTTATGAATTTCGGTGGTGAATTCACCAACTTTCCGCCATCTTCCGGGTGAATTCACGAACTCACTTATCTAAGTATAGAAATGAGAATGTATGCGTGACTTCATGAATTTTTCGGGAAAACAGCTTGTAGGCAGCCGCTTTTCCACTGGAAAGATATCCACTCTGTATTCCATTATCTTTGTTGATCGGGCATGTCAAAGCATTTTTTGCTCTAAGTCATTTTTTATGTTGGATTGGTACAAAAATAAACTTTCTCTTTCGGACTTTCAGATCACTTCTGCGAATGTTGATGAAGTTTTTTTCAGATTTGCAGCTTGCGATCAAAGATTGCATTATTTATTAAATTACTATTCGAATGACAAAATGTTGTTTGAAGTTCGCGTTCGTCCACGTCAAGTACTTCTTCTTCTTATTTTTTTTTTTGGAGCATTGATAATTGTTCATCGTAACGCAAAAAAATGTGCACTGCCAGAGAGTTTGCAAAAATTTTACACTAATAGTGAATTGCCAACAATTTATGCAATAACGCCCACATACGCACGTCCTGTTCAAAAAGCAGAACTTACTAGGCAAGTAAAGCCAACACTTAAATCATTCGTCCTAAATAAACTTGGTTTCCCTGCAGGTTATCTCACATCTTCATGCTGGTACCCAATTTACATTGGATTTTAATAGAGGATGCAAATACCACAAGTAGTCTTGTACAAAACCTTGTGATTCGGGCAGGTTTAGAAAACAGATCCACACAGTTACATATCAAAACACCTGCGCTGTTCAAACTTCAAGGAAAAGACCCAAATTGGATAAAGCCTCGTGGGGTGGAGCAACGAAATCTTGCATTACAGTGGATTCGCACAAATGTAATGCCAGATAAAGAACACAGTATTTTGTTTTTTATGGATGACGATAACACATACAGCATAGAGTTGTTCGAGGAGATGTGTAAGGTTGAAAGAGGTAAGGTTGGAGTGTGGCCAGTTGGCCTTGTCGGTGGATTGATGGTAGAAAAACCGATACTAAATGAAGACAAACAAGTAGTGGGTTTTAATTCTGCGTGGCGACCAGAAAGACCGTTCGCTATTGATATGGCCGGGTTTGCAGTGAGTGTGGATTTGCTATTTAAATTCCCAAAAGCTGTATTTTCGTACGAAGTGCAAAGAGGATATCAGGAAAGTGAGATCTTACGACATTTTACAATCGTAAAGGATTTGCAACCATTGGCAAACCTATGCGAGGATGTTCTAATTTGGCACACAAGAACTGAGAAAAGTAAATTAACTGCCGAGGAGTCATTGATAAAAAGGGGTAAGCATTCAGATAAAGGAATGGAGGTTTAAGCTGAGAAGAACCATCTCAATAGAATCTGTTCATTACTAATACATTGGCTGTGACTTTTTTTTGCTGCACGTCCTGGCCTTAATTGCTCTTTGCGTATTTATTTATTGTAATGAAAGTTACACGTTCGAATAAAAAAATGGTTTTTGCACTTTAATAATTAGCCAATATGAAATCCAGCTCCCTTTCATTTACCTTCAAAATGTACATAAAGCTGTATGGCTTGAGACTTAAGGTGATCCTAGCCAGAGAGATTCCGAGAAGACATATACATCTGACACCCTAAAATTTCCATTGATAGTGATAAGCTTATTAAATGCCTATAGCTCTACAACCCGACGGTTCTCATGGATGACTGGAAACTTATAAATGCCGAGAAACCGGACAATAATAACCTATCGTTTCTAATGCTGATAACCGAAGACTGCGCGGACCTGATCGAGAAGATCGGCTGCTTTGGCATCAGACATG
Organism: Cheilosia variabilis; assembly: GCA_951230905.1. Lineage (NCBI taxonomy): Eukaryota > Metazoa > Arthropoda > Insecta > Diptera > Syrphidae > Cheilosia > Cheilosia variabilis. Next base: position 59,015,821 of record OX579676.1, read on the forward strand.
TAAAAGTCAAGATTCGATCCTCACGCCGGACCGACGATTTAGACGAAGTCGACATAGCCAGCAAGTTGCTGTAGGACATGTTGATCGAGACCATCCACCCCACAAACTAAACCAACACAACCACTGAAAATACCAAAGCTGAAAGTCGTATAGATTAATCTGAAGCTATCAGGCCCCGTTTTTTCAATCTTGGTGATATCTAACCGGTTATTCCATTTGGTAGCCATCGAATATGTTTGTTCAACAAAATATTAACCAGAGAATCAGTGGTTTGGTAAGTTAGCCCGAGACGTAGCTGCTATACACAACAAATTTTTTGAGCTTCGATCTCAGTAAAGCAAAATGAAGTACATTTTTTTAGCATGCAATAACTACAACTACTGTACGTCCTCGAAGTGTCAAGTACAGCGTAGTTGTTGTCTTTGCGTGCTGAAAATCCTCCCTCGCATTTTTTCTTGAATATTCGCCAGTGATTCCTTTGCCGATTTGAATGTTTTGCAAAAAGGCTTGATTATGTAACTGAATAATTTAAAATGGCACTAAATGCGAAAAAGTGCTGAATAAGTTTCACATTTTGATACTTTTGAAATTTCAAAATTTGTTTCCGAAATGATTTTAATTTGGTTTTCTTTATATTTGTCTAGTCGCCAAAAGTAATTGTTAAAAAAAAAAAAATACTTGCATCGTTTTCAATTTTGTTACTATTACTATTAAATACTATAATAATTAAAAAATAATGTGCCTTAATAATATACATGCTAGTTTCGACTTTATATTTTATTAGTCCAAGTTAGTTATATTTTCAATAGAAATTTTGCAATTGTGAGCTTCCGTAAATTTTAAATCGAGACTAAAATTAGTTATTAGTGCGGCGGAATATCAATTTTGTAAGATAATAAGAAGTATCCCTTTACATGCACCTTTTGACATGGTGATGTATTTTTATTAGTATTGAATCTATATCATACAATTTTACTACAAATTTGTATAAGACTGTCAGCAGAATAAATAAATAAAAACCAGTTTCGACTCTTAATTTTAGTATTTCACAGTGGCACCCCCAAGTCTTTTTATTAACAAGGTGAAGAGGACTCGCCCATGGATTACTGGAACTTCGACAGATGCCTTTTTCTACCAAATTCCTGAACTCCTCTTTGACCTGTTTGAGCTTTTCAACTGCAAGTCGGCGATATCGTTCGACTGTCGGTTGACCAGTGGTAATTATGTGGTGCTGTATAACGTCGGTTTTCGATTGTGTGTGGAGCTTGGTGGTAGAGTTCATGGAATCTTTAAGAATGTCACTGTATGCTAGTCGTCCGTCAACAGTGGATAACCAACAAACATCTGTCGGATATACTCTTCATGGTGTCGTGAGCGATGTAGTTGCATCAATGAGGCGTCTTGATTTTAGTTCGAAGATCAATCCGTGATGAGCGAGCAGATCTGTATAATAGATCCAATAATTGCTGTCTTAACATCAGCTATGATGAATGAAAGATAACTTGATTACGCGTCGTAGACCGAGGTTGAGGGTAAGTAATTTTTCGCCGTAAGTGTGGATTGTAGACTGATGATAGCACAGAGACTGATGATCCGGAATCAATGAGAAGTTTTTGAAGTTTGTCTCTGTCGAAAACGTGGAGGCGGTATTCGATGTTTGCATGATTGCTGTTGTCTACCGCCTGAAATGACAACAGCGATTTTAGTTTAACTTTTGGTTCTCGCCGAATCGTTCTTGGAAGTAGCAAGCTTTGGGTTGTGTGTGTGGTGTTGAAGGTGTAGTTGAAGAGCCTGCTCGCGGCTTAGAAGCAGATCGATGTCTATTGTATTTGTTGTTGCTTGTTTTTAGCTTTTGAACCAACTTGGTCAAGTTAGAAAGGGGCGCTTCGATCGTGTATAGGCGGTTGTGAAAATCGTAAGAAAATCCTTCTTCCTGAGTGTCCCCGGAGCAAATGTCTGGATTAGACGTGTTGTCGATAACTCTATCTGCGATTTCAGCTAAGGCATCAAGTAAATACTTCTTCGTTTTATATTTTTTTTGTGAGCCTTGATAATTGTTCATCGTAGCGCAAAAAAATGTGCACTGCCAGAGAGTCTGCAAGCATTTTACACTAACAGGGAATTGCCAACAATTTATGCAATAACGCCCACATACGCACGTCCTGTTCAAGAAGCAGAACTTACTAGGCAAGTACAGCCAACAGTTAAATCATTCGTCCTAAATAAACTTGGTTTCCCTGCCGGTTAACTCACATCTTCATGCTGGTTCCCAATTTACATTGGATTTTAATAGAGAATGCAAATACCAAAAGTAGTCTTGTACAAAACCTTCTGATTCGGGCAGGTTTAGAAAACAGATCCACTCAGTTACATATCAAAACACCTGCGCTGTTCAAACTTCAAGGAAAAGACCCAAATTGGATAAACCCTCGTGGGGTGGAGCAACGAAATCGTGCATTACAGTGGATTCGCACAAATGTAATGCCAGATAAAGAACACAGTATTTTGTTTTTTATGGATGACGATAACACATACAGCATAGAGTTGTTCGAGGAGATGTGTAAGGTTAAAAGAGGTAAGGTTGGAGTGTGGCCAGTTGGCCTTGTCGGTGGAATGATGGTAGAAAAACCAATACTAAATGAAGACAAACAAGTAGTGGGTGTTAATTCTGCGTGGCGACCAGAAAGACCGTTCGCTATTGATATGGCCGGGTGTTGGCTCAAAAACAATAATGTAGTATGAGTTTACTATTTGAATTGAAGTATAATTCATTATAAAATATAAGGAAAGATAAAGAAAAAATAAGTTCCTTACTTATTTGCTTGGTTCCGTTTTATTTGGCGAACGTCCGTGGAATGAAACAAAAGGGGATTTACCGATTCGACGTCTGTCAGTTTATGCCACTTTATGAGATCTATTATCGACTTCTGGTGTTTGTACATAATTTGGAAAACCCAACAGAAAGTGATTGGGTGTGAGTGGTTCGGCTGTATCACTTTCTATGGGCAAGTGTGTGAGAGGACGCGAATTCATTAAATTTTCAGCTTCAATCAATAGGCTATGAAGTGTTTCCAGTTGTGGAGCTTTCTCCTTAAGCGTGAAGGCCAAAACATTTTTTACACACCTCACCACCCTTTCCCACACTCCTCCGGCTGTTCGATTCCCCGGAACAATGAAAACCCATTCAATACCTCGACGTGTGCACTCTTGTGCTAACCCTTTGTCGATAAAAACCCATTCTATCTTACTTGCTTCCACAAAATTTTTTCCGCGGTCGCTTCGTATACGCACACGGACTCCTCGGCGGTTCACAAAATTTCGCAAGCACAGGATGGCTGCGTCGGTCGATAGATCTTTTGCAAGCTCTAAGTGGATGGCTCGCACTGTCAGGCATGTAAACAATGCCACCCATCTCTTTTCACATCGCCGTCCTATAGTGACTTGGACAGGCCCGAAATAGTGTACCCCTGTATATGAAAAAGCTCTAACGTAGGGTGTAAGTCGGTCGGTAGGCAATTGACCCATTAACGGAGGTTCTGGAACTGCCGACAGGTTTTTACAAAGCTGGAAAGTTAATTTAGTCTTCCTTACCAATCGCCGAATGCTTGGGATCCAAGACCTCGTACGTATAGCACAAACTATTGCATCCTGTTTTTGATGCTGAAATATCCCTTGGTAGTATTGAGCTATCATTTTCCAAATGGTATTTGGGCATGATGAGTGGTCTTTTCACATTTATAGGTACACACGTGGCATTATCAATACGACCACCTAGTCGCAATACGTTACGCTCGCTCAGAATTGGATTCAGTCGAAATATCAAACTCTAGTCTCATTTCCTTAATCGACAATTGTAAATCGGATGAAGTCCACTTATCATCGAAATCTCTTTTAATTTTTTAGTGTTCCTGGTACCCATCTCCAGCTTTCGATTTCTGAATCTTCCAAAATTTCGGATATCCGATGCGCGACGAACTGTTTATAGGAACGGCTGTCAGATCTTATCTCATGGATAACGGTCTTGGAGTCAGACCATAACATAACTTTGCTCGGTTTAACATCATACGCATTTAGAATCATATATTTCAGCCTAACACCCAACACTGCCGCTTGCAGCTCAAGCCTTGGGATGGATAGGGCCTTGATAGAACTGCATCTCGTCTTTCCCAAAACAAACGCGACATCGACGTAATCCTCATAAGCTATGCGCCAATACCCGACGGCAGAGTAGGCGACTTCGCTAGCATCAACAAAAATATGGAGCTGTACATATGCGCAATCAGTTAATCGCGGATGGTAACATCTATTAATTTTAAGTTCTTTCACGGCATCGAGTTGTTTGTACCATTCATACCACTAGCGGTAAGTATCTTCCCAATATTAAATTTCCACAGCGCTTGCAATAATAATTTTGATTTTATGATAACATTGGCCAGAAATCCAAAGGGATCAAAAATCGACATATTGATACTCAGCACTTGACTTTTTGTGGGTCTGGTTCTTTCCTCCAGGATCGCTTTTGGCATTTTTCCAAATTTAAGTATAAAGCAGAACTGTGCCCATGTTCTGTAACTCATGCGATAACTTTTCGCATCGAAAACTTAGGAACAAAACATTCCGCTGTTTATCGCATCTGGAAAATATTGGAGTTCTCTAACTCTATGCGAAAAGTATTCTGTAGTAACTTTTAATTTCATGGGAATTTTGGAAATTATTTCACAAAGCTGTCAAAACACTGCAAAACAAAACAATAAAAATTGAAAATTATTTCACAGGGATTTTCGGTAACGTTGTTTTTAAAAATATTTAGCTTTTCACTAATTTTGGGTGAAGAATACGATAGGCGTAACATGTTACGGACTCAATGCATGTACTAAGAGATAGCATAAACCCTTTTGAAACCCTGCCGGAAGCAAGATTTCGGGAGTTGTATCGTTTTCCCGTGGTTCAGCTCGGATACTTATTGACGAGCTAAGTCCACATTTGTGCTTAGGGCAAAGGAATACATTTATTCCAATACCGATTCGGGTCTGTGCTGCATGAAGCTATGAAATGAATTATTTGTTTTAATACTTTATAACCGCAAGCTTTGAGTTTCGTTCTAAAATTCGGCAGTTGAAGTGAATATTTTATCGCTCTGATAGTTACGGAACCTGAATATATCACATATTTCCAGGGGTTTCATATCGAAATGTTCCATGTGATATAGTTTTCGATTCACACAGTTACAGAACGCGTCATGTGATATTATGGCATTTTGTTTCAATTCATATCGTTTTAGTGATATCTATCACATATCAGCGATGCGATAATTACAGAACACAGGCACTGGTCATTGTTTGAGTCCCAATACATACCGAGCATTTTTTCCCTTGAGTCACTTCGGCATAAATCTGTTAGGTCTGATGGTAACGTAAGAGAAGAAGGCCCGTTAATCGCTTCAATTAACTCCTGCGAGCTGGAAACAAACCCTCCTTATTCAAACTCGGTGTGACTATGAATTTTCGTTACTGTTTTGGATACTGTAATGGCTTCGGCAACGGTATCGAAACTATCCACACAGTCATCAACATAATGACAGTCGATGATCGCCTTAACCGCTCGCGGATGAGTTTCTTTGTATTGGTTTGCGTTAAATTTTTCATATACTGTGCGGAGCATGGCGAACTTGTCGACCCAAAAATCATCGCATTCATAACATATATATATGGAGGCCTCAGTAAATCTCCATCCCTCCATAGGAATCTTTGAGCGTCTTGGTCTTTCTTCCTAATGTTAATGCGGTGAAACATTTCACGTATGTCTGCGCATACACCTATTTGTTTCTGATGAAATCTGAACAATATAGATAAAAGTGGCTTTGGCTGGTACAATTCTGGGCCCTTCAGTAACATAGAATTAAGCGACGTTCCATTGACTGAAGCGGCAGCATCAAATACGTGTAGCAGAATTACAAGTAACGAAGTGTGGTAAGTACCAAGTGCGGTTAGAAGTAATGGCCAATTCGTCCCGCGTGAGCTTTCTGGCATAGTTCTTCGACACATAATCGTAAATTTGTTGTTTGTACCACTCGGCCATCTTAGGATCTTTCTCAATTTTTCGTTCGACCAGTTGCAATCGCCTTAGGGCCATACTGTAGCTGTCGTCTAATTCCACGTCGTCATTTTTCCAGAGAAGACCAGTTTCGTACTGTCTGTTTACTTTACTTGTCGATTCCTTAAGAATTTTTTTAGCTCTTTTATCAGCTTCGGACAGGATTTGCTTCGTCGGTTTGCCTGAAATATTTTTAATCGTAAAATATTCTGAAACTTGTCGTTGCAAATCGTTCATGGTTGATTGATCTTCACAACCGATATAGCTGACTACGGCTTTTGTATAATTTTCGTCATTCGACCCGAAAAGTGTCCAACCTAATTTGGTATTATGACGGAAAATCGCTCGTCAAAGTTAACTACACTTATCGGTCGAACAATCAACATTCGAGGCACGGCATCTGCATAATCTTCAATTGGTATTCCAGGTTTAGCTTAGTTTTCTTACTACACTGTTTGTTTATGATTGTGCTTATCGTTGCTCTTTCTGGTCCTAGTGACGATTCATTTGACGAGATTGATATGGCTGTGTGAGAAGGGGAGGAGTCATGAAGAAAACGATTGCGGCATTTGCGGCAGGATGAAATTCCGCATTCTCGTCGATTGAGGCATTTTGAAATGCCGTGTCCCGAACGCAGGCAACAAAAACATATATGATTATGTTTAACTAAATTCCACCGTTCAGAAACAGGGATGTTTTTAAATTTCGAACATTGATACAATCGATGACGTGGGTAAAGCTGGAACCGCCACATTCGAATTTTGCCAAACAAAGTACATGGGATTTAATTGCTATTTAATCGCTAATTAATTGCTCTATTCTTGATTTTTCCGCTCTTCGGGAAGTGGGAGATTTTGTGGCGGACCTAGCTTACCGGTAAAGCTGGAACCGCCACATTGACTTTTGAAGGATTTTTTTTGCGCATACCAATCACCGATTTAATCGCTCTGGGGAAATGTAAACATTTTTCCAGCCAGGTAAGCCGTTCGCCCACAATTTCAAATTTGCGTTTTTTGTAACGGTCAGTTCGCTATAAAACTCTTTTAAATTTGAAGGAAAATCAAAAAGATTATTAAAAAATTCATAAAAAAATAACCCTTTCGAATATGAATATGCTACATATCTTAAAAGAAGCGTATAATTATAGGCTACTATCAGTTTAAATCAAATATTTTGTCGCTCTTCCTTAAATGGGCCAAAAACGGTAGGATAGATCCATCATAAACAAACACTTTGAAAAATTAAAAAAAATATATTCCGTTACAATTTAACAAAGTCATATACACCAAAAGAAGCATCTATTCATTACCTATCAGCCCATAGAATAAAATAATTTGTCGCTCTTCTCTAAATGTTGCAAAAACTAAAAAGTTTATTTTAAGACCAAAAAAGTAAGCTAAAAATACAAAAATAAAAATGTTCAATACTAAAAATCCATATATCCCGTTCGAATCCTACTATGTGATATAGCTCATTAGAAGCGTGTATTCATTAGCTATCAGCCCAATTCATAAAATAATTTGTCGCTCTTCTCTAAATGTGTCAAAGGCTAACAAGTTCATTTTGCCAAAAAAACCCAAATATTCCCCTAGTACAAAAAAAAAATTGGAAAATTTGGAAAAATCCATATATCCCGTTCGAATCCTACTATGTGACATAGCTCATTAGAAGCGTGTATTCATTAGCTATCAACCCAATTCATAAAATAATTTGTCGCTCTACTCTAAATGTGTCAAAGGCTAACAAGTTAATTTTGCCAAAAAAACCCAAATATTCCCCTAGTACAAAAAAAATTGGAAAATTTGGAAAAATCCATATATCCCGTTTGAATCCTACTGTGTGACATAGCTCATTAGAAGCGTGTATTCATTAGCTATCAACCCAATTTATAAAATAATTTTTCGCTCGTCTCTAAATGTGTCAAAGGCTAACAAGTTCATTTTGCCAAAAAAACCCAAATATTCCCCTAGTACAAAAAAAAAAAATGGAAAATTTGGAAAAATCCATATATGTAGGATTCGAGAGGTAGCGACAAGAGACGAGACGAACAGCTGCACATACATCAATATATGTTGTGCAGCAGACAGAAAACCACAAGACGACTAGAGAACGTACGCACACACAAGAACGTTAACAGACAGAGGGACAAGACGAATACCAGACAGACGAGAAAACGGAAACCCACCCTGACGAACGATCACGACGACAAAAAGAGTCAGTCGTAGTTGAATATCAAGAGTAGAAAGACCTTAGCACTAGGCATGTATAATTTTGTCAACTAAGTATTAATAGAAAGAAAAATAAAGAAAACCCGATGAACAAAGAAGTGTTGTGTTTTTATAAGATCCGACAAATTTTTGGGGGCTCAGCCAAAATTAAACAAAAAAATCAGTAAAGATTAAACCGGTGTTCAACTCACAACTCAAGTGGAAAAAACTCGGCCGAAAAGTGTGAATCGCTAATCAAATAAGGTTAAGTGATAAACGAAAGTGCAGTGGAAAAATTCAACAAATAACGAAAAGTGGAAAAGAAATAAAAACTGTTAAAACATTGAAAGAGCAACAACGCGAAGGCGAACAAAAAGAGAAAAACGCACAGACAAGAAAAAACATATCAGCAACGGCATCATAAAATCCGTTTGCAGTGAAGTAGTGTGTGTTATGTGGAAAAGTGAAAAATAATTGTGTCGCCGTTGTTTGCTCCAACGTTGAATGCGGCTGAGAAATACGAAGAGGACGAAAGAAGAGACGAGAGAACAAGACGAAAGAGGAAGACGACATCCGCAGATGGTTGCTGATTTGTATTATTAGTAATTATAATTCGGTTATTGTAGTATTTGTCTGTTATAGATTGTAGTAGTAGATAATAATTTTAATATTCACCAAAATATAAAATATTGTTATTAGGTCATAGAGTTAAGATCGGCGTAGAATGGATGCGAATCGCATATTGGGGATGACAGTAGAAGAGTTGAAAATTCAGCTTAGGGATGTAGGGTTGACAGTGACGGGCAACAAACATGAACTGCAACAACGACTAATGCTTTTCTATGACAATGAGGGAGACAGTAGTTTGATACATACAATTCGCGAGGTAGAAATAGAACCATCAGGTAGTGGCGGGGGTGCGCAACGGCAGAGAATACCAAATCCGATATCAAGGGATGAGCCACCAAGCACATTTCTATTTAAAGACATCGAGGAGAGCATATCGCCGTTTTCTGGGGAATCATCGCAAAATGTAGACGCCTGGATTAAAGAATTCGAAAGCGCTTGTTCGATCTTGCGTTTTAACAGCTTGCAGAGATTTGTTTACGGTCGAAGGATGGTAGTTGGCGCTGCAAAATTATTCGTGCAGGGGGAGACGGGTATATCATGTTGGGAAACCTTAAAGGAAGCGTTGAGAGATGAATTTAAGGTTGAGGTAAATTCTCCGGAAGTCCATAGGCAGCTGAGAAGTCGCCGAAAGCAGCCGGGTGAAACAACGCGCGAATACTTGTATCAAATGATACAAATTGCCAAACCAATAGAAATAGACGAGTCTTCCCTAATCGAATACATCATAGCGGGCCTGAAGGATGAAAGAGTAAACAAGATAATACTCTACGAAGCAACGACAATAGAGGAACTGAAGGGGAAAATTAAGATATACGAGCGTGTGAAGCAGCAATCGGCAGATAACTCTACACAGTTTTTACCGACAGCTTCTTCGATTAAACATGAAGCAGTCATAATAAAAAAAGAAGGGGTGAAGAAATGCTTCAAGTGCGGGGACCCCAATCATTTCTCTAAGTCATGTCCCAAGAGTTACAAATGTTTTAGATGCGGAGAGATGGGGCATAGGTCGTTTGAGTGCAGAAAACAACCCGAAGAGGAGACGAATGCCAAAGCGCATTTTGGCAGTAGAACGGTTCACCTCATGAAAGAGATCACGGTGAACCAAATTGAGATGACGGCGTTGGTAGACACAGGATGCGACTTGTCACTGCTAAGGTATGATCTATTATTACGGTTTCCAGACGTCGATTTAATTCAACCTACTGTTCTGACAGGGTTGGGAAATAAGGAGGTGAGAACGCTGGGGTACTTCGATACAACGGTATTAATAGATGAGAACCAGTTTTCTGTTAGGTTACATGTCGTGCGTGAACGCGATATGTTATTCTCTATGGTAATTGGGGTAGATGTGATAAGCCAAGCATCAGTCACCATCAAGGACAACGATGTCCAATTTAGACGAGTTGAGGAACAAGTGGTAGGAACAGCGACATCAATTAAGACGGATGTCTGTGAGGTGACATTAGACGACGATGTTCATGAAGATGATCTGGAACAAGGAGACGAAGCGGTAGAAATCGAGGAGGAGGCTGAATTGAGGATTTTAAGAAGGCAGCGGGAAGACGTCCCAACGCGAGGGTCAATCCGAAGATTAACAGCAAGGCCGAGCGTAGATTCGGTAGAAGAGCTGCATAGCGAATTTGGAGCTATGTGTGCTATGGCAGTGGATGAAGATGAATCCACGCCTGCAGTCGATTTAAACCACTTACCGGAAAATCAGAAGATGCGGATTTTAAAGATGATGGAGACGTATAATCCGAGGGCAGATGAACCATCACCGATCACCATGAAAATTATTTTGAAAGATGAAACACCACTGTTCGAAAGAGCGAGAAGGGTATCCGTGCAAGAAAAGGACGAAATAGAGAGGCAGGTTACCGAGAAAGGGCATAATTCAGGAAAGCAAGTCTGAATTTGCTTCGCCTGTAGTGTTGGTCTCCAAGAAGAATGGAGAGAAGAGGATGTGTTGCGATTATCGACGGATAAATGCGAGAATGGTATAGGATCATTTCCCTATGCCTGTGATGGACGACGTAATTGAACAATTACAACAAGGATTAGTTTTCACGACGCTTGATCTAGTGAATGGATTTTTTCACGTTCCAGTTGATCCGGATTCGAGGAAATATACTTCAGTTTGACAGTTTGAGTTCAAGAAGGTTCCTTTTGGAATATGCAATTCGCCAGCAGTTTTCACAAGATTCATCATGACGATTCTGAGACCATTGATCAATGAAGGCGTGGTCCAAGTATACATGGACGATGTGATAATACCGGCGAAGGATAACGAGGAAGCTGTGTCGCGATTGGAAAAGGTGCTAAAAGTAGCAAGCAAAAATGAACTGGAGATAAATTGGCAAAAGTGTCAATTCCTGAAGCGGAAAATCACTTTCTTGGGATATGTGATTGAGAATGGAACGATTCGGCCGTCTGAAGAGAAGACGAATGCTGTAAAAAACTACCCGTTACCGAGGGACAAGAAGTCGCTTCAAAGATTTCTGGGCCTAACATCGTATTTTCGGAGATTCGTGGAGGGCTACGCGGCAAAGGCGAAACCCCTCAGTGATTTATTGCGAAAGAACGTTACATTCATGATGGGGCACGAGCAGAATGAAGCTTTTGATTGGTTGAAGTGCGCGCTTACTTGGTCATCAGTCCTCAAACTGTTTGACCCAAATATACGGAGCAGTGCTATTCCAAAGGGACAACGACGATCAAGAACTGCATCCGGTACAATTCATGAGTCGCAAGACAAGCCCGCAGGAGGAAAAGTACCACTCCTATGAGTTGGAAGTTTTGGCGATAGTAGGAGCACTTAAGAAATTGAGAGTATATTGCATAGGTCAACATGTGAAGATCGTCACAGATTGCAATGCTTTCGCGATGACGATGAACAAGAAGGAGGTACCATTAAGAGTGACAAGATGGGCGATGTTTCTACAAGACTATGACTATGAAGTGGTGCATCGAAGCGGCACCAAGATGCGACATGTCGACGCACTGAGTCGAGTAGGTATGCTCATCGTTGGTACATTGACTTACAGGATAAAGGAAGCTCAATCACAGGATGAATACTTGAGAGTCATAGCCGAGGTTTTGAAGCAAAAACAATATGAAGACTATTTCATTAAGAATGGCATCGTGTGCAAGGATTCGATCTTGGAGCTGGTCGCTATACCATCCTCCATGGAAGATGAAATCATTCGGATGGTCCATAAGGAAGGTCACTTCGCCGCTAAAAAGACTCAAGAGATATTGGAGAAGACATATTTCATTCGCGATGCTAAGACTAAAATCATGAGGGTTATTAAGAACTGTGTCGAGTGTATACTAGCTGAAAGGAAGAGTGGCAAGCCGGAGGGATGGTTGACTCCGATTGATAAAGGAAGTTTTCCGTTGGAGACTTATCATATTGACCACATAGGACCAATGGAGGACACTAAGAAGAAATACAACTATATTTTAGTGGTTGTCGACGCTTTTTCTAAGTTCGTGTGGCTGTACCCAACTAAGAGTACAACTACAGAAGAGGTTTTGGAGAAACTTAGGAAACAAGCATCTATTTTTGGAAACCCAAAAAGGATTATCTCAGATCGAGGGACGCCATTTACCTCGAACGCTTTCGAGGAATACTGCAAGGAACAAGAGATAGTACACCTGATGATCACAACAGGGGTACCGAGAGGAAACGGCCAGGTGGAACGCGTGAACAGGATCCTAGTACCGCTTTTGACAAAGATGACGTTAGAACACCCAGGACTGTGGTATAAGAATGTGGACAAGGCGCAACAAATTATAAACAACACGCCTCCGAGAAGCACGAAGGTTGCACCGTTCAAAATTTTGACCGGACTAGACATGAAGGTGAGAGAGTTGCCAGACATCCAAGAGATACTCCGCGAAGAGGTCTACGAGGAATTAGCAACGGGAAGGAAACAAATGCGAGACGAAGCCAAAACGAACATTGAAGGCATCCAACAAGAGAATTACCGATACAACCTTAGAAAACGGAAGGAAGCGTTAAAATAGAAGGTGAACGACCTAGTGGCTGTGCGAAGAACCCAATTCGGACCAGGATTAAGGCTAAAACAAAAATATTTTGGACCGTACAGAGTGGTAAGAATGTGCAAACATGACCGCTATGAAGTAGAGAAGGTTGGTTATCATGCCGGGCCGGGGCGTACAACCGCTGCTGCCGATGGTATGAAACCGTGGGTGAAGTCATTCGGGGCGAATGACAAGTCAGGATAGCCGAATGTAGTATTCGAGAGGTAGCGACAAGACACGAGACGAACAGCTGCACATACATCAATATATGTTGTGCAGCAGACAGAAAACCACAAGACGAATAGAGAACGTACGCACAAACAGGAACGTTAACAGACAGAGGGACAAGACGAATACCAGACAGACGAGAAAACGGAAACCCACCCTGACGAACGATCACGACGACAAAAAGAGTCAGTCGTAGTTGAATATCAAGAGTAGAAAGACCTTAGCACTAGGCATGTATAATTTTGTCAACTAAGTATTAATAGAAAGAAAAATAAAGAAAACCCGATGAACAAAGAAGTGTTGTGTTTTTATAAGATCCGACAAATTTTTGGGGGCTCAGCCAAAATTAAACAAAAAAATCAGTAAAGATTAAACCGGTGTTCAACTCACAACTCAAGTGGAAAAAACTCGGCCGAAAAGTGTGAATCGCTAATCAAAGAAGGTTAAGTGATAAACGAAAGTGCAGTGGAAAAATTCAACAAATAACGAAAAGTGGAAAAGAAATAAAAACTGTTAAAACATTGAAAGAGCAACAACGCGAAGGCGAACAAAAAGAGAAAAACGCACAGACAAGAAAAAACATATCAGCAACGGCATCATAAAATCCGTTTGCAGTGAAGTAGTGTGTGTTATGTGGAAAAGTGAAAAATAATTGTGTCGCCGTTGTTTGCTCCAACGTTGAATGCGGCTGAGAAATACGAAGAGGACGAAAGAAGAGACGAGAGAACAAGACGAAAGAGGAAGACGACATCCGCAGATGGTTGCTGATTTGTATTATTAGTAATTATAATTCGGTTATTGTAGTATTTGTCTGTTATAGATTGTAGTAGTAGATAATAATTTTAATATTCACCAAAATATAAAATATTGTTATTAGGTCATAGAGTTAAGATCGGCGTAGAATGGATGCGAATCGCATATTGGGGATGACAGTAGAAGAGTTGAAAATTCAGCTTAGGGATGTAGGGTTGACAGTGACGGGCAACAAACATGAACTGCAACAACGACTAATGCTTTTCTATGACAATGAGGGAGACAGTAGTTTGATACATACAATTCGCGAGGTAGAAATAGAACCATCAGGTAGTGGCGGGGGTGCGCAACGGCAGAGAATACCAAATCCGATATCAAGGGATGAGCCACCAAGCACATTTCTATTTAAAGACATCGAGGAGAGCATATCGCCGTTTTCTGGGGAATCATCGCAAAATGTAGACGCCTGGATTAAAGAATTCGAAAGCGCTTGTTCGATCTTGCGTTTTAACAGCTTGCAGAGATTTGTTTACGGTCGAAGGATGGTAGTTGGCGCTGCAAAATTATTCGTGCAGGGGGAGACGGGTATATCATGTTGGGAAACCTTAAAGGAAGCGTTGAGAGATGAATTTAAGGTTGAGGTAAATTCTCCGGAAGTCCATAGGCAGCTGAGAAGTCGCCGAAAGCAGCCGGGTGAAACAACGCGCGAATACTTGTATCAAATGATACAAATTGCCAAACCAATAGAAATAGACGAGTCTTCCCTAATCGAATACATCATAGCGGGCCTGAAGGATGAAAGAGTAAACAAGATAATACTCTACGAAGCAACGACAATAGAGGAACTGAAGGGGAAAATTAAGATATACGAGCGTGTGAAGCAGCAATCGGCAGATAACTCTACACAGTTTTTACCGACAGCTTCTTCGATTAAACATGAAGCAGTCATAATAAAAAAAGAAGGGGTGAAGAAATGCTTCAAGTGCGGGGACCCCAATCATTTCTCTAAGTCATGTCCCAAGAGTTACAAATGTTTTAGATGCGGAGAGATGGGGCATAGGTCGTTTGAGTGCAGAAAACAACCCGAAGAGGAGACGAATGCCAAAGCGCATTTTGGCAGTAGAACGGTTCACCTCATGAAAGAGATCACGGTGAACCAAATTGAGATGACGGCGTTGTTAGACACAGGATGCGACTTGTCACTGCTAAGGTATGATCTATTATTACGGTTTCCAGACGTCGATTTAATTCAACCTACTGTTCTGACAGGGTTGGGAAATAAGGAGGTGAGAACGCTGGGGTACTTCGATACAACGGTATTAATAGATGAGAACCAGTTTTCTGTTAGGTTACATGTCGTGCGTGAACGCGATATGTTATTCTCTATGGTAATTGGGGTAGATGTGATAAGCCAAGCATCAGTCACCATCAAGGACAACGATGTCCAATTTAGACGAGTTGAGGAACAAGTGGTAGGAACAGCGACATCAATTAAGACGGATGTCTGTGAGGTGACATTAGACGACGATGTTCATGAAGATGATCTGGAACAAGGAGACGAAGCGGTAGAAATCGAGGAGGAGGCTGAATTGAGGATTTTAAGAAGGCAGCGGGAAGACGTCCCAACGCGAGGGTCAATCCGAAGATTAACAGCAAGGCCGAGCGTAGATTCGGTAGAAGAGCTGCATAGCGAATTTGGAGCTATGTGTGCTATGGCAGTGGATGAAGATGAATCCACGCCTGCAGTCGATTTAAACCACTTACCGGAAAATCAGAAGATGCGGATTTTAAAGATGATGGAGACGTATAATCCGAGGGCAGATGAACCATCACCGATCACCATGAAAATTATTTTGAAAGATGAAACACCACTGTTCGAAAGAGCGAGAAGGGTATCCGTGCAAGAAAAGGACGAAATAGAGAGGCAGGTTACCGAGAAAGGGCATAATTCAGGAAAGCAAGTCTGAATTTGCTTCGCCTGTAGTGTTGGTCTCCAAGAAGAATGGAGAGAAGAGGATGTGTTGCGATTATCGACGGATAAATGCGAGAATGGTAAAGGATCATTTCCCTATGCCTGTGATGGACGACGTAATTGAACAATTACAACAAGGATTAGTTTTCACGACGCTTGATCTAGTGAATGGATTTTTTCACGTTCCAGTTGATCCGGATTCGAGGAAATATACTTCAGTTTGACAGTTTGAGTTCAAGAAGGTTCCTTTTGGAATATGCAATTCGCCAGCAGTTTTCACAAGATTCATCATGACGATTCTGAGACCATTGATCAATGAAGGAGTGGTCCAAGTATACATGGACGATGTGATAATACCGGCGAAGGATAACGAGGAAGCTGTGTCGCGATTGGAAAAGGTGCTAAAAGTAGCAAGCAAAAATGGACTGGAGATAAATTGGCAAAAGTGTCAATTCCTGAAGCGGAAAATCACTTTCTTGGGATATGTGATTGAGAATGGAACGATTCGGCCGTCTGAAGAGAAGACGAATGCTGTAAAAAACTACCCGTTACCGAGGGACAAGAAGTCGCTTCAAAGATTTCTGGGCCTAACATCGTATTTTCGGAGATTCGTGGAGGGCTACGCGGCAAAGGCGAAACCCCTCAGTGATTTATTGCGAAAGAACGTTACATTCATGATGGGGCACGAGCAGAATGAAGCTTTTGATTGGTTGAAGTGCGCGCTTACTTGGTCATCAGTCCTCAAACTGTTTGACCCAAATATACGGAGCAGTGCTATTCCAAAGGGACAACGACGATCAAGAACTGCATCCGGTACAATTCATGAGTCGCAAGACAAGCCAGCAGGAGGAAAAGTACCACTCCTATGAGTTGGAAGTTTTGGCGATAGTAGGAGCACTTAAGAAATTGAGAGTATATTGCATAGGTCAACATGTGAAGATCGTCACAGATTGCAATGCTTTCGCGATGACGATGAACAAGAAGGAGGTACCATTAAGAGTGACAAGATGGGCGATGTTTCTACAAGACTATGACTATGAAGTGGTGCATCGAAGCGGCACCAAGATGCGACATGTCGACGCACTGAGTCGAGTAGGTATGCTCATCGTTGGTACATTGACTTACAGGATAAAGGAAGCTCAATCACAGGATGAATACTTGAGAGTCATAGCCGAGGTTTTGAAGCAAAAACAATATGAAGACTATTTCATTAAGAATGGCATCGTGTGCAAGGATTCGATCTTGGAGCTGGTCGCTATACCATCCTCCATGGAAGATGAAATCATTCGGATGGTCCATAAGGAAGGTCACTTCGCCGCTAAAAAGACTCAAGAGATATTGGAGAAGACATATTTCATTCGCGATGCTAAGACTAAAATCATGAGGGTTATTAAGAACTGTGTCGAGTGTATACTAGCTGAAAGGAAGAGTGGCAAGCCGGAGGGATGGTTGACTCCGATTGATAAAGGAAGTTTTCCGTTGGAGACTTATCATATTGACCACATAGGACCAATGGAGGACACTAAGAAGAAATACAACTATATTTTAGTGGTTGTCGACGCTTTTTCTAAGTTCGTGTGGCTGTACCCAACTAAGAGTACAACTACAGAAGAGGTTTTGGAGAAACTTAGGAAACAAGCATCTATTTTTGGAAACCCAAAAAGGATTATCTCAGATCGAGGGACGCCATTTACCTCGAACGCTTTCGAGGAATACTGCAAGGAACAAGAGATAGTACACCTGATGATCACAACAGGGGTACCGAGAGGAAACGGCCAGGTGGAACGCGTGAACAGGATCCTAGTACCGCTTTTGACAAAGATGACGTTAGAACACCCAGGACTGTGGTATAAGAATGTGGACAAGGCGCAACAAATTATAAACAACACGCCTCCGAGAAGCACGAAGGTTGCACCGTTCAAAATTTTGACCGGACTAGACATGAAGGTGAGAGAGTTGCCAGACATCCAAGAGATACTCCGCGAAGAGGTCTACGAGGAATTAGCAACGGGAAGGAAACAAATGCGGGACGAAGCCAAAACGAACATTGAAGGCATCCAACAAGAGAATTACCGATACAACCTTAGAAAACGGAAGGAAGCGTTAAAATAGAAGGTGAACGACCTAGTGGCTGTGCGAAGAACCCAATTCGGACCAGGATTAAGGCTAAAACAAAAATATTTTGGACCGTACAGAGTGGTAAGAATGTGCAAACATGACCGCTATGAAGTAGAGAAGGTTGGTTATCATGCCGGGCCGGGGCGTACAACCGCTGCTGCCGATGGTATGAAACCGTGGGTGAAGTCATTCGGGGCGAATGACAAGTCAGGATAGCCGAATGTAGTATTCGAGAGGTAGCGACAAGACACGAGACGAACAGCTGCACATACATCAATATATGTTGTGCAGCAGACAGAAAACCACAAGACGAATAGAGAACGTACGCACAAACAGGAACGTTAACAGACAGAGGGACAAGACGAATACCAGACAGACGAGAAAACGGAAACCCACCCTGACGAACGATCACGACGACAAAAAGAGTCAGTCGTAGTTGAATATCAAGAGTAGAAAGACCTTAGCACTAGGCATGTATAATTTTGTCAACTAAGTATTAATAGAAAGAAAAATAAAGAAAACCCGATGAACAAAGAAGTGTTGTGTTTTTATAAGATCCGACAAATTTTTGGGGGCTCAGCCAAAATTAAACAAAAAAATCAGTAAAGATTAAACCGGTGTTCAACTCACAACTCAAGTGGAAAAAACTCGGCCGAAAAGTGTGAATCGCTAATCAAAGAAGGTTAAGTGATAAACGAAAGTGCAGTGGAAAAATTCAACAAATAACGAAAAGTGGAAAAGAAATAAAAACTGTTAAAACATTGAAAGAGCAACAACGCGAAGGCGAACAAAAAGAGAAAAACGCACAGACAAGAAAAAACATATCAGCAACGGCATCATAAAATCCGTTTGCAGTGAAGTAGTGTGTGTTATGTGGAAAAGTGAAAAATAATTGTGTCGCCGTTGTTTGCTCCAACGTTGAATGCGGCTGAGAAATACGAAGAGGACGAAAGAAGAGACGAGAGAACAAGACGAAAGAGGAAGACGACATCCGCAGATGGTTGCTGATTTGTATTATTAGTAATTATAATTCGGTTATTGTAGTATTTGTCTGTTATAGATTGTAGTAGTAGATAATAATTTTAATATTCACCAAAATATAAAATATTGTTATTAGGTCATAGAGTTAAGATCGGCGTAGAATGGATGCGAATCGCATATTGGGGATGACAGTAGAAGAGTTGAAAATTCAGCTTAGGGATGTAGGGTTGACAGTGACGGGCAACAAACATGAACTGCAACAACGACTAATGCTTTTCTATGACAATGAGGGAGACAGTAGTTTGATACATACAATTCGCGAGGTAGAAATAGAACCATCAGGTAGTGGCGGGGGTGCGCAACGGCAGAGAATACCAAATCCGATATCAAGGGATGAGCCACCAAGCACATTTCTATTTAAAGACATCGAGGAGAGCATATCGCCGTTTTCTGGGGAATCATCGCAAAATGTAGACGCCTGGATTAAAGAATTCGAAAGCGCTTGTTCGATCTTGCGTTTTAACAGCTTGCAGAGATTTGTTTACGGTCGAAGGATGGTAGTTGGCGCTGCAAAATTATTCGTGCAGGGGGAGACGGGTATATCATGTTGGGAAACCTTAAAGGAAGCGTTGAGAGATGAATTTAAGGTTGAGGTAAATTCTCCGGAAGTCCATAGGCAGCTGAGAAGTCGCCGAAAGCAGCCGGGTGAAACAACGCGCGAATACTTGTATCAAATGATACAAATTGCCAAACCAATAGAAATAGACGAGTCTTCCCTAATCGAATACATCATAGCGGGCCTGAAGGATGAAAGAGTAAACAAGATAATACTCTACGAAGCAACGACAATAGAGGAACTGAAGGGGAAAATTAAGATATACGAGCGTGTGAAGCAGCAATCGGCAGATAACTCTACACAGTTTTCACCGACAGCTTCTTCGATTAAACATGAAGCAGTCATAATAAAAAAAGAAGGGGTGAAGAAATGCTTCAAGTGCGGGGACCCCAATCATTTCTCTAAGTCATGTCCCAAGAGTTACAAATGTTTTAGATGCGGAGAGATGGGGCATAGGTCGTTTGAGTGCAGAAAACAACCCGAAGAGGAGACGAATGCCAAAGCGCATTTTGGCAGTAGAACGGTTCACCTCATGAAAGAGATCACGGTGAACCAAATTGAGATGACGGCGTTGGTAGACACAGGATGCGACTTGTCACTGCTAAGGTATGATCTATTATTACGGTTTCCAGACGTCGATTTAATTCAACCTACTGTTCTGACAGGGTTGGGAAATAAGGAGGTGAGAACGCTGGGGTACTTCGATACAACGGTATTAATAGATGAGAACCAGTTTTCTGTTAGGTTACATGTCGTGCGTGAACGCGATATGTTATTCTCTATGGTAATTGGGGTAGATGTGATAAGCCAAGCATCAGTCACCATCAAGGACAACGATGTCCAATTTAGACGAGTTGAGGAACAAGTGGTAGGAACAGCGACATCAATTAAGACGGATGTCTGTGAGGTGACATTAGACGACGATGTTCATGAAGATGATCTGGAACAAGGAGACGAAGCGGTAGAAATCGAGGAGGAGGCTGAATTGAGGATTTTAAGAAGGCAGCGGGAAGACGTCCCAACGCGAGGGTCAATCCGAAGATTAACAGCAAGGCCGAGCGTAGATTCGGTAGAAGAGCTGCATAGCGAATTTGGAGCTATGTGTGCTATGGCAGTGGATGAAGATGAATCCACGCCTGCAGTCGATTTAAACCACTTACCGGAAAATCAGAAGATGCGGATTTTAAAGATGATGGAGACGTATAATCCGAGGGCAGATGAACCATCACCGATCACCATGAAAATTATTTTGAAAGATGAAACACCACTGTTCGAAAGAGCGAGAAGGGTATCCGTGCAAGAAAAGGACGAAATAGAGAGGCAGGTTACCGAGAAAGGGCATAATTCAGGAAAGCAAGTCTGAATTTGCTTCGCCTGTAGTGTTGGTCTCCAAGAAGAATGGAGAGAAGAGGATGTGTTGCGATTATCGACGGATAAATGCGAGAATGGTATAGGATCATTTCCCTATGCCTGTGATGGACGACGTAATTGAACAATTACAACAAGGATTAGTTTTCACGACGCTTGATCTAGTGAATGGATTTTTTCACGTTCCAGTTGATCCGGATTCGAGGAAATATACTTCAGTTTGACAGTTTGAGTTCAAGAAGGTTCCTTTTGGAATATGCAATTCGCCAGCAGTTTTCACAAGATTCATCATGACGATTCTGAGACCATTGATCAATGAAGGAGTGGTCCAAGTATACATGGACGATGTGATAATACCGGCGAAGGATAACGAGGAAGCTGTGTCGCGATTGGAAAAGGTGCTAAAAGTAGCAAGCAAAAATGGACTGGAGATAAATTGGCAAAAGTGTCAATTCCTGAAGCGGAAAATCACTTTCTTGGGATATGTGATTGAGAATGGAACGATTCGGCCGTCTGAAGAGAAGACGAATGCTGTAAAAAACTACCCGTTACCGAGGGACAAGAAGTCGCTTCAAAGATTTCTGGGCCTAACATCGTATTTTCGGAGATTCGTGGAGGGCTACGCGGCAAAGGCGAAACCCCTCAGTGATTTATTGCGAAAGAACGTTACATTCATGATGGGGCACGAGCAGAATGAAGCTTTTGATTGGTTGAAGTGCGCGCTTACTTGGTCATCAGTCCTCAAACTGTTTGACCCAAATATACGGAGCAGTGCTATTCCAAAGGGACAACGACGATCAAGAACTGCATCCGGTACAATTCATGAGTCGCAAGACAAGCCCGCAGGAGGAAAAGTACCACTCCTATGAGTTGGAAGTTTTGGCGATAGTAGGAGCACTTAAGAAATTGAGAGTATATTGCATAGGTCAACATGTGAAGATCGTCACAGATTGCAATGCTTTCGCGATGACGATGAACAAGAAGGAGGTACCATTAAGAGTGACAAGATGGGCGATGTTTCTACAAGACTATGACTATGAAGTGGTGCATCGAAGCGGCACCAAGATGCGACATGTCGACGCACTGAGTCGAGTAGGTATGCTCATCGTTGGTACATTGACTTACAGGATAAAGGAAGCTCAATCACAGGATGAATACTTGAGAGTCATAGCCGAGGTTTTGAAGCAAAAACAATATGAAGACTATTTCATTAAGAATGGCATCGTGTGCAAGGATTCGATCTTGGAGCTGGTCGCTATACCATCCTCCATGGAAGATGAAATCATTCGGATGGTCCATAAGGAAGGTCACTTCGCCGCTAAAAAGACTCAAGAGATATTGGAGAAGACATATTTCATTCGCGATGCTAAGACTAAAATCATGAGGGTTATTAAGAACTGTGTCGAGTGTATACTAGCTGAAAGGAAGAGTGGCAAGCCGGAGGGATGGTTGACTCCGATTGATAAAGGAAGTTTTCCGTTGGAGACTTATCATATTGACCACATAGGACCAATGGAGGACACTAAGAAGAAATACAACTATATTTTAGTGGTTGTCGACGCTTTTTCTAAGTTCGTGTGGCTGTACCCAACTAAGAGTACAACTACAGAAGAGGTTTTGGAGAAACTTAGGAAACAAGCATCTATTTTTGGAAACCCAAAAAGGATTATCTCAGATCGAGGGACGCCATTTACCTCGAACGCTTTCGAGGAATACTGCAAGGAACAAGAGATAGTACACCTGATGATCACAACAGGGGTACCGAGAGGAAACGGCCAGGTGGAACGCGTGAACAGGATCCTAGTACCGCTTTTGACAAAGATGACGTTAGAACACCCAGGACTGTGGTATAAGAATGTGGACAAGGCGCAACAAATTATAAACAACACGCCTCCGAGAAGCACGAAGGTTGCACCGTTCAAAATTTTGACCGGACTAGACATGAAGGTGAGAGAGTTGCCAGACATCCAAGAGATACTCCGCGAAGAGGTCTACGAGGAATTAGCAACGGGAAGGAAACAAATGCGGGACGAAGCCAAAACGAACATTGAAGGCATCCAACAAGAGAATTACCGATACAACCTTAGAAAACGGAAGGAAGCGTTAAAATAGAAGGTGAACGACCTAGTGGCTGTGCGAAGAACCCAATTCGGACCAGGATTAAGGCTAAAACAAAAATATTTTGGACCGTACAGAGTGGTAAGAATGTGCAAACATGACCGCTATGAAGTAGAGAAGGTTGGTTATCATGCCGGGCCGGGGCGTACAACCGCTGCTGCCGATGGTATGAAACCGTGGGTGAAGTCATTCGGGGCGAATGACAAGTCAGGATAGCCGAATGTAGTATTCGAGAGGTAGCGACAAGACACGAGACGAACAGCTGCACATACATCAATATATGTTGTGCAGCAGACAGAAAACCACAAGACGAATAGAGAACGTACGCACAAACAGGAACGTTAACAGACAGAGGGACAAGACGAATACCAGACAGACGAGAAAACGGAAACCCACCCTGACGAACGATCACGACGACAAAAAGAGTCAGTCGTAGTTGAATATCAAGAGTAAAAAGACCTAAGCACTAGGCATGTATAATTTTGTCAACTAAGTATTAATAGAAAGAAAAATAAAGAAAACCCAATGAACAAAGAAGTGTTGTGTTTTTATAAGATCCTACATATATCCCGTTTGAATCCTACTATGTGACATAGCTCATTAGAAGCGTGTATTGATTAGCTATCAACCCAATTCATAAAATAATTTGTCGCTCTTCTCTAAATGTGTCAAAGGCTAACAAGTTCATTTTGCCAAAAAAACCCAAATATTCCCCTAGTACAAACAAAAAATTGGAAAATTTGGAAAAATCCATATATCCCGTTCGAATCCTACTATGTGACATAGCTCATTAGAAGCGTGTATTCATTAGCTATCAACCCAATTCATAAAATAATTTGTCCCTCTTCTCTAAATGTGTCAAAGGCTAACAAGTTAATTTTGCCAAAAAAACCCAAATATTACCCTAGTACAAAAAAAAAATTGGAAAATTTGGAAAAATCCATATATCCCGTTCGAATCCTACTATGTGACATAGCTCATTAGAAGCGTGTATTCATTAGCTATCAACCCAATTCATAAAATAATTTGTCGCTCTTCTCTAAATGTGTCAAAGGCTAACAAGTTAATTTTGCCAAAAAAACCCAAATATTACCCTAGTACAAAAAAAAAATTGGAAAATTTGGAAAAATCCATATATCCCGTTCGAATCCTACTATGCGACATAGCTCATTAGAAGCGTGTATTCATTAGCTATCAACCCAATTCAAAAAATAATTTGTCGCTCTTCTCTAAATGTGTCAAAGGCTAACACGTTCATTTTGCCAAAAAACCCAAATATTCCCCTAGTACAAAAAAAAAATTGGAAAATTTGGAAAAATCCATATATCCCGTTTGAATCCTACTATGTGACATAGCTCATTAGAAGCGTGTATTCATTAGCTATGAACCCAATTCAAAAAAATAATTTGTCGCTCTTCTCTAAATGTGTCAAAGGCTAACAAGTTCATTTTGCCAAAAAAACCCAAATATTCCCCTAGTACAAAAAAAAAATTGGAAAATTTGGAAAAATCCATATATCCCGTTCGAATCCTACTATGTGACATAGCTCATTAGAAGCGTGTATTCATTAGCTATCATCCCAATTCATAAAATAATTTGTTGCTCTTCTCTAAATGTGTCAAAGGCTAACAAGTTCATTTTGCCAAAAAAACCCAAATATTACCCTAGTAAAAAAAAAAAATTGCAAAATTTGGAAAAATCTATATATCCCGTTCGAATCCTACTATGCGACATAGCTCATTAGAAGCGTGTATTCATTAGCTATCAACCCAATTCAAAAAATAATTTGTCGCTCTTCTCTAAATGTGTCAAAGGCTAACAAGTTCATTTTGCCAAAAAAACCCAAATATTCCCCTAGTACAAAAAAAAAAATTGGAAAATTTGGAAAAATCCATATATTCCGTTCGAATCCTACTATGTCACATAACTCATTAGAAGCGTGTATTCATTAGCTATCAACCCAATTCAAAAAATAATTTGTCGCTCTTCTCTAAATGTGTCAAAGGCTAACAAGTTCATTTTGCCAAAAAAACCCAAATATTCCCCTAGTACAAAAAAAAAAATTGGAAAATTTGGAAAAATCCATATATCCCGTTCGAATCCTACTATGTGACATAGCTCATTAGAAGCGCGTATTCATTAGCTATCAACCCAATTCATAAAATAATTTGTCGCTCTTCTCTAAATGTGTCAAAGGTTAACAAGTTAATTTTGCCAAAAAAACCCAAATATTCCCCTAGTACAAAAAAAAAATTGGAAAATTTGGAAAAATCCATATATCCCGTTCGAATCCTACTATGTGACATAGCTCATTAGAAGCGTGTATTCATTAGCTACCAATCCAATTCATAAAATAATTTGTCGCTCTTCTCTAAATGTTTCAAAGGCTAACAAGTTCATTTTGCCAAAAAACCCAAATATTCCCCTAGTACAAAAAAAAAATTGGAAAATTTGGAAAAATCCATATATCCCGTTTGAATCCTACTATGTGACATAGCTCATTAGAAGCGTGTATTCATTAGCTATGAACCCAATTCAAAAAAATAATTTGTCGCTCTTCTCTAAATGTGTCAAAGGCTAACAAGTTCATTTTGCCAAAAAAACCCAAATATTCCCCTAGTACAAAAAAAAAATTGGAAAATTTGGAAAAATCCATATATCCCGTTCGAATCCTACTATGTGACATAGCTCATTAGAAGCGTGTATTCATTAGCTATCAACCCAATTCAAAAAAATAATTTGTCGCTCTTCTCTAAATGTGTCAAAGGCTAACAAGTTTATTTTGCCAAAAAACCCAAATATTCCCCTAGTACAAAAAAAAAATTGGAAAATTTGGAAAAATCCATATATCCCGTTTGAATCCTACTATGTGACATAGCTCATTAGAAGCGCGTATTCATTAGCTATCAACCCAATTCATAAAATAATTTGTCGCTCTTCTCTAAATGTGTCAAAGGTTAACAAGTTAATTTTGCCAAAAAAACCCAAATATTCCCCTAGTACAAAAAAAATTGGAAAATTTGGAAAAATCCATATATCCCGTTCGAATCCTACTATGTGACATAGCTCATTAGAAGCGTGTATTCATTAGCTACCAATCCAATTCATAAAATAATTTGTCGCTCTTCTCTAAATGTTTCAAAGGCTAACAAGTTCATTTTGCCAAAAAACCCAAATATTCCCCTAGTACAAAAAAAAAATTGGAAAATTTGGAAAAATCCATATATCCCGTTTGAATCCTACTATGTGACATAGCTCATTAGAAGCGTGTATTCATTAGCTATGAACCCAATTCAAAAAAATAATTTGTCGCTCTTCTCTAAATGTGTCAAAGGCTAACAAGTTCATTTTGCCAAAAAAACCCAAATATTCCCCTAGTACAAAAAAAAAATTGGAAAATTTGGAAAAATCCATATATCCCGTTCGAATCCTACTATGTGACATAGCTCATTAGAAGCGTGTATTCATTAGCTATCAACCCAATTCAAAAAAATAATTTGTCGCTCTTCTCTAAATGTGTCAAAGGCTAACAAGTTTATTTTGCCAAAAAACCCAAATATTCCCCTAGTACAAAAAAAAAATTGGAAAATTTGGAAAAATCCATATATCCCGTTTGAATCCTACTATGTGACATAGCTCATTAGAAGCGCGTATTCATTAGCTATCAACCCAATTCATAAAATAATTTGTCGCTCTTCTCTAAATGTGTCAAAGGTTGCCAAAAAAACCCAAATATTCCCCTAGTACAAAAAAAATTGGAAAATTTGGAAAAATCCATATATCCCGTTCGAATCCTACTATGTGACATAGCTCATTAGAAGCGTGTATTCATTAGCTACCAATCCAATTCATAAAATAATTTTTCGCTCTTCTCTAAATGTTTCAAAGGCTAACAAGTTCATTTTGCCAAAAAACCCAAATATTCCCCTAGTACAAAAAAAAAATTGGAAAATTTGGAAAAATCCATATATCCCGTTTGAATCCTACTATGTGACATAGCTCATTAGAAGCGTGTATTCATTAGCTATCAACCCAATTCATAAAATAATTTGTCGCTCTTCTCTAAATGTGTCAAAGGTTAACAAGTTAATTTTGCCAAAAAACCCAAATATTCCCCTAGTACAAAAAAACAATTGGAAAATTTTTAAAAATCCATATATCCCGTTCGAATCCTATTATGTGACATAGCTAATTAGAAGAGTGTATTCATTAGCTACCAATCCAATTCATAAAATAATTTATCGCTCTTCTCTAAATGTGTCAAAGGCTAACAAGTTTATTTTGCCAAAAAACCCAAATATTCCCCTAGTACAAAAAAAAAATTGGAAAATTTGGAAAAATCCATATATCCCGTTTGAATCCTACTATGTGACATAGCTCATTAGAAGCGTGTATTCATTAGCTATGAACCCAATTCAAAAAAATAATTTGTCGCTCTTCTCTAAATGTGTCAAAGGCTAACAAGTTCATTTTGCCAAAAAACCCAAATATTCCCCTAGTACAAAAAAAAAATTGGAAAATTTGGAAAAATCCATATATCCCGTTCGAATCCTACTATGTGACATAGCTCATTAGAAGCGTGTATTCATTAGCTATCAACCCAATTCAAAAAAATAATTTGTCGCTCTTCTCTAAATGTGTCAAAGGCTAACAAGTTCATTTTGCCAAAAAAACCCAAATATTCCCCTAGTACAAAAAAAAAATTGGAAAATTTGGAAAAATCCATATATCCCGTTCGAATCCTACTATGCGACATAGCTCATTAGAAGCGTGTATTCATTAGCTATCAACCCACTTCATAAAATAATTTCTCGCTCCATAAAATAATTTGTCGCTCTTCTCTAAATGTGTCAAAAGCTAACAATTTCATTTTGACAAAAAAACCCAAATATTCCCCTAGTACAAAAAAAAAATTGGAAAATTTGGAAAAATCCATATATCCAGTTCGAATCCTACTATGTGACATAGCTCATTAGAAGCGTGTATTCATTAGCTATCAACCCAATTCATAAAATAATTTGCGGCTCTTCTCTAAATGTGTCAAAGGCTAACAAGTTCATTTTGCCAAAAAAACCCAAATATTCCCCTAGTACAAAAAAAAAATTGGAAAATTTGGAAAAATCCATATATCCCGTTCGAATCCTACTATGTGACATAGCTCATTAGAAGCGCATATTCATTAGCTATCAAACCAATCCAAAAAATAATTTGTCGCTCTTCTCTAAATGTGTCAAAGGCTAACAAGTTCATTTTGCCAAAAAAACCCAAATATTCCCCTAGTACAAAAAAAAATTGGAAAATTTGGAAAAATCCATATATCGCGTTCGAATCCTACTATGTGACATAGCTCATTAGAAGCGGTGTATTCATTAGCTACCAATCCAATTCATAAAATAATTTGTCGCTCTTCTCTAAATGTGTCAAAGGCTAACAAGTTCATTTTGCCAAAAAAACCCAAATATTCCCCTAGTACCAAAAAAAAAATTGGAAAATTTGGAAAAATCCATATATCCCGTTTGAATCCTACTATGTGACATAGCTCATTAGAAGCGTGTATTCATTAGCTATCAACCCAATTCAAAAAAATAATTTGTCGCTCTTCTCTGAATGTGTCAAAGGCTAACAAGTTCATTTTGCCAAAAAAACCCAAATATTCCCCTAGTACAAAAAAAAAATTGGAAAATTTGGAAAAATCCATATATCCCGTTCGAATCCTACTATGCGACATAGCTCATTAGAAGCGTGTTTTCATTAGCTATCAACCCAATGCATAAAATAATTTGTCGCTCTTCTCTAAATGTGTCAAAGGCTAACAAGTTCATTTTGCCAAAAAAACCCAAATATTCCCCTAGTACCAAAAAAAAATTGGAAAATTTGGAAAAATCCATATATCCCGTTTGAATCCTACTATGTGACATAGCTCATTAGAAGCGTGTATTCATTAGCTATCAACCCAATTCAAAAAAATAATTTGTCGCTCTTCTCTAAATGTGTCAAAGGCTAACAAGTTAATTTTGCCAAAAAAACCCAAATATTCCCCTAGTACAAAAAAAAAAATTGGAAAATTTGGAAAAATCCATGTATCCCGTTCGAATCCTACTATGTGACATAGCTCATTAGAAGCGTGTATTCATTAGCTATCAACCCAATTCATAAAATAATTTGTCTCTCTTCTCTCAATGTGTCAAAGGCTAACACGTTCATTTTGCCAAAAAACCCAAATATTCCCCTAGTAAAAAAAAAATTGGAAAATTTGGAAAAATCCATACTATGTGACATAGCTCATTAGAAGCGTGTATTCATTAGCTATGAACCCAATTCAAAAAAATAATTTGTCGCTCTTCTCTAAATGTGTCAAAGGCTAACAAGTTCATTTTGCCAAAAAAACCCAAATATTCCCCTAGTACAAAAAAAAAATTGGAAAATTTGGAAAAATCCATATATCCCGTTCGAATCCTACTATGTGACATAGCTCATTAGAAGCGGTGTATTCATTAGCTACCAATCCAATTCATAAAATAATTTGTCGCTCTTCTCTAAATGTGTCAAAGGCTAACAAGTTCATTTTGCCAAAAAAACCCAAATATTCCCCTAGTACAAAAAAAAAATTGGAAAATTTGGAAAAATCCATATATCCAGTTCGAATCCTACTATGTGACATAGCTCATTAGAAGCGTGTATTCATTAGCTATCAACCCAATTCATAAAATAATTTCTCGCTCCATAAAATAATTTGTCGCTCTTCTCCAAATGTGTCAAAAGCTAACAATTTCATTTTGACAAAAAAACCCAAATATTCCCCTAGTACAAAAAAAAAATTGGAAAATTTGGAAAAATCCATATATCCAGTTCGAATCCTACTATGTGACATAGCTCATTAGAAGCGTGTATTCATTAGCTATCAACCCAATTCATAAAATAATTTGCCGCTCTTCTCTAAATGTGTCAAAGGCTAACAAGTTCATTTTGCCAAAAAAACCCAAATATTCCCCTAGTACAAAAAAAAAAATTGGAAAATTTGGAAAAATCCATATATCCCGTTCGAAGCCTACTATGTGACATAGCTCATTAGAAGCGTGTATTCATTAGCTATCAACCCAATCCAAAAAATAATTCGTCGCTCTTCTCTAAATGTGTCAAAGGCTAACAAGTTCATTTTGCCAAAAAAACCCAAATATTCCCCTAGTACAAAAAAAAATTGGAAAATTTGGAAAAATCCATATATCCCGTTCGAATCCTACTATGTGACATAGCTCATTAGAAGCGGTGTATTCATTAGCTACCAATCCAATTCATAAAATAATTTGTCGCTCTTCTCTAAATGTGTCAAAGGCTAACAAGTTCATTTTGCCAAAAAAACCCAAATATTCCCCTAGTACAAAAAAAAAAATTGGAAAATTTGGAAAAATCCATATATCCCGTTCGAATCCTACTATGTGACATAGCTCATTAGAAGCGTGTATTCATTAGCTATCAACAAAATCCAAAAAATAATTCGTCGCTCTTCTCTAAATGTGTCAAAGGCTAACAAGTTCATTTTGCCAAAAAAACCCAAATATTCCCCTAGTACAAAAAAAAATTGGAAAATTTGGAAAAATCCATATATCCCGTTCGAATCCTACTATGTGACATAGCTCATTAGAAGCGTGTATTCATTAGCTATCAACCCAATTCATAAAATAATTTGTCGCTCTTCTCTAAATGTGTCAAAGGCTAACAAGTTCATTTTGCCAAAAAAACCCAAATATTCCCCTAGTACAAAAAAAAAAATTGGAAAATTTGGAAAAATCCATGTATCCCGTTCGAATCCTACTATGTGACATAGCTCATTAGAAGCGTGTATTCATTAGCTATCAACCCAATTCATAAAATAATTTGTCGCTCTTCTCTAAATGTGTCAAAGGCTAACACGTTCATTTTGCCAAAAAACCCAAATATTCCCCTAGTACAAAAAAAAAATTGGAAAATTTGGAAAAATCCATATATCCCGTTTGAATCCTACTATGTGACATAGCTCATTAGAAGCGTGTATTCATTAGCTATCAACCCAATTCATAAAATAATTTGTCGCTCTTCTCTAAATGTGTCAAAGGTTAACAAGTTAATTTTGCCAAAAAACCCAAATATTCCCCTAGTACAAAAAAACAATTGGAAAATTTTTAAAAATCCATATATCCCGTTCGAATCCTATTATGTGACATAGCTAATTAGAAGAGTGTATTCATTAGCTACCAATCCAATTCATAAAATAATTTATCGCTCTTCTCTAAATGTGTCAAAGGCTAACAAGTTTATTTTGCCAAAAAACCCAAATATTCCCCTAGTACAAAAAAAAAATTGGAAAATTTGGAAAAATCCATATATCCCGTTTGAATCCTACTATGTGACATAGCTCATTAGAAGCGTGTATTCATTAGCTATGAACCCAATTCAAAAAAATAATTTGTCGCTCTTCTCTAAATGTGTCAAAGGCTAACAAGTTCATTTTGCCAAAAAAACCCAAATATTCCCCTAGTACAAAAAAAAAATTGGAAAATTTGGAAAAATCCATATATCCCGTTCGAATCCTACTATGTGACATAGCTCATTAGAAGCGTGTATTCATTAGCTATCAACCCAATTCAAAAAAATAATTTGTCGCTCTTCTCTAAATGTGTCAAAGGCTAACAAGTTCATTTTGCCAAAAAAACCCAAATATTCCCCTAGTACAAAAAAAAAATTGGAAAATTTGGAAAAATCCATATATCCCGTTCGAATCCTACTATGCGACATAGCTCATTAGAAGCGTGTATTCATTAGCTATCAACCCACTTCATAAAATAATTTCTCGCTCCATAAAATAATTTGTCGCTCTTCTCTAAATGTGTCAAAAGCTAACAATTTCATTTTGACAAAAAAACCCAAATATTCCCCTAGTACAAAAAAAAAATTGGAAAATTTGGAAAAATCCATATATCCAGTTCGAATCCTACTATGTGACATAGCTCATTAGAAGCGTGTATTCATTAGCTATCAACCCAATTCATAAAATAATTTGCGGCTCTTCTCTAAATGTGTCAAAGGCTAACAAGTTCATTTTGCCAAAAAAACCCAAATATTCCCCTAGTACAAAAAAAAAATTGGAAAATTTGGAAAAATCCATATATCCCGTTCGAATCCTACTATGTGACATAGCTCATTAGAAGCGCGTATTCATTAGCTATCAAACCAATCCAAAAAATAATTTGTCGCTCTTCTCTAAATGTGTCAAAGGCTAACAAGTTCATTTTGCCAAAAAAACCCAAATATTCCCCTAGTACAAAAAAAAATTGGAAAATTTGGAAAAATCCATATATCGCGTTCGAATCCTACTATGTGACATAGCTCATTAGAAGCGGTGTATTCATTAGCTACCAATCCAATTCATAAAATAATTTGTCGCTCTTCTCTAAATGTGTCAAAGGCTAACAAGTTCATTTTGCCAAAAAAACCCAAATATTCCCCTAGTACCAAAAAAAAAATTGGAAAATTTGGAAAAATCCATATATCCCGTTTGAATCCTACTATGTGACATAGCTCATTAGAAGCGTGTATTCATTAGCTATCAACCCAATTCAAAAAAATAATTTGTCGCTCTTCTCTGAATGTGTCAAAGGCTAACAAGTTCATTTTGCCAAAAAAACCCAAATATTCCCCTAGTACAAAAAAAAAATTGGAAAATTTGGAAAAATCCATATATCCCGTTCGAATCCTACTATGCGACATAGCTCATTAGAAGCGTGTTTTCATTAGCTATCAACCCAATGCATAAAATAATTTGTCGCTCTTCTCTAAATGTGTCAAAGGCTAACAAGTTCATTTTGCCAAAAAAACCCAAATATTCCCCTAGTACCAAAAAAAAATTGGAAAATTTGGAAAAATCCATATATCCCGTTTGAATCCTACTATGTGACATAGCTCATTAGAAGCGTGTATTCATTAGCTATCAACCCAATTCAAAAAAATAATTTGTCGCTCTTCTCTAAATGTGTCAAAGGCTAACAAGTTAATTTTGCCAAAAAAACCCAAATATTCCCCTAGTACAAAAAAAAAATTGGAAAATTTGGAAAAATCCATGTATCCCGTTCGAATCCTACTATGTGACATAGCTCATTAGAAGCGTGTATTCATTAGCTATCAACCCAATTCATAAAATAATTTGTCTCTCTTCTCTCAATGTGTCAAAGGCTAACACGTTCATTTTGCCAAAAAACCCAAATATTCCCCTAGTAAAAAAAAAATTGGAAAATTTGGAAAAATCCATACTATGTGACATAGCTCATTAGAAGCGTGTATTCATTAGCTATGAACCCAATTCAAAAAAATAATTTGTCGCTCTTCTCTAAATGTGTCAAAGGCTAACAAGTTCATTTTGCCAAAAAAACCCAAATATTCCCCTAGTACAAAAAAAAAATTGGAAAATTTGGAAAAATCCATATATCCCGTTCGAATCCTACTATGTGACATAGCTCATTAGAAGCGGTGTATTCATTAGCTACCAATCCAATTCATAAAATAATTTGTCGCTCTTCTCTAAATGTGTCAAAGGCTAACAAGTTCATTTTGCCAAAAAAACCCAAATATTCCCCTAGTACAAAAAAAAAATTGGAAAATTTGGAAAAATCCATATATCCAGTTCGAATCCTACTATGTGACATAGCTCATTAGAAGCGTGTATTCATTAGCTATCAACCCAATTCATAAAATAATTTCTCGCTCCATAAAATAATTTGTCGCTCTTCTCCAAATGTGTCAAAAGCTAACAATTTCATTTTGACAAAAAAACCCAAATATTCCCCTAGTACAAAAAAAAAATTGGAAAATTTGGAAAAATCCATATATCCAGTTCGAATCCTACTATGTGACATAGCTCATTAGAAGCGTGTATTCATTAGCTATCAACCCAATTCATAAAATAATTTGCCGCTCTTCTCTAAATGTGTCAAAGGCTAACAAGTTCATTTTGCCAAAAAAACCCAAATATTCCCCTAGTACAAAAAAAAAAATTGGAAAATTTGGAAAAATCCATATATCCCGTTCGAAGCCTACTATGTGACATAGCTCATTAGAAGCGTGTATTCATTAGCTATCAACCCAATCCAAAAAATAATTCGTCGCTCTTCTCTAAATGTGTCAAAGGCTAACAAGTTCATTTTGCCAAAAAAACCCAAATATTCCCCTAGTACAAAAAAAAATTGGAAAATTTGGAAAAATCCATATATCCCGTTCGAATCCTACTATGTGACATAGCTCATTAGAAGCGGTGTATTCATTAGCTACCAATCCAATTCATAAAATAATTTGTCGCTCTTCTCTAAATGTGTCAAAGGCTAACAAGTTCATTTTGCCAAAAAAACCCAAATATTCCCCTAGTACAAAAAAAAAAATTGGAAAATTTGGAAAAATCCATATATCCCGTTCGAATCCTACTATGTGACATAGCTCATTAGAAGCGTGTATTCATTAGCTATCAACAAAATCCAAAAAATAATTCGTCGCTCTTCTCTAAATGTGTCAAAGGCTAACAAGTTCATTTTGCCAAAAAAACCCAAATATTCCCCTAGTACAAAAAAAAATTGGAAAATTTGGAAAAATCCATATATCCCGTTCGAATCCTACTATGTGACATAGCTCATTAGAAGCGTGTATTCATTAGCTATCAACCCAATTCATAAAATAATTTGTCGCTCTTCTCTAAATGTGTCAAAGGCTAACAAGTTCATTTTGCCAAAAAAACCCAAATATTCCCCTAGTACAAAAAAAAAATTGGAAAATTTGGAAAAATCCATGTATCCCGTTCGAATCCTACTATGTGACATAGCTCATTAGAAGCGTGTATTCATTAGCTATCAACCCAATTCATAAAATAATTTGTCGCTCTTCTCTAAATGTGTCAAAGGCTAACACGTTCATTTTGCCAAAAAACCCAAATATTCCCCTAGTACAAAAAAAAAATTGGAAAATTTGGAAAAATCCATATATCCCGTTTGAATCCTACTATGTGACATAGCTCATTAGAAGCGTGTATTCATTAGCTATGAACCCAATTCAAAAAAATAATTTGTCGCTCTTCTCTAAATGTGTCAAAGGCTAACAAGTTCATTTTGCCAAAAAAACCCAAATATTCCCCTAGTACAAAAAAAAAATTGGAAAATTTGGAAAAATCCATATATCCCGTTCGAATCCTACTATGTGACATAGCTCATTAGAAGCGTGTGTTCATTAGCTATCATCCCAATTCATAAAATAATTTGTTGCTCTTCTCTAAATGTGTCAAAGGCTAACAAGTTCATTTTGCCAAAAAAACCCAAATATTACCCTAGTAAAAAAAAAAATTGCAAAATTTGGAAAAATCTATATATCCCGTTCGAATCCTACTATGCGACATAGCTCATTAGAAGCGTGTATTCATTAGCTATCAACCCAATTCAAAAAATAATTTGTCGCTCTTCTCTAAATGTGTCAAAGGCTAACAAGTTCATTTTTCCAAAAAAACCCAAATATTCCCCTAGTACAAAAAAAAAAATTGGAAAATTTGGAAAAATCCATATATTCCGTTCGAATCCTACTATGTCACATAACTCATTAGAAGCGTGTATTCATTAGCTATCAACCCAATTCAAAAAATAATTTGTCGCTCTTCTCTAAATGTGTCAAAGGCTAACAAGTTCATTTTGCCAAAAAAACCCAAATATTCCCCTAGTACAAAAAAAAAAATTGGAAAATTTGGAAAAATCCATATATCCCGTTCGAATCCTACTATGTGACATAGCTCATTAGAAGCGGTGTATTCATTAGCTACCAATCCAATTCATAAAATAATTTGTCGCTCTTCTCTAAATGTGTCAAAGGCTAACAAGTTCATTTTGCCAAAAAAACCCAAATATTCCCCTAGTACAAAAAAAAAATTGGAAAATTTGGAAAAATCCATATATCCAGTTCGAATCCTACTATGTGACATAGCTCATTAGAAGCGTGTATTCATTAGCTATCAACCCAATTCATAAAATAATTTCTCGCTCCATAAAATAATTTGTCGCTCTTCTCCAAATGTGTCAAAAGCTAACAATTTCATTTTGACAAAAAAACCCAAATATTCCCCTAGTACAAAAAAAAAATTGGAAAATTTGGAAAAATCCATATATCCAGTTCGAATCCTACTATGTGACATAGCTCATTAGAAGCGTGTATTCATTAGCTATCAACCCAATTCATAAAATAATTTGCCGCTCTTCTCTAAATGTGTCAAAGGCTAACAAGTTCATTTTGCCAAAAAAACCCAAATATTCCCCTAGTACAAAAAAAAAAATTGGAAAATTTGGAAAAATCCATATATCCCGTTCGAATCCTACTATGTGACATAGCTCATTAGAAGCGTGTATTCATTAGCTATCAACCCAATCCAAAAAATAATTCGTCGCTCTTCTCTAAATGTGTCAAAGGCTAACAAGTTCATTTTGCCAAAAAAACCCAAATATTCCCCTAGTACAAAAAAAAATTGGAAAATTTGGAAAAATCCATATATCCCGTTCGAATCCTACTATGTGACATAGCTCATTAGAAGCGGTGTATTCATTAGCTGCCAATCCAATTCATAAAATAATTTGTCGCTCTTCTCTAAATGTGTCAAAGGCTAACAAGTTCATTTTGCCAAAAAAACCCAAATATTCCCCTAGTACAAAAAAAAAAATTGGAAAATTTGGAAAAATCCATATATCCCGTTCGAATCCTACTATGTGACATAGCTCATTAGAAGCGTGTATTCATTAGCTATCAACAAAATCCAAAAAATAATTCGTCGCTCTTCTCTAAATGTGTCAAAGGCTAACAAGTTCATTTTGCCAAAAAAACCCAAATATTCCCCTAGTACAAAAAAAAATTGGAAAATTTGGAAAAATCCATATATCCCGTTCGAATCCTACTATGTGACATAGCTCATTAGAAGCGTGTATTCATTAGCTATCAACCCAATTCATAAAATAATTTGTCGCTCTTCTCTAAATGTGTCAAAGGCTAACAAGTTCATTTTGCCAAAAAAACCCAAATATTCCCCTAGTACAAAAAAAAAATTGGAAAATTTGGAAAAATCCATGTATCCCGTTCGAATCCTACTATGTGACATAGCTCATTAGAAGCGTGTATTCATTAGCTATCAACCCAATTCATAAAATAATTTGTCGCTCTTCTCTAAATGTGTCAAAGGCTAACACGTTCATTTTGCCAAAAAACCCAAATATTCCCCTAGTACAAAAAAAAAATTGGAAAATTTGGAAAAATCCATATATCCCGTTTGAATCCTACTATGTGACATAGCTCATTAGAAGCGTGTATTCATTAGCTATGAACCCAATTCAAAAAAATAATTTGTCGCTCTTCTCTAAATGTGTCAAAGGCTAACAAGTTCATTTTGCCAAAAAAACCCAAATATTCCCCTAGTACAAAAAAAAAATTGGAAAATTTGGAAAAATCCATATATCCCGTTCGAATCCTACTATGTGACATAGCTCATTAGAAGCGTGTGTTCATTAGCTATCATCCCAATTCATAAAATAATTTGTTGCTCTTCTCTAAATGTGTCAAAGGCTAACAAGTTCATTTTGCCAAAAAAACCCAAATATTACCCTAGTAAAAAAAAAAATTGCAAAATTTGGAAAAATCTATATATCCCGTTCGAATCCTACTATGCGACATAGCTCATTAGAAGCGTGTATTCATTAGCTATCAACCCAATTCAAAAAATAATTTGTCGCTCTTCTCTAAATGTGTCAAAGGCTAACAAGTTCATTTTGCCAAAAAAACCCAAATATTCCCCTAGTACAAAAAAAAAAATTGGAAAATTTGGAAAAATCCATATATTCCGTTCGAATCCTACTATGTCACATAACTCATTAGAAGCGTGTATTCATTAGCTATCAACCCAATTCAAAAAATAATTTGTCGCTCTTCTCTAAATGTGTCAAAGGCTAACAAGTTCATTTTGCCAAAAAAACCCAAATATTCCCCTAGTACAAAAAAAAAAATTGGAAAATTTGGAAAAATCCATATATCCCGTTCGAATCCTACTATGTGACATAGCTCATTAGAAGCGCGTATTCATTAGCTATCAACCCAATTCATAAAATAATTTGTCGCTCTTCTCTAAATGTGTCAAAGGTTAACAAGTTAATTTTGCCAAAAAAACCCAAATATTCCCCTAGTACAAAAAAAAAATTGGAAAATTTGGAAAAATCCATATATCCCGTTCGAATCCTACTATGTGACATAGCTCATTAGAAGCGTGTATTCATTAGCTACCAATCCAATTCATAAAATAATTTGTCGCTCTTCTCTAAATGTTTCAAAGGCTAACAAGTTCATTTTGCCAAAAAACCCAAATATTCCCCTAGTACAAAAAAACAATTGGAAAATTTTTAAAAATCCATATATCCCGTTCGAATCCTATTATGTGACATAGCTAATTAGAAGAGTGTATTCATTAGCTACCAATCCAATTCATAAAATAATTTATCGCTCTTCTCTAAATGTGTCAAAGGCTAACAAGTTCATTTTGCCAAAAAACCCAAATATTCCCCTAGTACAAAAAAAAAATTGGAAAATTTGGAAAAATCCATATATCCCGTTTGAATCCTACTATGTGACATAGCTCATTAGAAGCGTGTATTCATTAGCTATGAACCCAATTCAAAAAAATAATTTGTCGCTCTTCTCTAAATGTGTCAAAGGCTAACAAGTTCATTTTGCCAAAAAAACCCAAATATTCCCCTAGTACAAAAAAAAAATTGGAAAATTTGGAAAAATCCATATATCCCGTTCGAATCCTACTATGTGACATAGCTCATTAGAAGCGTGTATTCATTAGCTATCAACCCAATTCAAAAAAATAATTTGTCGCTCTTCTCTAAATGTGTCAAAGGCTAACAAGTTCATTTTGCCAAAAAAACCCAAATATTCCCCTAGTACAAAAAAAAAATTGGAAAATTTGGAAAAATCCATATATCCCGTTCGAATCCTACTATGCGACATAACTCATTAGAAGCGTGTATTCATTAGCTATCAACCCAATTCATAAAATAATTTCTCGCTCTTCTCTAAATGTGTCAAAAGCTAACAATTTCATTTTGACAAAAAAACCCAAATATTCCCCTAGTACAAAAAAAAAATTGGAAAATTTGGAAAAATCCATATATCCAGTTCGAATCCTACTATGTGACATAGCTCATTAGAAGCGTGTATTCATTAGTTATCAACCCAATTCGTAAAATAATTTGCGGCTCTTCTCTAAATGTGTCAAAGGCTAACAAGTTCATTTTGCCAAAAAAACCCAAATATTCCCCTAGTACAAAAAAAAAATTGGAAAATTTGGAAAAATCCATATATCCCGTTCGAATCCTACTATGTGACATAGCTCATTAGAAGCGTGTATTCATTAGCTATCAACCCAATCCAAAAAATAATTTGTCGCTCTTCTCTAAATGTGTCAAAGGCTAACAAGTTCATTTTGCCAAAAAAACCCAAATATTCCCCTAGTACAAAAAAAAATTGGAAAATTTGGAAAAATCCATATATCCCGTTCGAATCCTACTATGTGACATAGCTCATTAGAAGCGGTGTATTCATTAGCTACCAATCCAATTCATAAAATAATTTGTCGCTCTTCTCTAAATGTGTCAAAGGCTAACAAGTTCATTTTGCCAAAAAAACCCAAATATTCCCCTAGTACCAAAAAAAAAATTGGAAAATTTGGAAAAATCCATATATCCCGTTTGAATCCTACTATGTGACATAGCTCATTAGAAGCGTGTATTCATTAGCTATCAACCCAATTCAAAAAAATAATTTGTCGCTCTTCTCTGAATGTGTCAAAGGCTAACAAGTTCATTTTGCCAAAAAAACCCAAATATTCCCCTAGTACAAAAAAAAAATTGGAAAATTTGGAAAAATCCATATATCCCGTTCGAATCCTACTATGCGACATAGCTCATTAGAAGCGTGTTTTCATTAGCTATCAACCCAATGCATAAAATAATTTGTCGCTCTTCTCTAAATGTGTCAAAGGCTAACAAGTTCATTTTGCCAAAAAAACCCAAATATTCCCCTAGTACCAAAAAAAAATTGGAAAATTTGGAAAAATCCATATATCGCGTTTGAATCCTACTATGTGACATAGCTCATTAGAAGCGTGTATTCATTAGCTATCAACCCAATTCAAAAAAATAATTTGTCGCTCTTCTCTAAATGTGTCAAAGGCTAACAAGTTCATGTTGCCAAAAAAACCCAAATATTCCCCTAGTACAAAAAAAAAATTGGAAAATTTGGAAAAATCCATGTATCCCGTTCGAATCCTACTATGTGACATAGCTCATTAGAAGCGTGTATTCATTAGCTATCAACCCAATTCATAAAATAATTTGTCTCTCTTCTCTAAATGTGTCAAAGGCTAACACGTTCATTTTGCCAAAAAACCCAAATATTCCCCTAGTAAAAAAAAAATTGGAAAATTTGGAAAAATCCATACTATGTGACATAGCTCATTAGAAGCGTGTATTCATTAGCTATGAACCCAATTCAAAAAAATAATTTGTCGCTCTTCTCTAAATGTGTCAAAGGCTAACAAGTTCATTTTGCCAAAAAAACCCAAATATTCCCCTAGTACAAAAAAAAAATTGGAAAATTTGGAAAAATCCATATATCCCGTTCGAATCCTACTATGTGACATAGCTCATTAGAAGCGGTGTATTCATTAGCTACCAATCCAATTCATAAAATAATTTGTCGCTCTTCTCTAAATGTGTCAAAGGCTAACAAGTTCATTTTGCCAAAAAAACCCAAATATTCCCCTAGTACAAAAAAAAAATTGGAAAATTTGGAAAAATCCATATATCCCGTTCGAATCCTACTATGTGACATAGCTCATTAGAACCGTGTATTCATTAGCTATCAACCCAATTCATAAAATAATTTCTCGCTCCATAAAATAATTTGTCGCTCTTCTCCAAATGTGTCAAAAGCTAACAATTTCATTTTGACAAAAAAACCCAAATATTCCCCTAGTACAAAAAAAAAATTGGAAAATTTGGAAAAATCCATATATCCAGTTCGAATCCTACTATGTGACATAGCTCATTAGAAGCGTGTATTCATTAGCTATCAACCCAATTCATAAAATAATTTGCCGCTCTTCTCTAAATGTGTCAAAGGCTAACAAGTTCATTTTGCCAAAAAAACCCAAATATTCCCCTAGTACAAAAAAAAAAATTGGAAAATTTGGAAAAATCCCGTTCGAATCCTACTATGTGACATAGCTCATTAGAAGCGTGTATTCATTAGCTATCAACCCAATCCAAAAAATAATTCGTCGCTCTTCTCTAAATGTGTCAAAGGCTAACAAGTTCATTTTGCCAAAAAAACCCAAATATTCCCCTAGTACAAAAAAAAATTGGAAAATTTGGAAAAATCCATATATCCCGTTCGAATCCTACTATGTGACATAGCTCATTAGAAGCGGTGTATTCATTAGCTACCAATCCAATTCATAAAATAATTTGTCGCTCTTCTCTAAATGTGTCAAAGGCTAACAAGTTCATTTTGCCAAAAAAACCCAAATATTCCCCTAGTACAAAAAAAAATTGGAAAATTTGGAAAAATCCATCTATCCCGTTCGAATCCTACTATGTGACATAGCTCATTAGAAGCGTGTATTCATTAGCTATCAACCCAATTCATAAAATAATTTGTCGCTCTTCTCTAAATGTGTCAAAGGCTAACAAGTTCATTTTGCCAAAAAAACCCAAATATTCCCCTAGTACAAAAAAAAAATTGGAAAATTTGGAAAAATCCATATATCCCGTTCGAATCCATGTGACATAGCTCATTAGAAGCGTGTATTCATAAGCTATCAACCCAATTCAAAAAAATAATTTGTCGCTCTTCTCTAAATGTGTCAAAGGCTAACAAGTTCATTTTGCCAAAAAAACCCATATATTCCCCTAGTACAAAAAAAAAAATGGAAAATTTGGAAAAATCCATATATCCCGTTCGAATCCTACTATGTGACATAGCTCATTAGAAGCGTGTATTCATTAGCTATCAACCCAATTCATAAAATAATTTGCCGCTCTTCTCTAAATGTGTCAAAGGCTAACAAGTTCATTTTGCCAAAAAAACCCAAATATTCCCCTAGTACAAAAAAAAAAATTGGAAAATTTGGAAAAATCCATATATCCCGTTCGAATCCTACTATGTGACATAGCTCATTAGAAGCGTGTATTCATTAGCTATCAACCCAATCCAAAAAATAATTTGTCGCTCTTCTCTAAATGTGTCAAAGGCTAACAAGTTCATTTTGCCAAAAAAACCCAAATATTCCCCTAGTACAAAAAAAAATTGGAAAATTTGGAAAAATCCATATATCCCGTTTGAATCCTACTATGTGACATAGCTCATTAGAAGCGGTGTATTCATTAGCTACCAATCCAATTCATAAAATAATTTGTCGCTCTTCTCTAAATGTGTCAAAGGCTAACAAGTTCATTTTGCCAAAAAAACCCAAATATTCCCCTAGTACCAAAAAAAAAATTGGAAAATTTGGAAAAATCCATATATCCCGTTTGAATCCTACTATGTGACATAGCTCATTAGAAGCGTGTATTCATTAGCTATCAACCCAATTCAAAAAAATAATTTGTCGCTCTTCTCTAAATGTGTCAAAGGCTAACAAGTTCATTTTGCCAAAAAAACCCAAATATTCCCCTAGTACAAAAAAAAAATTGGAAAATTTGGAAAACCCCATATATCCCGTTTGAATCCTACTATGTGACATAGCTCATTAGAAGCGTGTATTCATTAGCTATCAACCCAATTCAAAAAATAATTTGTCGCTCTTCTCTAAATGTGTCAAAGGCTAACAAGTTCATTTTGCCAAAAAAACCCAAATATTCCCCTAGTACAAAAAAAAATTGGAAAATTTGGAAAAATCCATGTATCCCGTTCGAATCCTACTATGTGACATAGCTCATTAGAAGCGTGTATTCATTAGCTATCAACCCAATTCATAAAATAATTTGTCGCTCTTCTCTAAATGTGTCAAAGGCTAACAAGTTCATTTTGCCAAAAAAACCCAAATATTCCCCTAGTACCAAAAAAAAATTGGAAAATTTGGAAAAATCCATATATCCCGTTTGAATCCTACTATGTGACATAGCTCATTAGAAGCGTGTATTCATTAGCTATCAACCTAATTCAAAAAAATAATTTGTCGCTCTTCTCTAAATGTGTCAAAGGCTAACAAGTTCATTTTGCCAAAAAAACCCAAATATTCCCCTAGTACAAAAAAAAAATTGGAAAATTTGGAAAAATCCATGTATCCCGTTCGAATCCTACTATGTGACATAGCTCATTAGAAGCGTGTATTCATTAGCTATGAACCCAATTCAAAAAAATAATTTGTCGCTCTTCTCTAAATGTGTCAAAGGCTAACAAGTTCATTTTGCCAAAAAAACCCAAATATTCCCCTAGTACAAAAAAAAAATTGGAAAATTTGGAAAAATCCATATATCCCGTTCGAATCCTACTATGTGACATAGCTCATTAGAAGCGTGTATTCATTAGCTATCAACCCAATTCATAAAATAATTTGTTGCTCTTCTCTAAATGTGTCAAAGGCTAACAAGTTCATTTTGCCAAAAAAACCCAAATATTACCCTAGTAAAAAAAAAAAATTGCAAAATTTGGAAAAATCTATATATCCCGTTCGAATCCTACTATGCGACATAGCTCATTAGAAGCGTGTATTCATTAGCTATCAACCCAATTCAAAAAATAATTTGTCGCTCTTCTCTAAATGTGTCAAAGGCTA
Source organism: Cheilosia variabilis (assembly GCA_951230905.1). Taxonomy (NCBI): domain Eukaryota; kingdom Metazoa; phylum Arthropoda; class Insecta; order Diptera; family Syrphidae; genus Cheilosia; species Cheilosia variabilis. The sequence goes on from OX579676.1 coordinate 59,059,824, forward strand.
ACAAGTTCATTTTGCCAAAAAAACCCAAATATTCCCCTAGTACAAAAAAAAAAATTGGAAAATTTGGAAAAATCCATATATTCCGTTCGAATCCTACTATGTCACATAACTCATTAGAAGCGTGTATTCATTAGCTATCAACCCAATTCAAAAAATAATTTGTCGCTCTTCTCTAAATGTGTCAAAGGCTAACAAGTTCATTTTGCCAAAAAAACCCAAATATTCCCCTAGTACAAAAAAAAAAATTGGAAAAATTGGAAAAATCCATATATCCCGTTCGAATCCTACTATGTGACATAGCTCATTAGAAGCGCGTATTCATTAGCTATCAACCCAATTCATAAAATAATTTGTCGCTCTTCTCTAAATGTGTCAAAGGTTAACAAGTTAATTTTGCCAAAAAAACCCAAATATTCCCCTAGTACAAAAAAAAAATTGGAAAATTTGGAAAAATCCATATATCCCGTTCGAATCCTACTATGTGACATAGCTCATTAGAAGCGTGTATTCATTAGCTACCAATCCAATTCATAAAATAATTTATCGCTCTTCTCTAAATGTGTCAAAGGCTAACAAGTTCATTTTGCCAAAAAACCCAAATATTCCCCTAGTACAAAAAAAAAATTGGAAAATTTGGAAAAATCCATATATCCCGTTTAAATCCTACTAAGTGACATAGCTCATTAGAAGCGTGTATTCATTAGCTATGAACCCAATTCAAAAAAATAATTTGTCGCTCTTCTCTAAATGTGTCAAAGGCTAACAAGTTCATTTTGCCAAAAAAACCCAAATATTCCCCTAGTACAAAAAAAAAAATTGGAAAATTTGGAAAAATCCATATATCCCGTTCGAATCCTACTATGTGACATAGCTCATTAGAAGCGTGTATTCATTAGCTATCAACCCAATTCAAAAAAATAATTTGTCGCTCTTCTCTAAATGTGTCAAAGGCTAACAAGTTCATTTTGCCAAAAAAACCCAAATATTCCCCTAGTACAAAAAAAAAATTGGAAAATTTGGAAAAATCCATATATCCCGTTCGAATCCTACTATGTGACATAGCTCATTAGAAGCGTGTATTCATTAGCTATCAACCCAATTCATAAAATAATTTGCGGCTCTTCTCTAAATGTGTCAAAGGCTAACAAGTTCATTTTGCCAAAAAAACCCAAATATTCCCCTAGTACAAAAAAAAAATTGAAAAATTTGGAAAAATCCATATATCCCGTTCGAATCCTACTATGTGACATAGCTCATTAGAAGCGTGTATTCATTAGCTATCAACCCAATCCAAAAAATAATTTGTCGCTCTTCTCTAAATGTGTCAAAGGCTAACAAGTTCATTTTGCCAAAAAAACCCAAATATTCCCCTAGTACAAAAAAAAATTGGAAAATTTGGAAAAATCCATATATCCCGTTCGAATCCTACTATGTGACATAGCTCATTAGAAGCGGTGTATTCATTAGCTACCAATCCAATTCATAAAATAATTTGTCGCTCTTCTCTAAATGTGTCAAAGGCTAACAAGTTCATTTTGCCAAAAAAACCCAAATATTCCCCTAGTACCAAAAAAAAAATTGGAAAATTTGGAAAAATCCATATATCCCGTTTGAATCCTACTATGTGACATAGCTCATTAGAAGCGTGTATTCATTAGCTATCAACCCAATTCAAAAAAATAATTTGTCGCTCTTCTCTAAATGTGTCAAAGGCTAACAAGTTCATTTTGCCAAAAAAACCCAAATATTCCCCTAGTACAAAAAAAAAATTGGAAAATTTGGAAAAATCCATATATCCCGTTCGAATCCTACTATGTGACATAGCTCATTAGAAGCGTGTTTTCATTAGCTATCAACCCAATTCATAAAATAATTTGTCGCTCTTCTCTAAATGTGTCAAAGGCTAACAAGTTCATTTTGCCAAAAAAACCCAAATATTCCTCTAGTACCAAAAAAAAATTGGAAAATTTGGAAAAATCCATATATCCCGTTTGAATCCTACTATGTGACATAGCTCATTAGAAGCGTGTATTCATTAGCTATCAACCCAATTCAAAAAAATAATTTGTCGCTCTTCTCTAAATGTGTCAAAGGCTAACAAGTTCATTTTGCCAAAAAAACCCAAATATTCCCCTAGTACAAAAAAAAAATTGGAAAATTTGGAAAAATCCATGTATCCCGTTCGAATCCTACTATGTGACATAGCTCATAAGAAGCGTGTATTCATTAGCTATCAACCCAATTCATAAAATAATTTGTCTCTCTTCTCTAAATGTGTCAAAGGCTAACACGTTCATTTTGCCAAAAAACCCAAATATTCCCCTAGTAAAAAAAAAATTGGAAAATTTGGAAAAATCCATACTATGTGACATAGCTCATTAGAAGCGTGTATTCATTAGCTATGAACCCAATTCAAAAAAATAATTTGTCGCTCTTCTCTAAATGTGTCAAAGGCTAACAAGTTCATTTTGCCAAAAAAACCCAAATATTCCCCTAGTACAAAAAAAAAATTGGAAAATTTGGAAAAATCCATATATCCCGTTCGAATCCTACTATGTGACATAGCTCATTAGAAGCGGTGTATTCATTAGCTACCAATCCAATTCATAAAATAATTTGTCGCTCTTCTCTAAATGTGTCAAAGGCTAACAAGTTCATTTTGCCAAAAAAACCCAAATATTCCCCTAGTACAAAAAAAAAATTGGAAAATTTGGAAAAATCCATATATCCCGTTCGAATCCTACTATGTGACATAGCTCATTAGAAGCGTGTATTCATTAGCTATCAACCCAATTCATAAAATAATTTCTCGCTCCATAAAATAATTTGTCGCTCTTCTCTAAATGTGTCAAAAGCTAACAATTTCATTTTGACAAAAAAACCCAAATATTCCCCTAGTACAAAAAAAAAATTGGAAAATTTGGAAAAATCCATATATCCAGTTCGAATCCTACTATGTGACATAGCTCATTAGAAGCGTGTATTCATTAGCTATCAACCCAATTCATAAAATAATTTGCCGCTCTTCTCTAAATGTGTCAAAGGCTAACAAGTTCATTTTGCCAAAAAAACCCAAATATTCCCCTAGTACAAAAAAAAAAATTGGAAAATTTGGAAAAATCCATATATCCCGTTCGAATCCTACTATGTGACAGGGCTCATTAGAAGCGTGTATTCATTAGCTATCAACCCAATCCAAAAAATAATTCGTCGCTCTTCTCTAAATGTGTCAAAGGCTAACAAGTTCATTTTGCCAAAAAAACCCAAATATTCCCCTAGTACAAAAAAAAATTGGAAAATTTGGAAAAATCCATATATCCCGTTCGAATCCTACTATGTGACATAGCTCATTAGAAGCGGTGTATTCATTAGCTACCAATCCAATTCATAAAATAATTTGTCGCTCTTCTCTAAATGTGTCAAAGGCTAACAAGTTCATTTTGCCAAAAAAACCCAAATATTCCCCTAGTACAAAAAAAAATTGGAAAATTTGGAAAAATCCATGTATCCCGTTCGAATCCTACTATGTGACATAGCTCATTAGAAGCGTGTATTCATTAGCTATCAACCCAATTCATAAAATAATTTGTCGCTCTTCTCTAAATGTGTCAAAGGCTAACAAGTTAATTTTGCCAAAAAAAAACAAATATTCCCCTAGTACAAAAAAAAATTGGAAAATTTGGAAAAATCCATATATCCCGTTCGAATCCATGTGACATAGCTCATTAGAAGCGTGTATTCATAAGCTATCAACCCAATTCAAAAAAATAATTTGTCGCTCTTCTCTAAATGTGTCAAAGGCTAACAAGTTCATTTTGCCAAAAAAACCCAAATATTCCCCTAGTACAAAAAAAAAAATGGAAAATTTGGAAAAATCCATATATCCCGTTCGAATCCTACTATGTGACATAGCTCATTAGAAGCGTGTATTCATTAGCTATCAACCCAATTCATAAAATAATTTGCCGCTCTTCTCTAAATGTGTCAAAGGCTAACAAGTTCATTTTGCCAAAAAAACCCAAATATTCCCCTAGTACAAAAAAAAAAATTGGAAAATTTGGAAAAATCCATATATCCCGTTCGAATCCTACTATGTGACATAGCTCATTAGAAGCGTGTATTCATTAGCTATCAACCCAATTCAAAAAAATAATTTGTCGCTCTTCTCTAAATGTGTCAAAGGCTAACAAGTTCATTTTGCCAAAAAAACCCAAATATTCCCCTAGTACAAAAAAAAATTGGAAAATTTGGAAAACCCCATATATCCCGTTTGAATCCTACTATGTGACATAGCTCATTAGAAGCGTGTATTCATTAGCTATCAACCCAATTCAAAAAAATAATTTGTCGCTCTTCTCTAAATGTGTCAAAGGCTAACAAGTTCATTTTGCCAAAAAAACCCAAATATTAACCTAGTACAAAAAAAAATTTGGAAAATTTGGAAAAATCCATGTATCCCGTTCGAATCCTACTATGTGACATAGCTCATTAGAAGCGTGTATTCATTAACTATCAACCCAATTCATAAAATAATTTGTCTCTCTTCTCTAAATGTGTCAAAGGCTAACACGTTCATTTTGCCAAAAAACCCAAATATTCCCCTAGTACAAAAAAAAAATTGGAAAATTTGGAAAAATCCATATATCCCGTTTGAATCCTACTATGTGACATAGCTCATTAGAAGCGTGTACTCATTAGCTATGAACCCAATTCAAAAAAATAATTTGTCGCTCTTCTCTAAATGTGTCAAAGGCTAACAAGTTCATTTTGCCAAAAAAACCCAAATATTCCCCTAGTACAAAAAAAAAATTGGAAAATTTGGAAAAATCCATATATCCCGTTCGAATCCTACTATGTGACATAGCTCATTAGAAGCGTGTATTCATTAGCTATCAACCCAATTCATAAAATAATTTGTTGCTCTTCTCTAAATGTGTCAAAGGCTAACAAGTTCATTTTGCCAAAAAAACCCAAATATTACCCTAGTAGAAAAAAAAAAATTGCAAAATTTGGAAAAATCTATATATCCCGCTCGAATCCTACTATGTGACATAGCTCATTAGAAGCGTGTATTCATTAGCTATCAACCCAATTCAAAAAATAATTTGTCGCTCTTTTCTAAATGTGTCAAAGGCTAACAAGTTCATTTTGCCAAAAAAACCCAAATATTCCCCTAGTACAAAAAAAAAAATTGGAAAATTTGGAAAAATCCATACATCCCGTTCGAATCCTACTATGTGACATAGCTCATTAGAAGCGTGTATTCATTAGCTACCAATCCAATTCATAAAATAATTTATCGCTCTTCTCTAAATGTGTCAAAGGCTAACAAGTTCATTTTGCCAAAAAACCCAAATATTCCCCTAGTACAAAAAAAAAATTGGAAAATTTGGAAAAATACATATATCCCGTTCGAATCCTACTATGTGACATAGCTCATTAGAAGCGCGTATTCATTAGCTATCAACTCAATTCATAAAATAATTTGTCGCTCTTCTCTAAATGTGTCAAAGGCTAACAAGTTAATTTTGCCAAAAAAACCCAAATTTTCCCCTAGTACAAAAAAAAAATTGGAAAATCTGGAAAAATCCATATATCCCGTTCGAATCCTACTATGTGACATAGCTCATTAGAAGCGCGTATTCATTAGCTATCAACCCAATTCATAAAATAATTTGTCGCTCTTCTTTAAATGTGTCAAAGGCTAACAAGTTAATTTTGCCAAAAAAACCCAAATATTCCCCTAGTACAAAAAAAAAAATTGGAAAATTTGGAAAAATCCATATATCCCGTTCGAATCCTACTATGTGACATAGCTCATTAGAAGCGTGTATTCATTAGCTACCAATCCATTTCATAAAATAATTTGTCGCTCTTCTCTAAATGTGTCAAAGGCTTTGGAAAAATCCATATATCCCGTTTGAATCTTACTATGTGACATAGCTCATTAGAAGCGTGTATTCATTAGCTATCAACCCAATTCAAAAAAATAATTTGTCGCTCTTCTCTAAATGTGTCAAAGGCTAACAAGTTCATTTTGCCAGAAAAACCCAAATATTCCCCTAGTACAAAAAAAAAATTGGAAAATTTGGAAAAATCCATATATCCCGTTCGAATCCTACTATGTGACATAGCTCATTAGAAGCGTGTATTCATTAGCTATCAATTCAATTCATAAAATAATTTGTTGCTCTTCTCTAAATGTGTCAAAGGCTAACAAGTTCATTTTGCCAAAAAAACCCAAATATTACCCTAGTAGAAAAAAAAAAATTGCAAAATTTGGAAAAATTTATATATCCCGTTCGAATCCTACTATGTGACATAGCTCATTAGAAGTGTGTATTCATTAGCTATCAACCCAATTCAAAAAATAATTTGTCGCTCTTTTCTAAATGTGTCAAAGGCTAACAAGTTCATTTTGCCAAAAAAACCCAAATATTCCCCTAGTACAAAAAAAAAAATTGGAAAATTTGGAAAAATCCATATATCCCGTTCGAATCCTACTATGTGACATAGCTCATTAGAAGCGTGTATTCATTAGCTACCAATCCAATTCATAAAATAATTTATCGCTCTTCTCTAAATGTGTCAAAGGCTAACAAGTTCATTTTGCCAAAAAACCCAAATATTCCCCTAGTACAAAAAAAAAATTGGAAAATTTGGAAAAATACATTTATCCCGTTCGAATCCTACTATGTGACATAGCTCATTAGAAGCGCGTATTCATTAGCTATCAACTCAATTCATAAAATAATTTGTCGCTCTTCTCTAAATGTGTCAAAGGCTAACAAGTTAATTTTGCCAAAAAAACCCAAATTTTCCCCTAGTACAAAAAAAAAATTGGAAAATTTGGAAAAATCCATATATCCCGTTCGAATCCTACTATGTGACATAGCTCATTAGAAGCGCGTATTCATTAGCTATCAACCCAATTCATAAAATAATTTGTCGCTCTTCTCTAAATGTGTCAAAGGCTAACAAGTTAATTTTGCCAAAAAAACCCAAATATTCCCCTAGTACAAAAAAAAAATTGGAAAATTTGGAAAAATCCATATATCCCGTTCGAATCCTACTATGTGACATAGCTCATTAAAAGCGTGTGTTCATTAGCTACCAATCCATTTCATAAAATAATTTGTCGCTCTTCTCTAAATGTGTCAAAGGCTAACAAGTTCATTTTGCCAAAAAACCCAAATATTCCCCTAGTACAAAAAAAAAATTGGAAAATTTGGAAAAATCCATATATCCCGTTCGAATCCTACTATGTGACATAGCTCATTAGAAGCGTGTATTCATTAGCTACCAATCCAATTCATAAAATAATTTATCGCTCTTCTCTAAATGTGTCAAAGGCTAACAAGTTCATTTTGCCAAAAAACCCAAATATTCCCCTAGTACAAAAAAAAAATTGGAAAATTTGGAAAAATACATTTATCCCGTTCGAATCCTACTATGTGACATAGCTCATTAGAAGCGCGTTTTCATTAGCTATCAACTCAATTCATAAAATAATTTGTCGCTCCTCTCTAAATGTGTCAAAGGCTAACAAGTTAATTTTGCCAAAAAAACCCAAATTTTCCCCTAGTACAAAAAAAAAATTGGAAAATTTGGAAAAATCCATATATCCCGTTCGAATCCTACTATGTGACATAGCTCATTAGAAGCGCGTATTCATTAGCTATCAACCCAATTCATAAAATAATTTGTCGCTCTTCTCTAAATGTGTCAAAGGCTAACAAGTTAATTTTGCCAAAAAAACCCAAATATTCCCCTAGTACAAAAAAAAAATTGGAAAATTTGGAAAAATCCATATATCCCGTTCGAATCCTACTATGTGACATAGCTCATTAGAAGCGTGTGTTCATTAGCTACCAATCCATTTCATAAAATAATTTGTCGCTCTTCTCTAAATGTGTCAAAGGCTAACAAGTTCATTTTGCCAAAAAAACCCAAATATTACCCTAGTACAAAAAAAAAATTGGAAAATTTGGAAAAATACATATATTCCGTTCGAATCCTACTATGTGACATAGCTCATTAAAAGCGTGTGTTCATTAGCTACCAATCCATTTCATAAAATAATTTGTCGCTCTTCTCTAAATGTGTCAAAGGCTAACAAGTTCATTTTGCCAAAAAACCCAAATATTCCCCTAGTACAAAAAAAAAAATTGGAAAATTTTTAAAAATCCATATATCCCGTTCGAATCCTACTATGTGACATAGCTAATTAGAAGAGTGTATTCATTAGCTATCAACCCAATTCAAAAAAATAATTTGTCGCTCTTCTCTAAATGTGTCAAAGGCTAACAAGTTCATTTTGCCAAAAAAACCCAAATATTCCCCTAGTACAAAAAAAAAAATTGGAAAATTTTTAAAAATCCATATATCCCGTTCGAATCCTACTATGTGACATAGCTAATTAGAAGAGTGTATTCATTAGCTATCAACCCAATTCAAAAAATAATTTGTTGCTCTTCTCTAAATGTGTCAAAGGCTAACAAGTTCATTTTGCCAAAAAAACCCAAATATTACCCTAGTACAAAAAAAAAATTGGAAAATTTGGAAAAATACATATATTCCGTTCGAATCCTACTATGTGACATAGCTCATTAGAAGCGCGTATTCATTAGCTATCAACTCAATTCATAAAATAATTTGTCGCTCTTCTCTAAATGTGTCAAAGGCTACCAAGTTAATTTTGCCAAAAAAACCCAAATTTTCCCCTAGTACAAAAAAAAAATTGGAAAATTTGGAAAAATCCATGTATCCCGTTTGAATCCTACTATGTGACATAGCTCATTAGAAGCGTGTATTCATTAGCTATCAACCCAATTCAAAAAAATAATTTGTCGCTCTTCTCTAAATGTGTCAAAGGCTAACAAGTTCATTTTGCCAAAAAAACCCAAATATTCCCCTAGTACAAAAAAAAATTTGGAAAATTTGGAAAAATCCATGTATCCCGTTCGAATCCTACTATGTGACATAGCTCATTAGAAGCGTGTATTCATTAACTATCAACTCAATTCATAAAATAATTTGTCTCTCTTCTCTAAATGTGTCAAAGGCTAACACGTTCATTTTGCCAAAAAACCCAAATATTCCCCTAGTACAAAAAAAAAATTGGAAAATTTGGAAAAATCCATATATCCCGTTTGAATCCTACTATGTGACATAGCTCATTAGAAGCGTGTTCTCATTAGCTATGAACCCAATTCAAAAAAATAATTTGTCGCTCTTCTCTAAATGTGTCAAAGGCTAACAAGTTCATTTTGCCAAAAAAACCCAAATATTCCCCTAGTACAAAAAAAAAATTGGAAAATTTGGAAAAATCCATATATCCCGTTCGAATCCTACTATGTGACATAGCTCATTAGAAGCGTGTATTCATTAGCTATCAACCCAATTCATAAAATAAATTGTTGCTCTTCTCTAAATGTGTCAAAGGCTAACAAGTTCATTTTGCCAAAAAAACCCAAATATTACCCTAGTAGAAAAAAAAAAATTGCAAAATTTGGAAAAATCTATATATCCCGCTCGAATCCTACTATGTGACATAGCTCATTAGAAGCGTGTATTCATTAGCTATCAACCCAATTCAAAAAATAATTTGTCGCTCTTTTCTAAATGTGTCAAAGGCTAACAAGTTCATTTTGCCAAAAAACCCAAATATTCCCCTAGTACAAAAAAAAAATTGGAAAATTTGGAAAAATCCATATATCCCGTTCGAATCCTACTATGTGACATAGCTCATTAGAAGCGTGTATTCATTAGCTACCAATCCAATTCATAAAATAATTTATCGCTCTTCTCTAAATGTGTCAAAGGCTAACAAGTTCATTTTGCCAAAAAACCCAAATATTCCCCTAGTACAAAAAAAAAATTGGAAAATTTGGAAAAATACATATATCCCGTTCGAATCCTACTATGTGACATAGCTCATTAGAAGCGCGTATTCATTAGCTATCAACTCAATTCATAAAATAATTTGTCGCTCTTCTCTAAATGTGTCAAAGGCTAACAAGTTAATTTTGCCAAAAAAACCCAAATTTTCCCCTAGTACAAAAAAAAAATTGGAAAATTTGGAAAAATCCATATATCCCGTTCGAATCCTACTATGTGACATAGCTCATTAGAAGCGCGTATTCATTAGCTATCAACCCAATTCATAAAATAATTTGTCGCTCTTCTCTAAATGTGTCAAAGGCTAACAAGTTAATTTTGCCAAAAAAACCCAAATATTCCCCTAGTACAAAAAAAAAAATTGGAAAATTTGGAAAAATCCATATATCCCGTTCGAATCCTACTATGTGACATAGCTCATTAGAAGCGTGTATTCATTAGCTACCAATCCATTTCATAAAATAATTTGTCGCTCTTCTCTAAATGTGTCAAAGGCTTTGGAAAAATCCATATATCCCGTTTGAATCTTACTATGTGACATAGCTCATTAGAAGCGTGTATTCATTAGCTATCAACCCAATTCAAAAAAATAATTTGTCGCTCTTCTCTAAATGTGTCAAAGGCTAACAAGTTCATTTTGCCAGAAAAACCCAAATATTCCCCTAGTACAAAAAAAAAATTGGAAAATTTGGAAAAATCCATATATCCCGTTCGAATCCTACTATGTGACATAGCTCATTAGAAGCGTGTATTCATTAGCTATCAATTCAATTCATAAAATAATTTGTTGCTCTTCTCTAAATGTGTCAAAGGCTAACAAGTTCATTTTGCCAAAAAAACCCAAATATTACCCTAGTAGAAAAAAAAAAATTGCAAAATTTGGAAAAATCTATATATCCCGTTCGAATCCTACTATGTGACATAGCTCATTAGAAGCGTGTATTCATTAGCTATCAACCCAATTCAAAAAATAATTTGTCGCTCTTTTCTAAATGTGTCAAAGGCTAACAAGTTCATTTTGCCAAAAAAACCCAAATATTCCCCTAGTACAAAAAAAAAAATTGGAAAATTTGGAAAAATCCATATATCCCGTTCGAATTCTACTATGTGACATAGCTCATTAGAAGCGTGTATTCATTAGCTACCAATCCAATTCATAAAATAATTTATCGCTCTTCTCTAAATGTGTCAAAGGCTAACAAGTTCATTTTGCCAAAAAACCCAAATATTCCCCTAGTACAAAAAAAAAATTGGAAAATTTGGAAAAATACATTTATCCCGTTCGAATCCTACTATGTGACATAGCTCATTAGAAGCGCGTATTCATTAGCTATCAACTCAATTCATAAAATAATTTGTCGCTCTTCTCTAAATGTGTCAAAGGCTAACAAGTTAATTTTGCCAAAAAAACCCAAATTTTCCCCTAGTACAAAAAAAAAATTGGAAAATTTGGAAAAATCCATATATCCCGTTCGAATCCTACTATGTGACATAGCTCATTAGAAGCGCGTATTCATTAGCTATCAACCCAATTCATAAAATAATTTGTCGCTCTTCTCTAAATGTGTCAAAGGCTAACAAGTTAATTTTGCCAAAAAAACCCAAATATTCCCCTAGTACAAAAAAAAAATTGGAAAATTTGGAAAAATCCATATATCCCGTTCGAATCCTACTATGTGACATAGCTCATTAGAAGCGTGTGTTCATTAGCTACCAATCCATTTCATAAAATAATTTGTCGCTCTTCTCTAAATGTGTCAAAGGCTAACAAGTTCATTTTGCCAAAAAACCCAAATATTCCCCTAGTACAAAAAAAAAAATTGGAAAATTTTTAAAAATCCATATATCCCGTTCGAATCCTATTATGCGACATAGCTAATTAGAAGAGTGTATTCATTAGCTATCAACCCAATTCAAAAAATAATTTGTTGCTCTTCTCTAAATGTGTCAAAGGCTAACAAGTTCATTTTGCCAAAAAAACCCAAATATTACCCTAGTACAAAAAAAAAATTGGAAAATTTGGAAAAATACATATATTCCGTTCGAATCCTACTATGTGACATAGCTCATTAGAAGCGCGTATTCATTAGCTATCAACTCAATTCATAAAATAATTTGTCGCTCTTCTCTAAATGTGTCAAAGGCTAACAAGTTAATTTTGCAAAAAAAACCCAAATTTTCCCCTAGTACAAAAAAAAATTGGAAAATTTGGAAAAATCCATGTATCCCGTTCGAATCCTACTATGTGACATAGCTCATTAGAAGCGTGTATTCATTAGCTACCAATCCAATTCATAAAATAATTTGTCGCTCTTCTCTAAATGTGTCAAAGGCTAACAAGTTCATTTTGCCAAAAAACCCAAATATTCCCCTAGTACAAAAAAAAAATTGGAAAATTTTTAAAAATCCATATATCCCGTTCGAATCCTATTATGTGACATAGCTAATTAGAAGAGTGTATTCATTAGCTACCAATCCAATTCATAAAATAATTTATCGCTCTTCTCTAAATGTGTCAAAGGCTAACAAGTTCATTTTGCCAAAAAACCCAAATATTCCCCTAGTACAAAAAAAAAATTGGAAAATTTGGAAAAATCCATATATCCCGTTTGAATCCTACTATGTGACATAGCTCATTAGAAGCGTGTATTCATTAGCTATGAACCCAATTCAAAAAAATAATTTGTCGCTCTTCTCTAAATGTGTCAAAGGCTAACAAGTTCATTTTGCCAAAAAAACCCAAATATTCCCCTAGTACAAAAAAAAAATTGGAAAATTCGGAAAAATCCATATATCCCGTTCGAATCCTACTATGTGACATAGCTCATTAGAAGTGTGTATTCATTAGCTATCAACCCAATTCCAAAAAATAATTTGTCGCTCTTCTCTAAATGTGTCAAAGGCTAACAAGTTCATTTTGCCAAAAAAACCCAAATATTCCCCTAGTACAAAAAAAAAAATTGGAAAATTTGGAAAAATCCATATATCCCGTTCGAATCCTACTATGTGACATAGCTCATTAGAAGCGTGTATTCATTAGCTATCAATCCAATTCATAAAATAATTTGTCGCTCTTCTCTAAATGTGTCAAAGGCTAACACGTTCATTTTGCCAAAAAAACCCAAATATTCCCCTAGTACAAAAAAAAAATTGGAAAATTTAGAAAAATCCATATATCCCGTTTGAATCCTACTATGTGACATAGCTCATTAGAAGCGTGTATTCATTAGCTATGAACCCAATTCAAAAAAATAATTTGTCGCTCTTCTCTAAATCTGTCAAAGGCTAACAAGTTCATTTTGCCAAAAAAACCCAAATATTCCCCTAGTACAAAAAAAAAATTGGAAAATTTGGAAAAATCCATATATCCCGTTCGAATCCTACTATGTGACATTGCTCATTAGAAGCGTGTATTCATTAGCTATCAACCCAATTCATAAAATAATTTGTTGCTCTTCTCTAAATGTGTCAAAGGCTAACAAGTTCATTTTGCAAAAAAAAAACCCAAATATTACCCTAGTAGAAAAAAAAAATTGGAAAATTTGTAAAAATCTATATATCCCGTTCGAATCCTACTATGTGACATAGCTCATTAGAAGCGTGTATTCATTAGCTATCAACCCAATTCAAAAAACAATTTGTCGCTCTTCTCTAAATGTGTCAAAGGCTAACAAGTTCATTTTGCCAAAAAAACCCAAATATTCCCCTAGTACAAAAAAAAAAAAATTGGAAAATTTGGAAAAATCCATATATCCCGTTCGAATCCTACTATGTGGCATAGCTCATTAGAAGCGTGTATTCATTAGCTATCAACCCAATTCATAAAATAATTTGTTGCTCTTCTCTAAATGTGTCAAAGGCTAACAAGTTCATTTTGCCAAAAAAACCCAAATATTTCCCTAGTACCAAAAAAAAATTGGAAAATTTGGAAAAATCCATATATCCCGTTTGAATCCTACTATGTGACATAGCTCATTAGAAGCGTGTATTCATTAGCTATCAACCCAATTCAAAAAAATAATTTGTCGCTCTTCTCTAAATGTGTCAAAGGCTAACAAGTTCATTTTGCCAAAAAAACCCAAATATTCCCCTAGTACAAAAAAAAAATTGGAAAATTTGGAAAAATCCATGTATCCCGTTCGAATCCTACTATGTGACATAGCTCATTAGAAGCGTGTATTCATTAGCTATCAACGCAATTCATAAAATAATTTGTCTCTCTTCTCTAAATGTGTCAAAGGCTAACACGTTCATTTTGCCAAAAAACCCAAATATTCCCCTAGTACAAAAAAAAAATTGGAAAATTTGGAAAAATCCATATATCCCGTTTGAATCCTACTATGTGACATAGCTCATTAGAAGCGTGTATTCATTAGCTATGAACTCAATTCAAAAAAATAATTTGTTGCTCTTCTCTAAATGTGTCAAAGGCTAACAAGTTCATTTTGCCAAAAAAACCCAAATATTCCCCTAGTACAAAAAAAAAAATTGGAAAATTTGGAAAAATCCATATATCCCGTTCGAATCCTACTATGTGACATAGCTCATTAGAAGCGTGTATTCATTAGCTATCAACCCAATTCATAAAATAATTTGTTGCTCTTCTCTAAATGTGTCAAAGGCTAACAAGTTCATTTTGCCAAAAAAACCCAAATATTACCCTAGTAGAAAAAAAAAAATTGCAAATTTTGGAAAAATCTATATATCCCGTTCGAATCCTACTATGTGACATAGCTCATTAGAAGCGTGTATTCATTAGCTATCAACCCAATTCAAAAAATAATTTGTCGCTCTTCTCTAAATGTGTCAAAGGCTAACAAGTTCATTTTGCCAAAAAAACCCAAATATTCCCCTAGTACAAAAAAAAAAATTGGAAAATTTGGAAAAATCCATATATCCCGTTCGAATCCTACTATGTGACATAGCTCATTAGAAGCGTGTATTCATTAGCTACCAATCCTATTCATAAAATAATTTATCGCTCTTCTCTAAATGTGTCAAAGGCTAACAAGTTCATTTTGCCAAAAAACCCAAATATTCCCCTAGTACAAAAAAAAAATTGGAAAATTTGGAAAAATCCATATATCCCGTTCGAATCCTACTATGTGACATAGCTCATTAGAAGCGCGTATTCATTAGCTATCAACTCAATTCATAAAATAATTTGTCGCTCTTCTCTAAATGTGTCAAAGGCTAACAAGTTAATTTTGCCAAAAAAACCCAAATATTCCCCTAGTACAAAAAAAAAATTGGAAAATTTGGAAAAATCCATATATCCCGTTCGAATCCTACTATGTGACATAGCTCATTAGAAGCGTGTATTCATTAGCTATCAACCCAATTCATAAAATAATTTGTCTCTCTTCTCTAAATGTGTCAAAGGCTAACAAGTTAATTTTGCCAAAAAAACCCAAATATTCCCCTAGTACAAAAAAAAAATTGGAAAATTTGGAAAAATCCATATATCCCGTTCGAATCCTACTATGTGACATAGCTCATTAGAAGCGTGTATTCATTAGCTATGAACCCAATTCATAAAATAATTTGTCTCTCTTCTCTACATGTGTCAAAGGCTAACAAGTTCATTTTGCCAAAAAAACACAAATATTCCCCTAGTACAAAAAAAAAATTGGAAAATTTGGAAAAATCCATATATCCCGTTTGAATCCTACTATGTGACATAGCTCATTAGAAGCGCGTATTCATTAGCTATCAACTCAATTCATAAAATAATTTATCGCTCTTCTCTAAATGTGTCAAAGGCTAACAAGTTAATTTTGCCAAAAAAACCCAAATATTCCCCTAGTACAAAAAAAAAATTGGAAAATTTTTAAAAATCCATATATCCCGTTCGAATCCTATTATGTGACATAGCTAATTAGAAGAGTGTATTCATTAGCTACCAATCCAATTCATAAAATAATTTATCGCTCTTCTCTAAATGTGTCAAAGGCTAACAAGTTCATTTTGCCAAAAAACCCAAATATTCCCCTAGTACAAAAAAAAAATTGGAAAATTTGGAAAAATCCATATATCCCGTTCGAATCCTACTATGTGACATAGCTCATTAGAAGCGTGTATTCATTAGCTATCAACCCAATTCATAAAATAATTTGTCTCTCTTCTCTAAATGTGTCAAAGGCTAACAAGTTAATTTTGCCAAAAAAACCCAAATATTCCCCTAGTACAAAAAAAAAATTGGAAAATTTGGAAAAATCCATATATCCCGTTCGAATCCTACTATGTGACATAGCTCATTAGAAGCGTGTATTCATTAGCTATGAACCCTATTCATAAAATAATTTGTCTCTCTTCTCTACATGTGTCAAAGGCTAACAAGTTCATTTTGCCAAAAAAACACAAATATTCCCCTAGTACAAAAAAAAAATTGGAAAATTTGGAAAAATCCATATACCCCGTTTGAATCCTACTATGTGACATAGCTCATTAGAAGCGCGTATTCATTAGCTATCAACTCAATTCATAAAATAATTTGTCGCTCTTCTCTAAATGTGTCAAAGGCTAACAAGTTAATTTTGCCAAAAAAACCCAAATATTCCCCTAGTACAAAAAAAAAATTGGAAAATTTTTAAAAATCCATATATCCCGTTCGAATCCTATTATGTGACATAGCTAATTAGAAGAGTGTATTCATTAGCTACCAATCCAATTCATAAAATAATTTATCGCTCTTCTCTAAATGTGTCAAAGGCTAACAAGTTCATTTTGCCAAAAAACCCAAATATTCCCCTAGTACAAAAAAAAAATTGGAAAATTTGGAAAAATCCATATATCCCGTTTGAATCCACTATGTGACATAGCTCATTAGAAGCGTGTAATCATTAGCTATGAACCCAATTCAAAAAAATAATTTGTCGCTCTTCTCTAAATGTGTCAAAGGCTAACAAGTTCATTTTGCCAAAAAAACCCAAATATTCCCCTAGTACAAAAAAAAAATTGGAAAATTTGGAAAAATCCATATATCCCGTTCGAATCCTACTATGTGACATAGCTCATTAGAAGCGTGTATTTATTAGCTATCAACCCAATTCAAAAAAATAATTTGTCGCTCTTCTCTAAATGTGTCAAAGGCTAACAAGTTCATTTTGCCAAAAAAACCCAAATATTCCCCTAGTACAAAAAAAAAATTGGAAAATTTGGAAAAATCCATATATCCCGTTCGAATCCTACTATGTGACATAGCTCATTAGAAGCGTGTATTCATTAGCTATCAACCCAATTCATAAAATAATTTGTCTCTCTTCTCTAAATGTGTCAAAGGCTAACACGTTCATTTTGCCAAAAAACCCAAATATTCCCCTAGTACAAAAAAAAAATTGGAAAATTTGGAAAAATCCATATATCCCGTTTGAATCCTACTATGTGACATAGCTCATTAGAAGCGTGTATTCATTAGCTATGAACCCAATTCAAAAAAATAATTTGTTGCTCTTCTCTAAATGTGTCAAAGGCTAACAAGTTCATTTTGCCAAAAAAACCCAAATATTCCCCTAGTACAAAAAAAAAATTGGAAAATTTGGAAAAATCCATATATCCCGTTCGAATCCTACTATGTGACATAGCTCATTAGAAGCGTGTATTCATTAGCTATCAACCCAATTCATAAAATAATTTGTTGCTCTTCTCTAAATGTGTCAAAGGCTAACAAGTTCATTTTGCCAAAAAAACCCAAATATTACCCTAGTAGAAAAAAAAAAATTTGAAAATTTGGAAAAATCTATATATCCCGTTCGAATCCTACTATGTGACATAGCTCATTAGAAGCGTGTATTCATTAGCTATCAACCCAATTCAAAAAATAATTTGTCGCTCTTCTCTAAATGTGTCAAAGGCTAACAAGTTCATTTTGCCAAAAAAACCCAAATATTCCCCTAGTACAAAAAAAAAATTGGAAAATTTGGAAAGATCCATATATCCCGTTCGAATCCTACTATGTGACATAGCTCATTAGAAGCGTGTATTCATTAGCTACCAATCCAATTCATAAAATAATTTATCGCTCTTCTCTAAATGTGTCAAAGGCTAACAAGTTCATTTTGCCAAAAAAACCCAAATATTCCCCTAGTACAAAAAAAAAAATTGGAAAATTTGGAAAAATCCATATATCCCGTTCGAATCCTACTATGTGACATAGCTCATTAGAAGCGTGTATTCATTAGCTACCAATCCAATTCATAAAATAATTTATCGCTCTTCTCTAAATGTGTCAAAGGCTAACAAGTTAATTTTGCCAAAAAACCCAAATATTCCCCTAGTACAAAAAAAAAATTGGAAAATTTGGAAAAATCCATATATCCCGTTCGAATCCTACTATGTGACATAGCTCATTAGAAGCGTGTATTCATTAGCTATCAACCCAATTCATAAAATGATTTGTCTCTCTTCTCTAAATGTGTCAAAGGCTAACACGTTCATTTTGCCAAAAAACCCAAATATTCCCCTAGTACAAAAAAAAAATTGGAAAATTTGGAAAAATCCATATATCCCGTTTGAATCCTACTATGTGACATAGCTCATTAGAAGCGTGTATTCATTAGCTATGAACCCAATTCAAAAAAATAATTTGTTGCTCTTCTCTAAATGTGTCAAAGGCTAACAAGTTCATTTTGCCAAAAAAACCCAAATATTCCCCTAGTACAAAAAAAAAATTGGAAAATTTGGAAAAATCCATATATCCCGTTCGAATCCTACTATGTGACATAGCTCATTAGAAGCGTGTATTCATTAGCTATCAACCCAATTCATAAAATAATTTGTTGCTCTTCTCTAAATGTGTCAAAGGCTAACAAGTTCATTTTGCCAAAAAAACCCAAATATTACCCTAGTAGAAAAAAAAAATTTGAAAATTTGGAAAAATCTATATATCCCGTTCGAATCCTACTATGTGACATAGCTCATTAGAAGCGTGTATTCATTAGCTATCAACACAATTCAAAAAATAATTTGTCGCTCTTCTCTAAATGTGTCAAAGGCTAACAAGTTCATTTTGCCAAAAAAACCCAAATATTCCCCTAGTACAAAAAAAAAAATTGGAAAATTTGGAAAAATCCATATATCCCGTTCGAATCCTACTATGTGACATAGCTCATTAGAAGCGTGTATTCATTAGCTACCAATCCAATTCATAAAATAATTTATCGCTCTTCTCTAAATGTGTCAAAGGCTAACAAGTTCATTTTGCCAAAAAACCCAAATATTCCCCTAGTACAAAAAAAAAATTGGAAAATTTGGAAAAATCCATATATCCCGTTCGAATCCTACTATGTGACATAGCTCATTAGAAGCGCGTATTCATTAGCTATCAACTCAATTCATAAAATAATTTGTCGCTCTTCTCTAAATGTGTCAAAGGCTAACAAGTTAATTTTGCCAAAAAAACCCAAATATTCCCCTAGTACAAAAAAAAAATTGGAAAATTTGGAAAAATCCATATATCCCGTTCGAATCCTACTATGTGACATAGCTCATTAGAAGCGTGTATTCATTAGCTACCAATCCAATTCATAAAATAATTTGTCGCTCTTCTCTAAATGTGTCAAAGGCTAACAAGTTCATTTTGCCAAAAAAACCCAAATATTCCCCTAGTACAAAAAAAAAATTGGAAAATTTGGAAAAATCCATATATCCCGTTTGAATCCTACTATGTGACATAGCTCATTAGAAGCGTGTATTCATTAGCTATGAAACCAATTCAAAAAAATAATTTGTCGCTCTTCTCTAAATGTGTCAAAGGCTAACAAGTTCATTTTGCCAAAAAAACCCAAATATTCCCCTAGTACAAAAAAAAAATTGGAAAATTTGGAAAAATCCATATATCCCGTTCGAATCCTACTATGTGACATAGCTCATTAGAAGCGTGTATTTATTAGCTATCAACCCAATTCAAAAAACAATTTGTCGCTCTTCTCTAAATGTGTCAAAGGCTAACAAGTTCATTTTGCCAAAAAAACCCAAATATTCCCCTAGTACAAAAAAAAAAATTGGAAAATTTGGAAAAATCCATATATCCCGTTCGAATCCTACTATGTGGCATAGCTCATTAGAAGCGTGTATTCATTAGCTATCAACCCAATTCATAAAATAATTTGTTGCTCTTCTCTAAATGTGTCAAAGGCTAACAAGTTCATTTTGCCAAAAAAACCCAAATATTCCCCTAGTACCAAAAAAAAATTGGAAAATTTGGAAAAATCCATATATCCCGTTTGAATCCTACTATGTGACATAGCTCATTAGAAGCGTGTATTCATTAGCTATCAACCCAATTCAAAAAAATAATTTGTCGCACTTCTCTAAATGTGTCAAAGGCTAACAAGTTCATTTTGCCAAAAAAACCCAAATATTCCCCTAGTACAAAAAAAAAATTGGAAAATTTGGAAAAATCCATGTATCCCGTTCGAATCCTACTATGTGACATAGCTCATTAGAAGCGTGTTTTCATTAGCTATCAACCCAATTCATAAAATAATTTGTCTCTCTTCTCTAAATGTGTCAAAGGCTAACACGTTCATTTTGCCAAAAAACCCAAATATTCCCCTAGTACAAAAAAAAAAATGGAAAATTTGGAAAAATCCATATATCCCGTTTGAATCCTACTATGTGACATAGCTCATTAGAAGCGTGTATTCATTAGCTATGAACCCAATTCAAAAAAATAATTTGTTGCTCTTCTCTAAATGTGTCAAAGGCTAACAAGTTCATTTTGCCAAAAAAACGCAAATATTCCCCTAGTACAAAAAAAAAATTGGAAAATTTGGAAAAATCCATATATCCCGTTCGAATCCTACTATGTGACATAGCTCATTAGAAGCGTGTATTCATTAGCTACCAATCCAATTCATAAAATAATTTATCGCTCTTCTCTAAATGTGTCAAAGGCTAACAAGTTCATTTTGCCAAAAAACCCAAATATTCCCCTAGTACAAAAAAAAAATTGGAAAATTTGGAAAAATCCATATATCCCGTTCGAATCCTACTATGTGACATAGCTCATTAGAAGCGCGTATTCATTAGCTATCAACTCAATTCATAAAATAATTTGTCGCTCTTCTCTAAATGTGTCAAAGGCTAACAAGTTAATTTTGCCAAAAAAACCCAAATATTCCCCTAGTACAAAAAAAAAATTGGAAAATTTGGAAAAATCCATATATCCCGTTCGAATCCTACTATGTGACATAGCTCATTAGAAGCGTGTATTCATTAGCTACCAATCCAATTCATAAAATAATTTGTCGCTCTTCTCTAAATGTGTCAAAGGCTAACAAGTTCATTTGGAAAAATCCATATATCCCGTTTGAATCCTACTATGTGACATAGCTCATTAGAAGCGTGTATTCATTAGCTATGAAACCAATTCAAAAAAATAATTTGTCGCTCTTCTCTAAATGTGTCAAAGGCTAACAAGTTCATTTTGCCAAAAAAACCCAAATATTCCCCTAGTACAAAAAAAAAATTGGAAAATTTGGAAAAATCCATATATCCCGTTCGAATCCTACTATGTGACATAGCTCATTAGAAGCGTGTATTTATTAGCTATCAACCCAATTCAAAAAAATAATTTGTCGCTCTTCTCTAAATGTGTCAAAGGCTAACAAGTTCATTTTGCCAAAAAAACCCAAATATTCCCCTAGTACAAAAAAAAAATTGGAAAATTTGGAAAAATCCATATATCCCGTTCGAATCCTACTATGTGACATAGCTCATTAGAAGCGTGTATTCATTAGCTATCAATCCAATTCATAAAATAATTTGTCGCTCTTCTCTAAATGTGTCAAAGGCTAACACGTTCATTTTGCCAAAAAAACCCAAATATTCCCCTAGTACAAAAAAAAAATTGGAAAATTTGGAAAAATCCATATATCCCGTTTGAATCCTACTATGTGACATAGCTCATTAGAAGCGTGTATTCATTAGCTATGAACCCAATTCAAAAAAATAATTTGTCGCTCTTCTCTAAATGTGTCAAAGGCTAACAAGTTCATTTTGCCAAAAAAACCCAAATATTCCCCTAGTACAAAAAAAAAATTGGAAAATTTGGAAAAATCCATATATCCCGTTCGAATCCTACTATGTGACATAGCTCATTAGAAGCGTGTATTCATTAGCTATCAACCCAATTCATAAAATAATTTGTTGCTCTTCTCTAAATGTGTCAAAGGCTAACAAGTTCATTTTGCCAAAAAAACCCAAATATTCCCCTAGTACAAAAAAAAAATTGGAAAATTTGGAAAAATCCATATATCCCGTTCGAATCCTACTATGTGACATAGCTCATTAGAAGCGTGTATTCATTAGCTATCAACCCAATTCAAAAAACAATTTGTCGCTCTTCTCTAAATGTGTCAAAGGCTAACAAGTTCATTTTGTCAAAAAAACCCAAATATTCCCCTAGTACAAAAAAAAAAATTGGAAAATTTGGAAAAATCCATATATCCCGTTCGAATCCTACTATGTGACATAGCTCATTAGAAGCGTGTATTCATTAGCTATCAATCCAATTCATAAAATAATTTGTCGCTCTTCTCTAAATGTGTCAAAGGCTAACAAGTTCATTTTGCCAAAAAAACCCAAATATTCCCCTAGTACAAAAAAAAATTGGAAAATTTGGAAAAATCCATATATCCCGTTCGAATCCTACTATGTGACATAGCTCATTAGAAGCTTGTATTCATTAGCTATCAACCCAATTCAAAAAATAATTTGTCGCTCTTCTCTAAATGTGTCAAAGGCTAAAAAGTTCATTTTGCCAAAAAAACCCAAATATTCCCCTAGTACAAAAAAAAATTGGAAAATTTGGAAAAATCCATATATCCCGTTCGAATCCTACTATGTGACATAGCTCATTAGAAGCGGTGTATTCATTAGCTACCAATCCAATTCATAAAATAATTTGTCGCTCTTCTCTAAATGTGTCAAAGGCTAACAAGTTCATTTTGCCAAAAAACCCAAATATTTCCCTAGTACAAAAAAAAAATTGGAAAATTTGGAAAAATCCATATATCCCGTTCGAATCCTACTATGTGACATAGCTCATTAGAAGCGTGTATTCATTAGCTATCAACCCGATTCATAAAATAATTTGCCGCTCTTCTCTAAATGTGTCAAAGGCTAACAAGTTCATTTTGCCAAAAAAACCCAAATATTCCCCTAGTACAAAAAAAAAAATTGGAAAATTTGGAAAAATCCATATATCCCGTTCGAATCCTACTATGTGACATAGCTAATTAGAAGCGTGTATTCATTAGCTATCAACCCAATCCAAAAAATAATTTGTCGCTCTTCTCTAAATGTGTCAAAGGCTAACAAGTTCATTTTGCCAAAAAAACCCAAATATTCCCCTAGTACAAAAAAAAATTGGAAAATTTGGAAAAATCCATATATCCCGTTCGAATCCTACTATGTGACATAGCTCATTAGAAGCGGTGTATTCATTAGCTACCAATCCAATTCATAAAATAATTTGTCGCTCTTCTCTAAATGTGTCAAAGGCTAACAAGTTCATTTTGCCAAAAAAACCCAAATATTCCCCTAGTACCAAAAAAAAAATTGGAAAATTTGGAAAAATCCATATATCCCGTTTGAATCCTACTATGTGACATAGGTCATTAGAAGCGTGTATTCATTAGCTATCAACCCAATTCAAAAAAATAATTTGTCGCTCTTCTCTAAATGTGTCAAAGGCTAACAAGTTCATTTTGCCAAAAAAACCCAAATATTCCCCTAGTACAAAAAAAAAAATTGGAAAATTTGGAAAAATCCATATATCCCGTTCGAATCCCACTATGTGACATAGCTCATTAGAAGCGTGTATTCATTAGCTATCAACTTAATTCAAAAAATAATTTGTCGCTCTTCTCTAAATGTGTCAAAGGCTAACAAGTTCATTTTGCCAAAAAACCCAAATATTCCACTAGTACAAAAAAAAAAATTGGAAAATTTGGAAAAATCCATATATCCCGTTCGAATCCTACTATGTGACATAGCTCATTAGAAGCGTGTATTCATTAGCTACCAATCCAATTCATAAAATAATTTATCGCTCTTCTCTAAATGTGTCAAAGGCTAACAAGTTCATTTTGCCAAAAAACCCAAATATTCCCCAAGTACAACAAAAAAAATTGGAAAATTTGGAAAAATCCATATATCCCGTTCGAATCCTACTATGTGACATAGCCCATTAGAAGCGCGTATTCATTAGCTATCAACCCAATTCATAAAATAATTTGTTGCTCTTCTCTAAATGTGTCAAAGGCTAACAAGTTAATTTTGACAAAAAAACCCAAATATTCCCCTAGTACAAAAAAAAATTGGAAAATTTGGAAAAATCCATATATCCCGTTCGAATCCTACTATGTGACATAGCTCATTAGAAGCTTGTATTCATTAGCTATCAACCCAATTCAAAAAATAATTTGTCGCTCTTCTCTAAATGTGTCAAAGGCTAACAAGTTCATTTTGCCAAAAAAACCCAAATATTCCCCTAGTACAAAAAAAAATTGGAAAATTTGGAAAAATCCATATATCCCGTTCGAATCCTACTATGTGACATAGCTCAATAGAAGCTTGTATTCATTAGCTATCAACCCAATTCAAAAAATAATTTGTCGCTCTTCTCTAAATGTGTCAAAGGCTAACAAGTTCATTTTGCCAAAAAAACCCAAATATTCCCCTAGTACAAAAAAAAAAATTGGAAAATTTGGAAAAATCCATATATCCCGTTCGAATCCTACTATGTGACATAGCTCAATAGAAGCTTGTATTCATTAGCTATCAACCCAATTCAAAAAATATTTTGTCGCTCTTCTCTAAATGTGTCAAAGGCTAACAAGTTCATTTTGCCAAAAAAACCCAAATATTCCCCTAGTACAAAAAAAAATTGGAAAATTTGGAAAAATCCATATATCCCGTTCGAATCCTACTATGTGACATAGCTCAATAGAAGCTTGTATTCATTAGCTATCAACCCAATTCAAAAAATAATTTGTCGCTCTTCTCTAAATGTGTCAAAGGCTAACAAGTTCATTTTGCCAAAAAAACCCAAATATTCCCCTAGTACAAAAAA